>CM053587.1:212850459-212898817 GCA_028646515.1 Pseudochirops corinnae
AAAGTTCCATAATCAAATGTTATAAATATACATCTATATATATGCAATTATTATTATTATTTTTATTATTAACTACATCCAACTGGAACTCGAGATACACAGGCACTGTGGTTGGGAGATCCATCCTGCCCTATTGAAAAGTCAGAGGGGTGAGGGAGGAAGACATAGGAGAGAATAGACTGGGGGAGGGGGAACACACTGGGATGGCTGTTTTGGGGTGGTGGGTAGGGGAAAGATGGGGAGAAAATATGTAACTCAAAATCTTGTGGAAATGAATGATGGAAACTAAAATAAAATTAAAAAGAAAGAAAGAAAGAAAGAAAATTTTTCTTCTAAGTTTTTTGTTTTTTTTTTTTAAATTTGCATAACTGGTATCATTATAGGATATTGTGGTATCTGGTGTATGCAACCCAAATTGTTATCATGCAGCAATTCCATTTTCCCAATAATTTTTGTAAATGGAAATAATTATTTAATTCCTAAGTATTTTTAAACATGACTTATGAAATATTAGTCTTTGAAATGAGAGGCAGTAAAGTATAGTGGGTAAAGAGCCAATGTTAGGGTCAGGAAGCTCTAGGTTCAAGCCCTGCTCCTGACATATAATGTTTATGTGACTGTTGTTCAACCTTTAGCCCTCGGAAGCTTTTGAGACTATTATTGAAGGACAGGTGCTATGTTTGTATTGGTAGGGGCAGATTCCTTGACAGGAATTTCCTTTAACAAATGAAATAACAAAACAAAGTCAAAGGATGATTCTTTTCTACATATTGCATTTTCTATCTTGGTTCTCCATCCTGTTCCAATGGTTTATTTCTCTATTCTTTTTTCCTGGATTAGAAAGCTTTTATAATTATTGCTTTACAATGATTTTTAAGACTGAATGGTACTAAAAATTAAGATTGAACGGTACTAATCTACTTTTACTAGTTTTGTTTTATGGGTCTCCTTAATATTCCGTATCTATTTTTCCATATAAGTTTTGCTATAACTTTACCTAATTTGACACATCTTATAATTATTATAAAAGCTATCAATCTTTCCATTCTTGACAGTGGTATACAGAAATGCATTTGGTTTTGTGAACTTATTTTATATCCCATTACTAATGTCATTTATTACCTCCATTCATTTTTTATTAACTGTCTTAGATTTTCTGGGTATACAATCAAGACTGCAAATAGAGAGACAGTAACTTCTTCACTGCTAAATTACACTCCTTTAATTTCTTTGATGTGTCTTAGTGTTCTTGTTAAGATTTTTATAAAATATGTTAACAGGAGTGGCAGAAGTAGATGTCTTTGTTTAACACCTGTTTTAATAGGAATGTTTTTAGTGTTTCTCCACTGCACATAATATTAGCTTTTGGTTTCTAAGATGCCCTTTTCTTATATAATATGGGAAAATCTATTTAAAAATTAATACAGAGTACTTTCTCTATATCTAATGATGGGTAAGATTTATTATGCTGATTTCCTCAATTTTTGCTTTCCACTTATAAATATGATTTACTATGATCTTGGGAAAATTAGAAAAATTCACTTGTGAATCCTTCTAGGTCCAGTATCTTCTTGAAGAGCAATCCTTTATTAACCTCTTATTTCTCCTAGTGAGATTGTTCTATTTGGGTTGTTGCTTCAGAATTTGGACACTTAATACTTTTGTGGATAATCTTGTATTTCATGATTGATAAAACTTCACCAATTCTAGTTCTTCCCTACCCAGACTTCTTTCCACCTTTAGTTTGGGGAATAGTTACAAAAACCATGCTACCCTTTCTGGAAAGGAATAATCAATAAATCATTCTATAATTCAATCATTGCTATGATTTCCTTGCCCAAAATACCACTTCCCTATATGTCTTCCCCTATTAGAATGTAAGTCCTTTATCAGAGAAGATGGGTCTTATCAACAGGAAAAGGGGAGGGATATTTGGAGAAATTTTGGTGATGTAAAATAACAAAAGATATCAATAAAACCTTTTAAAATAAATAAGAATGTAAGCATCTTGAGGGCAGGGACTGGTTTATTTTTTTAGTTTGCATACTCAATGCTTAGTATAGTTTCTAGCACTTAGTAAGACCTTGACCCTTTTTTCATTCATTCATTTCTTTTAGATTCTCAATTTTATTAGCATAAGGCTGTATACCATAATGCTAGACTTCTCAAATCCTTTTTTGGTTATCTCTCCTTTCTTGTTCCTAATTTTGATGATTTGGGATTGTTCTCTATTTAAATAAAATTACTCCCGCTAATTCTTTGATCAATTTTGTTAATCTTTTAACAGGTAAACACATGTGCCATTTCATGTTTTCTTACTTTTACTTAGATTGATCTATACTCTGATTGCACTTATCTTTACTCTACATTTATGCTATATTCTATTTTACTCTAGTTTGTTGATTTGCTCCTTTTCCAAGTTTTTTAAATACAAACTTAATTCAGTAATTTTCTCCCTCTCTTTATTACTGATTGAGAGGCTGCTTGCAATAATGGGTAGAATTTTGTCACTCAAAGACAGGAAGAGGTAGGCTCAGGTATTAATTACCCCAAATCCTTCCAGGCTGCATAACCCTGGGCAAGACCTCTAACCACTTAAGTGTTCTAGGAAACTCTCTAAAATTATAAGATACAGAGAGGAGTTGACCTGCTTTGGTGAAAGGAGTTACCCCTTCCAAAATTCCCTAATACCAATGAAATCACAGGTCTACTCCCTATCCCTATCCCTTTCTTTATTGAAATGGGCATTCAGTACTTCAAAGTTGCTTTGTAGTACTGTTTTGGCTGCATCCCATAGTTTTTAATATGTAGCATCTGCCTTTTCAATCCTTTTAATGCCATTTATTGTTTTTGCAATTTCTTCTCTAATGTATTTTTTTTTAACTTTTCATAGGGTCCTTATACCTTTTAGTTATTGTAGCATTGTCATTATAATTTTTAAAAATTATTTGCCTTCAGGAAATCACAAAGCTCTTTTATGACCAAAAGCTTTTCTTGGAAACAAAAGATAATTTTTAATAGCAATATTCTACCAGTGTTGCAGAAAAAGAAATAAAGAGGAGGAGAAAAAGGAGGAGGAGAAGGAAGAAGATGAGGGAGAAGAGGAGGAGGAGGGGGAGGAGGAGAAGGGGGAGGAGGAGGAGGAGGAGGAAGAGGAGGAGGAAGAGAAGAAGAAGAAGAAGAAGAAGAAGAAGAAGAAGAAGAAGAAGAAGAAGAAGAAGAATTTATGTAGTGCTTTATGAAGAGTTTTCAGAGTGCATTACAGATATCTCATTTTATCTTTACAACAATCCTTGGGGGTGGGTGCTATTATTATTATCATCCCTACTTTATAGAACAGAGAAGGAAAGTGAGGCAAAGAAAGGTTGGGTGATGTGTCCAGGATCACACATCTTCAGTCCCAGAACAACAACTGCTTATTATACATCTCAATGGATGTCCTGAAGACATCTAAAATTCAACATGTCTAAATCAGAATGAATTATGGGTCTGGTCCCCCAAACCTTGTCCCCTTCCAAAATTCCCTATTTCTGCTGAAGGCAGCACCATTCTTTCCAGTCCCACAGATCATACAGGCCCTAATCACTTTTGCCTTGTATAATGTAAAAAAAAAAAAAAGGTCTTTTTGACTCAAGCCTCTCTCTCTTCCCATCTATCCTCCCTCAGTTGCCAAAGTGATTTTTCTTCATGCCACTCCCCTCCTTCCCTCCATTGGCTCCCTGATGCTTCTAGGATAAACTCCTTTGTTAGCCTTTTACAACCTAACCCCAACTCATCTTCCTAACCTTATTGGACAACACTCCCCCTTTTGCACTCTTTAATACAGCCAAACTGGTCTTCTCTCTGTTCTTCCATCTTCCATCTCTTCCATCTTCCACCTTTCAGTTGGATCCGTGTCTTCCCTCCTCATGTCTGCATCACAGAATCCTTCTCTTCCATCAATAGGCCACTCAAACACCCACTTCCTTATCCCCCAAAACTGCTAGTACATTACCTTGTGTTTAATTAACTTTGCCTTTATTTGCATTTATTATCTTTAAATGTTCTGTATATATTTATGTGTCTATGTACTTGTCTCCCTTGTTAGAATGTAAGCTCTTTGTGAATAAGAATTATTTCATTCTTTCTATTTGTATCCCCAGTAACACTACTACATAGTTAGCACTTAATAAAATACTTATTGGTTGATAATGATAATAAAGTTTCCAAAATCCTTTGTAGATGCCAGCTTTGCAGTCCTTAAAGCACCATAAATAGATATGCACCGATGTATACATACATATATATGCATATATAGGCACATATATAAAATAGTTATTTTATTATTGTTATCACTATTACAGCTATACTTATCTGAGCTTCATAACAGCCCTGTCAAGTAGGTATTAGTATCCCATTTTACAAATGAAGAAATCAAGGCTTAGAAAAATTAAGTTACTTGCCCATGGTAACGCAGCCAATAAACTGTTGGTGTCACTATTTCAACCCAGGTTTTTCTGGCTCCAGTTCCATGACCCTCTTCATTATGACACACTGCCACTCTAATACAAAACAAAATGTGGTAAGTGCAAGGAAGGGTCCAAGTGTCTGAGAAATTTGAGGAGGGAAAGATCACTTTTAGCTGTGTGAGATTTAATGGATTCACATCATAGGAATCAATAATAAAAACAGGTAGCATTCATATAACTCCTTAATTTTTGCAAAGAGTTTTACATATATTATCTCATTTGATCCTCACAAAAACCCTGGGAAGTAGGTCAAAACCCAGCTTTCTTCTGAAGACACCACTGTCTCTTGGACCTCTCTTTTTTTTTTTTTTTTTTGGAGAGGGAAGGCAGGGCAACTGAGGTTAAGTGACTTACCCAAGGTCACATGATTAGTAAGTGTTAAGTGTCTGAGGCGGGATTTGAACTCAGGTCCTTCTGACTCCAGAGCTGGTGCTCTATTCACTGCACCACCTAGCTGCCCCCGATCCCTCTTCTTAAACCTATTCACTCCTGTTACATCCCTATATACATAGCACTAGGGAAAAGAGTTGGCATACCCAATGTCCCTCACTGCCACTTTCAAATAATTATCCCCATTTCAGAGATGAGGAAACTGAGGCTGAGAGGGATTAATTAACTTGCTCAGTACTCCAGAGCTAGTAAGTGATTGAGGGAAGATCCAAAGGTCTTCCCGATACCAAGTTCAGCACTCTATCCACTACACTACCCAGATGCCTTCTAGGTCTTTGTCATATTTGGGCCAAGTCCTAAGTGTCCACAAGTATTCCTTTAAAAAAAAAAAAAAAGACAGTAGAATGCTGTGTATGTGTACTTTAGAACAGTGAGACTGGGTTAAGTGTTAGCCAGTAGTTCATTTATTTCTTTATCTGAGATAACTGAGATAGAATACTCCCCCAAAGGTAGAGAGACAGGAGGACCATTCCAGCACTCTAATTTCCTTTCTGCCAACAAATAATGTAAACATCACCTGCCTGGGAAGACAAGGTTCAGATTTAGCAGTGAAGTCTACCCAAGAGCAACAAGAGCCAAGAAGGATGGTTATGTATGTTTACACACGAACTCCAAAACAAAAATCACTGGGTTTAATTGCATTCATGTCAGTTTATGAAAGGTAGTTTGTGTAAATGTTTTATTCAAATAGCTAACAATTCAAAGACCTATCCAAAGCCTTTACCTAAATCCTGAGGAATAGGCACTGTTGAAAAGGAAACATTCATTTTTTGGGGTCTAATTCAACCTCAGAACACTGTTTTCTGGGTATTTTGCATTTTCCACTTCTTATTCTTCTTTACTTTCTTTTTATAAGCATCTAGGTGGTGTAGGTGGTACAGGTGGTATAGGTATAGGTATCTAGGTGCTCATGATAGAGCAATGGACCTAGAGTCAGGAAGACCTAAGTTCAAATCCAGCCTTAGACACACTAGTTGTGTGACCCTGGTCAAGTCACTTAACTTTGCCTCAGTTTCCCTGTAAAATCAGAATAAGTAATAGCACCTGCCTCCCAGGGTTGTTGTAAGAATCAAATAAGATAATAATTGTAAAGCACTTAACACAGTGCTTGGCATATAGCAGATGCCATATAAATGCTAACTATTGTTACTAATCTTCTCTGAGCTCATGAGAGATGCACGATGTTCTGGGCTGGGCTTGACTCAGGCTGGTGCCTTAGTAGTTTAAGTCCAATATTGGAACAAAATGAGACATTCATAGATCACTCAACAGTGAACAAAAAGAGACTTGATTGGGCAAAGCAGGAGAAAGAGATCTAACAAGAATAGGCATTGAGGACACCTCAAGTTTATTCAGATGAGTAAAGTTCCCTTGTCTGAAATGCCTATTATGATCCAGCAGCCAAGCATCAGAGAACAGGCCTGGAGCTCCTCATGGTTGTGACGTATTCAAATAAAGAAGAAGGTAGGTGAGAGTCTGAGCCCCTGAACCAACCAAGTCTCAAGGGTGGCTTCAATAACTTTTAAGGAAACATTAGCCTAAGTTGCATCAGAGGGGAAGTGTTAGGATTTTACTCCTACACATAAAAACTTTATGCACGAATTTTACACTTTATACATGAAAATAATTTCTAAACCAAGTTTAATCTTTGTTTTTAAAACCAATCACCTTTACATTGTACAATTTTGTCCAATATTGATTTATTCTAGCTTTTGGTAACACATGGCCCAGGGCCCTACAAGCTCGGTATTCACACAAACTAGGTTCAATCTTGGGGGCTAACCCCTAAGAGTCATTTGCTGTTTGGCTCACTAAGAGGTAACTCTATGAAAACTCCAAATATGCTCCTGTCTAGGTTTCTACAAATGTAAGTATAGCAGGGGTTTTAGCTTCCCACATAAGTACTCAAGGTAACAAATACATATCAGATAGAGGATATCAGATATTTCATCTCACAAAAAAAAAAACACAAAAGGCACAAAGGACATAGAGGAGCCCATAGAGAGATATGGAAAATACTGAAAGCATTCTTAGCAGCCCATAAGTTTATGTTTTATGCTTCTATGAGAACTCTTGACAGTCTATCATTGCCCTGGCTGGGATTTCTTGTTGGGCTAGGAAAGTGCACTATTAAAAATTCTATTCTCAGGCCAAGTGGCCAAGAAAATTGTGGGTGATATCCTTCTGACCCAAGATACTATAAGTTATTTATTGTAGAATAGATAGGGTATATTATTATAGAATAGAATGGGGGAGGGAGGATCTCCTTCCCACCTTCTACTGTAAGCTGGGGGAAAAGTTTAAAAAAAAAAAAGGTGAAAAGCATTAGCTTTCTTAAAAGACTAGCACAGAGGGCTGGGCTCTCCAGCCAGAATCTTGTCTATCTTCTTAAGTCCCCCCAAACCAATCGCATTGGGGCTGTAGTCATTGGAAACCCATCAGAAGTTATTTTTGTCATCTGAACAAAGAGGCAATGTGAATATCCATGCTCAATAAGGAAAGGGTTATATTTATCAAATTTATTGAGAAACTCTCCCCCTTTGTACATAATAAAACAAAAATCAAGTCTTTGGTTATTTGTCAACTCTATACAACATAGCGATATAGAGTCAAACCTCTATTTTACACATATAGGACAGGAAAAAATGTTTTTGAGGCATATGTGAATGACCTGTTCCACCCAAGGCCACACAGCTTGGGACTATTCTATAAACTTAGCCAAATTTACCGTAGTAATAGACGAAGGAATGTACCCTCATCTAGATGTGAAATGGGAGAAGGGGGGCCTAAGGTGGAGCCTCACAGTAAACTCAAGAATTTGTCACTGAGGTTTAACCAAATAGTTCGATTGATGCTAAATCCTCCACCTTGCAAAAATTACAAGAATTTCTATGGTTATACCCTAGGTGGGTCCTAGAGAGCAGTGGAAATAGCAAAGGCAGCTGTTCGTCTCCTTTCCATACAGTTCAGAGCATCCTAATGGCCATGTCATATGATGCTTGTAACTAAATACAAAAACCAGAACTATTATACTACCTTGAAAATATTCTTTTCTGCCATTAGTTTTCTGCTATGCACTTGGAGTCAATTATAGAGTAGGCCTTTGTAACGCCTTTATCAAAGGTGAGAAAACTTTCCTACCTAGAACCTTACCTTCAGATTCAAAAAGTCAATTAAGAGCCATGTAGTAGTCAAAAGCAGCCTAATTTATTTAGGATTGCATGTTTGTGTTTTCAGGACTATGTGCTTGGTGGTCAACTCTCTAGAGAAAGTTAGAAATATATTTCTATCCTCTGTGTTTGCTGGCTTCTTAATATGTCACCACCATTTACTATAGTGTCTCAGAAGACCAAATAGTGTCAGTGTTAGAAGGAAGCTTAGGTTATCTTTTTTTAACCCTTCTGTTTTACAGATTAATAAACTGGGGTACAGAACAGTTAAAAGAGGGTGAATGATTTGACCAAGGTCACAACACAAGCCAGTGACAGGCCAAGAATACAACCCGATGCTTCTGATTCTGTCTGGATTTCTTTCCACGATAATTTTAAGAGCCTTAAGTAGGAGACTTAGGAGGCAGCTTCATGTAGTGGAGAGAGCACTGCACCTAGAGGCAGGATGAAGTAGGTTCAAATCCTGTCTCTAATACATGCTAGTTGTGTGGCCATGGGCAAGTCAATTCAATTCTTTGCTTCTCTTACAATTCTCTAAGACTAATCTGCAAAGTTATAAAAATGTTTGCAATCCAGTGACCTAACAGAATTGGGGCCAACTACAAAGGCATTTAATTTTAGATAAATGAAGTTCCCCACTATTAACCGTTATCGGTCATTTACACTTTAATATGAGTGAGTTTCAGAACCATTTCTTAGAGTAGATTTTAATGGGGAGGAAGAAATAGAAAAGACCATAAAGGGGTTGGGAATTTATGGTGAGATAATGGAGGTGGGGAGGAGGGATGGAGAATAGTAGGGACTGGGGGAACCCCAACTTCATATTTTGAGTTTTCAATTTGCCTTGGGTCAGATATAGTTTAAATCCTATTACAAAAATTATAATTAAAAAAAATCTCTGTATAACAAAAAGATTTCCAAGGTTCAGTCACTAGTTTACTTATTTTAAGTAAAAGTCAACACAACAGAATTCTCATAGAGCAAAGAATTTGACAAGCCCTGTGGAGTCCTTAATCAGAGTATTTGAACTATATTCAGAAAGGATTGCTTGAACTATATTTCTCAGTGCGTCAGAGGTTTAGAATTTCAAATCCAATCTCCCAAATATTCCTGGTGACAAGAATATTTCCTTCCAGGATGCTTTGTGGGGTGTGGAAGAGATTACTGCCCTAGGGTAAATATGCTTTGGAATTCAGTGCATTTGTATGCTTCATTCCGCTCTCTTTCTCTCCTACACAAGAAAGGGAAGCACCATAATTGTCCCTGATTTAGAAAAGGATATAAGATGCCTTGAAAAACAGGCCACTCAGAATTGCAGCAGCCCCAAGGGAAGGAAACCTAAGAAAATGCTTCATTCTTGCCTTCCTCATCCCAACCCCAAGATCCAGAACAATGCACAAAGGAAAAAAATAGCATGCAGGTGATAATTGTTATTTCCTGCTTTTACATAGTACTTCTAGCAGTGTAAAACCTCAGACCTATTATTGTCAACATCCTCTTGAGTGTGCTAGCCACAGTTACCTACTTCACTAAGAGACGGGGAGGGACCAAAGATCGAGTAACCAAAATACCAATTCTATGTGTATGTGTGAAAACAACAATGAATGTACAAGTCAGAGCTCACCTCAAACTGTTCTGTGGTTCAAGGACGCAGAGCAATCAGTTTACTCATCAAATCATAGTCAGTATATTAACCTCAAAGATCACTGTATCAAGCTTGTCTCCAAACACATTTTATAGACAGAAAAACTAAGCCCCAGAGAGGAGACCCTTCACCATGAAGTCCCATGAGTTGGAGACACAGCAGAGGGTAGAACCCAAGTCTACAGGCAGCAAAGAGTAAAACTCCTGGGTTCATTTTACTATATAGTATATTGCTTCTTTAAGTATGTGGACTTATATCGAATTCATGCACAAGTCAAGATTGTCACCCTCAGGATGTCACTGGTCCTCTTTGAGAATGAAAGAGGGAAATCTATAGACAGATTCATTAGAAAAAAGCTGATGCAATTTACAATTACTGGGATTTTGTTTTGTAAAGAAGTGCTCAAAAAAAACAGTATTTCTTGAAAAAAAATAACATGTAGGTGTTGTGAAGTATATGAATTATAAAATATGGTCTCTACCCTTAAGAAAATTATAGTCTGAAAGAGCTATAACTAAAAGAAACAAAATTTGAGACAATTTTAGCTGGTTTGGCAAGTAGCACAGTAAGAGTATACTGTGCCCACCCCATGGGCACAGTCATGTAAGAAAAGAGAGCCTGATCACTGGGAAGATCTATAAGGGACCTCAGGCCCTATGCCACCAGAGGATGAGGAAGAGGAACTTATGACAAAGTTCACTAGCCCAATATTAGTTAAGGCTCTCCAGTTTACTTGGGGAAATCATGAAGTAAGACACATGAAAAATTAAATAATGATGTTATTGTTCAGTCATTTTTCAGTTATATCTGAGTCTTTACAACCCCATTTGGGGCTTTTTTTTGGCACAGATACTGTAGTAGTTTGCCATTTCCTTCTTCAGCTCATTTTACAGATAAGGAAGATGAGTCTTCTTGATTCTAGGCCTAGCACTCTATCTTGGTGGATATCCAATAGGGGGATGCCACCTAGTGCATATATGATCAGTGTCAAAATGTATAGCCAATTACTAGCTGTGTGACCTTGGACAAGTCACTTAACCCCAACTGCCCTGTCTTCCCCCTTCCAAAAAGACAAAAAACAAAAAAATATACAGTCAAATTCAGTAGGAGCTCTGAGAAGGATGTGTTGATCACTATGGGTTAAAGAGACCAGGGATATCTCAAAAAGCAAAATTTGGAACTATGCCCAAAGGACAATCAAACTGTGCATACCCTTTGAACCAGTAATACCTAACCAGGCCTATATCCCAAAGACATCATTAAAAAGGGAAAAGGACCCACATGTACAAAAATATTTATAGCAGATCTTTTTGTGGTGGTAGAGAATTAGAAAGTGAGAAGATGTCCATTGGTTGGGGAATGGCTGAACCAGTTGTGGTATATTAATGTAATAGAATGCTACTGTGCTATAAGAAATGATGAGCAGGCGGATTTCAGAAAAACCTGGACTAATATGAACTGATGCAAAGTGAAGCGAGCAGAACCAGAAGAACACTGTACACAGTAATAGCAATACTGTACAATGATCAACTTTGATAGATTTAGCTCTTCTCAGCAATACAATAATCTAAGACAATTCCAAAAGACTCAAGGTAGAAACGGCTATCCACATCCAGAGAAAGAACAATGGGGTCTGAATGCAGATTGAAGCATACTATTTTCTCTGTTTTTGTTGTTTTTTCTTTCTCAAGGTTTTTCCCTTTTGTTCTGATTCTTCTTTCACAATATGACTAAAGTGGAAATATGTTTAATATGATCATATGTATATAGCCTATATCAGATCACTTACCATCTTGAGAAGGCAGGGGAGGAGGGAGTGAAGGAGAAAAAAATTGAAACTCAAATCTTATAAAAGTGAATGCTAAAAACTATCTTTACATGTAATTGGAAAAAATAAAGTATTATTAAGTATGGGGGGAAAGCAAATATTTAGGATGTGCTTTAAGAGATGGGGAGGATTAGAAAATATGGAAACAAGGGAAGGGAGAATGTGCTAAAGAAAAGAAAAAGGTAGGAATACAAAATTGATATTAAGCTGCCCATCTAAAGTAAGGGGTTTGTACTTGGATACATTGGGAATGTGAGTTAAAGCCATATTATCATAGTACTGTATGAATGGCAAACCAAAAATGTGGACTTCATTAATTGTCATTAAAGGTGTTTGAGCAATGGAGTGACAAGATTAAAACTATGTTTTAGAAAGATAAATGAGGTTATGTTGTGCAAGAGGGTTGGAGAGAGATTAATTTGGAGGCTCTTAAAATAGTGTAGGTATAAGATTGTTGAGGGCCTAAATTAAGAGTACAGTAGTAATAATGAGAATAAAAAGGAAGAAACAGATATACAGGGAAAAGGGAGAGAAAAACAAACACTTATTGCACCTACTATGTGCCATGCACTGGGCTAAGTACTTTAAAATAATATCTCATTTGAGCCTCACAACAACTGTGGGACGTAGTTGCTGTTATGATCCTCATTTTGCAGTTGAGGAAACTAAGGCAGACAGAAGCTAAGTGTACTTGCCCAGGGTCTCAGTTAAGTGTCTAAGGCTGGATTTGAACTCAGTTCTTCCTGACTCCAGGCCTAGTTCTCTATCCACTGCACCACCTACCTACCTATGAAAGCAAAGAATCAATGGAGTTTGGTAACAGATTGGATATTGGGGGAGGATGAGGGATGAGAGTTAAAAATAACTGAGTTTCTGAGATTAAGTGACTGGGAAAATGATGAAAAAGACAGAAACAAGATAGTAAGATCATGGCTTCCATTTGGGACCATCATAACAAAATAAATAATGAATGAGGGAAACACCATTACAAAGAAATTTTGTACAAAGAGCATGACAAAGAACGTCATGGACATCCATGTGCGCATGAGAAGGGCAGCTAGGTGGCCCTGAAGTCAGGAAGACTCATCTTCCTAAGTTCAAATCTGGCCTCTGACACTTAGCAGCAGATCTTGGGCAAGTCATTTAACCTGGTTTGCCTCTGTTTCATTATCTGTAAAATGAGTTGGAGAACTAAATGGCAAACCCTGGCAGTTTCTTTGCCAAGAAAACCCCAAATGGGGTCATGAAAAGCAGGACACCACTCCAACAACCGAACAACTAAGTGAACATGATGCATATGGTGGCAATAAAGCAAAAGTGATCACTATTTTCAGGACTTTTTAAAACAGTATTTCCTATTTTGGAAGATTTGAAGGTTTTTCTACTGTTTATTTTCAAATAACCCAATTATCTTTTCAGCCTGGTGTAAATAAATATAGTAAACCTCATTTTAATATATGCAAAAATCACAATTTTTATGCAAGTCTACCCAAGAAAAGCTAAATCATAGGAATTAACTGCTTCTAAAGGGAAAGGCAAAAAACAAATCCAGAAAACGTTCATGCTTGCTATCTTAGAAACTCAGGAGAATTTATTTCAAACAACCAGCGTTCTTCTTAATGAAAACCATGACGAGAGCAGATGGCCTTCATCTTTGAAAAATCTGAATACTTTTAAGGAACACTCTTCTGGAGTCCTTTCATTCACTCACCCACCCATTAAGCCACCAACATAATGGCATTCACATTCTCCATTAACTGAGCCTATTATATTCAACCTGGTAGCCCCAAGAAGGGTCAGTGGAAATACCTGACCATGCATACCATTCCTACCTGCCAGGGGACCACAGAATCGTGGTTTGCCAACACACAGGAAGACTACAAGACTTCAGCTTATTTCTGCCATTTACTGTTGTTCAGGATTTTTAGTCTTCCTGATTCCGGGCTCAGTACTCAATCCACTGGGCCACCTAACTGCCCTGTGCACATGTATATGTATACATATAGTCTCTCTCTCTTTCTCTCTCTCTCTTTCTGTCTATCTATACACACACACACACACACACACACACACACACACACACACACACACACAAATACATATATACAACTGCAATTATTTATAATGGCTGAAGGAAAACAAAGTATGCCACACTATAGTATAGTTGTTTAGATAATGATAATAATATAGTGACTATTATGTGCCAGGTACTGTGCTAAGCACTATGCAAATATCTCATTTGATCTTCACAACAACTATGAGGTAGGTGCTATTATTATTCCCACTTTACAGTTGAGGAAACTGAGGTTAAGTGACCTGCCCATGGTCGCGCTTGACTAGCAAGCGTTAGAGGTTGGATTTGAACTTCAGGTCTTTCTGATTCCAGGTCCAAGACATTATCCACTGCCCCACTTAGTCATCTATATGTTTGTAGGTAGTATATAAACAAAGCCTGACTGAACCTGGGATTCAGTCATTATGCAGATAATTTAAATTTCTTCTGCCTCTTTGTAAAAACAAAACAAAACAAAAACAAATGCCCATTATATCCTAAGTTATAAAATTATAAAATTTAGAGCTGGAAAGAGTCTTAGAGGTTGTGACTTTATGATTTGCTCAAGATCATGCTGTTACTAAGTAACAAAGCCAAGGGATTCAAACCCAGGACTTCTGACTCCAAATTCTGTGTTCATTTTTTCCATTACTATGGTTTTTTCCCCTACTACTATTCAGTAGTATTCCACTACTATTCCACCACTCAGCCCTTTGGCATGACTAGTTAGGAAAAAGATTGGTTTATGTGTCACCTCCTTTCGGTTCCTCAGCCCTATATTCTGAAGGAGATGATAAAAAAAACATCAAAATGTCAAGACAACATAATCACCCTCTGGATAAATAAAAATTGATGGACATTATGATGTCATAAATCACTGAGTCCAGACACTTTTATCTTTACATCCTTATATTTATTTCCTTGCAGGTTATTACTCACAAGTACCATTTTGTTGTTTTTCACAATCTTCTCAGACATTTTTTTGAAAGTAATTCAGTGTTGTATTATTTGAGAATATGTATATGTGTATATTCATGAATTTAACAAAAACTGAATGTTTCAATCTATTTGGAAGTGACAAGGATAAAAAAAAGTGCTGGTCATAAGTATAATTTTCCAAAACAAGCTCATTTTAATATAACATTATGAGGAATTGTCCTAGAAATGGCATTAGTCTCCTAAATGGTCTTCCAGCTTCTATTTCCCTCCCTAATCCATCCTCACAAACAGCTACCAAATTGGTGCTCCTAAAGCACAGGGCACTCCCAAGCTCAAGAAACTACAACAGGCTCTCTCTTACCTTGAAGACCAAAAACCAATTCTTCTGTTTGTCTTCCACAGTATGGTTCCAGTTTTGCTGCACATTACACTCCTTGCAACACTCCACAATTCCATCTGAACTGGTCTGTTTTCCATTTCTCCTCTCCCTATCTTTCCATAGGCTATTTCTCATGCCCAAAATATACTCCATTTTCACCTCCACTCTTCCTTCAAACCTCAGTTCAAATAGCCTCCTACAGGGAGCCTACTCTGATCTTTTCCAGTTGGTAGTGCCCTTTCCCTACCATCCCAAGATTATTCTGAATTTAATTTTCTAAGTATATGTCATCTCCCCTTATAGAATCTAGGAAGGTCAGCTGGGGACAGACAGTTTCATGTTTGGCATTGTCTCCCAAGAACCTAGCATAATGCCTGGTATACATACAGTAGGCACATAATAATTCTGGTTGAATAAAGGAATGAATGGGTAGAAAGAATTCCTGGCCCTATCATTCTCAGCCCTTCCATAAAGTTTTGACAATCTGGATTATTTCTGATTTTGTGATTCCTCCTTCTACTCCTTTCCCAAGAAATGCAGGTAGTATATGAATATGTGTATATGTATGTATATATGTATATGTGTATATTTATATATATTAAAAGAAAAAAGTTATAAAACTTATATAAAATATATATTGTATATAATTATGTTTATTTTTAAAGAAAATATTTATTTAAAAGATATATTTAATTTAAAAATAAAATGTGTTATGGCACCAGAATTTTGTAAAAATCAATTGGGATAATACACAAAACCTTGGGGTATCACCAAACCCCAGCTGGGATTCACTGCTCTACCAATAGGCTATAAAGTATTCAATGGTACTGGTTCCTCTCTGCTGCCTTTGTAGGAAATTAAGGTTTCAGATCGACTCACCCAAGGAGCTCTGGCAGAGAGAAGATTCTCCTTATTTTCTAGCAATGGGGGTTACCTAGAATACTAAGGAGTCTAGGGTCTTGAGTTAAGTTCCTTGGCTTGCTTAGAATTCTTCCACTGCCCATTTCCTAGAGTAGTCTACCTCATCGTTAGGCAGGTAAGCTTCAATGTACATAGCCAACACATTGAGTTTAGTATTTAATTTATATTTCTTTTTTTAAATAGTGTTTAACAAGTTTAGCTATCCTTCAATCAGTTCCTCTGCCCAGCTCCTCCCAAAAACTTCTCTGTCCTCACTGTGACCTCCTTCTCTTTGCTCCTTCCTACACTCTCAGCCCTGGCCTCACTTCCTTCCATTCCCAAGCTTGACTCATTCACTAATCTTGAAATTTTCCACAAATACCTTTGTCCTCTTCCCAGTTGTCTTGCAAATTCCCATGTATGTGTTCCATCTGCCTTGTCTGGTACTATTCATATCCTGCTGAACACTCTGGAGGAAGGCAGGAAATCTGATGGCGTGTGCTAAAAATTTATGCCGTCTAATCTTAATTGGAGCCCTCCCCGCTCCACAGCACTGATTGACTGGCTAGTTTGGCCTTCTCAACAGCCTTTTACTTTCTCCTCAAACTTCCTAAACTACCTTATTTATTCCTCCCTCTTAGCAGAAGAACTCATCTCCTACTTTTACTTAGAATAAAGAGAATTGCTATCTAGGGCTCCCCATTCTCTCTTATACTCTGCTTTAAAACTCCTCTTCATTTTCCTTTATCCTCTCTTCTTTTGCTTCAGTCTCTGAGGAAGACAAGAACAAGTGGTCCCTCTCCTTGCTAGGGACACCTCCTCCACTGTGATCTATCCATCCATCTATCTATCTATTTGTCTGTTTGTATATATGTGCATAGATAGATAGATATTTAATTTAGTTTAATCAGCCAAGAGCCACCTTGTTGTCACCCTCTTACTCCAAACCCCTCTCTTCCCAGTTGAAAAACACAGAAAAACAAAGCCCTTCATTACAAATCTATATCATCAATCAAAACAAACCCTAACATTGGCCATGTCTAAAAAAATATTTCCCTCATTCTGCATTCTGAGTCCTTTGCCTCTCTATCAGGAGGTGGGTAGCATGTGTCCTCATCAGCCCTCTGAAATCACGATTCATCATCACATTGCTTAGAGTTCAGCACAATAATATTCATCACGTATATATATATATGCAACTAGTTCTTTTTTGCAATTTGTGGTTGCTCCCTCACATTCCCATTCTCTACCCCTTCAGAGAGAGCTATAAATATTTTTGTACATCCTTAGTTTGTTTTGCTTAAGACTAAAACCTTCCTTAATCTACCCTCTCTCTAAATTCCTCTCCTCCTTTCACCCCTTTCCTTCCTATTTCCTTTTTGAGTGAAATGTATGTCTGTACCTTAATTCTAAGTGTATGTGTAGTGTTCCTTATTTTAATCAGTTCAGATGACAGGGAGGTTCAAGTATTTGCTATTTCCTCTTTCTCTTTGCTTGTATATATGTCTACTTGTACACCTTGATTATGTGAGATAATTTTCCATTAACTTCCTTTCACTTCCCATCCCACCCCCCAGTGTATTCCTCTGCCCCTCTTTTTCAATTCTTTTCTTAAGATCATCAAAATAGAATAGAACGACTGCCAGGCCTTGTCTAATCAAACTCCCTCTATTATGGTGATGATAAGGTCCAGAAGAGACAAATTTATCATCTCCTCATATTTGAATGTAAACAATTTATCCTTGTTTAGTCCTTTATCATTGTTCATCCACGGTTACCTTTTTATGTTTCCAGACTCACAAATCTACATTATCTAGCACTCATATTTCTCCTGAGTTCAAGTCTTACAATACAACTTCCCTTATGGACATCTCTACCCAGAAGTCCTATAGGTATCTCAAACTCAACATGTCCAAAACTGATTTTATTATATTTCCTCAAATCCTTCCTCCAATCTCCTTCATTCTCTTGAGGGTAGGTAATGGCAAGCAAAGTAGTACTTTGCTGCTTGTTTCAACTGTTCAAGTGCCTGTGAGTCTCATCTTTGATTGTATCAAGAGTCTTTGTTAGAAATAGTATACATAGTGTTGCTCTTAATAGACCTAAGGGAGTTTGAAGACCTTCCCTGCCCGTAACAGACCTGACATAATCACAAAAAGCCCACAGTGGGAGAAGCTTGCTGAAGGAACAGAATAGGAAGGGTGGAGCAGGAAGGAGCAGAGCAGAGAAAAGCTTGAGCAGAGCTAGGAGCAGGCAGAACTGAGAGAGAATGCTTGTGATTTCAGTGCTCAGTTGATCTATGTTATTTTCTGAGAGAGAATATTTATGATGCCAGCACTTTGTAGCACTCTGTCTGTTGTTCTTAGACAGAAGTCCTGAAAGAGGACTTTACTGCTGATTTGTGTCTGATTTCTCAGACAGAAGCCTTGTTTGTTGGTTTGTGTTACTCTATTAGACAGAAAGTGAATCAGATGATAGTACTGATAATGTATGTAAAAATTGTTGTAGCTCTGTTAAGCTTAATGTGTAGAAATATTGTTGTAGCCCCATTAAGTTTTGTTTTCCTAGAAACAGAAACCACAAAGAGCTTGGAGTGGAGCTGTCCCCGTGAGCTGAGACATGAACCAGGAGTAGAGAGCTGCCTACATGCGAATCCGGGCAGGAGCTGGGAGAGCTGCTTACATGCAAATTCAGGCAAGATATAGGTGAATCTAGGCAAGAGCTGGGAGTGGTCAGTCTATGGAAGAGTAGCCATGGGCTTTGAAAGTTATTCTCAAGTTAAGATGAAAGAAGACTTTACTTCGGAACTCTGTATTGACTGAGGAGATTGTAACTTACTGTGACGTAGGAGTGGATGTTTAAGACTACGTGGCCACATTAGCAATAAGTTGTTATGTTATATTATTGTGAATGTTGTGCTTTAATTTCTCAAAAGTTATGCTTTAGTTTACTGCTGAATAGAGAGTTTACTATACTATATGATTAGATTCTTAAAATTATTTACAGCAGCAGTCCTTAGGAGAGCTTGGCTTTACAGAGTATCACCATTCTTCCAGCCTCCCAAGACTGTAATACTGAAATGATTCTGGTGTCTTGTCACTCTTACGCCCCATATCCAATAAGCTGCCAAGATTCTACCTCTATACTGTCTACAAAATTTTTCCATCTGTCCCCTTACATCCATTTATATAGACTCTATTTCAGTTCAAACTCTCACCACACCTTACCTAGAGTATTCTGTCAACCTCTTAATGGGTCTCCCTGCTTCTCTTCTCCCCTCTCCCTGACTCCAGTTCAACTACCATATCAATATTTGTAAAGTAGATTTGACTGCATCATTCTCCAACTCAAAAAGTTTCAATGACTCCCTATGGTATCCAATAAAATACAAATGCCTCCTAGCTTTAAATGTCCTCCACAATCTAACTCTCATCTATCTTCCCACTTCTGTTTCATTTTACCTCCTTTCATTCATTCTCCATTCCACTCAGTTTGGTTTATTTGATACATGCAACATTACCTCTCCAACTTCTGAGATTTTAATACAGGTAGTTCCCTGTGTCTAGAATAACTCTGCCTCTTGGAATTCTTAGCCTCCTTTGAGATATGAAATGTCTGCCACATCCTTCCCAAGGTCTTACCTTATTCTCCCTGTCTCTGTCTACCTACTTCTCTGTCTCTCTCTTTACACACACACACACACACACACACACACACACACACACACACACCCCAAACAGGTCAGCCAACAAGATCTCAGCACTTATCTAAGCTAATATTACTCAGAAAACAGACACAAAGTTCATTATCAGGCCTATACTTGAATCCTTTATAGCCTGTTAGGATCTGTCTGAACTGGCACTTGGCTGGCAAAATCTCCAAGAACCCAAGGTTACCTGTTAGAGGAGGGGAATTAATCAGGACACCCCCAGAATAACCGATTTCTCCCCGGTCCAGTTGATGATATCACCCAATACAAAGGACAGGTAACAGAGACAAGGCCAAGGTCTTAAAAGAGATTTTGACATTTTTTAACCGTTTTATAGAGTGTGAAGTTTTTCAAACTTGATAGAATTACAGGGCAGCTAGCCACTAACTGGCCAAAAACTCAATCACATCATTTGTCTATCTTTAAAACACAAAACATACTTTCTACACCAGACCAAGGAAAGATACTGGAATGGTTTTGTAAATAGAGAAAGAAAATGAGTCTTGAACATTAGGAGTTGAGTTGCAGAAAGGAACAGGTTCAGGGAGCCCAGTTGATCAACCTGACCAATAGAGATGCTGTCCCTAGACAGGTCATCATGAGGATACCATACAAAGACTATCAGGGCCCTACAGTGCCAGAAGTATGAGTTGCATGGGCCATCTGTGTTTTCTAGATATATGCCTCTCTACTACTATTTTATGTGTACACCCATTTTGTGTGAATATTTGTGGGATAATGTACCCCAGGTTTATAAAAGAAATATTTTTGTGGTTAATGTTTTCACTATGCCATTGGATTGAATGACTTTATCAAGAGCTATATCAAGTGTATCAAGTGGTTGACTATTAAAGGTAAACACATCACTGGAGGCTCATGAGCTATAGTTTTAGAATTACAAACACAGAGAGTATCTTAAATCAGGAAGTCATCTCCTAGGGGAACTCAACCTATAGGTAAGAGCTGGAGGACAGAACAAGGCAGGTGCCATACCTGCATAACACAATAATGAACTGATGTAGATCTCTAAGGAAATCTCATAAAACTTTGTCAGGAACCCATGTTAGTTTTATTTCTAATATCCCTATAATTCCTATTTTCCCAATCAGTTTCTCTTTGCTGATCAGAATCACAATCAAAATCAGTTTCTTCCAGTGTATCCTCTGCCTTTTAAAGCAGGAAATTATTAGCAAGCAATTCAAGTAATTGTGAACTGCTCTGTTTTTGGCAGAAAGAAACCACCAGAAGATATCTGGATTAAGAGAGACTAGCAGCAGATATCTAAATCACTCAAGTTCCCCATCACAACTATAACCAGTCTCCATGCTAGCTTGGCATCTGCATTAAGAACTAAACATTCCATTTATCTTTCTGACTAGGTGATCTATAGTATAATACCACGATGCTATCTTTTTTTGTCTCTTCTTCCTTCTGTACTAAGATATGGTCTCTATCATTCTTTTTGCCTTAGACACGCAGATTTCCTCAAAGCAGTCATTAAAGAAGCAAAGAAAAATGAAGTTTTCTTAATAAACAATGTCACACTGCTTCCACTTTTATTTAATCTTTCTGAACTGAGAGTATACTGTTACATTCTAGTAATGGATCACATTCCATTATATCTCAAGTAAACCCATCAAGCCATATTTCCCTTCTGGTATTAAGATCTCTCGCTCATTTTCTTTATTATCCATATTCTCAGTATTAGCATAAAGACAACAGAGGCCAGGAGGATCATTACTTTTTGCTGATTATTTTCTCTTGCCTTTAAAAAAAATCCTTCCACCATAATTCTTCCTATGTCCTATATGTCACTCTTTAGTATCTATCTGATTTACTACTTGTTTGTAGGTAATCATTTCCCTCCTCTTTCATTTTTTATTTAAAATAAATGGATCAAATCAACAAGTCTCCAGACAAATGCATTCTTTCTTGTCTATATTACATGGACTTTGCTCCCAGCCAAAGTCCATTATTACTTTATCTTAACTTTTGATCTACAAAATCAAATTCCATACTCTTACACCACCTTTTTACCAGTGTACTTCTTATACCAGCTGTTCACTGCCCATATACCCCTGTCTGGTCTAACCATCAATCACTACCAAAGAGGAGAATACCACCTGTTGAAATTCTTCAGTTCTCTGCCCAGGACTTTGTAATCCTTTAAAATAGGTTCACTCATTCCCATATTTACCACCAAAAGTGAGTATTGATTATCAGACATTACATTTCTCAGGAAGTTCTCTACCTCATTTCAAATGTAAGAAGATAGCTCAGCTCGAAATTGACTATGGCTTTCAGTTAACTTAAAGCTGCCTCAGTACACTGTATTGGGAAGTCTCCAACTATGATGATACATCTTTTGTTCCAAGCTAAGAAGTGTTTAATAACAGGTATCTTTGATATTAGTGACCTCCTTGAAAGGGTGTGCTGGTAAATGTTTAACAACCAGCTCTCCTCCTCCTCCCTCCCCAAATGTACACAGCATGCTTCAGTTTTAATCTGAATCATTAATATTTTCTTCATCATATTCTTAAGCAATGAACACAACAATAAATCAAACTCTAATTTGTAGCACTTGCCAATTTCAAAGGTATAAATGTTCACACTGAACAATGAGATAAGCAGGTATGAGCTGGCTCCAGCAGACCACTGTCTCCCAGGCTCCTTTCCCTTTGGAGACTACTTCTTCCTCAGAAATTCCAGGTGTCTCCCACCAACACCTCAAAGAATCACATTCCTTTTATAAAACTCTAAGGATTCAAGTCTTTTTTTATTCCTTCTTCTGTGCTGGATCACTGAACACATAAATAAACTGTTAATATTAATGGTACATGATTTTTATAATGTTAAATAATGCCTGATTGTCTAATAGAACTTTCTAAGGCAATAGAGAATATGGATAAAAGAAAAAAATGTGCAACTAACTTAGACTTTCAAAATACGTCTGATAAAGTTCCAAATGAAAAAACTGAGAAGCTGTGGGACTCAGAGCAGTGAAATTGTCTTAAATTTGAAATGAGCCTGGAGACTTGGAACAAAAGGTAGGAATCCTTCTTGTGGCAAATTTTAAACTGCACCTTACCTCAGTACTTCTGGGACTTGAGATTGCATTCGTACTTCTCCACTGGCATCTGTTACCATCCCTCCATAATCCAGGAGACCGTCGTCAGGTGCTGCTGAAGTCAAAGAATTTAATCATACATTTGTACAGATTGTAACCTCCTCTCCCCTCCCCAGCCCCAACATTTGGAATGTATGCTTTTTTCATTATCTTTATATTCCCAGTGCTCATCATAGTGCCTCGTCCATGGTAGGAACTTAGTAGTTGATAAATATTTATTAAATGCCTACTGTATACAAAGCACTGTAATGTGCACTAGGAATCAATCACTAGTAATACAGCAATCATCAACTAGCATAAACCCAGTCTCGGAAACTCACTAGCTATGTGACCGTGGACAAATCCCCTAACCTCTGAATCTTAGTTTCCTTATTTGTAAAATACAGATAATAACAGACCTGCCTCACAGAGTTGTTGTGAGAATCAAATGAAATCATACACATGAATAGTTATTAGTTATATAATAATAATAATAACAATAGTTATTATTACAGTTGATTGTTGTTATTGTTTAGTCATGTTCACCTCTCATACTCCCATTTGGGGTTTTCTTGGTAGAGATACTAGAATGGTTTGCCATTTCCTTTTCTAGCTCATTTCACAGATGAGGAAACTAAGGCAAATAGGGTTAAGTGACTTGCCCAAGGTCACACAGCTAGTAAGTGTCTGTGGTCGAATCTGAATTCAGGTTTTCCTGACTCCAGGTCTGCCTCTCTATTCACTGTGCCATCTAGCTGCCTTATGATTGATAAAGAACAGTAGGGGCAGCAAGGTGGTGCAGTGAATAGAACACTAGCCCTGGAGTCAGGAGGACCTGAGTTCAAATCCCACCTCAGACACTTAACACTTACTAGTCATGTGACCTTGGGCAAGTCATTTAACCCCAACTGCCCTGCCCTCCCCCCTCCAAAAAAAAAATAAATAAATAAATAAAAATTAAAAAAAAAGATAAAGAACAGTAAAAATAGTTTAGCTTTACAACATACCTTTGTCTGAACTGACTAACCATCCAGTGATGAATCTTTCTGAATTTAGCTAAGTTGATCCTCAGACAATAGACAACCAGTGTGTCACCAGATCTGTATCTAGAGCTTGTCTGCTTCAGGAGTGGCCCCATTTTACCTCCACTAGCATAGCCTATGAGAACCTGAATTCCAAGATCATGTCTACTCCACCAGGAGGAGGCAGTATTATTCAGAAAATTCAATTTATTTATCATTTTTTATAAATTATCAGGCACAAGTCATGCATAATGGAATTTCTGGTTCTACAGATGACACCAAGCTTTTCTGGATAATAAATGGTGGACCTAATAGGGATATGCTGTAGGAAGATCTCATAAGGCTGTGAAAGTGAGCAAAAATTAGCTTGTGAACTTAAATGTGGCATTTATTTAGGGGAAACTACACCAAGCACTCTAAGCCATTAGTTATACCCCAAGGAAAGGCTCTAAAAAGTCACTTTAGCAGACTTTTTGCTGTTGTGATTGACGTGGCCAAAAGGGCTAAGAGAACGTTGACCAACGTCATGAATTTTATTGGAAACAAAAGAGAAAACATTATCCTCTGGTACAAAATCATGGCTCATTCAACTATACCACACTTCGGATAGGTCTGAGTCCTGTACTTGAAGAGACAAATAACAGAGCTGGATAAAGTCAACATAAAAGCAATTAAAGTGATGAAGTAGATGGGAAAGGAAAAAGGGGAAAGAGTTTGATGTGGAGCAAACGGAGAAGATTACAATTCAGTCTGAAATAATTAACTCTGAAAGGTAGTATTACAAAAATCTATGAAATCTTGTAAGAGACAACACCAGATTTTTACTCCTTCATTCCTCTCTGGGCTCCCAGCCCTGACTACAGACTTCTTTTTCCACCACAACCTAGCAGCCTTCTCACTGTAGAAAATCACTGTACCCCTGTAGCCCCTTATTCTGATTGGCCAGTTCCATCGGGGACTTCATTTTATTTTATTTTTTGAGGCAATCAGGGTTGTGACTTGCCTGGGGCTACACAGCTAGTAAGTGTCTAAGGCCAGATTTGAACAGTTTCTCCTGACTCCAGGGCTGGCATTCTATCCACTGTACCACCTCACTGCCCTTAGAACTTCATTTTAAAGAAAGTACCCAAGTCAATCATGTTCACTCTCTCATTCTTTCCTAGGCTCCTTTATTGCCTCTTCAGACTTCTTTCTCTACCATGGTATGTGGGTACCCTGACCTTCCCCTTTTTTCTTTTATGTTTTCTTCTCCCATTAGAATCTAAGCTCCTTGAGGGTTTTTTTCTTTTTACAGGGCATCTTTCTTTATACATGTATTAATACTTCTTTTATTTAGCATTGTAGCTGGTACATAGTAAGTACTTAATTAATTCTTGTTGTCTCGATTAGATTTGGACTCAGAGGACCTGCATTTAAATCCCAGCTGTACCATTTACTAACTGCGTGACCATGGGAAAAACAATTTTTTTTTCCTCATCTACAAAATAAGGTGATTGGATTAAATGGCCCTTCTAGCTCTTGATTTTAGGGTCCAAAATAATAGGGTGAATATGAACCTATTTGCCAAATTCTAGAATTCTGGAATGAGGCAAACATACTGGATGCTTCAAAGTAAATTTAACACAAATAAAAGGAAGTTCTATCTCTCCAAGAAAATAATAAACTTGCCAAACTGATTATTCCTAAAAGGTGGTAAAGGTTGAAAATATAAACACTTTCAAAAAAAATTTACATAAATTTATGGATGATAGAACCATCAACAAATTTTAAATTAAATGAGTATATATTTGAAGTGTGTCTCTAATCCTATGAAACTGATGCCAAAACGGACAACTTAAGCCCTGGGAAGAGGTTGAGGAGGAGAGTCTATGGTGATAAGTCTCCAGAAAAATCTCACAAGGCTGTGTAAGTGGACAGAAATTGACAAATGAGAGAAGAGGGACCACCACAGATTATGGGTCTGGCCCAATATGAGATTTCTTTTGCTCTTCGTATCTTAATTAAATGAACACTGAAGATGAGGCACAATGGTATAGTGGGATAAGTAATGGACTTGGAAACTTGGGTTTGAATCTCAGTTCCAATACTTAGTCAGATCTGTGTTCACAGACAAATTATTTAACCTTTCTGAGGCTCAATTTCCTTATTTGTAAACAATTATTAGAACTGATTTCAGTTAGTCTGGGGAACTCCTTCCCCCAATACAGATGGTAAATTGCTTATTACTTACTAGATAAACCACAGGGTACACAGTGGATAAGGCCTGATATACACAGAGGTTAGGTAACTTGTCCAAGGTCACACAGGTAATGAGTGTAAGAGGCAGGATTAAATCCAGTCCTTTCTGATCCCAAGACTGACATTCTATCCAATATATTACACTGTTTCTCACATCTGCAAAGTGGGGATAATAATATACCACCTACATCATCAGATTATAAGAAAAAACATCTTGAAAATAGGAAAATGTCATATAAATGTGAATTTGTTATTTTTTTCTTATATGTTAGCAACCTAGGTAGATAATCCCATGAGGGCAAGGATTATGTCTTATTTAATTTTTGTATCTTTCTTATAACCTAACACAGTATTCTGCACACAGAAAAAACTAAAGAAATGTTTGTTGAATGAATGAATGTTAGAATTTAAACAATTTAATTCGTTA
The DNA here is from genome assembly GCA_028646515.1 of Pseudochirops corinnae. Taxonomy (NCBI): domain Eukaryota; kingdom Metazoa; phylum Chordata; class Mammalia; order Diprotodontia; family Pseudocheiridae; genus Pseudochirops; species Pseudochirops corinnae. The sequence goes on from CM053587.1 coordinate 212,876,834, forward strand.
ATTTAATTAATTAATTAAAAATTAAAGAATTTAAACACAGCAAAACAGGGCACAGTATCCCATGTCTGATCATCTGTTTTAATTTTGTTTTAATTTTTTTTTGAAGACTGGGTCTCCCCATCTCTTGAAGGCTGCAAATGTAAGATCCACTCCCACCCACTGGGAGCTTTGACCTATCTATTTCAGACCTGGGTTGGTTGAATCTTCTCATGTAAGTTGGTAGTCACCTGCTCCTGAGGGCACACTGTATTAATAAACTGAATGTGCACTACTGATGAGTACAGTTCCCTGAAGCTCAGAATTTGCAAGCTTAGGAGATCTGCTAACCTCAGGCTCCATGGTAGCTGGGATTACAGGCTCAGGCCACCACATGTGGCCGTAATCATTTGTTAAGTGATCTAGGGTTCCCTCTTCACTGCCACTCCCAGAAATATGAAAGAAAGGGGTTGTTCCATCAAGAGGACAAAGGCCTATATCCCAACCTTCTTTCTGTACCATGGTATGTGGGTACCTTGAACCTTCCCCTTTTTTCTAGCAATGGTTCCTTCCCCCATATACTCTACTGATGTCCAGCATATATTTCAGGTACCCAGTTACCTTTCCTCCCAAGTGAAGCAATGTGAGACTAAAATAAAGCAGCACTGTGATAGTTTAAAGGCGTATCTCAAGTTACTTTGTTTCATCATGCACAGGATGAAAGTATTGGCTAACACCATACTATTGCAGGTGGCGCTCTAGGATTAAAGTACTAACTGGTTCCTTCCACATAGAGCCTGTTATGACTCCACTTTTATCCACGGAGTTTTCCACTTTGTCCTGACCTGTTGAGTTATGCTTCCAATCAGGAGACTGGGAAGCCCCTTGGATGAGAGAAGGCAGATGCAAAGGTTGCTGCTTTCAGGAGAAGATAGGTTCTCCCCTTTTACAGTTATGAGGGAGACCAGAAAGGGGAGCAACTGACTTACATGTGATATTTAACATCAGGGATAGAGCCATTTCTCCTGTATAGTTATCCTGTCATGGGGAATAAGGATAGGGGTATATAGTGGTGCCTAGTCTGGTGACCTGATTGCTAGACCGTCATATAGTATATGTAAAGTACTTTGCCAGTCTTTTTTCTTTCCTGGAGGCAAGGCAAAGCAATTGGGGTTAAGTGACTTGCTCCAAGGTCACACAGTTAATTCAGTGTCAAGTTTCTCAGGCTGGATTTGAACTCCTGACTTCAAGGCCAGTACGTTATTCACTACACCACCTAGCTGCCCCAATACTTTGCCAGTCTTGAAGTGCAATATAAATGTCAGCTCTAATTATCTAGTAATTTATGGTAACCTACTCATACCTCCTCTCTCTCTCTCTTTCTCTCTCTCTCTCCTTGTTGGTACGCACTTGTGTTTTAAAAGATGTGGCAAAAGTCCAATATCTTATACCATTTACTAAAATAAGGTCAAAATGGATACATGACCTAAATATAAAAAGAAATATTACAAGAAAACTAGAAGAACATGGAACAGATTACTTACCAGACTTATGGAGAGGCAGCCAATTTATAAATAAACAAGAGATGGAAAGCAAAGTTAGTTATAAAATGGATAATTTTGATTACATTAAATTTAAAAGGTTTTATACAAATAAAATAAATGTAGCCAAGATCAGAAGGAAAGCAGAAAACTGAGGAAATTTTTTTATAAATAGTTTAACAGATAAAGGTTTCATATCAAAAATATATAAAGAACCTTGCTAAATCTGTAAGAATACAATTCATTCCCCAACTGATAATCAAAAAAGAATTACCTTTAAAATTAGAATGGGGATGAAAGAAAGAGCCATCAGAGAGGCTAGATGTGAGTGGGTGACACCTAGGGTATAGATTGATCAGAGCATGACGAGGAGCAGGGAAAGGGAAAGACAGAGTGTTACCAGCTGGGAAATTGAATTCATTCTTTCTCCTATTCTGAGGCTGCCTGTGAGTAGCAAATAAAAGAAGGGAGACTAGAAATCTCAAGCCTACACTTCCTTAAGGGCCATCATGCTGTGACTACAAAGTCTTGGACAATGACACATAGTACTTTGCTTTGTAATATTCAAATGCACAGTTTGTGCATTTGTATAAGTACTATATTTAACGTTGCATCTAGACTATAAGCTCATTGAGGCCAGGAACCATCTTATCTAAACTTGTTGTATCTTTTCTAGAATCTAATACAATCTGTACACAATAGGCACTAGGTGGTACAGTGGAGATAATAGCATCTCCTTTATAAGGCTATTGTGGGGGTCAAATCAAATTATATTTGTAAAGTGTTTTGCAAACCTTAAAGAGCTATACAGATATTAGCTACTATCAGTATTAGTTAGATAAATGACCATCTGCGATGCCATGCAAGCAAAATGGAAGCCATTTATGTATGCCGTATGATGAAATTGCAAGGCCAGCCACAGAGCAAGGAGGTGGATCCTTCTTACTCGTTAGCCCCCTCACCAACTGTAATACGTGAAGACCCCAATGCACAAATTTAAAGACAAAGCAAGAAGCTAGTAATAAGAGAACAGTTGTTTTCCTTATTAGTTAAAACTCCAGAAAACTCAAAGTGAAAGAGTCAGACTTAATAGTCCATAAGGAAGTATGGAATATCAGAAATGGATAATTAAATCTGTGTAGTCTGCCACCCTGTGGAAAATGCTGGTATGTAATATCAGAGTAGCCTGTGAGTAACACTTCACAGGTTTGGACAGACCATGCATGCAGGCCCCCATGCAGCCCTGTGGAAGACTGAATCAGTTCCCATCTTGCACCCTAAATTACTCTTGGAATAAAATTGTCTATATGCTTGGATAAAACTCAGTAAGCTGTAAATAGAGTGATTTTTTTTTTTTCACTTTTCTGGTAGAGTCACAGAAATCTGAGTAATAGGAGATTAGCCTTAGAGACTAATAACTACTTATATCCCAGGTCACTAACCCTGACTCACCCTCACCACAGCTGGTCTTTGCAGAAAAATTGGAAGACAGCAAGTGCACAGCTGAAGTATTGATTACAGGGGATATGAAAAGAACTGGAGAAAGGCCTCTAGTGCATTGAGCTCTTATAGGAAGAATTTATGGAAGGGCATTATATAGGTCAAGAAGAGAAACCAAGGAAAAGTTACAGAATGTATCAATGGAGGGAATATTTACATGGAGGAGATTATGGATCCCCATTAGAGTATGTACTCCTTTAAGAGTAGAAATTTTTTATTTTTATTCCTAGTGTCTGGCACAATGACATAGTAGATCCTTAATAAAAAAAAAAATCTGTTAATTGAATGCTAAATCCATCCAATCATCAAAGTACAAAACTCTTTATTTACATTTTAACATAGACACTCCTGCCTACCAGTCAAGTCAGGACCTACAAGCCACAATCCCCCTTTGAGAGGGAAGAGTATGAAAGATGCCATTCTGATTGTAAATTTCACAAACTCCGGGAAGCGCATCTTTGTTAGCATCATAGTGAAACATCATCATCATCATTATTCTAGCTAACACGGATATAGCACCTACTATGTGCCAGGCACTGTGCTAAGTGCTTTACAATTATTATGTCATTTGATCCTCACAACAACCTCGGGAGGTACGTGCTATTATTAGCCCCATTTTACAGATGAGGAAACTGAGGCAAACAGAGGTTAAGTGACTTGCCTAAGGTTTTATAACTAGTGAGCATTTGAACTTAGGTCTTCCTGACTCTAGGCCTACAGTTCTACCTATTGTGACACTTAGCTGCCATATCTTTGTGACATAGACATCATTAATTCTCTTTCCAATACCTGACTAGGAGGAGAGTATGAATATACAGCGATGGATTCCAGAAACAATAATACATTGATTTTTTCCTCTCCTAAAATCCTGATTACCATAACTTATATATATATATATATATATATATATATATATATATATATACATACACACACACACACACACACACACACACACACATATATATTCTCTTTCCTTACCCACAAGATAAACATGCAACATATTGATGTTTCAAAATAATAGGCCAGCACAAATCAAGCTTAGTATATTTTGTGAAAAGTTATGCATAAACATTGTTCAATGAGGGATTTTAAAATGAAAAGTGAATTTGAGTCAAATGATTTTGGGACCTACATGTAATTACCATCTATATGTGCTACTTCCATGTTCTCACCACCCACTAACTCTTCAGTCTCTTGTAATGTGGTTTCTACTCCCATCAATACTCCAAAGCCATCAGTGAATTCTCAATTGTCAGATCCAATGGATTTTTTTCCAGACCTCATCCTTCTTAATCTTTCTGAAGTATTTGAGAGTCAACTACCCCCAGTCTCTTGAAATGCCTTCCTCCCTTACTTTCCATGACATCTCTCTCTCTAAATTTATCTTCCTACCTGTTGACTCATCCTTTTCTGTCTCTTTTGCTGGATCATCATCTATGTCCTATCCCCTAAATATATGTGTCCCCTAAGTCTCTGTCCATGACCCTCTTTCTTATCTTTCTCTATTCCTATTCCCATGGCTTCAATGATCACCTCAATGCTGATGATTCTTAAGCTGATATTCCTACCCCAAGCTATTCCCAGAGTTCCAGTCTCTTATTTCCAGTTTCTTACTGAATACGTCCACATGGACGTACTACCGACACCTTGACGTGTGCAAAAAAATTAACCCTATAATTTTCTCCTAAAACCTGCCTCTTCTCACAGTTTCTGCTGATGGAATTTCGCCCATTACTCATCTTCAGAACTCCAGTTATCTTTGCTTCTTTTCCTCCCTCATCTACCACATTCAATCAACTGCCAAGTCCTATGGATTCGATCTTAGCTGTTATCTCTTATATCAGTACCAAACCTCTCCATTCATACTTCTACCACTTTAGTTCTTTTCCTCTTTACTATAGGATCATAGATCTAGAGAAGGGGTCCTTAAGCTGGGAATCCCCAAAATTATCCTCTAATATTTTGATAACTAGATGTCAATATAAGTTGTTTCCTTTGTAATAATGTATATTTTATTTAATGTATTTAAAATCATTATTCTCTGAAGGAGTCCACAGACTTCACGAGGCTGCTAAAGAGATCCAGAACACAAAAAAGGTTAATAATCCATGATCTAATTCTGGAGAGCAATTTGCAACTATTCCCAAAGGGCTATAAAATTGTGCATACCCTTTGACTCATCTATACCACTTCTAGGGCTATATACCAAAGGGATCATTGTAATAGCAAGCAAATGAATACTTAGCATCTTGTTTCAGTTCAAGTTTCTTTGAGGCTGGCCATGATTATATCAAGTCTTTGTTAAGAAACAGAACCTATGAGTCCCACAGTGAGAGGGACTTGCCAAAGACAGGAACAAGAAGGACAAAAGAGGCAGGTGGAACAGGAAGGAACTGATGATACAAAAGAAGGCGCACAAGCTGGGACTGAGCAGAACTGAAGTGAACACTTGTGGTGGCCAGTGCTCTGTTTGTCTGTTCAGTCTGTATTGATCTGTGTTTGTGATACTTTGCATTTCTCAAACATTGTTTGTGGGTCTGTATTGATTTCTATGCTAATGATTTGTGCTGACTTCTCAGATCTTGTTTGTGGGTCTGTGTTGATTTCACAGGCAGATAGTGAATTGATGATGGAGCTGGCAATGTGGATGAATGTTGTTTTGGCTCTGTTAAGATTTGTCTTCCCAGAAATAGAAACTGTGAAGGACTTAAGGTGGACTGGACACTGTGAGCTTCAATATGGAATGGGAGCTGGACAAGGAGCTGAGAGCTGCCTGCCTGTGAATCCAGGTGACAGCTGGGTGAATTCAGGCAAAAGCTAGGACCATGGAAGAGGAACCATGGCATCTGGGAGCTAGCCTTGAGCCAAGATGAAAAGACCTCTCCTTGGGTACTTAGTGCTGACTGAGAAGATCATGATTTACTGTGACCTAAGGGTGGGAGAACTTTTTACTTTGTACATTGTACTCCTTAAGGATGATTGAGTTAAGGATGATTGGAATCTAGTCTCCAATCAAAAAGAAAGACTTTTTGACTAAGAGATTAAGATAATGCAACCTAGAGGTGGGAGAACTTTGTACCTTGTATCCCTTAAGGAGGATTGCTCCTTAAGGATGATAGAGTTAAGGCCTTACTGAATGATATCTTTTGTTTAAAATATGTGGCCACTTTAGTGATAAGTTGTTATGTTATATCATTGTGAATGCTGTACTTTGGTTTCTATGAATGTTTTGCCTTAGTTTACTTCAGAATAAATAGAGAGTTCACTATACTATGTGATCAGAACCTTAGAGCTATTCACAGCAGCAGTCCTCTGGAGCGCTGCTCGTGTTTGGCTTTACGATTATAAAAACAGAAAAAGGACCCACATGTACAATAATATTTACAGCAGCTGTGTGGGTAAAAAGTGGTAGCAAAGAATTGGAGGGCAGTTAGGCAGCATAGCGCATAGAGCATTGGCCCTGAAGTCAAGAGAACCTGAATTCAAATCCAGCCACAAACACTTGACACGCTTACTAGCTGTGACCTTGGGCAAGTCACTTAACCTCAATTGTCTTGCCTTCCCCCCTCAAAAAAGAAAAAAAATAACTGAACATTGAAGAGGTACTCATCAATTGGGGAATGGCTGAATAAATTGTGGTATATGGTTGTCATGGAATATTATGCTGCTATTAGAAATGAAAAGCAGGATGGTTTCACAAAAAACCTGGGAAGACTTATATGAACTTAAATGCAAAGTGAAGTGAGCAGAGCCAGATTACTGTACAGTAACAGCAAGATTGTTATGACAATCAACTGTGAATGGCTTAGCTATTCTCAGCAATACAATGATACAAAACAATTCCAAAGGAGTTATAATGAAAAATGCTCTCTAGAGAAAGAATTGATGGAATCTGAATGCCGGTAGAATCATATTTTTTTACTTTATTTTTCTTGGATTTATTTAGTCTGTGTTCTCTTTTGTAACATGGCTAATATGAAAATGTTTGCATGACTACACATGTATAATCTATATCAAAGTGCCTACCTTCTCAAGGAGGTGGGAGCAAAAGGAATTTGAAAATCAAAAATTATTTTTAAAAAATAATGTGAAAGATTGTTTTAATTTGTAATTGAGAAAAAATATTTTAAAAACCATTCTTTCAAAAAAACAGAATCTCTGATCTAGAACGAGAACAGACTTTAAATGTCAACCGTTTCAACTCCCACATTTTACAGATGAGGAAACTGAGATCCAGAAGGGTTAAGTAGCTTGATCACAAAGGTAGTAAATAACAGGGTAGGGATCTGAACCCAGGACCTCGGACTACAAAGCTAGTTTTTTCTATTTTTTTCCTACTGCCCAGCTCTGCCCCTAATAATGAAGCCTAAGCAGCAAGCAGACTCTTTTCTTTGCTCCCCACTAACACTTCTAGACCTTCCCTTTGCCACTCAGAAACCTCTCCTTCTTTGAGGTTCATTCCATTTACCTACATTACCCAGCCTAAATGTCACAGCTATCTATCAGTCTTTAGGGCATTCGCCTCCATTTTCAGGCAGTACCTCTTTAATTCCACCCTCAAAATGGGCCTCATTCTATAGAACTTCAATATGTCAATTGAGACTTTCTCAAATACCCAGTCTCTCAGTTAATCAGCTTCAGCTCCCATGACCTTTACCCCCATATTCACTCCCACTTCAGGCACCCCCTGAAATCAATCAACAAACATTTATTGAGTGCCTACCATGTGCCAGAAACTGTGCTGAATACTGAGGATACAAAAAGAGGCAAAAGATAGTCTCAGTCCTCAAGGAGCTTATGGTCTAATGGGGGAGACATGTAAAGAAATATATACAAAGCGAGCTATATATATAGGATAAGCAGGAAAGAATCAACAGACAGAGGGAAGGTACTGGAATTAAGAGATAACATGCTATCTCTATGACCTTTAATTCTGAAATTCCTTTCTCTGATTATAACCTTTTAGCCTCTGCCTCTGCCTTACTTCTAAAATTATTCTTTTTCTTTCCTCTGACCTCCACCCTGTCTAGTTCTCCTGGCACATGACATTTGTTCTAGTTTCACATTTTTCCCTTCATATGCTTGACCCTGTGGTTTACCAGGTTGATCGTGCACTATCATTTAGCTTTGTATTCAATATCCCATTGTCCTGTCACCATTCATATCTTGCCAAACCCCAACCCTAGATTATCCCTACCTCCCCTCTACTGAATGCCACTTTAGAAGACTGAGCCTAATACAAATTTTGATTGTTTAATTCCATTCAATTAGGCCCTCACTGCCTTCTCAAGGAGGTGGGAGCAAGATAAATTATCACTTCTGCCCTGCCCAGTATGTGTAGACATATAGACTTTAAGATGCCTACAGCAGAGGTATCAAATTCATGACCAGCTGCAGTGAGCTGCCCACAAAAACTCCCCAGTGTGGCCAGAAACACATTGAAATGTTATCGAGAAATATTTTTAAAAATAAATTAAAATACAATACAACCTAGATAATGTTAATTTGTGGTTTCTTAAATCAATGTAGCTTGCAGGGATCCATTTCAATTTGAGTCTCACACCACTGGTCTACAGGACATCCAACTGGAGGTCTAACAAGCAGTTAGAGATGTAAGACTGGAGGTCAGTGGAGAGGTTGGGTAGTGAAGTAGATTTGACTTATCAGCATAGGTAGGATAACTTAATCCATGGGAGCTGATCATATCATCAAGTAAAACAGTATAGAGGGAGAACAGAAGAGCCCTCTGGGATACACACCCATAGCTGGAGGGCATGACTTAGATGAAGATCCAGCAAGACACTGAGAAGAAATAGTCAGATAGGTAGGAAGAGAACCAGGAGAGAGTAATGTCCCGAAAACCTAGAAAGAATAAAGTAATGAGGAGAAGGTGACTGAGTGTCAAAAGCTAGAGTCAAGAATAATAAAGAATGAGAAAATGCCATGGGATTTGTCATTTAGGAGAGCACTGGTAACTTTGGAAAGAGCAGTGTGGGTCAAATTATAGAGGAGTAAGAGAGTGAGAAGAAAGTCAGTGGAAGTAACTATTATAGTCAAGCTTCCAAAGGAATTTAGTCGCAAAAAGCAGGAGAGATATGGGGTGATAATTAGCAGGAATGGCCAGATCAAATAAGGGTACTTTGAGGGTGGGAGAGAAACATAGGCATGTTTATAGGCAGTAGGGAAGTAGCCAATAGATGGTGAGAGATGGAAGATAGTGAGAGTTGGAAGGCAGCAATCTGATCTGCTAGAGGCCACAGGATCACCTGTTAGTGTAGAGGGATTTTTTTTCCCTACACAAGAAGAGCTACTTTTTCATGTAAGACAGGAGTGAAGGAGAAGATACAGGCAGAAGGCATCTAAGTTATATGAGATAAGGAACAGGGGAAAAGAAAGCGCTCTAAGGCAGAAATTTTTTCAGTAGAAGATGAGGCAAAGTTCTCAACTGAGAGTGTGTGGGAAGGGGATAAAAAGGTTTGGAAGAGCCACTGTGGAGAGTGGGATACTTGTTGTTATTCAGTCTTGTCTGGCTCTTCTGTGACCCCATTTAGGATTTTCTTGGCAAAGGTACTGGAATATGGGTCAGCTAGGTAGTGCTGTGAAGAGAGCACAGGCCCTGGAGTCACGAGGACCTGAATTCAAATGTGACCTCAGACACTTGATACTTACTAGCTGTGTGACCTTGGGCAATTCACTTAACCCCAACTGCCCTGCCTTCCCCCCTCCAAATAGAAAAAATAAATAAATAAATACACACACACACACACACACACACACACACACACACACACACACACATACTGGAATGGTTTGCCATTTTCTTCTCCAACTCCTTTTACAGATGAGGAACTGAGGCAAACAAGGTTAAGTGATTTGCCAGGGGTCACACAGTAAGTGTCTGAGGTCAGATCTGAACTCATGGAGATGAGTCTTCATGATTCCAAGCCCAGTGCTATATCTACTTCTCCACCTAACTGCCCTAGTGAGTTAATTAAATTTAATTAAAAAGATTGCCTTGGGGTTGGCTACATGATACAGTGAATAGTGCACAGGCCTGGAGTCAGGAGGACCTAAGTTCAAATCCAGCCTCAGACACTTAACACTTAATGTGACCTTGGGCAAATCACTTAACCTCAATTGCCCTGCCTTTCCCCCCTCCAAAAAGCAAAAACAACAAAAGATTGCCTTGAAGCAGTATGGACCCAAGTTAGATTTATGTAATATAAATCTGTAGTACATCCAGTTGAAATGGTTTTGTGATTTTCTCCATTTTTATGCAGGTGTAAAGGCGGCAGATCTTGGGAGTAATAGAAGGCTGAGGCTTGCCAAGGCAAAATCAGCAATATACGAGGGCAGTGTAGAGCTGAACTAGTTCACCAAGGAGTCAAGACAGGGAGAGGACAAGAGTGTGGCTGCAAGGGTGATAGCCTGGGAGAGAACTGAAGGATCCGGGGACCAGAGGCTACAGAGTGGATGAAGAGCAAAATTTGGTATTGTAAAGCAGAGGGAAATGCGGAAAGCCAATACAGATCATGACCAGATAAGGGAATTTCAGAGTTCACAAACACAGAGGTGGTATATTTGTGGGTAATGGCAAGAACAAGGGTATGACCATCTTTGTGTATGGCTAAAGGGGGTGGAGGTCATAGGAGATGAGTTGACTGAGGAACCAATCAATAAGTACTTATTGAATCCTTAGTACATGCTAGATAACCCATACTAGGCATCACTGGGAATACAAACACAAAAGTAACATAATCTCAGCCCTTATAAGGAATTTACAATCTAGTATAATGAAACAGAAATATAGATATAGTTTTATATATATATATATATATATATATATATATATACACCCATATATATATATATGTGTTTGCATATTTAGATACATATGCATACATATGCACACACACACATACACACATACCCATATGTATATATGGTATAGCCACTGGATGTTAGTATGGTAGCAAGCTATCTAGGAGCTCCTCACCCACTCCCTCGCCTCAGGGAGTGAGAAGAATAAAATCCTTCCAGACCAAGCCTACTAGGGCCAGCACAAGGTGCATTTTCTTCCTAGCCACTTATCTGCTCCTCCCTTTCATGCCAGCCTCAGGAGTCCAAGGGCAACATTCTGCAAGGGAGACAAATCTAGTAATTTAAAAAAACCATAGAAGTGAAAAAAAAATGTCTCAATAACTCAAGGGGGAGGAGAAAAGTCATAGACTCCATTTTTAGGTTCTCTTCCTGTTGGGATATCTATCACATTATGTGCAAAATAAAATAAATCACTATTATCTTGATCTTATTCTCTAGGTGGGCAGCCAGGCAGCCCAGTGGCTAGAACACTGGGCCTGGAATCAGGAAGATGAAATTCAAATCTGATCTCAGATACTTACTAACTGTGGGACCCCAGGCAAGTCCGTTTAACCCTGTTTGCCTCAGTTTCCTCATCTGTAAAATGAGCTGGAGAAGGAAATGGCAAACCACTCCAGTATCTTTGCCAAGAAAGCCCCAAATAGGGTCATGAGAAGTCGGACCCCCACTGAAAAATAACTGAACAACAACAAAAGTCCCCTAAGTAGTTTCTTTTTTTAAAAAGTAAGCTTTTATTGATGTATTTTTGCTTATCACATCATCATTTTCCCCAGTATCCCTTGTCCTCATAGAGAGCTATTCCATCGACAAAATCTGAAAGAAATAAAGAAAACAAAGAAGAAAAAACATGAACATAATCATCAATGCATTGAAAAAGTCTGAAACCGCGACATCTGACACTTGTAAACCTTCCACCTCTGGAAGAGTGAATTGCAGGTGTCCTCCCTTTTGAGAACATGCTTACTCTTTAGAATTTTGTCCTATTCACTTTTGATTTATTCCTGTGTGATCATTCTTTCCATTTACATTGCTTAGACATTGTGTATATTGTTCTCTTGGTTTTGCTTAACTTCACTCTCCATCAGTTCATGTAGATCTTTCCATGCTTCTCTGTATTCCTCACATACACCACTTCTTACAGTAAAGTAAGAGCCCATTACAGTTTCATTAACCATTCCCCAATTGATTGGCATCTACTTTGTTCCCAATTCTTTGCTATCACAAAAAGTACTGCTATAAATATTTTACTGTCTATGGGGTCTTTCTTCTTATCAATAACTTTCTTGGGGTATAAGCCCAGTATGGTGCCTCTGGTTCAAAGAGTGCAGACATTTTAGTCACACTGCTTTCCTAAATGGTTGTACTATTTTACAGATGGTTTCTAAACCATCAAATGAGAACAGGAAAATTCCAGCATATGTACTCTGTGAAGTATAAAGCCCCTTCAGAGGCATTCCTGATCCTAGCTGAAGGCAACATATCCACAAAACAATAGAGAACTCGTTCATCCAAAGAAATAAAGCATAAGGAAAAATAGCATCATGACAGAAAAAGGTCAGGTGACAGGTAGCATGGAACTTGGGAGTTAAATCTCAATCTGAAAGGACAGGGGTTGAGAGGGAGAAAAAAGCCTGGATGCTTTCTTACCTTCTCAGAGAGAGACGCAGTTGAGCAGTACTTCACCTAAATGCCACCTGTGGCTATGACGGTCTCTGTCTCTGTGTCTCTCCTCTCTTGTGTCTGTCTTCCTCTGCCTTCCATTTAAATCTACCATCACTGCTTGTCTACTTTCCCTTTGATGTTGGGTTTTTTTTTAAGTCTTAGGAGAATAAGAATAAGCTAAAACTACCAATACTAATGTGCTTTATCGATTGTTTAAAATATTTGCCCCTTGAGATCTTTAGCACTGGCTCCCCCAGCCTAAGGAGGACAGTTACATAGGAACACAAGTATATAACAAAATTGATACAAGGTCATTTGGAGAGAAGAGTATTACAGCTTGGGAGAAGGTGGTGGTTGACATCTTATGCATTCAGTTAACCAACAAACAAATATTTACCAGGCGCTTACTATGTGCCAGGAATTGTGATAAACATCGGGGATACATGGACAGCGAGGTAGCACAGTGGATAGAGTACCCGGCCTCAGGAAAACCTGAGTTCAAATCTGATCTCAGACACTGACTAGCTATATGACCGACCCTAGGTAAATCATTTAAGCCTGTTTGCTTCAGCTTCCTCCTCTGTAAAATGGGTTGGAGAAGGAAATGGCAAATCACTCTGATAGCTTTGCCAAGAAAACTCCAAATGAGTCAGGCAAAACTGAGCAGCTGGGGAAACAAGGTACATTTGAAAGTATAGATAGTACCCTCAAAAAGCCAACATTCTCATGTGAAAGATAACATGCATGAATAAAAACTGGTACACACAAGATAGAGTAGAGAGGAATTAATTTATTTAAAATTGAATAATTGAAAAGAAAGTCTAATTGTACTGACGTTTAATTTAATAGTAAGTTTATAATAAATTTTTTTAGAGAATTGGGGGGAGCTTTGGGGAGAGGTTTGGGATAGTGCTAAGGCTCCAAGAGTCTTCTACATAAAGATAAACCTTAGAAGTCGATGAGATCTCTGAAGGGAAGAGAGAAGGGAACTCAGAACAAAAACAGAGTCCTGGTTTTGTATTATCCCACCAGTCCCACACCACTGTTTTACCAATAGAATGCTGTAAGTGAAATAGCAAATTCTGAGAAGGTAACAGGGCAGACAGCATTTAAAAACACTTTTCAAATCCTCAAAGGTAAAGAAAAATTATCCATTAGTCTCCTAGCTGATAATACAAACCTGGGGAACACCCTCATTCCAGGTATATGAGAAAGATGAGAACACAGGGTCAGGAACCACACATAGGGTCAGTTGGAGAGAAGCCTTCAAAGCAGCAGCAACAGCACAATTGTTTGCTGAAGGATCACTGGGACCTATCTGCTTTTTCAAACATACCTCATTCACATAACACGGATGGAGGAGAGTGATACACAGGGATTTGCTATATTTTATGATTCTTTTAATCTCCTTTTATCCCCTCTCATACCTAGCACAGTACCTTGTACATAGTGGGTTTTCCAAATATCTAACAGTTTAATTTACCCAAACTTCATTCAGAAGCAACCGGTTATATTGAGTTTCTTATTATATGAATATCCTCAGTTTCACAACGGATTCCAAGAGGCAAACAGAGGGTTAAAAACTCTTGGTAAACCTCTCTTGCAAAGAAGGAACTCTCATCTTCTTTTAAACCCATGGAATTCCCTCTCTGAGTTTAGGACAGCACAATTTCTGACAAAAATTAGCACACTGTATAATATTATTTCAATTCCCTGCTAATTTTGAAACGCGGATGTGGTCAACAGACTTCTTTGAACCAATTCTAATTTATCTGCAAAAGCCCTTCCCTCAACACCTCACAACAGTGTTCTCATTGGGAATGCTCACTATAAATTGTAAAGCAACTGCTGATATTGTCCTCGTTGTTGTTATCCTTGTAGTTCCATTGTCAAACTTTTAGGGACATAGTTACAGAATTAATGGTCCCACACCACTATTTTACCAACAGAATGCTGTAAGTGAAATCACAAATTCTGAGAAAGTAATAGGGCAGACAGCATTTAAAAACACTTTTCAGATCCTCATAGGCAAAGAAAAGTTATCCATTAGTCCCCTAGCTGATAATACAGTTTAATGATTTATGGGCATAATTGTCAGCGCCTTGCGGTAATGCACAATAAATAGCTTTCGGGATTGATTAATGGTAGAACACAAGCACAGGCAGTGAATCTTAGTGGCTGTGTTATTGCTTTTATGTGCTACTAAAACTAAAAGCAGGATCCTTAAGAACGAACTAAAAGGGTAATTATTGCACACGGGCGGGGGAGGGTGTCTAGGTTTTCCCAGCTGTGAACCAGATTGTAAACCTTGTTTAAAATGAGCAAAAACACATATCTTTAATTAACTAATTAAAATGCTCTTGGGCTAGGGATCAGTTGAGGTAATTACAAGAAATGTAAATGATGCTATTGTGACATTTTTGCCCATAACTAGAATTCATTCTAGTAACTCCCATTGTTCTCTCCTCCTATCTTTTGGTCTTCGATCGGTCAACAAGCATTTACTGAATGATGACTAAGCCAGGCATGGTGATAAGGCCTCATGCAGAAGGTGGTGCTGGAACTGAGTTAGCGTCTGTGCTGACATCAAATTAAGTTTAACTTAAGGGACTATGACTATGTACTCACTGAATAAAGGAGGAAACTGAGTCCTGGACAGTGATTTGTCCAAAGTCACATAGCTTGTTAAGTGAAACATCTGGGACTCAGACTCAAGACTATTTGATGTACTGCTGCAAATAAAACCAGACTGGAGCAGATTAGTTGCTTTACAAATAACAGATACAGACAAGAGATATATGAGAAAGACAAATAAATATAGCAACCAAAGAGGCACAGGTAATGAAAAACACTGGGGAAAAAAAAAGAGGAAAGCAAACTAATAAGGGAAAGATACCTATGGGTTACAACATCAAACAGTAACAACAAAATAACAGAGAAGCCAATAAAAGACATTTCTCAAGGCCTATAAGGATACAAGGCGCTAACAGAAGTCAAATAGAAATGATGGCGGAGGACCAGGACTGAAACAGGATGGACTACCCCATGATGTCATGCCGATAGGAAAATCAATGTTTTTTTGTGAGACTAAATTGCAGAATAAGAGAGTACATGAAAAGGGAGAAGAGAATATGGGATGCATCCTACAGTCAAGTCAAAGGTTAACAATAAAAGGAAAAGAATTCCTGTCTTCTCTGAAGAAGGTCTATACTTGACTGCATGCCACCATGGTGGGGGGGGTGGGGAGGAGGGGAGAAAACTTGAAACTCAAGGGACTCTGGAACTGAATCTTGTAAACTAAAAGTAAATAAATCAATTAAAAAAAATTTGCAGTTTCAGTACTATATCCACCAGATCATCAAAGAGATACTTCATGGAATTTAACAAAAGCATAGCAAAATGAAAGATCTAGCCTTGATGAGAGAGACTAGACAAGATGATAGAAGAGAAGGAAGGAAGATTTCTTCTCCATGATGATTCCACAAAGATCTAGAAAACACACCAGATGGAATCGTGATCAGGAAACCCAAGTAACAAAAACTCAGAGTGAATCATTTGTCCAGCCTAAGTCAGGACAAGAAGACAGAGAGAGGTCTATAGACACTGAGGGCATGGTCTAGCCAGAGAAGTCACGAGCATAGCCTTCAAGAATGGTGAATGAATGGGGGCCTGACTATGACTGTATACTAGGGCAAGGGGATCAAATTCCCAGGTCCAAACCAGATTAAAATATAATTGAGAAGTATTTAACAAAATAAATAATACAATAGAACACAGGTAGATAATGTGAATTTGTGGCTTTCTAAGTTAATAGGCTGCCCACAATAGTTCATTTCTATTTGAGTTTGACACTACCACATCAAGGTAACAAGAGGCTCCAGATCTGGCATGGAGTCCAGGGAAAATATATAAGCGTCAACTTCTGGCTCACTACCCCACTGCCTGGACACAGATGCAGAATGAACTGAGGAGACAACCTGTCGTTAGGGCTAGTAGTCAAGGGTAAGTAGTGGTACAGGCCCAACACTGTATAATGAGTGCTGAGCAAATACAGAAACAAGGAGCAGTTGTATGGCTCTGATCCTGGGAACAGATCAGGGTCTTTTTAGCATACGTGGTCTTACCTTTCTGAACTTTTTTTTTTTAGAAATTTCTGAGTTCACTGAAGCATCTGAGTGCTGCTTTTTCTTATGACCTCTTGGCATATGAAGACATTTTACTTCTCAGTCTCTTCAGGTCACTTTGGTCCATTTTTTATTACTTTTTCTTTAGTACATCTTAAAGCTGTCTTGTGTCCAACTGGCTCTTACCTGCCCTTGGGCTATCTCTCTTTTTTAAAATTTCATTTCATTTTCAATTCACAGAACAAAATGAGCATTTCTATGACACAGTACAACAAAAAAGATGATTGCACATGAAACTGAAAATCTACCATGTACAATTTGCTATTCCCTCAAAATATACAACAAAGTTATCACATAAATTTCTAGTGTGACCTTGGGCAAGTCACTTAACCCCAATTGCCCTACCTTCCTCCCTCCAAAAAGCAAAAAATTAAATTAAATTAAAATGGAGCATGTAAGGATGAACTAATACAGAGGAAGCAGGTGAGGGTGGAGGGCTGGTAATGTTGGAACCTTACTCATCCTGGGTTGAAGAGGAAACAACACATACATCTAGAAGGATATAGGAGTCTTTTGAACATGTAGAGAGGTGAGAAAACTGGGCAACAGAGTGAGAAAGGGACTTTTTAGAGAGATGTATGTATTGGGATTTGGAAGGGAGGTAGACTTTTGGAGGCGTGTATGCATTGGGTTATCTCTGGAGCTCAACGGACTAAAACATCTGTGAGAGTGGGAGCCAAATGACAGGCAGCTTTTGAAGGAAGAAATCCAACCCATCAACGAGCCATAAGAAAAAAATATTCCAAAATACCAATAATTAGAGAAATGCAAATTAAAGCAACAAACCCATCAGACTAGAGAAGATGATAACAAGAGAAAAATTTAAAATGTTTAGAGGGGCAGTAGGAAAACAGGTACCTAAATGCTCTTTTGATAGAATTGTGAATTGGTTCAGTCATTTTGGAGAGCAATTTGGAACTACATTTTGACTCAAAAATTAGACTAGGTCTACACTCCAAAGAAAGAGGAAATGTGTACAAAAATAGTTTTTGTGGCTCTTTTTAAGGGTAGCAAATAACTAGAAACTAAGAGAGTACCTAACAACTGGGTAATGACTGAACTAATTATTTCATATAAATGAGACAGAACATTACATAAGAAATGATGAAAGGAATGGTTTCAGAAAATCTTGAGAAAATGTACATAAACTGATGCAGAATAAAATGAGGAGAACCAGGAATACAATTTATACATTAACAACATTGTACAGACAAACAACTGCAAAAGACTTAATACTAAATAATAGAATGATCAACCATGATCCCAGAAGACTGATAATGAAGAATGCTACCCACATTCTGAAAGAAAAGTGACGGACTCAAGATGCAGCATGAGAGCTGGACATGAAGAGATGAATATTTCAGGACACAGAAACTCTGCTAAGGTATGAAGCGGGTTATGATATAGAATTATCACAGGCAATCTCCACATAAATGAGGTCTATGAGGTATCACAGTATTGTTATTACTGAAAGTTTTCAAGGATAGCAATATGATAGGAGGCATAAATTACTCCTTGACAATATTTCATATTGCCCCAAAATTGAGTGGTGATTAACTAAAAGTAAGGTCTAATTCATCAAAGAAAATGTGTATCGTGTCTATGAAGTTATTATGTTTTTAAATTATATAAATGTATGTCTTTGTCAATATAAAGTATAAAAGAACATATTATCAAAGAGAAGTAGAGTGCTCTTGGGTCAGAGGACCTGGATTCAAATCCTGTCCCTGCTACTTAGCATTGAGGTGACCTTAAGCAAGCAACTTCATTCCCCTGTGCACAAATTCCTCATCTTTAAAATAGAAAAGGAAGGAGCAGCTAGTGAGTGAGTAGAGCACTGGCCCTGAAGTCAGGAGGACCTGAGTTCAAATCCAACCTCAGACACTAAACACTTACTAGGCATGTGACCTTGGAGAAGCCACTTAACCCCAATTGCCCTGCCTTCCCCCCTCCAAAAAAAAGAAAAGAAAAAAGAATGGAAAGGGAGAGGTTATGTGAGATGGCTTCTGAGATCTATGACCTTGGGATACTTCTTTATGTTCCCCTAGCCCCTATAGTCCTTTTCTCTACCCTTCTTAACTACTTAAAATGGACAAAGGGATTTTTTTCCCTGAGATGATTCTAACATAGTGATATGAGTCAAAAAATAAAGATTGAAATCCCAGCTCTGACTTTTATCAGTCTTATGAAGTAAAATGAAGATACTAATACTTGCTCTACCTAATCTAACATAGTGTTGTTATGAGGAAGAATGGCCTTTGTAAATTTTAATAGCCTAGAGAAATGGGAATTATTCTATTTTTTCCATTTTAATAGGTTCAAAATAACGTACATTTATATAAAGCTAGGTTTGTCACAAAATCTTTAACAGTTAAGAAAGAAAATAAAATGGTTCATTCACCAAGGCAAAAAAGTCAATGAAAGTTGATGTTTCCTGCTCAATAGGGGAAAGCCAGAGGCTCTGTTACAGGGAGGTATAACACTCAACCTTGATTCCAATCTGGATCAAACAGTCAGCTTTTGTCACTTATTTGTGTGACCTGAAGCAAGTCATTTAATCACTTGAAGCATTATTTCCTCTTCTGTGAAATGAGGATAATAATAAACCCTGTCTAATAGCTTCATTGTAAAGAAAAACAAAATTATTTTGCATCTCCAACCGCCTTTCAAACATCTCAAAATGGATGTCTAATAGACATCTTAAACTGAGTATGTCCAAAATGGTACTCATTATCTTTCTTTCCCCTTAAACTCTCCCCCTCCAACCTCTTACCTTACTACCTTATTACTGTAGAAGACAAGACCATCATCCCAGTCTCACAATCAAACAAACTGCTCTGATTGATTTAAAAATGCCTCTCCCTGGTCTCAAGGACCAAAGAGGTGAGATCCCTCTTATCTTGGGACTTACTCCACGCGAGAGCAAAACAGACATCCTGAGACCATAAAATGTAAATAGACCCTGCTCTGGTCATTGTCGATTTGCATTAACAACCAAGGAACTCTGTATCACACATAGATGGTAACAAATGGAAGTCATAAAGCTTTGTGACATAGTCATCCTGAACTGGGATGGTTCTAAAAATGTATAAAGTCTTTTGATTCCTCTGTTCATCAGTCAGGACTTTAGTCCTGCACTCCTTAAGCAAGTAATGCTAGCCTTAAGGGAATAATAAGGAACAAATTCTGTAATTTTTATTAATATTTGTTTGTCTCTTTAACCAAACTTTTAAAAGGTTGACAGTTAATGGTACCGTGACTCGGATTGGAACTGCAGAATAGCTGAACAGTACCTCACTTCATCAAAGTTAATGATTCAGGCACCTCAGGATTCATTCTTCCTGGAATCTTGACCTTGATGAGGTTGGTAAGTTCTTCTATTCCCAGCTTCCAAGGAACTTCCCACTAGTCTGGTTGAAGTCCAAACTTCCCTTAAAGCTAGCCCTGAGATCTCCCTGTATTAACTAAATCCCCTCTGTAGATAAAGCTAGCTGGGATCTCCCTGTATTAACCACATTCCCTCTGCAGATAAAGAAATTCTGGGATCTCTCTGTATTATCTAGAGCCTCTCTGGTGATCTGAGATCTCTCTGTATTAACTAGATCCCCTCTGGTGACCCGGATCTCTCTTTATTAATTAGATCCTCTCTGGAGATCTGTCTTATGAAAATTATTGCCAGCACTAGCGCTCAGTTAACTCAATGAGATGGCTGAGCAAGAGCAAAAGCCAGCAGCCTCTTCCTTTACGACTTGTAAAGTTGCCTCAACATCAGCCTCCCCTTCCCCAGTACCTGCTAAAAAAAAAAAACACAAAAAAACCTTTCCCTTAAAAATTTCCTGCAGACAATAGCTGAGCTTACCTCCCAGTTTGCCAAAGCGAACACTAGCAACAAAGGCTGAGGAGGACCCTGAAGCAAAAGGGGAGCTTCAAACAACTCCTATTCCAAGCCCACACCCCACTCCTGACATGGCTAAGGGCTACAAACCTAGTATTTGCCACTATTGCAAAAAACCAGGACATTGGAAGGCAGAATGTAGGACACAGCTTAGGGTTCTAGAGTACTGGAAAAACAAAGGGCACCGAGACCACCCCCCAATGACCATAGAGGTGCTCAAGCAGAAATTTGCAGGATTTAACCCCATCCACTCCTACCCTGCCAGATCTTGAATCCTTCAATAATGATAGCCAATTCACCCTCTTCTTTTTGGTAGTTAAATGTGGACTTTGTATTTGTATTTTGTCAGTTGTCTGTCAATGTCTCTGTGTCTGTATTGTGTGTTACTTGTGTTTCGTCAGTTGTCTGTCAATGTCTCTGAGTCTGTGTTGTGTGTTCTGTGAATGAGTTTGTTATCTTGTTAGATATAACTGGCAGTCAAAAAACATTTCTAAAGGCTGCTTTTTCCTTCTGGTTTCTGGTCTGGCCAACCTAGAATTACAATGAAAAGTTAGATATAGCTAAAAACATCTTAGCAGATTCTGAGAATTAATCATTAAGACAGTGGTTCTCAATCTTCCTAATGCCGCGACCCTTTCATACCGTTCCTCATTCTGTGGTGACCCCCAACCATATAATTATTTTCGTTGCTACTTCATAACTGTAATTTTGCTACTGTTATGAATCGTAATGTAAATATCTGATACACAGGATGTATTTTCATTGTTACAAATTGAACATAACCTACAGGTTGAGAACCGCTGCATTAAGGAATTGGAAATTGATTATATTGGGATTCCTGGAGAAACTGTAAGTGGTTTTTTAATACCAGGAGTAATAAAATCAATTATTCTGTAAGTCATATGATGTCACTTGAAATTTATTGTTGTTGCCATCTTTCTAAATTTGTATTGTGTTTCTAAAAGTCTGCTTAGCTCCTAAAGAATTCGTGGGTCAAACAAGAAATTATAGAAACAATTAATAACTTCATTCAAGAGAATGACAATAATGAGACATCATACCAAAACTTGTGGGATGCAGCAAAGGCTGTTCTTAGGGGAAGTTTCATTTTGCTGAATGCATATATGAAAAAATTAGAGAAAATGGAGGTCAATGAATTGAGCATGCAATTGAAAAAGCTAGAAAAAGAACAAATTGAAAATCCCCAAATAAATACGAAGTTAGAAATAATGAGAACCAAAGGAGAGATTAATAAAATTGAAAGCAAGAAAACTATTGAACTTATAAACAAAACTAAGAGTTGGTTTTATGAAAAAACCAATAAAACTGATAGACCCTTAGT
>CM053587.1:212899317-212928923 GCA_028646515.1 Pseudochirops corinnae
TGTGAAAGTATTTGCAGATCCTATACATGATTGCACGCCACCATGGGGGGGGGGAGGAGGGAGGGGAGAAATTCTGAAACTCAAGTGATTGTGGAACTGAATCTTATAAATTAAAAGTAAATAAGTAAATAAAAATTTTTTTTAAAAAAGTCTGCTTAGCTAGTGAAATTTGAAAAAAAACATTTTTGAAGTAGGAATGATATTACAGCAATTTTTACTCTGGATTGTGTTGCATGAGAATTGGGTATTTATGTTATAAAATTTGATAATCTAAAGCTATTATACTGGGTTACAAACAGATAATAATACTGCTGATATTTACTATGATTGTTCATTTAAAATTTTGGCTATTATGGAAATATACACTGATTTAAAGTTATAATTTCCACATTATTAATGATGAGATGAATGATTCTCTGTGCAAAGTGAATTGGAAATGTCTTTTGTAGAATTCTTATTGAGCAAATGAGAATCCTTGAGGAAAAAATATATAGAGGGATGTGGATTTCAATCCTCCTCCATCTAAGGATATATTTGTGTTAATTTTAAGGTTTCCAGAATGTAAATGATTTCTAGTGATAAGCTGATTGGCTGTGTGGCACTAAATCAAGTTTCATTTTGTGTATAACAATTAGAAAAACACATCCAGCCAATTTAAGGTTGAGCTTTCTATTGCAAATTTTCTATGATCAGAGCAAGTAGTCAGTAAAAGATATGAGCTCTTTCTTGTTAGTTTACTGGGAAATCTATTATTTTTCGTCTAGAATTAAAACTAGTCAGGAAGTTATGCGACTTCTTAAGACTAAACTTTGTGATATCTAGGAATTCTGCAAGTATCTAGGAATTTAATCTGTAATAATACTTTGGGAATTTTATGTTACTCAAGGACACTAACTTAGTTTAATGAATTCCAATTTTAAAGGTTTATTGTTGCTCTAAGGAAAAAAAAGGTATCATTTAAAACTTTCCAATTAATTTTTCTTTCATAAAGGTTAAGTGATTATTCCTCTTAATACTAGGATAAATTCAAACTGTTTTTAAAGAAAGGAAATACTTTTAGAAAAAATGTTCTGAAAGGTCTTGTGTGATAATTTCTGAAGGTCTACAAAGTTTTCAATTGAATTATTATTAAACTAAAGCAATAAATTGTAAAGCAGAAGAGATCTTGCTGTTTTAATCTGAATTTGTGGTTATTGCATGGCATAAGCAAAAGTTAACATTTGTATTTGAACATATAAATGAACATTTTAGATTCCTGAAGTATCTCACTCTTCCGGACTGAGTATAATTAGAGAACAATAAACAAACTTGCAAGGACATAAATCCTTCAGTCTGTGGGGTGTAGCCAGTGACTTCTCTGCTTTGTTAAGCTAGAATTCCAGTACACAGTTATGTTAGTAAAAGAATAATAACTTATGAGCTATCTTGTTTTATGGTTAAAAATGGAACAGAAGGCTGAATAATCTGGATAATGGATTTGAGAGATTTTGAAAGATAGATAAAGGTTTTGTTAGAAATATGGAAGGCAGATAAGAAGGTCTGGGGACAAATGGGGTTTATCCAAGCCCCCTCCTGTCTCTAGATAGTGGTCTGGATACCTTTGTATCCATTTTAAAGGGTTTAAGTATGTTGAGATGAGTGTGAGGAAGTATTTAGGAAGGCAGAAAGATTTGTAACTTGATTTTATAATTAATAGCCCAATCAAATTCTAGACGGCTTTATCTGAAACATACCAGTCTATATTAATTTGCTATTTAAAAATTTTGAGGACTGCAAAAGTTACTATTATTTTAAACCCTGATTACAGGAATAATTGTCATAAAGGCCAATAATGGAATGGCATGGGCTGCAGGCTGAAAACTGCTAAAGGTGGATGTCTGTGCCTGGGAAAAGTTGGAAGACAACCTTGGACACTGCCCAGGTGGGATCTCTCTCACTCTATTTCCCAACTGTGCATTTTCTTTCTGAAAAGGAAACTCCCCCACCTATTTATGCCTAAGTCCTGCTTTCAGCACCTAATGACTACCTGATTGCCTGTTAGAAATGACTTATGTCTAGAATCAAACAGAGCTAAGGAAGTTTTCCTTCTGGTAAGATTCATGACATTCCCTCTCTTATTCTTTCATAGCAAATTTATCAAGAACTTATATTTATGGCCAAATAAATAAATATAGAGATAATATCCTCCAAAGGAGGAAAGGATTCAACTAAGCAAAAGAAATAGCAAACTTTGAGGAAAGCAACAGGATCAGATCGATTCTTCTAAGAACTCCATACAGGTATATAATATTGGCTTCCAAATAGTAAGCCATAATAACATTGGCTTCCAAAAATTTTTTTCTACCATGGAAACTCAAACTTTGAGCATGTTTGGTAATGATATCAAAAGTTTGGATATTTTGCACAAAAAATTGTATAAGATGGCAGAAAACGTGAAATTATTTCTTCTTTATTATAGTATCTGTCTGATAATTTTAAAAGGCAGATGAACTCATTTGGGATAGATCTTCACATGTAAAGAATTCCTACACCGAGAACAGGATTTAGGTAAGGATGGAAACAGCAAATAAATAAACGGAAAATTCTCTGAAGTTCCAAAAATGTGGAACCAATTTCAAGTGATTGTACTAATTTATATTAAGGCAGAATTATTGGGAACCTCTAGATCTGAACCAGAAAAACAGTATTCCCTTTTCGAATTGTATAACTACATGAGGCATCTAGAATTCAAAAAGTGTTGTTTAAATGGATATTGGTCACTGAGATGTAAGGAATTGATGTTAATTAACCCTGGTAATAATGATTTTGTTAACCTGTATGGTGCATGCATAAGTTTTCTTGGTTATCTTAGTGACATGTAATCTCCCAAAACTAGTCCACTGTGAGCCACCAAAGTAGTTTAATCTGTACCTGACTTAATGTAATTATGCAATTTTGTAACTGGTGAGGAAAACTTGACTGTATTATTTGAGCCTAGCCCTGTATGGCTAGAAAACGGAACTATTTCTAATACTGTTTGAGCCTAGCCTTGCATGGCTGGGAAACTGAACCATTTCTATGTGCCTTTGGTGTAAAATCACATGTTTCTGGAGACCACTGTCAGGCCTGTCTGTGAATACCCCTGCTCCTGAGTAAACATCTGAGCCACAGGACCTGACAAAGACATCATATGTAGACAGCTTTCCCAAGACTCCGGACCAGGCCTGCACAGGAACTGCTACAGCTTTAGCTTATTGTTCTGTATTCTCATCGTGCTGTCTTGATCCCCCTCGCAGTCTTCTCCTTTTGCTTGTATTGCAATTGACTTACATATCTGGGGATATCCAACTGTTTAACTATTATCCTTAGTGTCCCCTATTTCAGGAAGTGATTGGGAAAAACCTGAGTTCACCTAGATAAGGATATTGGAAAAGCTAAGAAGAGAGATTTTTTTTTTCATACCTTCTTTGGTCTTAGAACTAAATCTTAATAGATTTGTTCTTGATCAAAAGTGGGGAAATTATAATCATTTAATATGTTTTAGCTTAAGTCTGATTTAATCAAACTACTCTGATTGATTTTAAAATGCCTCTCCCTGGGTCTGCAATTTCAAAGACCAGAGAAGTGAGACTCCCCTTATCTTGGGACTTACTCCATATGAGAGCAAAACAGACATCCTGAGACCATAAAATGTAAATAGACCCTACTCTGGTCATTGTCAATTTGCATTAACAACCAAGGAACTCTGTATCACATATAGATGGTAACAAATGGAAGTCATAAAGTTTTGTGACATAGTCATCCTGAACTGGGATGGTTCTAAAAATGTATAAAGAATCTTTTAATTCCTCTGTTCATCAGTCAGAACTTTAGTCCTGCACTCCTTGAGCAAGTAATGCTAGCCTTAAGAGAATAATAAGGAATAAATTCTGTAATTTTATTAATATTTGTCTCCTTAACCAAACTTTTAAAAGGTTGACACTTCCTTCAAATCTTAGCTAAAATCCCACCTTCTGCAAGAAGTCTTTCCCAGTTCTCTTAAATCTGGGCTAGAACATCTCTTCATCATTAAAGCAGTACCAAGGCACTCTCAGGCACTCCTCAGAACTCTTACACACTTCTCAAATCTCAAGATTAGTTCTCCCCTTTTTTCAGACACAGATGAACTTTCTTCTGGGCAATCACAGTTCCTAACCATCCTTGGATCATAATACGCTAATGATTTTTGTCCTATCCTGCAATCATCTACCTCAGCAGAATCTTACTCTATGCGTATAAGGGGTTATACTAGATTTCTTTGTTCTAAATGAATTTAGCTCTTTAAAGATGTGAGAGTATAAAGATGTGAGAGTAGAGTCATCTGATTCCAAATTTAAAAGATAAAAAATAAGAATTTATTTAAGAATAAAAGTCCTTTGTGAATTTAAACTGTCATAAACATCTCCACGGAAATTGTCTTGAAAATTGTCATTAAAACTATATTAAAATGGTACTCATTAAAATAATGATAGTCATAAAAACAGATACTCTAACATGCCCATTCATCTTTTCAGTAATCCTATTTATATACCTAAATAGATGTATAAACAAGTCCACGCATGATATGGCAATACTTTTACTCTTCTTCAGTTAAAATGATTTAGAAAATATTTAGGAACAGAAACTGAGTATGCTGGATAGAGATTACAAATTTTTTTTCAACTAGTCTTCAGTAAAAGAACCCTTTCCACAGGGCTGCAGCACTCAGTTCAAGAAATGTTTAAGATAATAACAATGGCCTACAAGTATCTCTTAAGTCAGTGGTTCTCAACCTTCCTAATGCGGTGACCCTTTAATACTCGTATGTGGGCGTATCTGCATGTGGGCGGACCCACCTGGGGATAGATAGAGAAGCAGTGTCTCAGTTCCTAAGACCATTGGAAATACGTGTTTTCCAATGGTCTTAGGCGACCCCTGTGCCACCTGTGAAAGGGTCGTTCAACTTCCAAAGGGGTCGCAACCATAAGTTAAGAACTGATGTCTTAAGTGCTTTCTACTCACACCCCCCAGGGATACAAAGAGATGCAAAGAGAACCCTTGCCTTCAAGGAGCTCACATTTTAACAGATGAGACACATCAATAATTATGTACATACAACATATATAAAAAATAGATTGGAGGTAATAAAAAAAGAAATTTAGGACATAAGCAAAGGCAAAATTACCCTTACTCAAAAAATCCAAAGAAATCAGCCAATTTATTAAACGCCTACTATATGTAGTGGTAGGGATACAAAGACAAAAGCAAATAGGTCTTTGCCCTGAAGAAGCTTACAGTCTAACAGAAGAGACAAGCAGGCATATATGTAGGGGTGTGTGTGTGTGTGTGTGTGTGTGTGTGTGTGTGTGTGTATGATATACATGATATTTATAAACAAAATTTTTCGTTCAGTTGTTTCAGTCATGTCAGACTCTTTATGATCCCATTTGAGGTTTTCTTGGCAAAGATACTGGAGCGATTTGCAGTTTCCTTCTCCAGCTCATTTTTACAGATGAGGCAGTCAGTGTTAAGTGATTTACTCAGGGTCACCCAGCTAGTAAGTCTCTGAGACTGGATTTGAACTTGTGAAAATGAGTCTTCCTGACTTCAGACCTAGCACACTAGCCACTGCACTACCTTATATATTATAAGTATATACAAAACAGTTATAAGGTAACCTTGGACCTGGTGGGGCAGCAAGGCAGGACCAGAAAAGGCCTAGTACAGAAAATGGTGCTTAAGGTAAGCTAGAGAAGGAATTCAAGGATTCGAAGAAGCAAAGAAGAGGGGAGAGTACATTCTAGGCATGGGCAACAGTTAGTACAAAGGCACGGAGATGAGAGATAGAGTGTGGAAAGACAGGAGTCCAGTGGGAGCTACAGCAAGAACAATAATTTGAATAGACAATATGTTTGAATGCATGAAGGAGAGTAATGTGTAATAATACAGGAAAAGTAGTTTGGGGTCAATTGTAAAGGGCTTTAAATATCAGGGAGTTTATATTTTATCATAGGAGGCAAAAGAGCTTATTGAGAAATGAGATAACATTTTCAGACCTCTGATTTAGAAAAACACTTTGGTAGTCTTGTAGAGGATACAGTAAAGTGTAGAGAAACAAGACAGAGACTAAGGTTAATGAGGGTCTTGATTGGGCTGTGTGAGTAAAGAGGAGGATGCACATGTGAGAGATGAAATGAAGAAAGAAGCAACAAGATGCATCATCTGGGTAGAAAGGCGAGGTGAGTGAGAATGAGAAATCAAAGACAGGGGAGAGCTAAATGGCTAATTAAAGGGTTGAGACTGAGAAGGTAGGAGAGGGCAAGGAATGAAGGGAGCAGAGGCAATAGCCTGAGAAATTGATGAGAGGTAGAGTGATTGAAGCAGCTAGATGGCTCAGTGGATAAAGTGCCAGGCCTGGAATCAGGAAGATTCATCTTCCTGAGTTCAAATCTGGCCTTAAATACTAACTGTATGACCTTGGGCAAGTCACTTAACTCTGCTTGCCTCAGTTCTTCATCTGTAAAATGAGCTGGAGAAGGGAATGGCAAACCACTCCAATGTCTTTGTCAAGAAAACCCCATATCTGATCACAAAGAGACTGAACAACAACAAAGAGGTTAACAAACAACCTTTGCTAAGAAGGTTTAGAGGTTCTAGGGAAGAAATAAGGGATGTAAGGTACCCACAGAAAGAGACTTGTAGGAGATGATGATCAGATAAAGGAATTTTAGAGTTCTTGATCACGGAATACTTGTGAAAGTTATGACCATCCTTGTGTATAACTAGAGCAGACAAGCAGGTCATAGGTGAGGAGATTGACCAGCTGGGTGTTAAAGTGTTTGAAGGAACATCAACACGTATATTGAAATTCCCGAGTTTAAGGGTAAGAGTTAGAATAGGGGTAGAAGACCACGAACCAAGCACCTACCTTACTGAGAAAGGAGGAAGAACATCCTACAGTCAACAGATAATATCTACCAGAATCTGGATTGGATGACAAATCTGAATACAGTAAACCTCAAAGGATGAGAAACTATTTTGTGATGATAGGAGAGAGAGAGAGAGAGAGAAAGAAAGAGAGAGAGAGAGAGAGAGAGAGAGAGTCTGGAAATAGCAATGGCAAAAGCAAAAACAACAAAACCCCCTTCCATGGCCAGTGGGTATAGGAGAGTAGACGGAAGGTGTGGAAGGGAGAAATGAGGAAATGTGATTTACTAGAAAAGATGGCTGAACATTCAGTGTAAGGAAGTCAGGGAGAAGAGTGGGCTAAGAGAGTCTCTGTGTGTTCCCAAAAAGACTTGGAATGAAGAGGTATAAAAAGAAGGAAAGTTTGTTAATTGTTCTAGACTAGAGAGTCCCAAAGAGCACAACTGAACGGGTGAACAGATCTGGAATGGGACCCCAGAGAGGCAGGGTTGAGGTGGACTGGGCATGAGAAAACAGGGCAAAGGGGTGGTTATTCATAGGTAGCCAAGAATTCATTATCAACTGAGGTTGGGGAAAACTAATTGAGACAGAAAATGGCTGCAGCAAAAGTAGAAGAGTAAAAAATAAGTTCAACAGCATTTCTATATGAAAATAATAAATTTCAAAAGGAAATAACAAAAAGGAAAGCTCAATTTAAAAATGCATAAAACATCCGGGAGTTAATCTATAGACACATTTAAGCCTCATATGAATACAATTATAAAACATTCTTTAAAGAAATAATGAGCAGTTAAATAATTAGAGGGATATACATTGCTGTGGTTGGGCTTTGATAATATGATACAAATAACAATGCTAACTACATTAATTTATAGACAGTGCTAGACCAATCAAACTACCAGGGGAAATTTCAAAGGACTAAACAAAATACTAACATTCATTTGGAATAACAAAAGTTCTAGAATCTCAAGGGAAATAAATGGGAAGGGGGAAGGAACGAATAAACTAACAGGAAAAAAATTAAAACATAAAGGTCAATTGTTTTGCTGTTATGAAGAAATTTTTACTCCAGGATTCCACACAACGACACCTCCCTTACCATTGTTTACTTCCTCACGCTGACCACTATTTCAAAAAAGCCCATCACCATGTTTAGCTTCAGTCCTTATACTCTAGTCAATACTCTTCTACTGCCTTGCCAACCACCTTGTTGATTAAAGGCAAAAGTCTTTGCTTCTGTTTTTGTAGCCCCAGTCCTTAGCGCAGTGCTTGACACACAGTTAACACATAATCAATTAACATTTAATAAGTGCCTACTAGGTTCCAGGAACCATGCTAAATGCTACATATACAAAGAAAGGGGAAGAAACAGTCCTTGCTGTCAAGGAGCACACAGTCTAATACGGGAGACAAAATGCAATCAACTTAGTTAAGAAAGATACAGATATATAGATATGATAAATTGGGAAGAGTCTTTTTATAGTATTTTATTTTTCCTCCATTTACATGTAAAAACAAATTTTAACATTTTAAAAAAATTTTGAGTTCTGAATTTTCTTACTTCCTCCTTCAACTTTCCCCTCCCTAAGACAGTTATCAATTTGTTCTAAGTTATATATGTACAATCATGTAAAACATTTCCATACTGATCACTCTGTAAAAGAAGAAATAGACCAAAAGAAAAAAATACAAGAAATAAAAAAAGTGAAAACAGCATGCTTCAAACTGCCTTCAGACCCCATCAATTCTTTTTCTGGATGTCAATGGAATTTTTCCTGATAAGTCATTTAGAATTGTCTTGGGTCATTATGTGGCTGGAATAGCTAAGTCATTCATAGTTAATCATAATACAATGCTGCTGTTACTGAGTACAAAGTTCTCCTGGTTCTGCTCATTTCACTTTGCATCAGTTTGCGTCAGACTGCCTAAGTCTTTACAGGTGTTTTAAATCTGCCTGCTTATAACACAATAGTATTCCAATACATTCATATACCACAACTTGTTCAGTCATTCCCTAACTGATGGGCATCAATTGGAGGTAGCCTTAAATAGAACTAAAATTAAGGAGACTAGGAAAGGTTTCTTGTGGAAGGTAGAACTTTAGCTGAGGTTTAAAGGGAGTCAGAGAAGTCAGGAAGAGGAAATGAGGGAAACTATTCCAGGGATGGGGGACAGCCAGTGAAACTCAAATGAAACAACATAAATAATGCACTTCACAAACCCAAATGTGCTACATAAATGTTAGTGATTACTATTGGCTATTAAAATGCATGGTGTTGGGAGATAGTTTTACCAGTGGGAGGAGCATCAAGAAGGCCAAAATTACTGGATCTCTGAGTATATGGAGGGAAACAAGGCATACGAAAGTTGAAAAAGAAGAAGGAGGAAGGCTACCAAGTGCTTTAAAAGAGGATTTTATATTTGATCCTGGAAGTAATAGGGAGGTGCTGAAGTTCACTGAATGGGGGTTATGGTACATAACTGGGGGGTGGGAGGTGAAAGATCAATTTAACAGCTGAATGGAGGATGGACTGGAGTGAAAGACACTCAAAGCAGGAAAATCAACCCAAAAACTCTTGCAACATTCCAGGCAGGCATAGAGGGAAAAAGGCCTGCCCCCAGGGTGATGGCAATGTTGGAGGAATACAAAGGGTACATCCAAGAAATTATGCTAAGGCAAAAGACTTGTCAGTGTTGGCTATAAAGAGGGAAGTTGCAGTATATGAACTGAATGGAATGCTACCATGCTGTAAGAAATGGTGAGCAGGCAGACTTCAGAAAAACCTGGAACGACTTGCATGAACTAATACTGAATGAAGTGAGCAGAACCAGGAGAACACTGTACACAGTAGCAGCAACACTATGTGATGACTGACTTTGTTAGACTTGGCTCTTCTGAGCAATGCAATGATCTAAGACAATTCCAAAAGACTCATGATGCAAAATGCTATCCACATCCAGAGAAAGAACTATGGAGTCTGAATGCAGATCGAAGCATACTATTTTCTTTTTGATTTTTTTTTCTTTCTCATGGTTTTTCCCTTTTGTTTTGATTTTTCTTTCACAATATGACTAATATAGAAATATGTTTAATAGGATTGTACATGTAAAAAAAAAAAGATTGTACATCTATAGCCTATCTCAGGTTGCATGCCATCTTGGGGAAGGAAGAGTGAAAGAGGAGGAGAAAGATTTAGAATTCAAAATCTTATAAAAGCAAATGTTGAAAACTAAAAATTAATGACTTGATTTTTTTTAAAAAAAGAAAAAAATAATTATGGCTGGCATTTATATACCTTTAGGGTTTGGGAAATATTTTGTATACATTATCTCAATTGATACAACAATCCTGTGAAGTAGATGGTAATTATTCCCATTTTATACATGAGGAAACTAGGACAGAGAGACTTGCCCAGAGTCATACAGCTACTAAGTGATTAAGGCCAGATTTAAACTCAGGTCTTCCTGATTTCAAATTCAATATTGGACCTCCTGGGCCATCTAGCTGCCCAGCAAAAATGCCCAACATCTAAACTTCAGGAGAGTCTAATTTTAAATAATACTCAATCTCATAGCTCAGGACCAATGTGAACAATTCTTGCATAGAACAAAGAAAATTCAAGCAACTACCCTCTCAAGGACCTTAATAGTTTTAAAAAATTTTGTCCATTTCTTTTGTTTTTACGTGTTACCCTTCCCAATATACCCCTCCTCCCTCTCCCAGAAAACCAATATTTATTTTTTTACAAGAATACAAAGAAAAAAAGTTCAGAAAATAACCAATACACCAAGTCTAACATTATACGTAGTGTTCCACGGCCATAGGCCCCCACTTCTGCCAAGAAGGGAAGGAGGTGAAGTCTTTCATTCCTTCCCTGGAGTCATGTTTGATCATTATAACTTCAT
The DNA here is from genome assembly GCA_028646515.1 of Pseudochirops corinnae. Lineage (NCBI taxonomy): Eukaryota > Metazoa > Chordata > Mammalia > Diprotodontia > Pseudocheiridae > Pseudochirops > Pseudochirops corinnae. The sequence goes on from CM053587.1 coordinate 212,910,148, forward strand.
AGCACTCAGTTTCAACTGTTTTATGCTTGGTGTTGTTCTTTCCACTTACACTGTTGTAATCGTTATACATATTGTTTTTCTGGTTCTTCTTACTTCCCTTTGCAACAATTCACATCAACATTTCTTACAGTACAGTAATATTCTCTTACATTCATTTACAACATGGCAAGTTGTCTGACCATTCTTCAGTCAATGGATGTCTACTCTGAACAAACATTTTTAAATACAGGATGTAAACAGGGAAATGCAGGTGGGGAAAACTGTTTTTAGTTTTGTCTCTGTGTTCCCAGCGCCTTACATGATTGCCTTGTACAGAGTAAATGCTTAATAAACAATTTTTGTTTTAGTTCAGTTGAACTGAACTAAAAGGATCAGATTTCTTCTGTTTGTCCCCTACCCCCACCCCAAGGACAGAACTAGGACCAAGAGGTTGGAATTAGAAAGAGAAGTTAGGTTTTATGTCAGGAAAAACTTCTTAACAGTTAGCATTATCCAAAAGTGGAACTGAGATCTACCTCAGGAAGTAGTGGGTACTCCTGCAATGGAAGTTTCCGGCAAAGCCTAGATGATCAGGATATTGTAAAGGGATTATTTTCTTCACATATGCATTGGACTAAATAAACCCTTCCAACCCTGATACTCTGCGATTCACAGATTTAAGGATAGACTCCATTTTAAAGCAGCAATTAAAAAGATGCTCCCGTAGCTAAGCTACATACCCTCTGTTGCATTAAAATGGGAAGGAGAGTTATTTTGACTCCAGCACAGGACATATTCAAACTGAAATAACTGAAGTTTTTGGAAACTTATCAGGTTCAGGAGGCCACAGATGCTGACACTAGAAGTAAAACCTCCAGGCAACTCCAATTTTCCCATCATTCATCTTCTCAATCTCAAAAGCCCATGCCCAGCATTATCTGTATCTTGTATTACCTTCACTTCTCTAGACTGACTTACTCACTGTATCCTAAGGGAAATGCTTTCATGCTTGATGGGAGGGTCTCTGGCATGGAGAAAACAACTAGGTCTTGGAAACTTCTAAAAGACAAAAGCATCAAGGGTTTCCAAAGGGTAGACTTTGCCCTTTAAGGTAAAATATAAACCTTTCTTGGTACAAAATGCTAACCTGCAACCCAAAGTGCTTTAGATGAATGAATGATTGTGACCTTGGGGGAGAATCATGCTCATCCTCCTTGATTCACCACTTCATCCCACCTACATTATAGTCATGTCTTGAGGTTTATTTTCTTTCCTCTTTAGAGTAGTTAAAGCAGCCATGGTGAAGAAAAGAGCACTGGACCTGAGGTCCAAGGGTTAGGTTAAAGTACAAACGCTTAATAGTTGGGTGACCCTATAACCAAATCACTTAGCCTTTCCAACCTTCAACTTTCTCATCTGTAAAATGGGGATAATACTCACAGGGCTGTTATAATGAAAGTGATTTTGTAAGTTTATACTTTGCAAAAAAAAAAAACCTATATAAATATATGCTGTAATTATGATGACCTGGGATATACTGGAGTTAGGAGATATGAGGTGAATCTTAGCTATGTCACTTAGTATAGTAAGGTCAAGGAGTAAGTCATTTATTAAATGAGATAATTTAAATTAAAGTACTTTGCAAATCATAAATACTGGCTATTATTGGTTATCATCTAGAGGTTCAGCCTCAGGACTCAGCCCCATAATCCTGGGGATAATGTTACTTTACAGGAGGCACCTCACAAAGGTGTGAAAATCAAGTGATTTCTGGGTTGTTTCGTTTTAGTTTTTCCAGCCTATACTTTCAATGATGTAGGGAACTAACCCTGAGGAAACTCCCCCTACCAATGCAGGTCAGTACCTGTAATGCAATTTAGTCTTAGAAAGTCATCTGGGGAACTGAGAGATTAAGTGATTTGCCCAGGGTTACACTGCCACTTTGTGTCCAAGACAAGACTCAGGTCTTCCTGACTTTAAACACAATTCTCTATTCCCTATAACACATTGACTCTTGAAAAAAATAATTTATATACTGTAAATCCTTTAATACTTCAAAGATAATGATTTCATTTGGTGTGTCTATTCCCTCCAGAAAATGCAGATGGACTTTTTGTGTGTATCTTCCTAATCAGGGGGTTAAACATTCTCATACGTGTCCATATCTCCATAAAGATCAAATTCCTGGTGTCAAGGTGACTGTGGGTTCTTGAAAGCTATGCCAGTGGAGCTCAAGCTATGCCAGGATCTAAAATGCTAGAAAGGGTTGAAACGTGATCCCAGCAACAACCCATGTCTCTTGTCAAGGAGCAGCCTAGCTAAGTATAGAAAGCCTCATCACTACTAGTAGGCTGGCCACTTGGTGATGAAATCTCTGGTCATAGAAACAAAATAATTTTCACTTCTGGGCAACCCACTTCCATTTCTACAGCAAGAAAAGGAGACAAGAGAATACTGAGTACCATACAATTTTTAAACCATGAACATTAATGTACATATTGCTACTACTCTAAACGTGAGGTCCTTATCTAGAAATGAATGTACTACTAAATAGTTCACTAGAATTCAATCATATCAATCTTGACATTATCATTATGAATGAAATCAGAAAAAAAAATGTTGGGATAAATGGAAAATGGCTCATTGGTTCTCCTGGGGAAGAAAACAAAGGAGCTGGTGGAGTGGTTTTATCATGTATGAAGCTTAGAGCTTTCTTAATCATACATCCCAAGAAACCTATCACAGGTTCAAGGCATACTTTACTTGAGCATCCACTCAAAAAGCCAGGGCTCTAAAGCTCCCACTGGTTTTCCTTTTACTAAGTCAACTCAAAGCTACATTATTTCAAAACAAAAAAGTCATTTAATTAAACAGTAAGGCAAAATAGGTGACAAAGGAATTTCCGATTGCCCTTACATTCTCACATAGATCACCGAACTGTGATAGGAGAAGGAACACGAGTGGCCAGACTCACACAGACAAGTGTGAGAGAAGGCACACCCACAAGGACACATAATAGCCCGAGCAATTTCTGTTCTTAGGTTAGCATCTCCACCTGTGCCTGCAATGATGTGGTTAGTTGCTCTCCTGGCTAAGATATTAAGGTTATCCTGATGGTCCAGTGATATTACTGAGCTGAGTCTTTCTGTATTACACTGCTCAATACAAACCTGCCTCAGACAAAAGCTGTGTGGCCCTGGGTAAGTTATGTAAACTCTCTACCTCAGTTTCCTTATCTGTAAAACAGGGATGATAAAAATAGCACCTACCTCACAGAGTGGTTTTGAGGATTAAATGAGATAATGGATGCAACATGCTTTGAATACCTTAAAGTGCTCTAAAAATGTTGCTAATTATTAGCTATTATTCTACTGGATTGCCACTGCTATATCATTTTCCCCATTCCTTTAAGGGAAAGGCTTTCAGTTCTTTTCACACATAACATCAATTGCTCTTTTGCAATTTAACCCCAAATTCAAAGTCAGCTGGCCAGCCAAAAGAAGGCTAGAGCTTAGGTTAAATCTGTCATAATTCTGAATTGCTATTCTGAGATGTTGGTCCCTTGTTTGACTTAGAGTGACAACTCCTTTCTACTCCAATGATGTCAATTGTGGTTCATGCAAATTACCAGCCCGAGAGCCTCAGTAAAATCAGAGGGCCAGAACAGGCACAGTGCCTTTTGTCCTGCCTGCCTATCCATAGCAAATTCACTGCTTTCCCAACATATGTCCAAAAGCAACAAGAAATAGTTCATGTGATATTTAGTCTATTTATACTGCAGGGCTCATGACAAGCCTTTGTAAGAGTGCCATGAAAATAACTGCAGCCTATGCATCCAGCTCTAGAGTACATTAGAAAAGAACCTCCTAAATGAGATATGATTTCTCATGATCCCATTTGGGCTTTTATTGACAAAGATGCTGGAGTGATTTGCTATTTCCTTCTCCAGTTCATTTTATAGATAAGGAAATTGAGGCAGAGGGTTAAGTGATTTACCCAGGGTCACATAGCTAGTGAGTGTCTGAGGCCACATTTGAACTCAGGTCCTCCTGACTCCAGGCCTGGTACTCCACCCCTGTACCACCTGGCTGCCTCACCATAATTATCCATACACAAAAAACCAAGTGAATAGAGAATGCATGTTCCTCAGACTATGATATGCAGTTACATGTAAAATTCATAGAGTTGGTATATCAGTACATTTTTTGCATAGAAACTGTGGATGAACAATGAACTGGCCCGAGTAGGCTGGATTGCATTTGGGAAATTACACAGTACTTCTAATGACATCTCAAGTTTCTCATTCAAACAAAACCTAATTTTTAAAAATCAGTATCATTCAGATGATGCTATATGGTTATGAGTTATGGAATACTGCAGTCTTTGAAGAATTAAAATTGTGGGTCACCCAAAGAGCAATGAAGAGGTACATGGTAAATGTGAATAGATTGCAACATATTACCAAAGAAATAAATGTTCAAGAAAAGCAGCATTTATGATGAGATAGCATGATATATATATATGCTATAAAATGTGAGGAGTTAACAACATAACAAGAGTAAAGGATAACCAACAGACAGTTGGTATGGTCCACTGGTAACCATGCAAATGTCAAGGGCATGGCCCCCAATTACATCAGAATTCTTATGGAAAGATATGTGGGAGGATCCAGACAAACACCACACAGAATGAGAAGGCACAGACAGGGTACAATCTGTACCACTGGTGGAAGTACACCAATGAGACCACAAGTGTATCCAAAAAAAAAAAAAAAAAAATATATATATATATATATATGTAAGTAGTCCAATTCCCTCATTTTTAGATGTAGAAATGGATACTCAGAAATATTAAGAGAATTGCCCAAAGGTTACATGGCTAACAAGTGTCAGAACCAGAATTTGAACCCATATTCATTCCAGCCTTCTAGCAAATATGTACATTTTTAACAGCTCTGCTTAATCAATGCTAACTCTTTTCTATTGTTCTTGTTTCTAGCCAAAGTCCACCAACGAATATTTTTATGAAAACTCAGTACAGAGGTAAGAAATACTTAAAGGATTAATGATTTTGCCAATGAATGTACTAGCATCCTCAAGTGAAATCATGGTGAATCCTGCCTCTAATATGACTTTGTGACCTTGGATAAATCACCAAACCTCTCTAGTCCTCAGTTTCCTCGTCTATAATGTAAGATTAGACTAGATGATGTCTAGGGTCCCTTCTAGCTCTTTATCTATGACTCTTTCCTCCTATGACACAGAATGCCATGTCCCTGAAACAGTCCATGATTTTCAGGAGTTATGGTAAACGGGAAATGTATCCACCTATGGCCAGCCTAATGGTAAGCATCTCCAAATGTCGCTAATACGGTTCTCAGATGACAGATGTACAAGAGTCTGTAGCTGGGCTCATTCTTCAAAGTCTTTCCAGCTTGGTAAGACCTACCAGAATTAATGCTCTGCTGGTGTAACCTTAGAGAATCCAGAGTTACTTCCACAAGAAAATGAGGCATTGGAGAAGGGCTAAAATGGAAAAGAAATTATAAAGCATTTTAAAAAGGCCCCTCTTAGACATTTATTATTATTACTAATTATTATATTTCTCTGTCATTTAAAAAGAAAACCTGGAAATAGTAAAACTGTTAATTGCTATATCCAAAGTTTGGGCACAACCATGAGACTGTCATGATTTTCTTATGTTTATTTAGTTTTAGAGAATCAGGATATCACTTGGGACAAAAGAAAAGACGTAAGACAGTATATACTGGAACATAGCAAGGAAATATTACCTGTGGCTAGAGGTATTTCTTGATAATTCAGCTAAATCTGGCTACCTATCCAAAGATGTTCTAATTAAGAAAAAAAGTAAAAGTATCTAAATCAGGGTCTTTTTTGTGTTCTGGATTCCTCTGTCAGTCTGGGGAAGTCTATGGATTCTTTCTCAGAATTATCTTTTTGTTTTTGCTTTTTTTTTTTTTTTTTTGGCAGGGGGAAGGTAGAGCAATTGGGGTTAAGTGACTTGCCCCAAGGTCACACAGCTAGTAAGTCTAAGTGTCTGAGGTCATATTTGAACTCAGGTCCTCCTGACTCCAGGACAGGTACTCTATTCACTGTACCACCTAACCAGCCTAGAATCATGCTTTTAAATGCCTAAAATAAAATTCACGGGACTACAAAGAAACCAACTTTATTGAACTACATTTATCAAAAAAAAATTTTTTTAAACAAGTTTATAGATCCCAGGTTAAGAACCCCTGATCTAAATCAAGAAGGCCAACATTTCCTTTGGAAGCCTGGCAGAGAGAGCACAGTGTCAATGAAACATTGCATTGAAGCCCAAATTAAAGGTTTGCAGAGCTGTGGGAAGGTCTAATCATTGCCTCTATGTGGCTACAAGACTGGCATCTGTTATTTTCCTTTCTTTGAGAAGACTGGTCTTGAATTATACATATGAACTAAGATTTCTAGTTTTCACATCTCTTGTTAAAAGTTCTTCTAGCTCAAAATACATCTCTGTGACCCTATTTCCCTTAAGTTTTTTAGTTTTGTTTTATTAAAATTTCCACTGAAAAACATAATCAAAACCTAATGCTTATTGCTTTGAGTCACACATAACAATATTATGGGGTTTTATTCCTATTAAAAACATGTGTTACAAGTATACACATAATTATATAAATCCCAGACTTAATTTGCACACACATACCAATGGCCACACACAAACCTCAGGAAAATAAGGGTAATACTCTTTTCTGAACTAACAAAATCTAGAAAATAATACTATAACCTGGTCCTTGATTCAATGCACTAAGTCAAAATTTTCCAAGGGTCAGCAAACCATTTCATAAATTATGTAGAGTATAAATGGAGTATAATTTCCATGTAGTAGAGTAAGTTAAGGTTACTTTTTTTGTTGTTTGAACATATTTTCTGGATTTGGTCATCTTAAACGTGTATGTCTATACCATTTTTCTTTGAGGGAATGTTAGTTTTACAAAGAAAAACTCAACCAGAACCACAATCAAATTAGTACAAAAATTATTTATGTAAAACTTTTTTCCAGGAAATTCAAAACTTCACAAACATTTTCAATTGACTCCTAAAATCCCAGATAATAAGATATATACATGTTTACAGATTTTAATTTTATGCATGTGTAAATTAGAGGCACCTTGCATGGTGAAACATGAACAAGGCTGGTAGCAGCTCCAGTTTTGTTTTATTATCTATAAGACCTTGGACAATTTGAGAGAGAGCATAGAAAAATGGTTAATGCACTAGACTTAGAGTCAGGAAAGAAGGAAACAATCGTTTATTTAAGTACTGATGTGCCACAAACTGTTTTACAAATATTATCAAATATAATCTCTTTAATCTACCTGGGAAGTAGATGCCATTATTTCATTATTAACTCACATTTTACAGTTGCAATTGTGGCTAAGACAGATTAACTGCCTTTTCCAGGGTCACAATAGCTACTAAGTATGAGTTGGAATTTGAACTCAGGTCTTCATGACTCCAGCACGGGAATTCTATCCACTACACCACCTAGCTAACTCTATTCTGGAAGATCTGAATAAAATTCCTTTCCCAGACTCTTAATAGATGCCTGATCCTGGACAAGTCACCGGATGTTCCTGTCCCTCAGTCTGCTCATCTTTAAAATGAGAGGGTTGTACTTCATTGCCTCAAAGATCTCAGTAGGTCTAAAATCCATGATTCTACTTAAACTATACATATCTCAATTTCTTGATCTTCAAATCCAGGAGAAGGGACTACATTAGATGAGTTCTAAGGATCCCTTAAACTCTAAATTTCTGTGATTTCATAACAATAATAATGTACTGGCACAGCATTTTATAGTTTACAAGGTACCTCTCCATTTTATTTCAGCATCACCCCAACTTTATGTATCAGGCAGAAGTATTATCACCAACATTCTATGTCAACAAGAGCTAACAAAGAATTAGAAAATGAATACTTTGATTATTAGGATTAGCCTGTGTTTAGCAGCTATCTATAGTGCTATGTTGATTCTCAAAGACCACACTCAACAAATATTAGTGTGTAAAAATATGTCTATAAACGTTAAAATGAAGAAATGCAAACATACAGTACTAATAGAAATTCACTTGCTGTGCTAGGCCCTGGGGATATGAAGTCTTCAGTGTGTGAGTGACTAATACTTCTCTTTCCTTGTGCTGAGAGCCAGGACATTTGTGATAAGATACTCTTCCTAGGTCCTGTGACCCAAACCTTGGCACAGAAAGTGGGGACGTGAACACCAACTGGAACAGCCTTTATTTTTTCTCCTGGGCAGCTGGGGAGAGGATGGGATAAAGACTGCAGTTTGTGACAAATGTGGCTACTGTTTCTATACCAAATGCATGTTTAATTTTACCACTTCAATCAAGTGCTTTTTCTATAATAATGACATTGATAGAGGTGATTTTACCAAGCACATTTAAGGGGCACGAAGGAAAAGGCGTGGCTAAGGGGGAGCGAAGGATCTGATTGGTGGAGACACAAACACCCCCTCGCTAGAGGACAGAACTCGGTATCACTCACCCAGAAGGTGGGTCTAAGGCGTGATTGGCAACTTGCTGTCCTGAGAGCCTGACTGAGAAGGACAACAGCTGGACTTAACTGATACAGTGCCTTCTTGTATCCAGTGATGGTCATTACACAATAATAGCAGTATAAACAGGATCCTAATTAATGAATATGATCATTCTTCCCCGCTTCGGGCATAATTAGTTCTTGTTAGGTTGGTAGCTCCAATACCCTGATTCCCCACCCCCCCCCATATTGTTAGCGTTCTCGCCCTCCTCGGATTATTACCTTTACAGTAGTTGGATACACGATGGCTGATTCCTCTTCTTCTCCCGCCCCCAATTCAACCGAATGGAATAACAGGGGACTTTTCATTTGTGTCTTTGTAACTCCAGTATCTTAGCAAAGTACCTTGCAGGCTTAAATTGACCTGAACATTTTAAAGTGCGTGTGCTTGCTGCAGGTCATCGGCAAGTCCCTAATAGGGCGGTGTGAAGCCCAGCCTCAGTATCAGTAGTTCATGCAATGCAAATGAACGCTCCTCTCCTCCGTCCAAATGATTTTTAAGAGGTCTTACTTAGCCGCATGTTTTTACTTACTTCTAAAGACAAACATGCAAAAAATCCTTGTTAGGCACAGCAGCCTACGGGATTTCCCCACTTTCTTCTAACCTTGACAGTCTTCCGTAACCTGAAATGTGACCTTGCCCCTCCACACCCCTCTTCACTGGGCTCTCGCTCCTGTTACCTGGGCATCGATTCCGGCCCCCCCCCCGCCGCAGGCCATGTTTACTCCTCGCTATGTTCTCCTACTCCTCCCTCTGGATTCCCCTCAGCTCTCCAGCACCTGTAAGATCGTTCATACTCAACAGGTATACGCAATACGCTATTACGGTATCTCATGATTCAAAAACGAAAACAAAAAACCTTTTTCTTGCGTGGCGCTTTACAGCGTACGCAAAGCGTACGCTCTCTACTTGGATCGCCCCCATTTATTTTACAGAGGAAGAAAGTGAGGAGGTCCCGTGGGGACAGAAGGCGAGGAAGGAGTGGGGGTGAATTCCGCGACGCCACAGAGGAAAAGTGAAGTACCCCCAATTCTGCAGCCTCAGAATCGGAGATAGGCTTGCGGTGCCTTGGCTCAAATACGACAGATTGACTGCCCACACAAGTTTTGACTGGGGGGGTGGGAAGGGGGAGAAGGGTAGACGACAGACATTACAATTGAAAATTTATTGCAGATCCAATTCGTTGTTGCCACACTGGAGGGGTTTGCTTTTGTACCCGTTCTTCTGCTTCTGTCCCTTGGGGCTCAATGGCCCGGGACCTTCTCCCCAGGCGGAGGGGAGCGCACGGCGCCCCCAGGGCGCAGGAGAGGCGGCGGCGCGTTGGGGGCCGGAGAGAAGGCGCGGTGGATGGAGCTCCAGCGGTTGGCAAAGCAGAGGCGCGGATCCCGGCAGAAGGGGAGCTTCTGCTCGTCCGAGCGCAGGCGGTGACGGCGAGGGAGTCCGCACGCACGCACACGCCCTGCTGCCCCGCAAGCGGGCTACGCGAGGCGGTGCCGGGCTCAGCCGCGGAGCGCGGGCGTGCGGGCAGCTGGCTCGACGCTTCCCCCGTGGAGGGGCTGGAGAGAACCCGAAAAGGGAGGTTTAGAGAGGGTGGGGGGTGGGGAAGTACGCTCCGTGACCGTGGGGGTCCCAGGAAAGCATGGGCAATAAAAGACGGTAGGTAACTCACTCCTTACCTTCTTTCCTGGAGACTGAGTGGGATCCCGGGCAAAGGGCGCCTGCCCCAGCCCAGATCCGCACGACCAAGTTCAAGCAGCCACTGCTCCGGGGATTAAAGAGAAAAACCTTTCTTGCTCTGTCTCCCCTACCCACACCCACCCCCCTGCCTCAACCCCTCTCCACCAGCCCCGGGCTACTCCTTTAGGCTCCTGCCCCTCTCTTCTTCCTCTCCTCTACACGGTCTCCCTCCCTTCTCATTCCTGCCTCTGCTGAGCCTGCTCTCCCTCCAGTTCCCTCCCAGTCTCCTCTCTCCTCCCAGTGGGAATGGCAAACGCGGTAGCAGTTCTCCCTCTGCTGTTTCTCTCTAAACGCGGTAGCCCCTCTTTTTCCTTCTGTGCCCACCACACCCCCCAGCCTCCCCCATACACACAAGATAGACTCATACACGATTTAGGAAGGTATGCAGGGTATGCATACCTTTGTTAACTCTTCTGGGCCTGGGCAAGTTGGATATTGGATGGTTATCCTAATTAGCCACTTAGTCTAGGCTGTAATGGGGGAATGGAGAGAAGCACATTAAAACGCAATGACCATAATACGCTCTTCCCAGCCTTCCGACACATATAAAGCTTTTTAATAAATATTGATTGATTGGGGGCTTAACGAGGATAATTTGATTTGGTATTTAGTACTTATGATAGGAATGGTGGTGGAGTGGGGGAGAAGGTAACTAGTGCATTTTTCTGAAATGATGTTTACTCAAAGTTTAATCAAAAAATGAGTTTAAACTGATCCCGCATATTAATTCATTGAAAAAAACTTTTGAACCATAATACAAGTCATTGAGACTACAAAGATGAATAAGATATTGCTCCTGTCCTTATCTTAAAGTTGTCTGAACTTGGATTAGCTTCAGAGAGTACCCATTAGCCACATACGGTCTCTTTCCTGTAAGGTGCCTTGCTGCCACCTGTCAGTGCCCTAAAATAATTATTTTAGTGCAAAAATACTACTTGTAAGCTGGTCTTGGTTACTTAGAATTGTCTACTGCTCTTTTTAGTGTTTTGCAATTTGGAGAGAAAGTGATGGGGAAATGGATGGGTTAAGTAATTCTGCTGATGAACTGGAAATGAAGGGAACAGATCAAAATAGTGGGAAAGATGAGAAAATTAGGAAAGGCATAGGGAAAGAATCACTAATATGCAGGGCCAGCCCTTGTTGAGAGCCTAGTGCATGTGTGTTAATTCCCCTATCCAAAAATACCTTCCCATCAAGCCTACTACCAAAGGGGTGGAATTCCTTAAACATTCATTTCTTGAGTTTAGGCTTGTCCCCTGGTAAAAAGGCAAATTCCATACATAGGATCACAGATTTAGAACTGGAAGGGATATTGAAACCATCAAATCCAACCCCCTCTTTAAAAAAATGAAAAAACTACGACACAGATAAATCCAATAAGCTGCCCGGAGTTACTGAACCAGTAAAGTATCTGAGGTACAATTTGAGACCAATGTACTTATTTATTAGGCCTTTTCTTCAGAAATAGTATTAAAGTAAAAGTCAAAAGACTTAGGCTAGAGTCTTGGCTTTACCACTAGACTAGTCTTTTGTCCTTGGATTTACTTAATTTCTCTAGTCCCGTTTTCTCGCCTATAAAATGTATACAATAATGTGCAGTACTTCCATATATATCAGAAACAAATCATTTACATAGTTTTAAAAATTTTTCGAAGTGCTTTTGTTATAACGATCCTTAAGGCAACAAGCATTTACTAAACCTTATTATGGGCCAAAAACATGTGCTAAGTGCTGGAGATACAAAGAGAAGTCAAAAGACCCTGCCCTCAAGGAGCTCACAGTCTAATAGGGGAGATGACATGAAAACAGCTGTATGCAAACAAGATATATTTAGAATAAATTGGAGATGACCAGAGAGGAAAGCACTAGCATTAAAGAGAGATCAGAAAAAGACTCCTTATAGAAAGTGAGATTATAGCTGTGACTCGAACAGAGCCTGTGCTTCAGAACTAAGGAAATAGCAGGGGATAGAGCACAGGATTTAGAATCAGGAAAACTCATCTTCCTGAGTTCAAATCTGACACTTACTAGCTGTGTGACCCTAGGCAAGTCACTTAACCCTGTTTGCTAAAATTTCCTCATCTGTAAAGTGAGGTTGAGAAGGAAATGGCAAACCACTCCAGTATCATTGCCAAGAAAACCCCAGATGCGATCTCAGTGTTGGACACAGCTGAACAACAACAATTATTAAATGCCTATATTCATTAAATGATTAGGCACTGGAACTACAAAGAAAAAAGAGTCCTTGCTCTCAGGGAACTTACAATCTAATGGGGAAGGTACAACATGTACACAAACAGAAAAAATTGAGGTGAAGGAGAAAGAACACTTAATAACTGAAGAGATCAAAGCAGGCCTCATGCAGGAAATAGTACTGACTAATGAATTTTGCATAGAAGGAAGCCACTGATTCCAAGAGGTAAAGGTGAGTAGGGGCAGCATTCCAGGCAAAAGGGACAGCCTGACCTGAAGGCAGGAACTGTGAATGGGGGAAAGTAAGTAAACCACTCTGACCAGAAAAAGAATGTGTGAGATGCAATCATGTAAAAATCTATCTAGAAAGACAGATGGGAAATCTAATTGTGAGGAGCTTTAAATGGTAACCAGCTGAGTTGACATTTTCTCCTAGAAGCAATGAGGAGCACTGAAGCCTTTTGAGCAGAGGAGTGACTTGGTTTTACCTGCATTATTTAGTAATGTCAGTTTGATATTCATGCAGAAGATGAACTGGAAAGAGGTGGGACTACCTATTACAGCCTACCTGTAAATGGGAAGAAGCAGAAATCAAAATAGAGAGGAGGATTGAATATGCAAGCTGGCCCAGGAGTCAACTGCATAGAGATGATAATTGAACCCATGAAGGTTGAAGAATGGAGCCTAAAAAGAAGAAAAGAGAGCCTAGTACAGAATTCATGACTATCCCTGCCCACGGATAATTGGATATGGAGAAAGATCTTGCAAAGCAGAATAAGAAGGAAATCAAGATAGAGGAAGTAATTTGAGAGGATGGTCAATTTAAGGATTTTGTTTGCTTGTTTGTTTTTTTAAGACTGAAGGAGCTGGGGTAAGCTTGTAGACTGTGAGGAAGAAGTCAGTGGATAAAGAGATTGAAGATTAGAGAGCTGGTACATGAGAAGCTAGGTGGCTCAGTGGATAGGGTGCCAGGTCTGAAGTCAAGAAGACATCTTCCTGAGTTCAAATCTGGCCTCAGACACTTAGTAGCTGTATGACCCTGGGCAAGTCACTTCACTCTGCCTCATTTCCTCATCTGTAAACTGAACTGGATAAGGGAATGGCAAACCACTCCAGTATCTTTGCCAAGAAAACCCCAAATGGGGTCATGAGAAGTCAGACATGACTGAACAACTGAACATGACAAGAAGCAAAGTTGGCAAGAAGTAGTATCTCTTCCTCTGAGAACAGAGAAAAAGGAGGAGATTATAGAGGGTGATATTGAGGGGGTTTAAGGTATAGAAATAGGGAGATTTATGACATCAATTTTATAATAACAATCACTACTCAATCATTAACATTTTAATGAATTAACTTCAGAGATGGCTTTCTTACCTGAGAGCTGGCTCAGAGCAGGACTTTGTTGAACTAGTCCAGATACTTTTTTGATTAGGGGAGATTAGAAAGCTATATCCATAGCACAGGTTAATACCCTGAAAAATAGAGGCCTGAGGTGATCAGGAGAACCCTGATAAGTTGGATAAATCCTCCAATCAAATTGCAAGCTCTTCTGGTCACACGTGCTACACTTAGATCATACTGAGAAAATTACCATAAGGAATCTCTGGACCTAATGAAAGTACCAACTGGGAAGAGATGCTAAGAAAAAAGGTGGGGCTATTGATTAAAGAAATGCAAATTAAAGCATCTGAGCTACCATTCATTAATGCCAAGCACTTTCTCAAAAGGGGCAGGAAAGCACAAAAGGCCATCCACCCTTAAACTACAACAAGGTTAAGATATCATCACAGTATTGAGAACCCAAGGAAAGGCCCTTCCTTCATCTTGACCGGAAGCAAGATCTCAGCAATCTCAGTTCCTGGGGAGACAAGGCTCAACAAAGCCATTGCCAGTATCCTTATCAAGTCACTCTCTGCCTGCAGAACAGTCCCAGAACCCCTGAAAACATCAGCAAGGCCCTCTTTCAGGATTTCTGTAAACATACAACAAGAAAATCCTCCTTCAGGGCTTCTAAACCAACAACAGGGTTCCAGGACCTCTACAACAGCAGCACTGTCCTTTACCAGCAGGTGAATCTAGCAAAACAACATCAAAACAGACAGACAAAATACTGGCATCACAGCCATGCCTCCTCAGTTTTGGGCACCTCCGGGTGGCAGTTCCCAAAAGTCCTTCTGGCCTCCTCTGCTTGAGCCTTCTCTCTAAATTCGTGGCTCCTCCCAGTTCAGCCATCTCTCTTCATGTCAACAAGTCCATCCCATAAGTGGGATTCACAAGCTCTGGGTTTTAACACTCAAGCCCAAAACCAAGCCAATACAGGGGGATCTTTAAATTCTATTACCATTACACTAATCAGTAATGATTTAGAGAATTTTTAATGTGACTCTTGATAGCTTTGATTTCTTCTTCTAAAAACTGCCTGTTCATATCCTTTGATAATTTACAATTATCAAATTTGTATATTTTTGGGAATGGCTCTTATTTTTATAAATTTGGTTCAGTTCCCCTCAGATATATCTTTTAAATGTCTGAATTTCAGCAAATCAACAAGTTCAGACCCCAGCTCGCATCTGCCCTTGCTAATAATTCTCTTCTTCCCGTCCTGGGAAGGACTTTATCATCTAGGTGACCTTAAGGAAGTAACTTAATCTCTCCGGGACTCAGTTGTCTCATCTGTAAAATGGAAATAATATCTTTTTTGTTTAGAGACTTGGCTAGACCTGATAATCTTCTTAAATCCCTTCCAGCTTTAAGGTATGGGAGGGGAGGGGCCACAACTTCTCACAGGAACAAAAGATCATAGGAAAGGAGCTATGTAAGCTAAACTTTGGGTTTCATATAGCAACCCCTTGGAAGGACAACTATTGCCAATAGTCAGAGGCTGGAGCCATGATGGTCGTGCCAGTCTTATCTCCTCTTTCTCTAAAGAAAATTACAAAGAAAGCAAGAGAAAATATGGAAAGGGAAAGTAATCTTTCCCCAGAGTTCTTCGTAGAGAGAGAACCTTATTTTTTATCCCTTCTTGATTCCTCGTTTTCTCTTGTTTCTCCTTTCTTTGTTCTGCTCTTACCCTTCCCTCTCTCTCAGGTCTTCCTCATGCTTGTTCTCTTCTTTTCCCTCTTTTTTCCTAGATCACTGTATCTTCTTTGCTCTGTTGTTACTTTTCACTTTCTATCTCCCTATTCTCTTAATCTTATTTACCTCCTTTCTCCATTTACTTCTCTACCTTTTCTTTGCTGATTCTCTTCATTCTTATGTCTTCTTTATCTCCTTCCTTCATTACCCCTTCTCTTGTCTCTGATCTCCTTACCAAAGCCAAATACATGCTTTTCAAATGCCTACTGATTTCCCTTTCTCTCTTCCATCTACAAGTACATTCAAAAACTCTTAGCATATCTGAACACAGTGTTTTAGAAACACTGAACATTGAACCTTGTCTAGATGGAGGGTGACAAGGATAGGAGACTTTGGAGATTGGAGACTTTCCTAGGTACAACCTGACAATTTCAATTTCAGCACTATGCAAGGCTGGCCATAGAGTAGTGGGGGTGCACAGGTATTGTCCTGGGTCCTTGTTGCCCCAAATTATGTGGTTCTTTGCTTTGATATCAGTGATACCTCCCTCTGAAAGGTATAAAATTCTTATTTTCACTACGGAAGATTTTGTTCTGAGATCTCTGATCTCTACATATATGAAGTGTACATTCCTTGTTGCCTTCCTAAAAGGAAAAAATATTAGCTGACCTTTTTTTCCTTTACCTATGCAGTTCACCTCACTCACACTACCAGTGAAAAACCAGGTCTGGTGTATTCCTCCACATCCTGGCTCTTTTCTTGTTGTCCTCTGACTCTGGTTCCCATGGAGTCCATGAACTCTTCCCCAAAAGAGTTATTCCAGTAACTCTTCTGTTCATTCAGCATCCATTTAACAAACATTTGTTAAGTGTCACTATATGTAAGGCACCATGCTAAATGCTGATGAGTTCAGAGACAAAAACGAAACAGTTCCTCCCCTCAAAACCTTATTTTCTCTGGGGGAAACAACATGAACAAAGGTATCTCATTTGATCCTCATGGCACTTTGGGGGTAACATTGTTGTTTGTCCTGCATTTTCAGAGCGGACCAATGACATCAGCAGGCGCTGACTTGCACATGAATTAAATTTAAGTGAGGCAGAGTTGCACAAAGTCATCAGCCTCACACTCTCTTCCAGAATCATTGAAGTCCAGTGACAGGGCAAAAGTCAACAACTGGAGATGGCCTGGGATACAGTGGATGACCTTGTCATCTTTGATGTTTGACCAAACTCTTAAGTACTTCCATAGTGTCTGCTTCAGCCACCTTCCTGTCAGAACATATTGTTCTCATCCTCCCACTCCTGTAGGGGAAGTCGTCACATGCTTGGAGTTGATATTTCCTAATTCATAGACAGGTTTGAGGCCTGTCACCCTTGTTGTAGTGAGATCTATAATTGTCATATTAATTGATGTGGTATGTGTAATGATTATATTACTTTGATTTATTGGACGCTCCCTACTTTCCTTGGGACCCCAACTTGGAACCTGAGGTTTCAGCCAAAGTGATCAGTCAGATTCCCTGACATGCTAACAATCCCTGACCTTGTAGCTACCAAACGAACCAATCTAGGCGCCTCACTTCTGCTCCTGGCCATGCTACCCCAGTTCTGTGCCCTGCTGAACAATCACAAGATTCAATGACCGTAATAACTTTTTGTTTACTTGAGACCCAAGGATGCCTGTGCTGTGGTCAAGCCATTCGTGGTTTTCATATTTAAAAACCCTACCCCTGCTATAAGCAGGTGAGTCTCCCTTCTTACAAGCTATTTCCCTCACTTTGAAATTAAACTTCTGTTTGATTCCTGACTCTTCTGTCTCTATCCTGTTCTGTTCAATGCCAGCCATCCATAGGTTAGAGGCTGCTTTGGTCCAGTTGATACCCTCAATCTAGTTTAGTCTGTCTGCCAGGACAGTTTTACTGAGGTGTGGCCAATGCACATGCTATAGCTTCTTGGAGCCACAGGCAAGATTTCGGTGAAAGGTAGACACCAAAAGTGGATAAGCAGTCCCTAAAAGGACTGGACAGTTCCTCACAGCAGAGATTCTAGTCCTCCCTGAACACAGGCATTATTATAGCCATTCTAAAATTGAGGCTGTTACCCTACCGTTGTTTCTAGTTTACATTCCTATGGCTCCAGCTTGTATTAGGAACTCTTTGCTGATCCAATACTACCTCCATTTGTGGGGGTGCAGGGTTTCCTGGTATTTGTAGTCCCTTCAAACATATGGCTTCCTGGAGCATATTTCCCTGAAGGTGCCACATTTGTGCAATGCCTGGGCACATCTATATACAAGCATTCATTTATAATTCAGGTACAAAAGTCTTCAAAATAGAATATTTCGTTTAATAAAGAATTTATATCATATTCCAAGACAGCCAACAAACTCCTCTGGTGACTCACTCTCCCTTACCCCTCATCCCCCAAACAGTAACCTACTATATAATCTTTCTGACTCACAGTACTATCCTGGGAGGTAGGATCCCAGAAAAAGTAAAGACCTAAGGGTTTATCCCTCCATATCAGTGTTCTACTACCACATTGTTTTGGTTTTTTTGATATCCTCTCCTACACCTGTTTCAATCTGCACTGATCTTTGGCTAGCTTCTCTCTCATTGCTAATCTAGGCTCCTTGTCTTGTCCAGGAAATAGATCTTGTAGGCATTAGAGTCAATTCTCAACTGACAATGTTACAATTCTTTTTCATATCTTTGGGACAGAATGCCCCTGGGCTATTTAAACCTGCTGTTTCATATCCAATATATATGTACACACACACACACACACACACACACACACATTATAATTTCACCCTCCCTACAAAGGCTTTCTTTAGGTGGCTATGGAATAATTTTGTTCTTAATCAATAATTGTATCTCTGCACCCTACTCTGAAATGACCATAGCCATTTATCTCCCCCAAACCTATCAGTATCCTTACTTAGGCTATACATTACTACTTTCTTTGCACTTATCATAAAAAATGAACAAAAAATGTTCTAACTGTACAAAAATATTCACAGATACAAAAGAATGTTTATTTTTTTGGTTTGGTTTGGTTTTTTTTTTTAACATTTTATTTTATTTATTTTAGTTTACATCATTCATTTCCACGAGATTTTGAGTTACAAATTTTCTCCCCATCTTTCCCCTACCCCCCCCCTCAAAA
>CM053587.1:212929423-212961687 GCA_028646515.1 Pseudochirops corinnae
AAAGAAACATGAGAAGATCTCTAAGTAGAACAAGAACAATACATATACACAATAACAATTAAAGTCTGCTCCAATAATTTGTGTCTTCCTTTATTTCTGTAAACAATATTTTGTGGTTGTATTTATATAGGATTCATGTGTGTATCTTGGTTTGTAAAACTCAGGTATCTTATTTATTTTATAATTATTTTGTATACAATTTCCTCTATCATTTCCTAGAGCAGCTAGGAAGATAATGGATAGAACACTGGCCTGAAGTCAGGAGATATTTTTAGTTTAATTCCAACCTCAAACATTTACTAGCTGTGTGACCCTGGCCAAATCACTAAACCTCTTCTTCATCTTTACTCATCTGTAATAATGGCATCTACCTGCAAATGTTGTGAAGATAAAAGATAATATTTGTAAAATGCTTTGGAAATCCTACAATGCTGTATAAATACTTTTGTTCATTAGTTCAATTGTGTCTGACTCTTTGGGACCCCAGGGACCCTTGCACCAGGCTTTTCTGTCCCCCACTATCTCCCAAAGTCTTTTCAAGCTCATGTTTGCTGCTCCCGTGACACTATCTATTTATGTCATCCTCTGCTATCCCCTTCTCTTTTTGCCTTCAATCTTTCCTAACATCAGTCTTTTCCATGAGTCTCATCTTCTCATTATTTATCCTGAGTATTTAAGCTTTAGCCTCAGTATTTGTCCTTCCAATGAACAGTCTGAATAAATTTCTTTAAGAATTGACTGAGTTGATCCTGGACTCTCAAAAGTCTTCTCCAGCACCATAATTTGAAAGGGTCTATTCTGCGATGCTCAGCTTTCCTTATATTCCAGCTCTCACAGCCATACATTGCTATTGAAAAACTGTAACTTTAACTACATGGACCTTTGTCTGCAAGGTGATGTTTCTGCTTTTTAGTATGCTGTCCAGATTTGCCACAGCTTTCCTTCAAAGGAGCAAATCTTTTAATTTCATAGCTGCAGTTGCCATCTGTGGTGATCTTTGGGTTCAAGAATATAAAATCTGACACTGCCTCCATTTCTTCTCCCTCTATTTGCCAGGAAGCGATGGGACTAGTTGCCATAATCTTGGTGTTGTTTTTTTTTTAATGTTAAACTTCAAGTCAACTTTTACATTCTTTTCTTTTACCTCATCAAGAGGCTTCTTAATTCTTCTTTAATTTCTGCCATCAGAGTGGTATCATTTGCATATCTAAGATTGCTGATATTTATCCTGATAATTTTAATTCTGGCTTTTGATTCATCCAGCCTGGCATTTCTCTTGATGTACTCTGCATATAAAGTTAAGTAAATAATGTGACAATATACTGCCTTGTACTCCTTTCCCAGTCTTAAACTAATTAATTGTTCCCTATTCAATTCTAACTGTTACTTCTTGGCTCAGGAGACAAGATGGTCTGGTACTTCCATCTTTTTAAGGCCTTACCACATTTTGTTGTGTTCCACACAAAGGCTTTGGTGTAATCAGTAAAATAAAAGTAGATGTTTTTCTGGAACTCCTCTGCTCTCTCCATAATCCAGTGAATGTTGAAAATTTGGTCTCTAGATCCTCTGCCTCTTTGAAAACCAGTCTGCTCTTCTGGTAATTCTTGGTTCAGCTGTAAACCTAGCTTATAGAATCTTAAGCATAACTTTCCTGGCATGTGAGATGAGTACAGTACTCTTTGGCATTGCCCTTCTTTAAGATTGGGATGTAAACTCATTTTTTCCAATCCATTGGCTACTGTTGAGTATAAATGTTAGCTATTGTTTCCTTCTCGTTTTTGTTAGTAATCTACACCTCAATTGCTAAGCATTTATTAAGTGCCTGTTATTAGCAAGGCACTTCATGAGATGATGGGCATAAAAATACATGATAGTCACTTCTACTGGAAGATAAAACAGACTAGCATATAAGAAAACAAAATATAAATACAAAATAAATGCAGGATGGGAATGGAATGCAGAGTACCTGGGAAAATTGGGAATAACCCCTTGAAAGACTGGTGCTTGAGCTGAGCCTTAAAGAGAGGTTGCTGTTGGAAGAATTAGAATTGAAGAGGGAAAGCACTGCAGACACGGGAGCAGTTTGTATAAAACACAGGGATAGGAGGACCTGGAACAGAAAGTAGGCCAATTAAGCTAGAGAATAGACTACCTGAGGAAGTGACACATATAGCATAGAAAGTGAGGCCAGAGTCTGATTGTGAAGGGAGATGCAAAACTAGAGTCTGAATATTATACTAAAGGCAATGGGGAGCCACAGAAACTTCTACTTATATCAATTTCTTCAACGATTATCCAGACTTGTCTAAGTAAACTTTCATATCTTCTGAGGTAGGAATAATTCTGCCTCCTTTTGGTCAAAGTTTGGTCTTAGTTTAGTCTTAAGTTTCTTTCTTATTGCTAAAGCTAGTGGGTTTTGTACTCTCAAAAATAGTGAAGAATATGGTAATCTTTGGTTTTGCCCCAAAATTCATTGGGAAAGCTTTCAGTGTTTATCAGTTGTAAATGAGGCTAGTTCTTAGTTTTAGGCATATGCTTTTTTTCTTTTCTTTTTTAATTTTTTAAATTGATTTGTTTATTTACTTTTAGTTTACAAGATTCAGTTCCACAATCCCTTAAGTTTCAAATTTTCTCCCCTCCCTCCCTCTCTCCCATGGCGGCATGTAATCAAGTATAGGATCTACAAATATTTTCACAATGGACCTTAGTCTGATTGTATAGAAGGGTTGTAACTGATGGACTGAACAATGGGAAAGAGGAAACACAACCAAACATGGAAAAGAAAGAGAGCATGTAGTTTGCTTCAGTCTCCATTTAAATTCTGTTCTTTCTAGATCTTTCGCTGAATGTAGACATCTCCTTCCATCCTGAGACTTTTAGAGTTGTCTTGTAACCTTGTGTCCAGTTTATCAAAGTTGGTTGTCACACATATGTTGTCTGTCAATATGTACAAATTTCTCCTGGTTCTGCTCTTCTCACTTAGCATCCATTGGTATAAGCCTCTCCAGGTAAATATGAAGGCACATGCTTTTTTCATCATAATAAAGTATACGGGTTGATTTTTAAAAATATATATATATAAATACTGGGAGAGGATTCTGGGAAGATGGCAGAATAGGTCAGAAAATTTTCAGCTCTCCAAATTTCCTCTACAAAAAAAGTCATAACATCACCTCAGAGTAACAGAAACAAACACAGTGTAAGGCAATTTGAGAAGACTCCAGGAAAGACCCAGCTTCAAGGTTTGGCCTGGCTGAAGTACAAACATTTCCAGGCCAACTCTGCAGAATCAACAAACAACAAGGGTGGTGGTGGGGCAGCTGGGTTGAGAGGGAACCTCAGCCTTAGAAACTTTCATCTTGAAGACAGTGTTGCAGAATGACAGCTGAGTGTAATGGTAATGGTAATCTGAAGATCTTCCCTGCACCTTAATAAGCCTAAGGGAATTTGAAAACTTCCCCTGCTTTGAAAATATACTCTGCCACCTAAGAGGCTGAATGTAATCATTTACAACCTGTGGTGGGAGGAGTTTGCTGAAGGGTAGAGCAGAGCCCACAGGAAGCTGGGAGTCAGAGCAGCTAGATAGGCTTGGGAGGAAAGGATGCATCTGAGGGAGACAGGTAGGCTTGTGAGTAAAAGTTGGTATTTGCCACCTGTTGTGATAGCTAGGCTTGTGTTTGTTTGTGGGAAGGCTAAAGGATGCTGTGGCTCTCTCTGCTGTTATGGCTTATTAACTTTTTTCCTACTGTGATGAAATCGACTTACTGGTTTGGAGATTTGGTTTTCTGGAGTCTGAATAAATGTTTTGCTTCTGTCTTCTATATGGAGAGTCTGTTATGTATTTCATAATCAAGCACTCTGACTATTGGCATTGTGAATATTTCATTGGTGCTACACAGAGTAGAAGACTGAAAGACTTTCCATTGTTAAGGGATGCCAAACACAGCTGTCCTTGTGACCAGATGGCATTCTGGGCTGTGGCTTCCTGGGAGAAGGACCTAGCACACTGATGAGCACAGTAGTGAGAGACAGGGACAATATTAGTTGTGGGCACTTGTGGAAGAGCAGAGTCTCTGGTTTCAGTTCTGGGGCAGGGAGGACCACTATAGTTTGCAGTCAGGTGAGGGACTGTAGGGAGCAAGATCATTTATGGGGCAGTATGACTAGATGTCCTAGCTGTGGCTTAGAAGCAGAGAGCCTAGCCCTAACAGTAAGAAGAACCTGAGGCTTTTGGAATCATTCCCCATACCATGGGACTACAACTTTATTACACTAATAATTTGCTAAAAACAAAACAAAACAAAAAATAAATAAATAAAATGAGTAGGCAAAGGAAAAAGAACCCAACCATGGATGGTTACTATGGAGATAAAGAAGATCTGAGTACATATTCAGAGGAAAATAATGGAGCTAAAAAAAGCCACTCCTTTTCAGTGAGAAATGTCAAATGGTCCCAAGCCCAAAGAGTTCTTGGAAGAACTTAAAAAGGACTTTAAAAATCAAGTAAGAGAAGTTGAGAAAAAATTTTAAAAAACAACAATCCATGACAAGAAAATTATGAGAAGAAAGTCAACCAACTGAAAATAGAGAATCAAAAACTTAAGGAAGAAAATAATTCCTTGAAAACTACAATTGGGCAAGGGGAAGCTAGTGATGTTCTAAGACACCAAGAAATCATAAAACAAAATCAAAAGAATGAAAAAATAAAAGAGAAAGTAAAATATCTTAGCAGAAAAGCAACCAATCTGGAGAACAGATAGAGGAGAAATAATATAAGAATAGTCATAGCATATACCTGCCAAAACAGAAAACAACAATAAAAAAAGAATCTTGATACAATATTATAAGAAATTACCAAGGAAAATTGCCCTGAAGTTCTAGAACAAGAAGGCAAAGTAGAAATAGAAAAAATCCACTAATCACCTGAATGAGATCCCAGGAGGAAAACTTACAGAAATATTATCACCAAGTTCCAGAGCTTCCAGGTTAAGGAGAAAATATTGGAAGCAACAAGATAAAAACAATTTAAATATCATGGAATTACAATAAGGATTACAAAAGACCTAGCTAGTAACTACTACCTTGAAGGACTACAGGTCTTGGAACACTATTATCAGAAGACCAATACTATAGAGCAAAAAAGCTGGGGTTACAACCAAGGTTAACTTACTCAACAAAGTTAAGTATAATCCTGAACAGAAAAGAAAAATCGACATTTAACAAACAGAAAGACTTTCAGGTGAGCAGAACTTAATAGAACATTAGACTATAAGGTAAACCAATTATAAGGGACTCAATAAGGTCTAATTGTTTACTTTGTACATGTGAAAATAATAGCAGTACTCTTATGAGTGTCATCATTATTTGGGTAGTTTGAAAGAAAGGTGTGGGCTGAGCTGAGTATGATGGGGGTGATTCTAAAAAAATAAAACTGTAGAAAGAGATAAAAAGGAGTAATTATCTCATACAAATGAGGTATAAAAGGAAAAATTGATACAGAAGAAGTTCATAGAGGGGAGGGCAGGTATTGCTGGAACCAAGGAGATAGGGTGGGGGGAGAGGAACAGGCAGGGACTCTTAACAGAGAAAGCTGAGTAGGTTAAGGAATTAAGGAGGTAAGGTAGTGGGTAGAAACAAACCAGAAGAGTAAGGAGGGATAAAGTAAATAGGGTGAGAAGATAGTGAGTTAAAACAGGAAGGAGGAAAATATGCAATTAATTGTAGCTTAGAACATGAATGGGGTGAATTTACCCACAAAACAGAAATGGGAAGCAGATTAAAAATTTGAATTAAACAGTTTGTTGCCTTCAGGAAACATTATAAAAATGAGAGCTACACATAAAGATAGAATAAAGGGCAGGATAGAATTTAGTGTGTAAAAAAAAAAGTAAGTATAGTAATCATGATCTCAGACAAAGTTAAAGTTAAAATAGATTTAACAAAAAGTGAAAAATAGAGAAATTACAC
The DNA here is from genome assembly GCA_028646515.1 of Pseudochirops corinnae. NCBI lineage: Eukaryota > Metazoa > Chordata > Mammalia > Diprotodontia > Pseudocheiridae > Pseudochirops > Pseudochirops corinnae. Next base: position 212,935,391 of record CM053587.1, read on the forward strand.
TGTGTCAGCAGTATTATTCAGTACTGTTTTAAACCACTTAAAATACCTAGACAGTATAAAATACCTGAGCATATACCTGCCAAAACAGACACAGGAACTGTGTACACATAAACATAAAACACTTTTTATACAAATAAACTCAGATCTAAATAAGTGAAGTAATATTTATTGTTCATGGGTAGGTAAAGCCAATATACTTTTTAAAACGACAATTTTACTTAACTAATCTCCTTATTCAATGTGATCCCAATTAAATTATTAAAAAATTATTTTACCGAGTTAGAAAAATAATAAGTTCATTCAAAAGACCAAAAGGTCAGGAACTTCAAAGAAACTAGGTAAAAAAAGATGTAAAGGAAGTAGATTCAGCAGTATCAACCCTTAAACCATATTTTGAGGTGAGAGCACTGTTGATATGTAAAAAGAATAATTTCTATTACTTTAAATTAAAATTTTCTTGTATAAATAAAACCTATGTAGTCAAGAATAGAAGGAATGTAGAAAATTGGGGGAAAAACTTTCATAAACAATCTCTCAGGATGTAATTGGGTTGGAATATTGCTGTGGTGTAAGAAATGATAAGCTGGTTGATTTAGAAAAACATACAAAGGTTTGAAATTATGAAGGAAGCTGCTATTCACCTTAAGAAAAACAGATGATATAGAAGTGGGAGGAAGACCCATATGTACAAAAATATTTATTGCAGCTCTTTGTGGTGGCAAAAAATTGTAAATTAAAGGGATGGATGCCCGTCAACTGAGGAATGGCTAAACAAATTGTGGTATATGAATGTAATGGAATACTAGTGTGCTATAAGAAATGAGAAGCAGATGGACTTCATATTTACCTGGAGAGGCGTATACAAACTGATGCTAAGTGAGAAGAGCAGAACCAGGAGAAATTTGTACACAGTCACAGACAACCTATGTGTGACAACCAACTTTGATAAACTGGACTCTTCTCAGCAACAAAAGGTTGTAAGACAACTCTAAAAGACTCAGGATGGAAGGACATGTCTACATTCACAGAAAGATCTAGAAAGAACAGAATTTAAATGGAGACTTAAGCAATCTACATGCTATCGTTCTTTTCCACGTTTGGTTTTATTCCTTTTTTCCCATTGTTCAATCCATCAGTTACAACCCTTCTATACAACCAGACTAATGTCCAGTGTGAAAATTTGCAGATCCAATACTTGATTGCATGCCACCATAGGAGAGAGGGAGGGGAGAAAATTTGAAACTCAAGGGATTGTGGAACTGAATCTTGTAAACTAAAAGCAAATAAACAAATCAATTTAAAAAAACAAACCAAAAAAAGAAAAACATGATAGGAGGAAATAAGCTTAGTATGGTCTTACATATATGTGTATGAACATGTATGTGTACATATGTGTATGTTTATAGATATCCATCTATATATATGTATGTGTGTATATATACTTATAATATGTACTTATACATTATACATATATACTTAATAATGCTTAATTGTAGCATTCTTTAGGGTGGTGGTAAGTGCAGGGAGGGGGCAAAATAGAGTAGAAAGTGCAGGGCAGAAATCGAAAGAAAACCAACAAGGAAGCAAAGAAAAGCTGGGCAGCTTTGAAAACAAGGTGTAGTATATGTTACATAGGTTTTCTTGAAACGGAAATTTATTGTTTTATCATAAATCCTCTCTTGGGGTCTGCAGCGTACATGGCAATATTTTTTTTTCTTTTCTCATTTTGTATTTAAGTTTAAGATAAACTTTACCCTCCAAAAATGAACACTCCTTTTTTTCAAAGGATTTTTCTGTACCTATTGAAATGACTATGAAGCAGCACAGAGTTGGAATGGTAGATAGAAAGTTAGCTTTGGTGACTCTCACATCTGAGACATATGGCCAGTATAATCCTTAACTTAACAATCAGTGTCCCAGGAGCAGTTACAGATCTGCACTTGTACCTTATGGGATAAAGCACTGGTTAAATGGAGTTAGAAAGACTTCAATTTCAATCTCAACTCAGATACTGTGTGACTGTTTCTTAATCTGTAAGAATGGGGATAACAGTAAAACCTACATTCTCTCTGGGTTGCTGTGAGGCTGAGATAAGAACAATAGATAACATTCACATAACAATTATCATCTGCCAAGCATTTTATAATCATTATCTCCTTTTATCGTGGAGACAACCTTGGGAAGTAGGTGCTATTATTATCTCCATTTTACAGATGGAGAAACTGAGGCAAACAGCAGTTAAAGTTACTTGCCCCGAGTCACACAGCTAGTGTCTAAGGTCCCATTTGAACTGAGGTCTTCCTGACTTTAGAACCAGTGCTCTAGCCTCTTCATCATCTAACTTTCTAAGATGTGCAAATTATTATTATTTAGGATGATCTCGCTTGAAGCTCCCTATCCCTTCAAAAGCATATGTCCACAAAAAAGTTAATGTTTTTATGATTAAATCGACTGCTTTCCTAATGTTGAACTTTTTGCATCCCGTCTATAAACAACTCGGTGAATTTGAGTACTGAACATATTGTTTTCATCTCTTCGCTGGAATTTCATTTGCAATTTTTGCATCCGTGTTCATTAGTGACACAAGAAGCTTTTGTAATGGATCTTCCATTCTTCTAGTGTTAAAGATAGTGGTTAAGGCACCAGGACCCCTTTTGGTACGGAAAGAAGTGAAACCTCTCCAACAGAGGTTAAAAACAACATTCCCTTCCCACCACCCCCTTAAACATACAAGCACATTCACGGGTAATATAATATTTCTCTTCTGGAGAAAAAAAAAGCACATCGTCTTCGAGGGAAAGATGTATTAGGGAAAAAACCAATGTAGAGTCTTGGTTCTCTGATCCATCCGCTGCCAGACAAGCTTTAGGGTCAAGGCGTGCTCGCTTCACCCGTACCGGGAACAGTCCAACCAGGTCTTTCTGTAGACGCACCCGCGGCACGACCTACCAGGGAGAGGATGGCACGAATTCTGCCCAGACGCGCGCACGCGCCGCTGCGGTCTACTGCCATACCCGCCTTTATGGCGCGCGCGACGGCTCGGGTCCACACCCGGGACCTACAATTTCACCCGCACCCCTACCCCACCCTCCCGCCTGAATCTCGCTAGCCCAGAGCAGCCTCGCGCGCTCCCCACTTCTTGCCGCGAAGACCAGAGACCCGCTCCGCCCTCAGCCCCTCCCTGCCCAGACAGCGTAAACCCACCCCTCGCCCTGCCACCTTCCACAGCGGGCTTCTGATTGGCCGTCGCATTCCCGCTTGCTTCCCGAACCGCCATTTTGAAAATCTGGTGGCTTCTCGGGAGGGACGCTGTGCAGAAGCGTCACGCGCGGAAAAAGGCAAAAAGGGTCTTCTGCCGTTCCCTCACCCGCCAACCTCAGGAACCTTTCTCTCGTCTCACGAGCCAGGCAGGCTCCAGGCATCCCGGACCTACCGGTGAGGGGGCGCGCGGGCGGCGGGAAGGGAGGGCTGGACGTCTCGAAGGTGGTGCCGTGCCCAGTCGGGAAAGGGGGAGGGTTGGCGGCTGTTAGGACTGCGGGACGAGGAGACGCCGCCATGAAAGTGAAATCGCCGCTGACGCCGCCAGACCCCGGAGGCCTGCGGAGGCGGAGGCATCCCCGAGCTGCCGGCCGCCCCCCCAGGCTCCGCCGCACGGTGGCCCTTGGCGCGGCTGACCGCGGCTCGAGGGCCGATCTGCGCGGGTTGCAGGGGCCCGGCCCGGCCCAGCGGCGCCTCCTCCCGCTAGGGGGCGGGCGATCGCCTGCGGGTCCCATGGATCCCCTCCTTTCCCGCCTCTGAGGGAGAAAAAAACCCAAGGCTTCGGTGACTGCCCCCCAGGGGGGAGGGGCATCTCCTGGCCCCGCGCTCTCTGGAGACCTGGGGGGCAAGGGGCGTTTGGGAAGCCACGGGGCTCGGGCGTCCTTGCGATTCTGCGGAGGGAGGCCTAGGCCTTCGCCCCTTGGCAGAGGCGAGAAGCGGATTCCTTGATGATGGCCAGAGGTCTCTTTCTCTCCCGACCCCCTCCCTCCTCCTCCGCAGGTTGTTGGCATGTCTTCATCTGCTCCCGCCCCAGAGGGGGAGAATCTTCCTTCCCAGCCTGCACCTAAGAGAGACCCCGAGCTGGCCGACAAGGAAGAGAGCGAAGAGGAAGAGGAGGAGGAGGATGAAGATGAAGAGGATGAGGAGGAAGAAAAAGGTGGGAGAAGATTTATTGCCAATGGCCAGCTCCCTTTAGAAATCTCATGTGGTCACTGTGCCATCTAGGCACTGAGACCATTAAAGAACTTGAGGCGAAGATGAGATATGGAAGTTACTATCCTCTTTAGGCTGCAGTCCAGAATTAGCGGTGTTAAGGCGGCTTCCATCCCCCTTGGATGAATAGAAGAGCCGTATAATTGATTTCTGGTAGCAGGTGGCTCTGCCAGCATTGTAATTTAATTTAATAAAAGGAAAAATGCATCCAGTTATAGATTCCCTTCCCAGTTCCGTTTCTCAACTTTATGTGTCCATGGACTTTCTAAAACTTGTTTTAATTTAATTTAATAAAAGGAAACATGCATTGAGTTACCAATTTTCTTTTGTTTCTGGAATTAGTGTATGTATCCATGGACTGCCTAAAACTTGTTTTAATTTAATAAAAGGAAACATGCATTGAGTTGTTATTATCAATTTACTTCTCAGTTGTGTTTCTCAACTTAGTGTATGTATCCATGAACTTCCTAAAACTTGTTTTAATTTGGCCTGAATTTTTCTGAAGGCTTTTTGCCATTTGGGATTGTTGTGGGGGGTTAAAAATGACACGTTAGGGTTTTTTAAATGGTATAATGGAAGATTCATTCCTCATCCACACTTAGTAAAGCAGGAGGCAGCCTGGTTTCCCTAGAACCTTAGGAAAGGAGAACTGCTTGGGTTTTGGTAGTACCTTAGTATCTGGAAAAAAGAATATGTAGGAAAATTCTTTTCTGTAGTTGCTGCATTGGATATGAGATTTCATACCTGCTGAACTTAAGTAGGGTTCCCTTACCCATATGAGTGTTGCTTACCTACCTGTTTTTATTCTTCTCAGGCGCAGGCTTGAAGCTTTAGGAATTCACATTTGAATTGGGTGATTATTGTATAATTTGATTTATCTTTTCCTGAATGGGTCCTTTATGGATCAATCTGTAAACACTTATTGGCAGCCTACTATGTGCCAGGTACTTAAGATACAAAGAGGTTAAAAAAAAAGTTTACAGCCTCAAGGAGATTGCATTCTAAGGGGAGAAGACAGCACACAAACAAATACATAAAAAGCAAGCTATATACAGGATGAATAGGAAATAATTGACAGAGGCAAGCAATCGAAATTAAGAGGAATCACTGCCCTACACCCTATACCTGCCCTTAGATCTCTAACTTAAGTCTGTATTTTAGGTTTCTTGGTCAAGTTAATCTTTTAATGGAATATTAGTAATATATGGTACTATTAGCCATTCAAAGCATCCATTCTTATAAAAGCTGTGGATGGCCACAAATCTGGCACAAAGGCTTTAATGATGTCAGATGAGTTAGGGAGCAATTGATTTGAAGTCAGAAGACATAGTTCCAGTCCCAGCTCTGCTGTTTACTTCCTGTGTGACTTTGGCCAAGTCCCTTGGTCTGTTTCCCCATATATGAAGCAAGGGACTAAGATTGCTTCCATGATCTCTTCCACCTATAAAGTTTTGCCTGGTGGAACAGATGGAAGAAGCAGGCTATAGAGTGATGGTAATATAAAACTTTGATTTGGCTACCCAGGACAATTTGCTTGCAGATTCATCAGACTTATTCTAAAGAACTTTGTCATTGTCATTACTACCATATTGTCTTACTTAGCATGCACCTGTATTCCAATAGGAGCTAGGAAGAGATTTGAGCTTTCTTATACTGTTTCAGCCACTGAATTTTAAGCCTGAATGTTTAAATTACTTTCTTAAAGTGAACTAGGAAACATTTCACATTAAGTGGCATTTATATCTATCTGAGAAGCATTCTGATGACTAACAAATAGACCGCTTTTATATTTGCCTAAGTTCAGTCCATGCAGTAAGACTTTTCCTTTTTGGAGATTTCTGTGTTCCCAGGATATGAGCACATTCATATTTTAAGTACCAGAACCACTTGAATGTAGTATAGTATAGCCTGACCAAAACTGTCCTCTCTTGACATGAATAAATATGATACTAGTACTAGAGAAAGACTTGTAGCATTTTTTTGGCCCCAAATATGATCTGACACTTTTTTTTGGCTTTAAAAAGTTTCATTGACATTTTGTTTTTGTTACAAACATTTATTGCCAGGTTACTTTCAAGGCACAACAGGTCTCTTGTAAAAGTAAAAAATTACACAAAACTGAAAACAATACTGTGGCAACTTTTTTTTTTAAATGTGGTAATTGTCTCTGGGCCTCAAATCTGAAGGCCATACAAAAGCAAAATAAGAGACTTAAATTTGTTTTGGTGGATTTGAGAAAAAGGCATTGAAACAAATGTCTGACAAAAGAACAATATAGTAAATATTACATGCTTAAAAATACAATAATAATAGCTATTATTTATATCATGTCTGCTGTCTGCCAGGCATGTGCCAAGTACTTTCTGCATATTACATTGCATGATCCTTACAAATTATCCTACTTGAGAGGTAGATGCTATTATTATCCATAATCCCTGTTTTACATTTGAGGAAACTGAGGTAGTCATGTTAAGGCATTTGCCCAAGTTCATATAACTTGTATCTCAGATTGGATTGAACCTGGGGTCTTGACTGTAGGCTCAGGGCTTTATCTACAATGCCGCTTAACTGCTTCTATTTATTTCAGTTCTGTGTTATAGCCAGTTAAAAGAAAACAAAGAAGGGGGAGATCACAGCAGGAGAGAGAGAGAGTCAGAAAAACAAAAGGTGATTTTTTTTTTAAGAGCTGAAAAGAATGTTAGATCAACTAGTCTAATTCATTTTTTTATACAGATAAAGTAAACTTAAAGCTAGAAAGGTAAATGAGTTCAAAGTTACACATGTAGCAGACATTGTTTTTTGACTCCAAGTCTAATACTTTTAACTATTCCATGTTTTTATCAATCTAGGCTGTGGGTATTATAGTAAACCTGTTCTTGAGCTCTGAGGGAATTCCATATCCCTTTGCTATATCCAACTGCAACTGCAAAAGGCAACCCCTCAGAAGAGAGGTAGGATGAGGATTTCATTCAGCCAGTGCTTGTCATTATCAGAAGTTGTGCGAAGCTGCTAAAAGCTGTCAGGATCCTGCTCAGTAATAATGCCTACTCACTTGAGCAGTTTTTCATTGGTATAACTTTTACTATCAGACTAGATTCAGAGTGGTTATTCACCCATAGATATTGGATGGATAGCAGGTGATGATGTACTTTCAGCATAGGGACAGTGTCCAATTCTATTTAACTCATACCACTATTCTTTTTCAATTTTGATTGATTATTGCTGTTCAAGCTCTATTACTATGCTTATGCTTAAGTCTTTGGGGGCTTCATATATATTGGACAGCCATAGAATATCCCCAGAATTTATATTCTTCTGGGTTATATTTACATTGACCTGCAATATTACCCAGAGAGAGAATGAATTCAAACTAAGGCTTGCAGCCACTCTCCAGCTTAGAAATTTTCTTTCCTACATTTAGAGTAATCAAGGGTATTAGAAAGGTTTGAAGATAGTTATACTGAAATTTAGAACTTTTAAATTTTATTACTCTTATACAAGTGATACAAAAAGTAACCTAATCAAGCACTGAAATTCAGGGATCTCAGGAGGAGAAATCTTGATCTAGCTAAATATAAATTACTGGTTGGTGGCAGGCTTGTGGTGTTGGATGAGGGTTGTTTGCAATTAATTTTATAAACATGACTATATCTGGCATTCCTAACCCTAGATGTAGACCTAACCCCTAACATTGTGAATATTCTGGTAACTTTCAGTCTTGGTGGTTTATTTTGTTATTCTTTGTATTTAATTCTGAGAAGGGATCCTTAGGTTTCACTAGACTGACAGAGGTCCATGAGATTTAAGAACCCCTACTTTATACTGTCTAGCTAAAATTTATCAAAAACAATTTTTAAGCTCCTGCCATGTGCTAGAAACCCTAGGTTGTTTCCACACCTAAGAATATAGTCTTTTCATGTCTTTCAGTAGGCAATTCCATATTTATTAACATGCATTCAGAATATTTCTCATCTATCAGCAGTTCTCAAAGATTTGTTGACCACTTTTGCAAAGCAGGATCCTGTTCAAACCCTTTTAAAGTGTTGAATGATGAATGCAACTGTTAGCTGTGCACATAGTAGGTTCTCAATATTTGGTGAAGTAAGATACCAATAAGATACTCTGTAGACAAAATTGTATTGTAAATAATACTACAAAGAGACCAAAACAGTGTTACTATTGATATTTATGTTGATTGAAAGAACCATTCATTTTTACTGTTTATTTCTTTAAATGAGAAGATTTTAGAACCTGGAAACAATGTTTTAGTTAAAATCTTTTCTTTTTAGAGGTTAAAATTTATTGAATAGTTCATTTTAGATAACTGTAAAAATAAGCATATGCTACTAAAGTCTTAAGAAATAGAACAGTGCATCTAGTGCAAATCAAATACTAACCCCCCACAAAATGGAGGTATCCTGACATGCTTCTGTTTTGTTTTCATAGTATTCTGTTTGTTAGAGACAGTTGGGTGTATTCTCACATTAGTCATAGGGCGTCAGGTCATGAAGAGTTGGACATGACTGAAAAACAACTAAACAAAAAGAAAGCATTAGGAAATAAGGATGGCTAATAGTGGGTTGGAATAACATGGGCTAATCCGTATTAGTGTAGTGGAATATTTTAGGGTCTTTTTCTTCACCACTAATGTTTACCTGGTGTTTTCACAAGGCTTTATATATATAGGGGCCTAGGTTTGAGCCCAGAAATAAGCTGTGTATTACAACCACTTCAGGGCCATTATGTTAGAAGTGGTTGGGGAGTTCAGGTTTGATCCTCTTTAGTTATCAGGAAGAAAGCCTGGTAAAGATCATTCCTAAAGCTTTTTGCTATTTAAGAAAATAAAATTGTTTATCTTTCAGAAAAGAGTCTCATCGTAGAAGGCAAGAGAGAAAAGAAAAAAGTAGAGAGGTTGACAATGCAAGTATCTTCCCTCCAAAGGGAACCATTTACAATTGCCCAAGGCGAGTATGTATTTCTTTTTCAATCTAGACTACTGGGCTTGCATGCTATAGAAACTTCAAATGATACAGATTAGCAACAAGAGTTGCTTGGGACTTTAGTTGTTTAAATGATTTGCCCCTAGCCCATATTTGTAGTGTTATATTTAGGACTTAAACCCATGTCTTCTGGACTCAAAGGCCAGCCTCTTTTCTTACTTGCATATTGTAGTGAAATACTCTATCCAAATGGTGGCCAAATCGTGTTTTATTTTTAGAGAATATAATTTTGCATTTAGTAACCATAGCAGGATTATTCGAAAACTACATACTTAAACCTAAATGAAGAGTCTAAGCAATTTAACAAAAATAATGGCCTTGTAAGCCAACAATGAAGGAAAACTCCTTAGGACGTATCAAGAAGAAAGTATTACAACCCACCATCAACAACTAAAGCTGATATTCTCATTAAATTACTTGCTGAAAAGTAAATCTACATGAACAAACATCTTTTAAAATGCCTTTGCATAGTTTACATGCTTAATCCAGTTTATAAGCTATGTAGTATTGTTACTTTTTTACTTTTTGCGCAATGCATACATATAATTTATAATTAATATTATTTATATAATTTCTGAAATTTGTCTCTTCATTCCTTCCTATAAATTAGATGAAGGTGGAAACTATTTAAATTGTCTACGGGAACTGGACAGTTTATTTAAAAATTTGTTTGAAGTGTTATATAAAATAGAGTACTATATAATTTTTCAGCTAAATTTATAATGGAAGTAAGATGTCTAACCATTTAACCTTATTCTTTTTACAGGAAAGGGACAGAAACTTTGTGAAATTGAAAGAATACACTTCTTTCTAAGTAAGAAGAAAACTGATGAACTTAGAAATCTTCATAAACTACTTTACAACAGGCCAGGCACAGTAAGGATTATTTTAGACTTCTGATATTTAGCATGTTTATTGAAGTATTTCAGAAATAATTCAAAGGTAGTTGATGCTTAGCTCAGTGCTTTGTACTTGGTAGGCAGCATGACAGAATCTTTACATTGGAAAGGACTTTAAAGATTATCTAATCTAATTTGTAATCCCCTCTACAGCATCCTCAGCCTCTCCTTAAAGACCTTCATTAGGGCATAAAATAAGGCAGTCCATTTTCCTTTGGGTTTCTTTAATTGTTAAGTTTTTCACTATATCAATCCTAAGTCTACCATTTTTCGATTTCTGCCACTGCTTCTATTTCAGCCTTCTGGAATTAAGCCAAATAAGTCTTAATTCTTCCATGATAGCTCCTTAAATATTTGAGTATAGCTATGATGTGCCCTCTGAATTTTCCTCTTCTTTGGACTAAACATTCTCAGTTTCTTTACCCAGTCCATGCTGTCTCTCTAGTCTTACCATCTTGTCCCCAGGATGTGCTCTAGTTTGTCAAAGGTCCTTCCTAAAATTATAACCTCAAAACTGAACACGGTACTGTAGATGTTAATGTTAAAGAAATATTTGCTGATTTGGATTACAGATTTTTAAAACTGGAGGAGACCTGTGAGATCATCTAGTCTTACTCCCTCATTTTACATATGATGAAGCCCATTGAAATTCACTGAGTTTTATCTGGTTAACACAGCTAATAGAAAAGCAAAATATCCATCTCTTGTGACTCCTGATTCACTATTATTTCTTTTGCACCATTCTACCTCGATTTAGCTCAGATGTAAAGTTATAGCTTGACTTTTTGAGGGCATTGGCTAATAATAAACCAAAACTAACTGTCTGTTCTGTAGCTTAAGGCAAAATTGAAAGTTTGTTTGATTAGTGATACTAAGATTTTTATTGTTAGAATTTTGTTATGCCTTTTGGCAAGTCATGGTGTTTTTTTACATCAGTACTGCTGTATTTTACATGAGATTTTGCTTTTTAAAAGTAAATTAAATGATGACTGTTAACTTTACAAAAGAATTCTCTCTGGGATTCTTTTAAATAAACTTCACACAGTTAATACGTGTTTTGTGCACAATTTCAGAACTCTTATCCATTTTTTAAAATGGGATACATCTTGAGTAAACAGTCCTGATTCCTCCCCTCCCCCATTTATCTTCAGGTGATGTCTTTATTCTGAGTTATGTGTTATATTGTACCCATGAGGAAGAAGGGATCTTGTAATGTTATAATATAATTGGTTGAAATGTGCTTGAGAACATTTGATTGGGGGAAAAAGGAGAGGGTAACTAAAATAAAAGTTTTGATTTTTCCAAGTACTTGGGCAGCAACTTGACATTGTGTAGCTTTTTATTCAAAATGATGAGTCATTTGCAAGTGTTCACATATTAGTAGCAAATAAAGTTCTGAGTGAACACCTGAAGGCATATATAAATAAAAGGTATTTTCAAGTATTAACAATTTCTCTCCCCTGCTTACAAAAAGTCTGCTTGGGAAGTTACAATATAAATTAATGAGTGAAACATTTTTAGGTAGCTTCTCTGAAGAAGAATGTGGGTCAGTTCAGTGGCTTTCCATTTGAAAAAGGAAGTGACCAATATAAGAAAAAGGAAGAAATGTTGAAAAAGTAAGTTATATTTATAAACATATTGTGTTGGTAAATGTATAATATGTCTTGATCACTGTGCCTTTAGCTTCAAAAAAAATTTGTTCTCATACCTAAAAGGTAATTTTTCTCCCCTACATACAAAGATGTGACTTGATCTTATAATTGTTAGTTTACAGTGTCTTCTATAATAGTAGTTTCAATAAGCTGAAGCAGAAAAGAAGATCCAAAACCATTCTATTAGGTGAAGTAACCTTCCTAAATTGTTAATAGCTCACATATTATATACTACTCCAGGGTTCAAAATACTTTACTCAGGAGAACTTGTGAGAGAGGTAGTTCATCTTACTTCCATCTGTTTATAAAGGTGTGATGGCTTTACGTATGGTCACATTAGCTAGTAAGTATTAGATATGAAACAAGGTCTCTTCTGGCTCCCAAATTCAGTGCTCTTAATACTGAACTATTTTGCCTCCCGGTATATTTTAGTTTTTGTTTTCTGGGTGATTTTTAATAATATTAAATTTATCATGGTACGCTTAGTGAGTACAAACAAGAGAGTATGTTAGTATGCACTTGAACCAGAAACCGTTGTAGTTTAACATACTTGCCAGGGCCATTATGCTATTTATGAGACAATGGAGTCAAACTTCATGGAATACACACACAAACACTTGGAGAAAAATAAACCTCTCTTTAAATTGTAATAAAAGTTTGTTTTAAAGCAGCAAATGCTAATTTTGACTCGGACTTCTAGTTAATCTTTACTTTTTATTTTAATGACTTTCATAAAGTCTCTGAGCATATAGAAGTTTTATATACCTATAAGTATGCAACTTTTTTTTCTTGCCTCAGTATCATCTGTTTGGATCTTAACTTTAAATATTACCTCCCTCAAAAAAAAATTGTAGGGAAACTTCTATTTTACTATTTTGTTCATTTATGTCTTTGGTAGGAACATTTTAATATACTCATTGTTACGATTTTTTTATATATTCACAGTCTGTTACATCTTTTTCCTTTTAGATTTAGGAATGCTATGTTAAAAAGCATCTGTGAAGTTCTTGATTTGGAGAGATCAGGCATAAATAGTGAGTTGGTAACTAGGATCTTGAATTTCTTAATGCATCCAAAGCCTTCTGGCAAGGTGAGATTTTTTTCTTTCTCAGTTTTTCAAAACTTTCAGTAGTGAAAATACACTTTTTAGTAGATTGCTTTTCTATAATCTTTAATTAAATCAACATTGGCACCAGTAGAGTAATATCTCTATTATGAAGAACTTGTTTTCACCTAAACACAGAAAGTATGTGGGTGATTTTAAAATTTTTTTAATGTTAACTAAAATAATGTCATATGCCAGAAAATATAGAATATATAAAAATTTAGTGGTAGAGTGGGGAAGGATTTGGGCTGGGTTCAGGGAAGTAGCCTGATGTGTGCTGTTAGGGAAGAGTTGGAGTCACAGGATATATGAATGGCCTTTGAGTTTTCAAAGGAGTCGGTGAAGAAGGTCCCACATAGTTTACTTCCTGGCAGCCACAAAGACGTAAGCCTTGTGCCTTTTTCTACCTGCCTTCTCAAGGGAAAGGACACCCCTTTGTAGAGGAAAAGTCATGGATCATTCCTTTTTACTCCCTATTCTCACTAACTAAAAAAAAAACACTGAAAAACTAAAATAAATTTCCTTTAAAACAGCGGTCCTCAACCTGTGGGTTGCGACCCCTTTGGGGGTCGAACAACCCTTTCACAGGGGTCGCCTACAACCATCAGAAAACACATTTCCAATGGTCTTAGGAACTGAGACACCGCTCCTCTTATCCATCTCCAGGTGGGTACGCCCACATGCAAATATTAAAGGGCCACAGCATTAGGAAGGTTGAGAACCACTGCTTTAATAAGCCTTATGTGATTTCTGAGTTAGCTCTACCCCCTACCCCCCAAAAAATAGGTCCATATACTTACTAAAGCCTGAAATTCCTGTAAAAAAGGAAAAAAACCTTTTACTAGTTTTTTTGAACAATTCACTTAACCCTATTTGTCTTGAATTTCCTCATCTGTAAAACAAGCTGGAGAAGGAAATGGCAAATCACTCCAGTATCTTTGCCAATAAAACCCCAAAGGGGGTCATGAAAAGTCAGACATGATTGAAAACTACTCAAGAGAAATTCATCTAACATTTATTCACTCCATTTTATGCACTCTGTGAGTTCTAATTTGTATAAATTGTATATCATCACCAGGCTGTCCTTTAATAAATGCAAGAATTGTGGTCAATGTTTCTAAACTCCACAAAATTCTGAGAATGTTAAAAGTGATCAATGATCACAAATCTAGTTATTTCACCATGTCAATTCAATAACTAATTAAGACATATTTAATTTAGAAATGCCAAAGATTCCAATCAGAACTGTTAAAAAAAAATCATAATTTTATTACTTTACACAGTTGATTGATTCTAAATTCTATTTTAGTAGTGTTTTTCTCATTTTGAATTTTAAAACTCTTATATGCTAATTTTTAGGATCAAGTTCTGAGATAATTTTCTTCAATCCTTCCCTTGGACCATATCCGTGATTTCATCAGTGTATGGAAGTTCAGGAGTAGAAATTCCCATCAAGGATATGGATTTGCCATTTCCTTCTCCAGCTTGTTTTACAGATGAGGAAATTCAAGACAAATAGGGTTAAGTGAATTGTTCAAAAATCACACAGCTAGTAAGTGGCTGACATGGAATTCTAGAGTCCCCTAAAATCAGAATTGGTGCTTCTCAAACAAATCTTTATTTCTGTGGCTATCTGAAAATCATAGCTTTAGAGCTGGAAGGAAAATTAGAATTCATTTAGTCACATTTGCTTTTGGTGTTGATGAATGAGGAAGGAATTAGTTGTCAATTTAACTCTAGCCTGTTATTGGTTGTTATGACCAGCCTTACTTAAGTTTAATTACCATGACAGTCTGGCCTTCAGTTTTATGACAAGGTCAAATGGCAGAGTAATGGAATGGCGTCTGAGCTAACATTCCTTTATTAGGATAGTTATTTGGAGCACTAATGTGAAGGGTTGATGTTAGTTAAGATAAGTAGGGTTGTTCAGGTCTCCTAGATGGAATAAATTAAGAGTAAAATTGCATCATTTTCTGAATTTGAGAGAAATATTATTTAAATTCAAAACTGTATCTTTGCAGATTGCTACACAGAGACATATTTTGTGTTCAAAGATGCAAAAGGATTTTCCTGAGAGACCACCTTTTCCCTTCTACCCACTTTTTGAATCTTATAACAATAATGAAATTAAGAGACGATGACATAGTGGATAGAGAACTAGCCTTCGAGCCAGATTCATGGCCTGTCACTGACATACACTAGCTATGGGGTCTTGGGAAAATAATCTCTCCATTCCTTAAGTAAGACTATAAGTTGTAGGGAAGGTGCCAGCCTGCATTGGTAGAGGACCCTAGGGAATTACCTTTACCAATGAAATCACAGGTCCAGTGTCAATAATATCAGTAAAGTTGAATTTTATCAAATACAGCATTTAATACTTTGGAATTAAGGTATTTTTTTTTTTTTATCATGACACATCTTATTTTACACAGCCATTGCCAAAATCAAAAAAAACACCAAGCAAAGGTAGTAAAAAGGAACGCAGCAGCTCCGGAATGTCAAGGAAGGCTAAGCGTACTAAATGCCCTGAAATTCTGTCAGATGAATCTAGTAGTGAAGATGAAAAAAAAGAAAAAGACTCTTCAGAGGAAGAAGATAAAGAAAGTGAAGAAGAGGTAAAATGCGTTTTTGTGGTATTTAATTCCTCACTTTGTTCTCTGGAATCAGTTAAATGCTCTGTTTAAACTGTCCTTTGGAATCAGCTATATGTGTATATATGTACACATACATACACACAGATGTATGTATGAATATCAGAAAACAAGATTATGTAACCAGTTAGCAAAAGCATCTCAGATGTCATGGAACTTTGTGGAAAAGATATATTCTCAGGTTCACCAGAGCACATCATATGCTTTATAAATTAAAACATAACATGTAAACTTTTGAAAGAGACTTAAGAGGTCATGGGAACATGTGGGAAAAGTAGTGTTTAGTTTTCCATGAAACTATTCTGAAATCTGTCAGGTTACCATATAACCAAGTAAGTAGGACCTACCACTGTTAGATTTTGTATACTAGAATAATTGAATTGATCTGGAACCATTAAGATTGGAGTCTGTCTCAGATTTTCTAATACTAGTAGGTTAGGATCAACATCTCTTTAGTTTTCATTGCTACCATTAAGGATAAACAGTATTCATTAGTAAGCCTAAAAAACAATGGGGGGATGGGAGGGGACATATTTGGTGGGAAAGAGTAGTATTACCAGCTATTGCCACAGGTTGTTTGCCACTGTCATGGATTAATAAATCTATGCATAAGGAGTCCTAGGAGGCTTGGAAGTGATTTATGCTACTCATATAAAACTTTGGAGATCTTGAATCAGTCCTCTAAGATGCTATACAATATTTTGAGTATTGTACAGTTATAATGTTATAATGCATATAATTATACAGTAGTAAGTACCTGTTTTGTACAGGGCACTGTTCTAGGCTAGATAACTTGCAGTGTAATAGAGGAATAAGATATCAACATAGATAACTAGTATGCAATAGAACATAAGTGCAGTATTACAAAAATACAAAATGCTATATGATGTCTGAGAAGGGTGTGTCATACCAGCCAGAAGAATCAGGGAAAACTTTATAGAAGAAGTGACATTTGGGCTAATTTTTAAAGGATGGAAAGGAATTTTAACAGGTAAAAAGATAGAAGGGAGAGCATTTCAGTCTCAGGGCACCTGAACGAAAGAATAGAGATACTGAGAGAGAAAATGTTTGGCTGGAGTACATGAAGGGAAGTGACATGAGTTAAGATCAGGAAGGAAGGATGGAGACAGTTTAAAGAGAGCCTGGAGTACTCTATTTAGTGGAATCTAAACTTGGACTCTTGGGAGCTTTCAAGTTGGCTTATGAATAAAGGAAGAATGTGTTCTGTTCATGAGAAAGTTTACTGTGGCAGTGATCGGAATGGTGACCTGGAGGAAGGGGAAATGGGGAAAGACAGAAAGACTGTTTAAGAAATATTACAATAATCCAAATTGTTATGAGGGACCTATTTTAGAGTAGTGACACTGAATAGAGAAGAGAGGACAGATGCTAGAAAATGCGGAGTTAGAGTTGGAGTTGATGAGATGTTTTAATATTGAATGTGAGAGGTGAAGGAAAAGGAAGACTCAGAAAAAAGCATCATGGTATATCAGAACCCTAATTATGGAGACAAAATCCTAGGTTCAGATTCTGCCTTCTGCACTTAATAATTTGTGTGACCATGGGCAAGTCAGTGAGCCTCAGTTTCTGCTTCTGTAAAATGGGAATATTAATATCTGGAGTATCTGTTTCATAAGATTGTAATTAGACTTACTAAATGCTTGTAAAGTAAGCTTTGCAAACCTTATAGCACTCTATAAATGTAAGCTATTTTTATTAATAGTAATAGAGAAAATCTCAGTTTTATAAACCTGAGAAACCAAGTTGTATCTCAGATAGAAGTAATGAAATAAGGGAAGAGCTGTTTGGGTTGGGGAGAAGTGTAATTGGATGTGTTGAATTTGAGGTACTGCATCCAGATGAAGTAGTCCTGAAATTTTTTATAAATTGAAGTAAACACCATCCCCCACACCAGGGGTTTTCTCTCTCACACTCTTTTCTTTCTTTTTTTTTGAGACTGAGATTGGAGCATTCTCATTTTATAGGCATTTTAGAGTTGCCATCAAATGAGTGTTGTTTCTGGCTTCTAAAGCCCATGATTTCCATATTTTATGAATCATGGAACAGTTCTGGACCATTAAAACTTTGTTGGAAGGTAAAATTGGAAAGTCACTGTTATATTTACTTAGATAATTTGACCTGCTTAAGGTCTTTTTTTTTTTTTAACGAATTTCTATTTTGCACATTCCTTGTTCTTGCTGTTTTCTTCAAACTAAACAAGCCTTTAATAGATTTTCATTTAATGTAATTTTCAGACACCCCCTCTGGGTTT
This sequence comes from Pseudochirops corinnae, assembly GCA_028646515.1. NCBI lineage: Eukaryota > Metazoa > Chordata > Mammalia > Diprotodontia > Pseudocheiridae > Pseudochirops > Pseudochirops corinnae. The sequence continues at coordinate 212,953,221 of CM053587.1, forward strand.
CTAAGACAAAGTATTTTAAAAAGTAAATCTATTGAGAGCTAATTTATATTTTATTCATCTGTTCAACCCAGTACAACCTTTCTGCCGTGAGGACAGGAATCTGGCTCTGTGACAGGCGTCTTTTTTGGAGACCCTCCTTCAAGAGCCCTGCTGCCTATAAAAGATAGGTAAGCTCCCCCAAATTTTTTTGGCCTTCCTTCAAAAAGTAATGATTTATTCCTCTGTTTCTATTCCTTCAAGGAATCAGACAGATGGATATATATATATATATATATATATATATATATATAATTTTTTTTCTAATAATTTGGTGGCTGGTCTTGAATGTTGGACTGTCTGGAATTGTATTACCTGTGCAGTCTAATCTGTTCACCTGTGGCACACCAAAAAATATTTCTAATTTTTGAGAGAAGCTAGTTGAAACCACTGGCAGCATTTTTTTTTTTAAAGAACAAGCCAGCAGCTTAATGCAGATCTACATCCCCTGCCTCATGAGAATTGTACATTTTTTCTTACTGTTTTATCTATTTCTGTTCATGAATTTTGCTAGCAGACATCTTCAGACTCCATTATATATTTGTTTAAAGGTCAGAGGTGTTCTGAGCTATACAAGTTTTTCTGACATTTTTCCTTTCGGTTATTAGAGCCAGTTTAGCTTAAGAAGACATCCAACCAGAATAAGCAGCCAGTTTTTTATTTTTAATTTAGTATTCCAGTCTCATTCAATGAATACTATTATTTAATGATAGTGTGGATAGCATTTTCAAGATCATAAGCAATTAAATATAAGAGATGGTATGTGTGGTACAAGGAAAGTTCTGTTTGGAGGGAGAGAACACTTTTCTTTAGGATGATCAAGGAAAGCTTTGTGGAAGACGTAGTCTTTAAAAAGATGAGCCTTGATTTCTTATGGAGGAGGAATTCCAGTAAAAGGAAGAGCATTAAGCAAAGGCATCAACAGAAAAGTACAAGATACATTTTGGGAATTGTTTAGTTTTACTTGTGTAGAATTTAGGTATGAGAATAATGGGAAAGTCTGGAAAGGCACATTCAGGGCACATAATAAAGGGCTGTCTATGCCAGGGAAATTGGACTTTATTTGGGAGCCTAGCAGATGATAGAGAAGCAAATTACTTAAAGTACTTGAATGGGAAGTCCGAAGGCATTACATTTATTTTTGAGTTCAGATTACTTTTGATATCTTGTGTAAATTGCATATCAGTTTTTCTTTTGATAAAACTCTAGAATACGTTATTAAAACTAAATAAACGTTTCGAAGAAAAATTTTTTCAAACGGATGCTATAAATTCCAATTATTTTCAAATGGATGCTATCAATTCCAGTTGTGGATTAAGTGCTTAAACTTGTTTATCATTACATGAATGGGGACCAGATCTTTGAGAAATGTAAGTTGTACACATTGCTTTGTATATGCATAGTTTAATTATTCCTAAGGTTTGATTTTTCTTCCCTCCCCCGCCTTTTTTTTTTTGCTTTTTTGGAGGGCAGGGCAATTGGGGTTAAGTGACTTGCCCAAGGTCACAGAGCTAGTAAGTATTGAGTGTCTGAGGCTGAATTTGAACTCGGGTCCTCCTGATTCCAGGGCCAGTACTCTATTCACTGTGCCACCTAGCCGCCCCTATTCCTAAGTTAAGGCACTTTGAGAATAAAGGAAAACTAGTCTTATTCAGATTTTTTTGTCCTATCTATTAACCTGAGAACAAAATTAAATTTTTAAATAATTTTTATCTCAGAGCAAACAAATGTAAATAATCATTTTGCCTTTTTAAATTTTGGTTTTTTAAGTTTTTTAAAAAACTGTTAAGTGTTGGCCATTGGTACTAAAATTTGCCCTTTTAAATTCACCTCTAGTACCTGTTGAAACATAACTTTCCTCTCAACTTCTGTCCTTACCTTTCCAATATTCCTCCTACTCTCAAAAAAAGAAAAGCTGAAGCTGAAAAAGCTAATGTGATTTTTATTAGGACTATATTAAATAATGTATCTATTCCTCTTTACCCTTAGAGTAATAAATGGGGAAGAAAAGTGTTGGGTTTTTTTTTTTTATCTAAGATTATTATTATTACGTGGGGTTTTATTTCATTTATGAAAAAGTGGCTTACTATCTGTATGTTACTGTGTACTGTGATTTTTAAGTAATGGAGGTGACTCTGTCTTTGAATTTGTGTTGATTCCTAGTTTTCCCAAGGCTATCTTTATTGTGTGGCTTTTTGTTTCTATATCCTTTTTTTTGTCTGGTTGGTTGGATTACTAGGGGAAACTCTAAATTGGCATTTATGTAACCTGAGTAGTTTGACAGGTTACTGCGACCTTCTTAGATCCTGTGAGATTTTCCAAGTAAAGAGCGCAGCTCTTTAAGCTACTCTACTTTAATTTATGATACTTTTGCTAATAAACGTGTACTTTTAAAAATTATAAAACTAGCTCTTAAGCACATTTTCATTTTAATTTGAGAAACCTAATTTAGCTACTGTTCTCATGTTCCTGATGGATTTAAGTATAGATGTACCTAACAGGATTTATATATCTAACTATTATTTAACCCTAAACACATTCAAGCATTTTGCTAAACATTATTCCCCCCCTCGTAAAAGAATACTCAGTTTAGCAAATGATGCAATATTTATATTAGAAAAGTTGTACTTGAAGAGTGTATATCATAAATACATTGTAAAAATCCCTTTTGTATAATAAAATACAATGTAATATCTTCATGTTTTATTGCCATTCTCCAGAATCTAAATTGCAGAAGTCAGCAGTATACAACAACAGGCTACGTTCTACTTAAAACATGACATTCAGGTCTGTTTTCAGTTGTACAAAGGCCATACCACACATGCTTGCATGTTGCTTTTAAGAGTTCCTTTGGAGAGGAGTTGCTATGGATCACCATTTACTTTCCTCCCCAACCTTTTCCATGTAGGCTATATAGCTAGCAGGAACCTTAAAGATCTAGTCCAGTTCCCCAGCTAGTGGTATAGTGGATAGAGCTCTGATTCTGCCAGGAAGAACTGAGTTTAAATCTGACCTAAGATACTAGCCATGTCCCCCAAGGAAGGTTGCTTAACTGCTGTCTGCCTCAGTTTCCTCAAATGTAAAATGTGGATAATAATAGCACCTGCCTCCCAGGGTCATTCTGAAGATCAAATGAGATAATCTTTGTAAAGCATTTAGCACAGTGCCTGGTAGGTACTTAATAAATTTTTATTCTTTCCATATTGAACAAATTAGAAAGAAGGAAACTAGTACCTAAAGAGGTAAAGTGACTTGTCCATTGTCATATAGGTAATAAGTAGAAAGTCAGAATTTGAACTCAGAATTTCTGACTATGAATAATGTTCTTTTCTACACTATACTACCTTCTATACTATACTACACTATACTACACTACTTCTAAAAATTTTCTTCCTTCTGCTCCTCTTGAAACTTTGTACCTTACCATGTCACTTGCCAATACACACTAGGTACCCAGAAGCTCCCCACAATAAGATACTCTCATAACAATATGCTCAGATTAACCCCTTCAAAGTTATTTGTTTCATAATTCCCTTCCCTTCCCTTCTTCCTTTATGTCACTAGTCAGAACTCCAGTTTCGATCCCAACCAGGGAAGGGTTAGGTAGGAAGACAAACAAATGAATTCACTAAATTCATTCACAGTGAGGTATTCATGACTTTCAACCCTCCTTGGATATTAGCATTTTTTTAAAAAAAAGTTGTTTCTACCCTAACTAAATCTCTTAATAGTTAGAATTTCAGGCATTTTAGGGGTGAGGGGTTTTTGTAAAACCTGTCCTTCGTCACATATGCCACTCATGTGTAATAGTCTATTCTACTTTTTCAAAGGTTTATGTTAACAGAACAAGATAAAACTGTGCCCAAATCATATTTTTTTAAAGATTCAAAAGCCCTTATGCTGTTGTCTTTTGAACTGTTTGTTGCATTTTAGTAAATTCTTCCATAATACTACCATTCCCACCTTAGCTGCTATCCCATCAATAAAAGAAATATTGACTCATCTCTGTTTTTGTATAAATTCACACTTACTTTGAAGAAAATAATTTTTATAATATTCATCTATGTTAGCTAATCTCTGTTTCTCTAGTCATTATTGTAATCTAATAGAAATATATTCTCATCTCACAATTCTTTAGAAAGACCGTGAAATTTTTCAGTGTTGTCAGATTTATGGAGATTAGTTTTCCTAATGCTACCATCTATAACCAATATACCTTCTTTCATGTGAAATTTATAGAGTTAAACAGCTGTAAATATTCAGACTACCTGTTAGGCCCAATTTGTAGTTCTCCTTTGATCAGTATACTTAAAGAGTTTGAGGTGGCATATTTTATATCATATTCAGTATAAACTTCAGAGCAGGGAATTGGTATTTCCTTTGTATTCCATTCAGTGCCGACCCAGATATTAGGTACATACTAACATTAATACTTAATTTTGAAAATACAGGTTGAAAAACCATGAAGAGAAAATATATCCTTAGTGAAATCTCACTTGAGAATGCTTATTAAGCAATCTCAGCCCCTCCCTCCCCCCCCCCCCGAAAATAATCAAGAAGCAGGACCTAGCCCAGAAAAGGCTTATTAAGAATCAAATAAATAACACAGTCTGTATACTAAAGTCCTTATATTTTATTCACAGAACAGTAACCCAGCTCCTTATTCATAATTTTTCATCTTACTGTAGACATAAGTCTAATAAGCTTGATTGTATTTTTTCCTGCCCCATAGCAGTTGGGAGAAGGGAAGGCATAGTGATATAGAGAGAGGCAGACTTACAGTATAGGCCATGACCAGTCATGGTAATGGAAAATGAAGGAAAATATTAAAGTAGTTATAAAAGCATGAAAACCTAGACCTATTTAATGTACTGGGTAAACAGCCTGACATAGCAGAGACAGATAGGAATGATCATTGATGCTAGGTCATCAAAAGTAATTGTGTTCTGTATACTCGTAACAAAGCAAGGAATAATGAGATTAATCTTATAAAGATGTCTATGAAAAAGAATTAGAAAAGGTTTGGCCTTTGAAGAATATATTTGAAGTTTCCTAGAAAATTCATTTTGTTAGAACTTTCTACCTCTGTTGTGTCAAAATGTGTCTCTTAATCTTCTGGTAAATAAGTTTGGGTTCTGCCTTTTATGTGGAATGACACTTTCTTATGCCAAATAAATGAAGTACTGCTAAATTTGCCTTAATTTTCTAATAAATTAGACAGCTTATTTAATAAAGAAGCCCAAACATGCACAAAAAATTTATTCCTTGCCCAGTTAATTCCAGATTCTGATCATTATTTTTAGTTTATAGTCTACATATCAACTATTAGAATATCCTTTTGGAGGGACAGTGAGGGTTGGGGATAAGGGAACATAAAAAGTTTTGTGAAATCATGGCAGACGTTATAGATAGCTTACCAGACCTGTGTGTGTGTATGTGCTGCAGAGAAATGAATAATTATTGAACATTACTTTGTGTTTTATCAAAAAGTCATTGGTACTTACAACTTTAGATTTCTTTAATTACTGGGTAAAAGGAATAAAACCTGTGAATTTAATCCATGCATGTCTCTTCATTTTTCTAATAGCCACCTAAAAAAACATCTAAAAAAGAAAAACCTAAACAAAAAACTACTTCTAAAAGCAAAAAATCTGTAAAAAGTGCCAATGTCAAGAAGGCGGATAGCAGTACCACTAAGAAAAATCAAAATAATTCCAAAAAAGGTAAAAAAAAACAAAAATCAACCATTTTCATCTTATTATAATATACAGTAGTAAAATTTATATTTATTATGGAGGAAAGTTTGACAAAATATAGAAAGATGTTGTTATGTGTCACTAATGTCATTCCCTATTTCTTCTCTTCTGCATGTTAGTTTTTGCCAAGACATAAAGTAGAATAGGTGCTGACTGAGGGAATTGCAATCTAGAAAATAAACTGAATTATGTTTTGATGGACTTCTAAGAATACTGAAAAGTCACTTTTTGACAATTTTCTGATTACTAAAGATTGATTAAACAACAAATTTATTTTATAAAATAGTTTCACCATTCCCATTTTATGGTGATTAGTGAAGTTGATGGAAGATTGTATGTATGCAAATAGTGCAAGCTCAATACTTATTTATAGATTGTCTTCTGAGAAATAATTGCCTTTCTAGTTAAGAAAATCTTTTCAGTTCTATAATGTTTTCTGAATTTAGAAAGTGAATCTGAAGATAGTTCAGATGATGAACCTTTAATTAAAAAACTGAAGAAACCACCTACAGATGAAGAACTAAAAGAGACTGTAAAGAAACTTCTGGCCAATGCCAACTTGGAAGAAGTCACAATGAAACAGATTTGCAAAGAGGTATGGTACATATTTTTGAATATTTGCTATTTTAGTTAATAAATTCCTTGAGGTCCTTTTTTCTTTTATTACTTTCAGATTCTAGTATGTCATTTGGGACAATTATATAGAAATCTTAAGCACAGATGAAATTTTGTGTAATTTTTTATTTATTCATTCATTTATTTTTAACATTCAGGTTTAAAAGTTTTGAGTTCTAGATTTCCCTCCCTCTAACCCCTCCTGTACCGGTTGAGAAAGCAAGCAATATAATACCTATTGTACATGTGAAATCATGCCAAACATTTCCATGTTAGCTATGTTGCCCCACTGCTCCTTCCTCCCAAAATGCAAAAACAATAAAGAAGACAGAAAAAAAAACACTTTAGTCTTCCCTCAGAGTTTGCCTTCAATTCTTTCTCTAGGGCGGATAACATTTTTCATCATGAGTCTTTGGAATTGTCTTGGATCATTGTATTGATTAGAGTAGCCAGTGCTTCCAAAGTTGGTCATCATTACAAGATTGCTATTACTTTGTACAATGTTATCCTGGTTCAGTTCAGTTTACTTTGCATCATTTCATGTAAGTTTTCCCAGGTTTTTCTGAAACCATCTTGATTGTCATTTCTTATAGCACAATAGGATTCCATCACAATCATATACCACAACTTTTTCAGCCATTTTCCAATTGACGGACATCCCTTCAACTTCCAATTTTTTTTTACCACAAAAAGGGCTACTATAAGTATTTTTGTACAGATAGATTCTTTTTCCCTTTTCTTTGATCTTTTTGTGATACAGATCTAGTAGTGGTATTGCTGGATTAAAGGGTATACGCAATTTTATAGGCCTTTGGGCATAGTTCTAAATTGCTCTGTAGAATGATTGGACTAGTTCACGTCACCAATAATTCATTCATGTTCTTGCTTTTCCACATCCCCTCCAGCATTTGTCATTTTACTTTTCTGTCATGTTAACCATTCTTCTAGGTGGGAGGTGATACCTCAGAGTTTTAGTTTGTATTTCTCTGATCAGTAATGATTTAGAGTATTTTTCATGTGACTGTTGATAGGTTTAATTGCTTTTTGACCTGGTTTTGGTATACTGTGTGAGATGTTTGGTCTGTGACCAGTTTCTGCCAGACTGCTTTACAGTTTTCATAGTAATTTTTGTCACATGAGTTCTTGCCCCAAAAGCTCAGATCTTTGGGCTTATCAAACGCTAGATTATATGGTTGTTTACTACTATATATTGTGTCCATCCACACTCTATTTCTTAATCAATACCAGAGACATTTGGTACAATTAAAAGTTTTATTATATAAGTTGTTTAGCCATAGAAAGCTTGTACTTTTCTCATACTGCTTGTCTAAATAAAGGTGCCTCACTGTGTGATGGGGAAACATGGTATTTCAGGCTGTAGTACAATATGCCATCAAACTTACTACCTAATACTTACTAAGTAGCTATGCTGTGATTTTTGAAGAACACAACAAATGTCTCAGATTTGAAGTTGTATAGAATCTTAATGTTAGAAAACACTGTAAAGGTCATCTAGGCCAACTTCCTTCACAGTGAAAGTTTGCCTTATAAAATAAATTAGACTTAAAGTCATCTTGCTCCTTTTTGTAAATTTCTGTTGACAGGGAGAGTACTACTTTCAGAGAGCATTTCACAGCATCATTAGTTGATAGAAAACAAATCTACCTCTCCTGTAGCTCCTATTTACTCTAGTTCTGTCCTCTGGAGCTAAAGAGAATAAAGCTAATCACTATACTTACCAACTGTCAGATACTCAAACCATAATGATACTCTTCTCCACTTCCTGGTATTTTCTTCTCAGTTCTCCACTTCTTTTTTTCATCAAAAATGTTTGAAAGTCCTCCACCTCATTGAATGACCATATTTCCACCCGGAACAATATACTCAGTTTTGCTGGGTAGGTGATTCTTGGTTTTAATCCTAGCTCCCTTGATCTCTGGAATATTGTATTCCAGGCCCTTTGATCCCTTAATGTAGAAGCTGCCAGATCCTGGGTTATTCTGATTTTGTTTCCACGGTATTCAAATTGTTTCTTCTTGGCAGCTTGTAATATTTTCTCC
>CM053587.1:212962187-212981585 GCA_028646515.1 Pseudochirops corinnae
CCACAAGAGAGGAAATGTGTAATGTTAAAATTTCTTAATTTTTACCATGCATTTATCAATACTTGTGTCTGGTTAATTATTAATTTTTCTTATGTGAAGGGTACAAAATAAATATTTTCATGATGTAGTCTTATTCTTTTTCCTTTGTTGCTTTCCATAGGTGTATGAAAACTATCCTGCTTATGATTTGTCTGAGAGAAAAGATTTCATTAAAAAGACTGTTAAAGAGGTAACTGTTTTAATTTTTGCCAAATTTGATTGCATTTTATATAACTAGAACTTTAATCTTGCCTTAATTCTTCTCAAAGTATTTTCTCATCCATTCCTATTTCATCCTCTTTAATCCTGTGAACTGAGTAGGTTGTTAATATCACCATTTGACAAATGAGGGGACTGAGAGGTACAGGAAGCTTGTGACAACTAGGACTATAACTCAGAGGACCTCTTGGCCTATATTCCTGTTGTCATTCCACACACTTGCTATTATTCTCTTATACTATATCATTGTGGATTTTCCTTTTAAATAAGTAGAAGAATATATGGTATGTTTTTTGTCCCTGTTGCATACATAATTTCTTGAGGAAAGAAAGAATCCGTGAATATATGAGAAAACGACTTATTTACATGCTGCCATTAAGAGCTCTCCTTCCTACATGTCTTTTACTAAGGTGAATCTTTTTCCCTACTGGCAACATATTATATATTTCTCTCTTTTCTTTACCCGTACAGGAGTGACCCTTAAGGTTCACATGTGGGCCTCTAGGTCCTCAAATGCAGCCCTTTGAATCCAGTTATGTGCTGTTTTTATTCAGTCAGAGGACTGCACTTGAGGATCTAGAAGGCCATATGTGGCCTTGAGGCTGCAGGTTCCCCACCCCTGTGAAAAACATACACATTGACCCTCCTACTACTTCTTCTCTCTCTTCTCTTCTCTTCTCTTCTCTTCTCTTCTCTTCTCTTCTCTTCTCTTCTCTTCTCTTCTCTTCTCTTTTCTTTTCTTCCCTTCTCATACACACACACAGAATATTAATTTCTGAGTATGGGAATCTGATATGTTTCTTTTTCATTTCAGTTAATTTCATGAGACAGAGAATTTATAAAGGCTGCTGATTTGGATTGTTCCCGTGAATTCAAAGATCTGATAAACACCAGCAAAAAGAATGTATTTCCTTTTCTAAATCTTTGTTGGTTAAGCATTGTGTTAAGCAGAATTGACTGCCGACTTTGTGTCATAAGTGTTATGTAAAAATTTGTTTGAGTTCACCCTTTTAAATTGCATTTCTATGCAGTTTTATTAGTTAAGATTTTTGCATGCCATTGAATGTTCCCTGCTTTTTTTATAGTTGTGTATTTTGTACATTTTGGATTTCTTTATATAAGGTAATGGACTCCCAGACTGTTGTAGCTTTTAGTGTGCTTAATATTAATAGCTTGCTAATGAAATGCTTTTAATAATCAAGTGGAGGAAAAGTTGTAACTATTGGCATCTTATATATGCAGAGTTTGGGTTATTGCAGTATTTGGTATAGAAAATATTTTGAATACACATTCTGACTAATAATCTAAACTTAGGGTAGTGTGTTCATTATATTCGGGATATATAGTATACATGCTATAAATATTTGGGTGACTAAATCTGAACTATCTCTTACATACGTACTGCAAATTATCAGCATGATAAAACAATTGGCATAGATGTTATTTTTGTACTTTTAAAAAAACAAATTTGTTGTATATAAGGTTTTCATATTTCTTTGTGCAAATCAATTTTTAAATCTATGTGTCTAACATGAAGTGTCAGTGTTTTGCCAGAATGCTATGATGAAGCAGAAGTGGAAGTTATGAAGATAATGCTGAAGGAGTAGTTAGTTTACTCATTCTTTTCCACTTAGTCCTGTTTTGCTTAGGAAGTATAATCTGCCTGTAGCTAGCTATACAATATGACTGCAAATGCATTTTATATTTCAAGGATTAACTTTAGCACATATATAAATCAAAAGTGCTTCAGAAACTTTGGAGAAAGGCTCAGATGAGTATAACCACCTCCAGTTCATAATAAACTTGAACTCAATTCCCATTTAGCTGATTTTTGCCCACATAAAATATATTACTATTCACAGGAAACAGACTACTTTTGTAGTAATGATGTAGGAGTAAAACAAATGCCAAATGAAGATAATGTAGTTACATAGTATTCAGCAGCAGCAGACCCCTGTGACTAAAAGTGTTGCTAAACAAGCCAATTAGTACATTTATTTTCACATTAATGGATAGGTATGTCACATCAGGGCTGTTGGAGTATAAAATTTTTGGCCAATCAAGAGGTTAGTTGATTTCAACAGAAGGAATCATTTCTCTTGTATGTGATTCTTCATGAGACTGAAATAACACATTTTATTTTATATTTTATATAGACCATATCTTAAATCATTTTGCCAGATGAACTTGTATCAGTTCTGAAATAATTTTGATTTGTTAAAGGGAAACATTTGGTCTCTGAAATATTTGAATAAGAAACATTTCATTGTTTTTGCATCAAGAGACAATGTAAATTACTGAAATGTTGAGTTTGAATAGTGTTTTCCATGTGGCATACCGGCACTTGGGTTTCCTTTTAATGGGAAGTTATGTTGACTTTTTTCTTGGATGAAAGTTATTAGACAAGGGTATGCTTATTAATTCAGGTGACTGGAATAAGCTACTTTAATCTTAAAGCAGATCCCAAAACTGACTTCCAATTTTAAAATAAAATTTCACTTTTTTTCCCTGTGAAACTTGTCAGTGAAAAAAATTAAAGTTGTGAGTACTGAATGTTACATTTGGTTTTTTGCATTTGATTTTTATACCCTGTTTCTTGTTGTCTTTTGGAAAACTAATTGTAGGGATTATACTGAATAAAATTTATTGCTTTGTGTTTTTAGTAAATATAAAAAACTTCAGCCTTTTCTAAAAAACCTCTCATTCAAAACCCTCAATTACTTGACATTTTTTTCTACTTTTAGGAAAAACTTGGAATGCTATTTAACCCTTACTTAGGACAGTGGTTCTCAACCTTCCTAATGCCACAACCCTTTAATACTTGTATGTGGGCGTATCTGCATGTGGGCGGACCCGCCTGCAAACAGATAGAGGAGTGGTGTCTCGGTTCCTAAGACCATCTGAAAACTTGGTTGTAGGTGACCCCTGTGAAAGGTCTTTGACCCCCCCCCAAAGGGGTCACGACCCACGGATTGAGAGCTACTGCCTTAGGAGCTAATGGTCCACAGCAAAGTTTATTCTCAGGGACTATATGAATTCAACCAAAGTCTCAGCATTCTGTATCTACAATGATAATATTTAAAATAATGACCCAGAGATAAGGTTATTTAGTATATTGTACTTAAGTTACATTTTAAGAAGAGTTTTTAATAAATTTTAAATGAAAGGAGTTTGATTAGTCAAGGGTTTACTGGTATAATAACCTAGGTTTCATCATATCTGTGGTCTTACATTTCTTTATATAAGGTAATAATAATCTCTTGAGAGTGTGTTTAACTTTAATGGTTTGTTTATTTATTGTTTATTTATTCTTTTAATATTTTGACACACGAGCCACTCAAAAGTGTTCCACTTCAAGGATTGAGAAGTATGTAATTCGTATATCTGATCATAATCATTACATTTCTCCCTGCCAAATGTATTCATTTTCCTCACAGTTAGCAATCTTTCCTCCTCAGTACTTTGCCAGGCCATCCATCACCCCTGCTTTGGCTTCACTCTGGTCTCTTCACAGTCTTAAACTCTTTGTGAACAAGTTCAGTTCTACACTTGTCTTTTTTTTTTGTATTTATTTAATTTTATTTTTCCCCAGTTACATGTAAAAACAGTTTTTAACATTTGTTTTTAAAACTTTTGAGTTCCAAATTTTTTCTCTTTTGTTCTCCCCACTTCCCACCCTATGCCCCATTGAGAAGGCAAGCAATTTGATATAGGTTATACTTGCTACACTTGTACCCTTGAATCCCTTTTCACCTTGACTTGACCTTTCACCAAATCTGAGCTCTGGATTATGCCTACTCCCTGCCTCTAACAGTCCTCCTTATTGGGGGCACAGTTGGGCAACTACTGACTAGGTCAGTTACAAATTTGTTATATCAGGTGGGTACTACTTTTATACCTCTCTGACTGATTCTTTTTCTGTCCTCTCTACATCAACTGTTCTGAGTTTCTGCTCTGTACAGTAGTCTGGATAAAGATCAGCAAATCCACATGGGGATAGCAGTTAAAACATTTAGTAGAAGAGAACAGATGCCAACAGGGAACAGTCTTAGTGTATGTGCCCTGATTCATGGGCAACATCCAGTGGAGTGATTGGATTTGGAACTATGAAATAGTTTTCATACTCTGGGTGAAAGCCCAGAGCCCCACAGGAGCTAATCTTATATCCATTGTTAGAAAAAGAGCCAGCTGGCACCAATAAGAGACTGTAGCATTCCCCTCATAGAGGGGAAGATAGTAGTACAGTGGGGACCATTGAAATGAGGATATTTTCTAAATCGTTTTAGTGAGGAATGAGGGGTAGAAATACACAAAACTTAATTCTAACTGTACCATATAGCATAAAGTGTGATGAGAAAGGTAAAGGTAATGCCTGTCTCCATATACATGCGTACTGCAGTGGGAGGAATAATCCATATTGGTCAGAGTTTTCATCAGTTCACATGCTGTCCTCAAACTTCCCATGTAACTCCCTTATCTCATATTTTACAAAAAAAAAACTAACAAAAACCCCAAAACCATTTGTTGAGAGCTCAGTCTTCTCTCCTTAATGTCATCATCTCCTACCATTCCTTTATTTTTTAAAATTTTTGTTTTTTGGATGGGGAAGGCAGGGCAACTGCGGTTAAGTGCCTCATCCAAGGTCACACAGCTAGTAAGAAGTGTCTGAGGCTGGATTTGGACTCAGGTCCTTCTCACTCCAGGGCCAGTGCTCTATTCACTGCACCACCTAGCCACCCCTCTTATCATCTCTATAATAACTGCAGTCTGATGAAGAAAAGCCCATTTCTTTCCAAAGCCAACTCTTCCACATGTATTCTTGCTTCCATATCCTACTACCTCCAGTAGACTGGCCACACCATTATATGTCCACTCTAACTTTGATATTCTTATTTTCTGATACCTGCTTACAGCACCCCCTACATCTCCATTGTTTGGGGAGGAAAAAAAAACCCTTTGTAGATCCCTCCTCAGCTTCAGCCCTATTTCCTCAGCTGTCTTCATGAAAGAACATCTACATTTGGTGCCTCTACTTTTCCTCTTTTCTTAAACCTCTACAGTCTGGCTTTCAGTCTCACTTCCAATTGCCTTGTTTCTCCCCATTCCAGTCTACCACACAGTTGCCAAAGTGATTTTCCTAAAGTCTGAATTGAATCATATAATATCCTCATTAATGGCTCCCTGTTATCTTTAGGATTAAATATAAACTTTTCTATTTGCCATTAAATCTTTTCTCAATCTGTACCCTTTCTGCCTTTCCAGTCTACCTCTCTGTGCATTTTGTAGTTCAGCCTGCTTGTTATTCATTGTACACAAAATTGTCATTTTCCATGCCATGACACTGGCTCTTTCCCCATGTCTGAAATGCACCCCATCCTTATCTCTGTCTCTTGGAATCGCTGGCTTACATCAAGATACAAGTGAAGTCTTTTGACTGCAGCCTTTCCAATTCCCTCAACCTGCTAGGGCCCTCTCCACGCATATTTACACGTTGTCTCCTTTGTTAGAATGTAAATTTCTTGAGGGCAAGGACTTTCACTGTAATCTTTATTTCCCCATCACTTAGAATGGTGTGGGGCACAAAGCAATTGCCTAATAAATGGTCCACGAATGATCATTGATCTGGTAGATCCTGCCAGAATTTAGATTCTTCTGGCATTGTGTTCAAGAACTAAGGAGCACCTCTGTACCATGATGAAGCATACCTTTAATAGTGAGGTAAAGATAAATTATGATGCAGAATGTCATAGATAGACTTACACGTGGACTGTGCCAGTTAGCTTGAAATTGGAATGAAGAAGATAACCCATAGTATCTACTTCACAATTTTCAAGAGGTGGGTATACACTGATGTAAAAGTCAAAATATTTCCAATAATCTACTTATTGATAAATTACACTGCTCTCTCCTACCTCAGTGGTTTTAGAGATGTCAAATTTGGTACTGTGACTGTTCTTTATGTTAATAGTTACCAGAAATAACTGGGTTCCAAGAGAATATTCTCTAAAATATTGAGGGCTTTTGTTAAATATGTGCTGGAATAGAAAATAGGCACCAGTAGGTCTTCCTTTTATATCCTTCTATTTAAGGAATGATATCATACCTTATTTCCTCTGTGTTTTTGAGTGTTTTAATTATGTTTTTGTGTGAGTGTGAAGAACTTTAAGAAGACTGTTTTGGCTGGGCAGTAGAGTTTGGGAAGGGGTGAAAGATGGACTGTGAAGAACTTTTTGATGATGTCTCCCATGACATGCAGTGAAGATATATCTTATAGGAAGGTGACAAAAATTTCAAAGAAGTTGTTTCCAAAAGCTTTCTAAAAATGATGAACATTTGAATGAGCTAGAGGATCCTTGTGCATTTGAAACAGTCTTCTGGAGATGGTAGCCCCAGAAGTAGCATGATGAAGTAGAAAAAGCATTAAACTTGAACTTAAAAGTTTGGCTCTTTGTGTTTTAATACCAATTTTGTAACTTTGTGCATTAATATATAGGGTTGGAAAAGTAATTTGGGAGGGTCAGGTTGTGAAGCACTTTAAATGCCAGTTTTATATTTGATCCTAAAGTCAGTACAGAGCAGTTTGAGTAGAGGTGTGACAGACATGTGCTTTAGCAAAATCACTTTGGCAACTAGAGAAAGAAAACCAGGAAGGGGCAGTAGACTAGATGAAAGGTGATGATGGCCTGAAGTGTTAGCTATGTGAGTAGGGAGAAGGGACCATATTTGAGATGTGGAAATGGAACGGAAAGGATTTGGCAAAGTCCAGTGTGGGATGAGTAAAATGTGAAGTGTAGAGGCTGAGTGAATGAATAAAAAAGCATTTCTTAAGCATTATGTACCAGCACATTACACTTAGAGCTGAGGATACAAACAGAAAAGTGAGTCACTACTCTCAAGGGAGTTCACATTCTAATTGAAGGAGAAAACACAGGAGGATTCAGCTGAAGGATGGATAAGTAATTCTAAGGGTTCCAAGGAGGTACAGATAGACAAGTCAGTAGCAAAATGCCAGGAGTTCTGGAGGGCATATGGGAAAGACTGGTAGTCCTCCACTTATTGAAAGGTTTATAGTTGATGATACCTTACTCATCCAAAGAGTGAGGAGCCACCTACACTCCATAGGGTGAGGAGGGCCTGAAGGGAGCTGGCCTACCACTCTGGGGAAAGGAGGAAGTAGAGATTTTAGGTTTAGGGCAGGGAGGAAAAAGGACCATGAGCAGTAAGGTTGAGGCACCTTGTGGCACTAGGGTTTTCTAGTGCCCAGATAGGATCTGAGTGGTCTGAAGGAGGTGAGTGTGACAACTGAGATTAGGAACCTAGGTGACCGGAAGATTGATGGCACACTCAACAGAAATAGGGATATTTAGGAGCGGGTTTTTGAAAGATAATATGATAAGATCTGCCATGCAGATTGCAGCCTCTCCTAATTTGCTCATTCTATGTGACTGTCCCACCCAGAATGCAAAAGGTAGGGAGAGGGAAATGGTTCCCAGCAGTTACAGTCAGGAGTCTGCAGCTCCTTTTTTGTGGGGCTGCTGCAGCAGCATGAGATGATCTGGGACCCAGGGAGTGGGTTACCCAGTGGACCTGTGAAGGCTGCTGAGAGTGCTTGTTTGGGAACTTACACAGGGATGGGAGGAGGTTTAGTGGGGAAGTGTTGGACAGTCATGAGTGATGGGTAGAGGAAACTATTGGAGAAGCTCTATTCCTGACAATTAAGGTGAGATGCAACCCACTTTCCCATCGTGTGAATGAATGGCTGAGCACACACTGCTTGGGGTCATGCCACGACTGCCCACTTTGGAGACCATTTTCTAGCCCTCATCTTTAGATCTTATTCACAACAGTTGCATGATTTTGTGGAATACTTTGCTAAAATCTAAGCAGTCTGTATACATGCACACACAAGGGAATAAAGAATGCATTCCTGTGAACTGTCAGTCTAATAACCATCTAAAGAGCACATGAGGTTAGTCTGCATAACTTGTTCATGAAGAAGTTATACCAGGCAGCTAGGTGATGCAACAGTCTGAAAGATCTGAGTTCAAATCCTACCTCTGACACTTTTTATCTCTGTGACCCTGGACAAGTCACTTAATGTCTCAGTTTCCTCATCTGTGAAATGGGGATAATTGTAACTACTTCCCAGAGTGGTGATGACACAAAATGAAATACCTGAAAAGCTCTTTGCAAGCCTTTATAACCATATGTAGCCCTTAATAAAGTCATATATAAATGCTAACTATTATTATAATGGCTTTGTGACCATTGCTTCTTTTTCCAGATGTTAACCATCCTTTCAAAAAGTTCTAAAATTTTACCAGAAATTGAAGACAAGTTTCTAGACCTATAGCTTACAGATTTCAGTTTTGTTTTTGTTTTAAATAAGGACATGTCCCTTTCTAATTCAGTCCAACATTTATCATTCACTGGTCTTTCAAAAATCACCAATGGTGAGCTAGTTTGGCAACTAATTTTAACTAATAACTGATTTTAATTAATAATTTATTAGCACCTGAGAATATTGTCCACTTGGGATTAGTGACTTGATCTCATTAAGTGCAGCTAGTTTTCTCACTCTTGGTTATCAGAATCCCTTATTAGGCAGTCTTGTTCTCTTTTCCAGTCCAAAAGAAACATTTTCCTTGGTAGAAAAAATTTGAAGTTGACCATTTCTGCCTTCTCTTTGCTGTCAGCTGTCCTAACTTCAGTCCATCCTGTCCCCTGTGGATCCTCTTTTCCCACGTCTAGCTATTCTTTTTCCCAAGGTATTTGCTATCCTTACCTTTCCTCACCAGGGCCAGCTCATTCTAAGCCATTGCATTCCCGACATCTTTACAGGATCATACTATACTTTTATATTTTAACTTATACTTTGAATCAAGACTTACACTTCATTTTTCTTAGGTCGACTTGTTCACTCTACATTTTTTCCAGTAAAGTGCTAATCTCCTACCTTAATGCGGCATGGGATCTTAACCCTGGGATATTGAAGGCTATGCCAGCACTCCACTGGAAAGAGTTCAGGGATGCAATGACAGATGGTTACCTGAGGACATGCCTATGTTCTAAGAGGCTTATAACTGAAGCTATAGATTTTTGTGAACATATCAACTCCTGAAAAACTATGTTAAGTCTAGCACTCACAATACTGAAATCCCAGATTCTTTATGTGGGGTTTTCATGAAAGTTCTGCAAATGTACTTTAGTTATACAGATTATCGGCCTAGTGATAAGACGAGCAATAAAAAGGATACTCATATTATTAGCAGTGGTTAAGCTGGGTTAAACTTTTTAAACTCATGAAAGGCTGGTATGGATGTATAAATCCATCTAATCTTAATGGTCTGAACACTGATTAGAAATACATAAAGACATTTTGCAAAAAAAAGCAGACATTTCCAGTTTTATTAGGTATCTTTAACATTGTCACACAACAAGAGATCATGCTCCGCATTCGAACAATATACTTTAAAAAAAATACTCATTGCATATTTACAAGTCTTTGTAGACAAAATGGAAAAACATGCACAACATCCCAAGACTGAGAAAAAGAATATTGTGGCCTCAAACCAGAGCCTATTAGTTTCTGAAACATTAACTATTTTAAAATATAAACATTTACTAGAATTTTCCATTTAGGCATGTTTGTCCCCTCAAATTAAAAAGTATAGTTTTTAAATGTCCTTATATACTGACATAATAATTTAGTTGTGTTGTGTTTTGTGTGTGTGTGTGTGTGTGTGTGTGTGTGTACTATTTCAAACATGATGCTTTGCACTGATCATTTAACTCCTGCCATACTTTCATTATGCTCAATAGTTTAAAGTGTAATAATCCAACTAGTGCCAATGTTCTCTTACAGATAAACATAGAACCAATGATGGAAGTAATTATAGTTGACTTAGATCTAAATATTAAAAAGAAATGTTTAGATTATATCCTTATAAAGATTCAAGTTTTAAATCATTGAAAAGCAGGTTAAATTATCATGTTTGGATTAGAAAAAAAAATCTAGTCATCCATATTAAATTGTATTCACAGTGAGACAAATAACACAAAGTAGCTTTCGTTCATTGAGTTTCTTTACAAGGTAAACCTCCGGAAAATATGTTTTAAGTAACATTACTATAAGCACTCTATAATCAAAATAAGTATTCGTTGTGTTTCTAGGGGGTGTGTGTGGGTATGTGGGTAGGATGGGGTAAATCTAAAATGTGGGGAGGAAGATTAGGAAAATCTGACATTTTTCTTTCATTTTCCACTGGACCTGCCTATGGAATATTCTGAACAGAGATCTATTAGAAGATATATTCCAGTTATTTGTGTCTTATTTCTAGCAAAAATCTTTTCTAAGCTTTATAAAAATTATCTTCTCAAATCTTTAATAGTGATTGCCATACTTAAGGATATTTCAAGTATATTTACCATGAAGTCTGGCTTCAAAAAAAGAGCCTTTTTAATGCCACTTTAATACAAAAACTAATTAAAGTTTGTTTATTTCTGATTCTCACTTATTCAGGCTAATTTCCTAAGCATTCAATGGTTTGAGGAATTTGCTCTTGAGAAGAGATTACTTTTGGCTCTCTTGCAAATGTGACTGAACAGACTGAATATGTTTTATCATAAAAGATTAATAAAATTTAAATACCCTCCAAGTAGCCAACAGGAAGAAATATGTACAGTACAAAAAATAGTCTCAGAGTTTCAGCTTATCTTTGATTAAAGCAAAGATCTGCATAATGCCAGTCTTTGTTATCCAAGCCGTAAATAAAAGCTTAGTTTTAGGGAGATACAAAAGTCTTAAGGCTCATGTGGTAAAGAAGATGAATTTTCATGATTTAGATTCATGGCTACTTCCAGGTTGTTCATTGATTCCTTTAACTTTTCACCTTTTGAAGGTGACAAGCCAGATGGATGAAATACAAATTTGAAGTAAGTCTCCAACCATGAACCTTACTTTAAGACACAAGGTCATTCGATGTCCATAGCCTTACTGTCTGAAGCACAAAGGGCTATAGGCATAATGTGAGCTAGTTAAGAGGAAAATAAAGTCAAACATAAGTGCTAACAATCATTTTCTGTGGCTAGTGCTTCCATATTTAGTGCTACACAATATACATCAAAACATCACAATAGAAATGTTTCAATTTCTGGTATCCAAAAAGTTTAAGTGAGAAAAATCAGTTGAAATAGTGTCCATCTTTGTTTGCAATGTTTTTCCCCTTAGGAGAAAGAACTGTGTCCAGAGAAAATTAGAATTAAAATGCTGCTATCTTGCTTGCTTCTCGTACACCACTCAAGTAAGCCCCTGTGACTGTTTGTGGAAAGTGCCTATTTGTTGCCTGTAACACAGAGAATGAGATCAGACATAAAAAACCAAGGTAATAAAGTAAAACATGCTCCAAAATTACAATTATACACGCTCTCACAAAGCATGGGAAAGATCAAAGACAATCTGGCAGGGCTTAAATGAAAAATTGAGTTTTACTATGTAGACATATGCCACATAAGGTCATTTTCCAACCAACAACACTTTACAATATTGTTTTGATTAGATTATAGCCAAACCCCATTACAAATCCCATTATACAAACTATAAACTGACCACTGCCTATTTACCAACATGGTACCAACAGCCCTCTCCAAGGTAATTTCTCCTTACACAGCATTTTTGTTGAACCTGTTAGCAAGATTAGAAGGGACATTCTTGTACTAGAAAATACCAAGATTACAGAGTGAACACGAACATTCGAACATCTAGCAAGGAGGGACACATGCAGTATGAACATACTCAACTAGGTAATTTTTCTAGATATTATCAAAACTATATCTGGTACACATCCCTATTTATTTAGTTAATTGTTCCCTGCTCCTAGGTAGGCCCACAGGACATTTCATTAGCAATAAAATTGACCAAATGTGGATGGAGGTTGGGGAATCAAGTCACATACCTCACCAGCAAAAAAAATGGTTCCTTGTATATCTTCTGCTAGGATGTCATAAGCTTCACCACTTCCACCTGTCTTTACAAAACTATATGCCATCTGGATCCATGGTTCTGTATTCCACCGAGTAACAAAGAAATTTACTGGGTCTGGTATTTCCTGTGTTGACCAGAAATTTAAATAAAAAATAAATCATACCATACAACTGGCGTTGAAATGAAATATTGGGAGGCATGGAGGGAGAGACATTCATTTCCTTACAGTTAAGCCTTAGCATGCCCTCCCGAAGCTAAGAATCTTATGTCCTGACTAAGGGACTTCAGTTGCAAACAAGTGTTGTTTGGAAACTAGAGGGTAGTGGGGGGTGGGGAGGAAAAAAAAAAAAGCAAAATTGATATCGGGTGGGAAAAGTCAAATTAGACTAAAATATTTCATACAGTTCTTTGCAATCAGTTATAAGCAAAGATGGCCTTGTAAATAATTGTCTTTGATTAAACAATAGTCTACAGACCCACCAGTATATTGGATAGTGAGTTAACCTCAAAGCTGATAAGATCTGGGTTCCAGTCTCACCTCTGACACAATGGCTTGTGTGACCCTGAGCAAATCACTTCACCTCTGCATACTCAGGGCAATTGTCTCATGACTAGAAGTTTCAGAGAAAGGATTAACTTGCAGAGATAGATATAGGAGTTTCCTCATCTGGCAATTCCCTCTATCTCAATGAAATCACAAGTTCAGTCCCTAAGCCTTATCTTATGGCCCCCCACCAAAATAGGAAAATTAGAATATGTAAAATCTTTGTAATTGTTTATGAGGCAGTTTCCTTATGATAATCCTATGACGGAGGAAGCACCAATTATTATCATCCCCATTCTTAAATAAACTGAGGGTAAAAGGTTAAATGACTTGCCTAAAATCCTACAGCAGGTATTAGACCCTCACTGGAGGGGCTCAAGCCTGGGCGGGCTAATTCTGAGTCCGGTGTTTTCCACTACAGAGGCAGCTAGGTGCATCAGGAAGAGGTGAGTTCAAATCAAGCCTCAGATAATTCCTAGCTACATGCCCTGGCTAAGTCATTTAACCTTTGCCTCAGTTTCCTAAACTGTAAAATGAGGAAACAGCTTCTACCTCTCAGGGTTGCTGTGAGGATGAAATGAGGAAATATTTGCAAAGTGCTTAGCTCAGTGCCCGGAACACTTATTAAGTCCTTTTTTCTTTCTTTACTTTCTTCCTTCTTTCCTCTTAGCATAGTGTCTGGCACAAGGTAGGTGCTGTATGTTTATTCTCTTACCCACTTTCCCACTATACTCAATTTTTAACTCCCTACCAAAGGATACTGAAGAAAGTACTAGGGAAAAATTGTAAAGACTAATGTGTGTTCATGTTCTCATGTGCATAAGTAAACACACCTAAAGACATTAAACAAATCCCCATTCCTTCTACTACACCCAACCCTATCAGAACCTGTCCCAGGCCCAATGAGTGACCACTTGGAAATGGGCGAGTTTCAGCTTTTACAAGCTGGTAAAGCAAAAGAAGGCAGAGGGCTTGAAGGAACAGGCATCCTAAATTAGAAGTTTTTTAATGCATTTTCCCTATAGAAACCTTATAAATGATGGTGAGATGATAAAGTACTATTAGAAAAGCTACTGGAATGGGAAGTTGAGTGGTCAAGGGTCTAATCTTGACTCTGCTACTATGTGATTGTGGGTGAATCATTTGCGCTCTCTGGGAGTATTTCCTCTTATATAAACTAAGAGCTGGACTAGATGACCTCCACTGTCCCTTCTAGCTTTAAATTTCATGAATAGTATTATACTTTATATACATGATGGGCTTTCTGAAAAGGCTTCTGTGGGCCAGCCTGCAAACCTAACCATTCTTTGCAACATTGTTTCCCAAGGGAAAAAATTTCAAATTCTAAACAATCTACAAACTTTTGAAATAAAACCCATTTGTAAGTTAGGGACCACTTGGAGAAAAAAGCTGTTGGATCCAAATTGCAAAAATCCAATTTAATAAGCCTTTATTAGGAGGCACTTTGCTAGGTGCTGGAGATGTAAAGGAGACAAAGGGATTCATACCTGCCCTCAAGCTTACGTTCTACTGGCAGGAGGTGGGAGAGTTGGGGGATATGACACGTACACTGAAAAGTGAATAAAGTATTTGGAGGAGTGCCGGAACAAGGAGAAGGAGTGTCAATAAAGGCCTCCTGTAGGAGGAGATCCCTGAGGTGAACCATCTAGAATACAGGGATTCCAACAAATGGTGGCAAAGAAGGTATGCGCATTCCAGGTATGGGAGAAAACCTAAAACATGGCACAAAGGCATCAGACAGATGATAAAGAGGAACAAGTAGCTGCAATGTAAAACAAGTGAAGAGGAGTAATGGGGGGGGAAAGTCTTGAAAGGTAAGTTGAAACCAGACTGGGAGGGAAGTTTAAATGACAAAGGTCTTCTTATTTTTAGCCTAGAGATGATGCAGAGCCACAGGAACTATTTTAGCAAAGAACTGATATGGGCATGTACTTTAAGAATAATAAATTTGGCATCTGCATGAAGGATGGCTTGGAGAAGGAAGGGAAGGGAGTCAGGGGTCCAAATTGGGAGGCTATTGCTCCAATCTAATTAAAAGCTGATGAAGGTTTGAACTAGGGCTATGGCCATGTAACTGGAGAGAAGCAGATGAATGCAAGAGATGTCATGAATGTAGAAAATTCAAGACTTAGTAACAGATAGGGAGTCCTAATAAACAATATATCTGCAAAAGGTATCACTGATAGCTGAATTCTATCTGTAACTCACATGACCTCAGATAAATCGCTTTATATTTTCCTGGCTGCCTCATGTTAGATCAGTATTGACTCTGACATCTATGCATCTCCTGAGATTCCTGTGAGTATTATTCAGCCTAAACGTATAAATGTATGATTAAATAAAATGAACAAGTATTATAAACTGATTCAAATATAAGCCATATTACCCGCCCCCATCCCCAGAAAGCTTAAGGTGATTTATATGTTTCAACTGAATAATACAGGAATCTCAGGAGATGCATAGATGTCAAAGAGTCAATACTGATCTAACGTTCTTTTTAGTTGTACATCATATTAGTACACATCATATGGCAGAAAGCACTAAAATTGGTATAAGACCTGGGTTCAAATCTTGGTTCTGCTACTTGCTATCTGTGCAACTGGAAGCAAGTCATTTCCCAGTTTTCTTTAAGGGCAAAATGAAATGGGAGGCCAAGACAATATCCAGGGTCCCTTTCAAATCTGAAGATTAACGTATGATCACTATAATGCTGTAGACCACATCCTTTTAAAGGAAACTACAGCTGTGAGTTTGCTAAAGTATGAAGAATTGTGTACAGTTCTCAATACAAAGTGACACATTGGAGCTTTCAAATTTTAAACTGAGAAGAAAGCCCCAAGATAACCACAGAAAAAGGACACCACAGGGTGAATCACCAATTTCTAGCCAACATCTGGTAGTTAAAAGTAAAATTTAGGAAAACACTGAAGAATAGATGCATAAAGGATACTCTCCATTCTCATCCTTGCTGACGAGTTTTAGTCCTACAAGGAATAACAAATTAAATCAGTAGATGGCGCGTCTTTCTCATTTTAAAGAGTCTTACCTGCTCTTTGAATAGTTCCCGGAGTGTGGCCATGCACTGTTGTATGACTTGTTTGTCGTCCAGGTTCTTAATGGATGCTACAGCCTCTCCAGTAATGACTGACATCAAAACACTGTATTTACCCTGAAAAATACCAGAAAAAAATTGCTTCCTTCAGTTTTCAAAAAAACATCTTCTTTCCAACTTGCTATTCCAAACTGACAAAAGGATTTTCCCCCCCATTTAAGAGTTTTTCCTTCCCTCTAAATGACTTTTCCTGCTTTTTCCTCTCACCAATCCTTTCTTTTACTCAATTTCACTCCTGTTTAGGCATCTGCGGAGATATGTAAGCCTTTATTTAAGATAAGTATTCTTTTCCCCACAAAGACACTCCAAAACCAGTCATCTAACTATGTTAGGCTTTCATTACAGACTTTCATAATAATGAAGTATGGTGGAAGATGAAAAGAAAAACATGAAAAGGTTTAGGATCAGGCTGAGATTTAACTATAGAAGGCCCTTTCCTGCATGGTTACAAAGTCTACCACTTATTTCCATATGAAAATTGAGACTTAAGAGTAAGCCTCAGAGACAGAGGCTTCAAAAATAGCAACAATAGAAAAACACACTGTAAACTGTACAACGGTCTCAAGCTTCAATTATGGTTGCAGCAGTAAAGTCACTTTATGTTCTCTCCTGTACCCTTCTTAATCCCAGGGTTCCTTTTTTCCCATCAGTCAAAATCTCACCTAGACACAAGATTATGTCCTTGTATTTTGGACCAGCTCATCAAGTACTTTTGTGGATGTTTAAAATACCAATAATCTTAATACCATGGCAGTATTCTGACAAGTAACTCCTAATTGACCTGAAATCAACACATGCTGCTCCCAAAATTCTCATATTCACTTTGAGTCTGAGAATTGTATACTCTAGGAAAACCAAGCTGAATGTTGGATCTTCTTTCCTATAAAGAAACAGGCTTCCTCCTAGGATACAAATACCCAAATAAACGTTTCTTATATTATTTACATAAAATGTATTTGGTCTTGACAAATGGGCAATAATCAAACCAAATTCTAGGCTGGAATAAGAGGATTCAAACCATGTTACACGAATCTCATACCTGAGGATCCATATCATAAAACACAGCGAAGAGTCCACGCTTGCTGGAACAAGGTGGAACATGACCAAAAAAATCAGCTCCTTGAATCTTATTGTCCCAAAATCTATAAGGAAATTCCAAGGCAACCTGAAGAATGGGAGAAAGAGAAGTTTGTCTTAATTCAACTGTTAAGGTAGTCCAATACTAATTCCCCACATATAAGCAGCTTCCCTTTTGACCTGACAGTCTCATAGTGGGATAGTCTTTAGTATCAAGGTTTAGGGAAGAGAGGTGATGCTAAAACAAGGCATCCCTTAGACCTAAGTATGAGTGGAACCCACTTCCAGACATCATGTCATCAAAAAAAATGACCAAAAAGGAAGATGGGTTTATGATGTCACAAACTCCACAGATGTCCTCCTGATGTTAAAAAAAAACTAAGGAAGTTCTTCATTTATATAAATGAGTCACAAAGGATGCACAAGCTTAGAAAAGTTATAGTTTGCATCGAGAAGTAATACCAGCATCAATGAGATCATAAATCCTTTGAAACACTGAAGCATTCCTGCCAACCTCATTTTATTTTATTTTATTTTATCTTGCATTTGTTAGAACCAGAACATAATAGTATTTTGTTAGGTTACTTCAGCCAACTTAAGTTTGCATAGATGAATTAGAAAGGAAATTCTTCAATGAATCAGGTGTTTAGGAGTAACAGAAGAGTGCATCTGCAAAACACTTTACAAAATGAAGCATAAGACATATGAGACACACTGTAGTTCTTTCGTTTACCTTTAAAGGCAAGTGATTTTTTCCCTCACAACATAACATCAAAGGGAAATTATAGTTATAGCTATTGTGAAAGTTAAGCTATATATTGCACTGATTAACTATCACAACTCAAATAACATCAATTAAAGTCACTCACACCTTGCCATCAATACTACCTATAATCAGTATACTGATCCAGACACTACTAGATTGGATCAATATTAACTGCCAATTCACGGTATAGTCTCCCATCCTTATTCTACATTATGGTTTCGCATTTGAATTTTAGTTTTTATAAACATGCCAACCTCATTTTAAAGCTGTATATGGTCATATACATGGCCTTTGTCTATTTGGACATTTGTGGAAGCCATCAAAGAAGCCTCAAAGTCAAATATAGGTCTATACTAGTTATCATTGACCCATTTAAGTGGTAAAATTAAAGCACGAAAGAAATTTAGCCTATCTGTCCCAATAGAAGTATAATGGTAAAAAAAAAATGCTGGTCCTGAGCCACTGATTTGATATGTATTAGCTGTATGAGCATTAAGAACTACTTAATCAGTTTCCTTATCTGTAAAAATAGAGATAATTCTTTCTCTATCAACTTCACAGCATTATACTTTTATAAACCTTAGAGTACTATGTAAGGTGAGACCACTATTATTAGTGGTAGGAACTAGATCTATGATTTCATTAGTAGAAGGAAGTCTAAAGTGAGAAAATTCCTTCTATCAATGCAAGTGGGCATCTTCTCTGAAACTTATTATCTTAGAGAAATGCCTAGAGCACCAAAAGGTTTAAGTGGCTTACTCAGGCTCACACAATCAGTTAAGTGTCAGTGTGAGAATTTAAACCCAGGTCTTTGAATCAATATCTCTAACCACTATGTCTTGCTTCCTTGTTCTTTAGCAGAGATCAGGAATTGCTATTTATTGGCTCAAAAGCCACACACATCTTGGCTAGTTTTCTACGTCTTGCTTTATGGATATTCTTTTGGGCTTTTCTTGGACAATTCTGATTATTATTGCTTGTGTGACCCTAGGAAATTCAACTCTACTGTCTTCCACTGCCTTTTCCTATTACCCAGCCAAGCCTCAGCCTTGGATCACTCCCCCCATTCACTGTTTTTGTTCCTACAAACATGCTGAATGAAAGTGGAGAAAATCACACAACCATACAGACTAACTCCAGTACAAATTTACATTATACAGCCTCAACTGGGCCCTCATAGCAATACCACCACCTCCCTTATCAATTCACTATCCCACTCTCTACAGCAGCTCTTCAAGACTTTTTAAATCCCTCTTCAAACCCCATTCCCCCATGGGCTTCCTTTCCTCCTAACTCTCTCAGCAAAGAACCTTGCCTCATATTTTATAGAAAAGAGTGAGTCAATTCACCATGAGCTCCCTCTTGTCCTATCACTTAGGTGCCTTCTCCCATTCTTGCTTCCTTCACTCCTGTTTCACATGATAAAGTGTTCTTACTACTTACCCAGGCTAAGCCCTCTACTTGTTCAGATGATCCCATTCCATCCCATCTTCTCCAACAAACTATCACCCCCAGCCCTATGTCATTCCTACTCTAGCACCTATTTTTTTTTTAATTTATTTTTTATTTACTCATTTACTTTTAATTTACAAGATTCAGTTCCACAATCACTTGGGTTTCAGATTTTCTCCCCTCCC
>CM053587.1:212982085-213008503 GCA_028646515.1 Pseudochirops corinnae
CTGAGTTTAGGTATCTCCTTCCATCCTGAGGCTTGTAGAGTTGTCTTTAGCTGTTGTTGTTGAGGATAGTCCAGTTTATCAAGGTTGGTCATCACATGTACGATGTGTCCGTGATTGTGTACAAGTTTTTCCTGGTTCTGCTCTTCTCACTTAGCAGATTGACTAGACTCTTAAGTTCCTGGTCTTAGAAAGATTTACTGGATTTTTCTAAATACTTGTCTTCTAAACCAAAAATTTGAATTATTTGAATTATAGCATTTGAGAGGTCAACTAGTCCAATTCATACCTGAAAAGGAATTCCCTCTTTCTGATTCTGTTTCTGCGTGTGTGTGTGTATACAGGATTTAAGAATACAAGTTACAGGGGCAGCTAGGTGGTACAGTGAATAGAGTACCGGCCCTGGAGTCAGGAGAATTTGAGTTCAAATCCAGCCTCAGATACTTAACACAAAACTAGCTGTATGACCTTGGGCAAGTCATTTAACCCCAATTGCCGTATCTTAACTCCTCAAAAAAAAGCAAAAAAAAAAAGAATATAGGTTACAGAAATTGTCCACTGAATTGATAATAGTATGCTCTCTCTGCTTTTGGTGCTTCGAGGGAATATCAGCCAACAGAGAGCACTGTATGGGTAGCCATCTTTAAAAAAACACTACTTAGAGATGCCGAATTGTAGGTGTTTTAATAAAGTACTCTTTTCTCATCCATTTATGTCTTGTAGATAGAAGTGGTTTATATAAGATTAAACAACAAGGACTTTAAAAATTGAATGTTATTTTTAATCACCTGATTAAAAAAATTTTTTTTAGTCACAAAGATGGATATGAAAAATATGCTGCTTGGAAAAGGATATGGACTAGTAATGGGAAATGCGAGCCTAGTCCCAAAGCTTTTATGGCTGATCAACAACTTCCATATTGGGTAAGGAGTATGCTGCTTTATTTGTACCTTTTAATGCAATAGAAGTTTTAGAAATGATGGAATGGATCCAAGTTCTTCTTCTCTTATATTGCTAGAAAACATTTTCTGACCATCTCCTTAAGACCACTTTGTTGGGATCTAATTTGATGATGAATCAGAAATGAATTGCTTGGGTAAAAGTGCATTATCAAGGGTTGTAGTACAAAGAGTAGAGGGGAGACAACGCTCAGGCTTGCTGAAAGGTTAGTCAGTATCATGTGTAGAAGATGACAACATGAATAATTGAGGGTGGAGGCTTTAAGGAGTAGGGAATAGAAGCAAGTAGGTAAATATTTGCTTACTCACCACTGCTTTTTTTTTTTTTAATTTCTCATGTGTCCTCTAGGTTCAGTGCACAAAACCTGACTGTGGGAAATGGAGACAGCTTACAAAGGAAATTCAGCTTACGTCACAAATGGCACAGACGTATCGCTGTGGTACTAAACCAAACACCTCAGTTAAGGTGTGTCCCATCGTGGTTTTCCTCTTGACTCTGTTGATAACCCAGCTTTCTGGCAAAAGCTAGTAATTATCTCTTGTTTACTGCATTTAGCATATTGATTTCCCATTATGTCAGCGTTTTAATATTTCTTCCAAAACTAGAAGATAGATAAATGATACACTCGTCAATGTTTTAGAAATAATCAGAACTAGCCATTCAAAAAATTCCTGTTTTAAAAAGTTAAGGGGTAGTTATGCACATGAAGGACATTAGTGATTCTCTAATATAATTCAAACAAATTCTTCAAAATTAAATTGACTTTTCATGTATGAAGTAAGATCACTGTGATTCCAGAAGCAAAATTTTTCTTTATATATTTCACATGCAAAAAGTTATTGAAGTAGGATCTAAAATTCGTATTAAAGTTTCATAAAGCCTGAGTTTTAAATTACCGTATTAAATTACCTTAACTAATTACCATATTAATAGCGGCAGAGTCATTTTAGATTTTTAGGTCAAGCCTCGGGCTCTCTGAGCTTTCTGAAAAATCACACCTGGGTTCGCTTTCATAGGGGATAACTTTTAAGTTTCTAAACTCCGATGAAAGGATCAGTCTGTAAACAGTGATATGAAAAACGGATGTCACAGCTAAATGAGTGTAAATTGTGTTTGGATTAAGGGCTTTTACGCAGTCAGTGACATGTTGGTGTTCTTTTGTAGACAGAGGGCTCAGACCAGTGCTCCCAACCAGAGGATCTAGTAAGTAAACTACCATCTACAAATTCTTTTATTTGCCCTCATGGCGCCTTTGTTGTTAAGCTCTGTTTGTGAGTGACAGTGACATTCTTCTGAGTTTTCTCTCCACTTGGCTGCTGATCAAAGTACCATCTCCCTTTCTTGTGAAGTTTGCTATGTTATTTCTTTCAAAAATTCCTTCCAGTATCTTGCCAGATGCCCCAGTTGTATGAGGATGAGCTCTTGTGCTAAGCTCCACCCTTTTCCTTCATGAGAAAAAAAAAATAGAGGATCACACGGCTTTCTTTTTTTTTTTTTTAACCACTTTGCCCAAGACTCAAGAGTACTAATGCTTCCATGTGTTCTGACTTCTGACATCTTCAGTCCTTGGTTCTTTCTCTGCCCAGTCGTAACAACTATCTAGCAGATTGCAGTTATATCTGTTCATTTTGGTGAAATCTAACTTCTTTACTTGACTGTCTAGGAATCCCCAAAGTAGATGAACCATACCATAACTCCCATGTGCCATACAGCCTGATTACCTCAATAAAAATGTGAGGTTTTTAAAATTTAATCATAAATTTTAGTGATTTTTGAAATTAAGCATTACTGTTAATCCCAAACTGTAGTGGGATTTGTATAGTAGTAGGATACATCATTTGTATGGCTATTTCACCGTACATGTAC
Source organism: Pseudochirops corinnae (assembly GCA_028646515.1). Taxonomy (NCBI): domain Eukaryota; kingdom Metazoa; phylum Chordata; class Mammalia; order Diprotodontia; family Pseudocheiridae; genus Pseudochirops; species Pseudochirops corinnae. The sequence goes on from CM053587.1 coordinate 212,984,909, forward strand.
CAGATTTAATTAGGTCAGTGGTTGAACTGGTGATGGTTGGAGGACTAGGAAAAGCAAGTATTTAGCAGAGATATATTGAAATTCTTTTATTCAAGAGGTGGCTTTCATCTTTTTTCTATTGCTAAATCTTTTCCACAGCAAAACTACTACCTAAATTCTTTGTGAAACTAGTAATAGGTATGTGATTTAGAATTAGAAATTCCACACCATTTTTTCTTAAAAGAGCTTTATAGAATCAGGGACAGAACTCCAGAAGTTTTAAACTGAGCGAAAGTTGAATACTTTTCAGCACCTTAGACTTCATGTTTGTGATGTGGCCCTAATGAGACATTTGGTCTTCCTCACTTCTAGTCACAGTCATATTCTGTCAAGGTGCAGAACCATAAGAATGGGGCTTTAAGGTGTTTTAGGCTCCTTTAACCTTATTCAATTCCTTTGTATTCTCTGGCCACTTTTGAAGAGCTAAACTTCATGATGAAGTTTTTGATAAACATTTCTTGATTGGCTGGCAGGGACCTGTGATTTCATTTGTGTGGATGCTTCCCATTATTGTACCCTTTTTAGTAGATGGCCTTCCTTTGTTGCTATGCCTGAACCAAAATGCATTGCCTAGTGTCCAGTCCCACCTTAATTAGCTTCTCCAAATTTGGCTAGGCTGGTTCTTGGATGCAGACACACCTTGGGCATAGAGTCAAAGGCTTTCAAAGTGTAAGAGGACCTGCAGGAGTTTGTACTCAGCTGGCTTAGTCCCTGAGCCCTAATCCTTTCCTTTGTATTTGAGGGCTTCAGTTTATGTGCTGATATCCCCTCAAAAGCCCTTGTTTTGTGATTCATCAAATTTCCCTATTCCCTTGATCTGTGTCTTTCCCTTTCCCCCTCAGCTAACCGTGGGAAAGCCATATCTTTGAGTTTAACATCCACTCCTATGTTCCACCTCCATTATTCATTATTCTGATAGCTCTTATCTGACTATGACTTCCTATGCTTCAACTGCTCCTTAATTATTATCCTTCTTTGCTCTCTTCTCCATCCTTACCACCACTTTTAGGCCTTTGCACTTCCTGCTTTCTCATATTATCTCTTCTGCTCTGGACCCACTTTCTCCTTTAAAAATCTTGACTTTGGAGTTAAACCATTTCAATCTTATACTATTCTCTGCCACAGTCTCTTGTTTTCTTGTCTTCTTGCCAGTTTTCCCTTTCTAAACACCAACCCTGTGTTATGCCTACTGTTCTCTTTATTGGTTGATAGAAGAAGTCATACAACCAAGATTACTGGAGCCACTATTAAGTCATCTCAGATTTGTTATGTAATCTCAGTTGGATCCTTACTGCTATATACAGCAGTCATTTTACTTGTCTCTGGATGACTGTATTCCTTTCCACTAAGTGAGTGCTCTAACCTTATCTCTCTTTAAGCTGTCCATAACATCCTTCCTCCTCCCTAGCAGTGGGCACAGCGGAGGATCTCACTAAACACTATAGTGAAAAAAAGGAGACCATGTATCATGAGTACCCTCTTTTTTCCCCAATTCTGTATTTTAAGTTACCTCAACATCATCTCCCACTCTTCTTCTTTGCTTTTTTACAGAGGTTCTTACACTGAGGTTCTTGGATACTTTTCAGAAGGTCTTACTAAATTGAATGGGAAAAAAAATTTCGTGTTTGTATATACTAACCTCTAACTGAAATTTAGCATTTTCCTTCATTATGAATATAGACAACAGACATTTGGAGGAGTCCATAGGCTTCACCAGATTCCCAATAGGGGTCCATGACCCAAGAAAGGTTAAAAAACTCTTATTCTAGGCCTTGCAGACACTAGTCATTCTGTTTGTGCTCTTGCTGTCCTCCGTGCCCCTCTGGTTGTCTTCTTGAGTTTGCTCTTTTGGTCATCCCCTCTTTCTCCTTAATTTTTAGTGTTTCTTTGCCCACTGCTCCTTCCATCCTGCTCACATATATGCCAGCGTTTACCCTATGCTTAAGACTTTCACTTGCTGCTTCTGTCTCTGTTATCTCTCTTCTCTTTCACTGCCAAATTAGAAAAAGTTATCTCCATTTCCTCCATTCTGTAGCCTTATCATTCAACGGAAGATGCTCTTTAAAGTGGCCCTTTCTCAGTCCTTATCTTTCCACACCTCACTGTGGCATTTGATGTACTTTCTGGATGCCTTGTCTTCCTTGAGTTTTCATAACACTACTCTTTTCTCATTCTGTCCATCCAGCCATTCTTTCTCATTCTCCTTTTCAAGGTCATTATTGTCCCTTTCCCTTTTCATGAGTGTAACCCAGATCTCCGTAAAGGTCCATCTTCTCTCTCTTTTTTTGCTGATCTCATCAACTTCCATGGGTTTGAATATCATCTCTATGCTGATGATGCGTGAGTCTTTGTATCCAGCATCAGTCTTTCTCTTGAATTCTAGTTTCAGATCACTTTGGGACTACATATTGGATATCTACAACTGAATGTCCCATAGACATTTCAAACTCAGCACATCCAAAACAATTCAATATCTTCCCTTCCCCATAAACTCCCTTCTCTTGCTAATTTCTTTGTGTTGATTGTACCACCATTTTTCTAGTCACCCCTGGTTGCAACCTTGGAGTCAGCCTTATTTCTTCATTCCTCTTTCCTCTTCATGTCCAATCAGTTCCTAAGTCTGCCCCCATAACACATCTCCCATCCCTGTCTTCCACTCACATGGCCATAAACCTAGTTTATGCTCTCATCTCTTCTTGCCTGGGACATTATAATAGCCTGATTATTTGTTTCCCTACCTCAAATCTCTTTCCACTCCAACCCATCTTCCACATGATTACCAAAGTGATATTCCTGAAGTACATGGCCGAACATTTCATTTTCTTACCTAAGTAACTCTAGTAGCTCCCCCTTCCCTGTGGGATAAAATTTGAACTCCTCTGACTCTAGCATACCTTTCAGGCTTATCATACATTTCTCTCTTTCACATGGTTTATGTTGTAGATAAACTGGCTACCTTGCTTTTCTCAGGGCACCACATGCCCCTCCCATCCTTCATACATTTGTATAGGCTATGTCAGCCAGGCAGGGAATTTATTCCTTCCTCATCTCTGCCTTACACAATTCATATCTTTCTTCAAAGCTCACCTCAGATGCCATGTGCTATGGAAAGTCTATAATGATTCCCCTTGTTCTCTTCCATTGGAAATTACTTTGTATAGATTTATATTTTGTACTTCAATTTCTAGGTGTGTATTGTTTCTCCCTTCAATATGGAACATAAGCTTCTTGAAGGCATGGGCTGCTTCATTTTTTGGTCTTATCTCTTGATCACCAAGCACGTAGTAGGAACTTATAACAAATGCTTATTGAATTGAGAACCAATGGTCTCTTCCATCCATGATGATGTATCCTTTTTTTTTTTTTTTTTGGTGGTATAGACTTATTGGGCAGCTAGATGGTGCAATAGATAGAGTGCCTGGCCTGGAGTTAGGAAGACTCATCTTCCTGAATTCAAATGTGACCTCAAATACTTAGTAGCTGTGGGACCCTGGGCAAATGACTTAACCCTGTTTGTCATAGTATCCTCATCTATAAAACAAACTGGAGTAGGAAATGGCAAACCACTCCAGTATCTGCCAAAAAAAACCCCAAAAACTCAAATAAGGTCAAGAAGAGTTGGACACAACTGAAAACAACTGAAAAACACAACATAGACTTATCAGAAGTGACTGTGAAAGAGCATCTTTTTTTAATCTTGCCTTTCTAAAACTTTGAGAAGCCTTGGTGGCGGTGTGTTTCAGATTGCTGACTGTTGTGACTACTTCTTCCATTTGGCTCAGTTTATCCTAGAACTACGATAGATATTTCTTGAGTTTACCATGACTTGCTCATATTTAAAGATCAGTATCAAAAAAGGTGTGTTTCTCTGATACAGACTTATTTTTGACATAGTTTTTTGTTTTTGTTTTTTGCTAGCTATTTTAAGATCCCTAGCAAATGATATGTCCAACAAAGCACTTGGGTCTTGACTTCCATAGATGAAATCTAGTATGGAACAATGTTACGTGTTCTGAGAACTGACTAATTTTGTTTGGTCTATATTTTTAAAATTTCGTTCTGAAGACTATTGTGGTTGAAGCTTTCCATTAACCTTTGACCAGAAGCATTAAAAATGGATTGGAATGTTATTTGGCGCGTTGTGTCCAATGCCAAGTATCTAGTGTTCAGTTCTTATCTTAAAATCAAAGTGGCTTTTATGTTAAAATAAAAGGTTTAAATGTAGGCTTTGTGGAAAGGAAAGTAATCCTTTTTAAATTACCTAATGGATGGATGATGTTTTAGTTATATTGTGCATCAGATTACATCAGAATGTAAGCACCTTTAGGGCAAAGACAGTTTTTTCTTTATGTGCCCATCACTTAGCACAATTCGTGGCATATGATATATACTTAATAAGTGTTTGTTGATTGTGACTTTGGCTATAGAAAATGGAAATTTCCTCAAGGCTTTCATCAGGAAGCATAGTAGAAAGCTCTGAAATCAGACGATCAGGTTTCGAATCTCACCTCTAATGCCTACTTACCTTTATGATCCTGAGTAGTCACTAAACCTCACTGTGACTCAGTTTCCTCATTTATAAAATGAGCAGGTTTGGACTAGATGGCCTCTGAGGTCTCTTTCTGCTCTTGAGCTGTCCTTTGAACTGTATGGAAGAACTCTGGTTGAAAAACTTCATCTTTTAAGTATGAGAAGCCATATTTGGTACAAATCCTATACTTTCAGATTCCACATCTGTAATATTGCCAAAGTTTGAGTGGAGAAAATGCTGAATGAGAAAGGAAGGGGAAAGATGATATGAAATGAAGAAAAATATTTTAGCTTTATTGAATTTATTTATATTTTGTCTTTTCTTTCTTCTGTCTCTTTGATATTCCTAACTCTTCTTTCCCTTCCCATCTTGCTCTCCCCTCCTCCTCAGAGAGTTGCAGAAGTGTCTAATCACTGGTGGTATTCCATGCTTATCCTTCCTCCATTTCTGAAAGATAGTGTGGCTGCACCTTTACTATCTGCCTATTATCCTGACTGTGTGGGCATGAGCCCCTCATGCACCAGCACCAACCGAGACCCCAGTGAAGCCAGCCCTGAGAAGGTAGAGCAGTACAAGGCTGTTCCAGGTGTGTTTGGTAAGAAGTGTTCCCCTAGGCCAACATGCCCACCTTCCTTTCCTCCCCTTTTCTCTTGAAAACAAGAGAATCATGAACATTTAAAGATTTCCCTTTTAACTAGATGTGTTGCACCTAACTTTTTGAATTTGATTATGCATGATTTGACAATCATGTCTCTTGTGAACTTAATGTAGCTTTCTTATGATGGCCTATTCTAGTTTTTGAGGGAAAAAAAGCCTGAGCAGTTTTGGGGACCATGTTCTTAGACATTGGCATTGGGAGAAGTCTTTTTTGGAGACATTGTTTTCAGTTGAATGGAATTAAAAAGGGAAAAAAATCTCTTGTCTTTCTGCGTCCTGTGTAGCTGCCAGCTTTCTTGCTAATGAAACAAATAGATTTTATGTGGCCTCCGAGTTAATGGTGTCAGACAGTCCTCTGTAACATTCCCATATAAAGCTTGACCTAGATCAAAATATAATTGGGAAATATTTAATAAAATAAGTAAAAAATACAATAAAGCATAGATGATGTAAATTTGTGGTTTTCTAAGTCAACATGTGGCTTCAGTAATCTGTTTGTTTGAGTTTGACATAACTGATACAAGGCACCCTAACTTCCTCCTAGAATGTTGGTGCTGCCCAAATCACAGAGGCCCTGAGGTACAAATGTAAGCATGGGAGTCCTGAAGAACTGATAATGACATAACCCTCCCTCTCCCGAGTAGAGAGTTGGAGGAACTACAGATGTGAAATGTATTTTCTCAGTCAGTTGGTCATTCAGTTTTGATAAAATGTTAGTTTTTGTTAGGTAGGTTCATAGTTCATTGGAAATAGGGCTTAAGGAAAAATGACTTTACTATAAATTCAAAACAAAAAAACAACACCTTTAAAATAAAGTAAAATTTAGGAGTGAGCCTCCTTCCTTCATGTGTTTAGTGCATGAGAGGGTTTCAGGGTCAAGTCTGAGTACTCAGGCTTTCAGAATTATGCACCCAGCCATCCCCTATTCCTGCAGTGCACTCCTTCCCTCCCACTTTAGAATTCCCAGTTGCCTTCTAGACTCAGCTCAATGTTGGTTTCTTTGTTTGTAAAATGAGGGGGCTGGAGATGGCCCAAGTTTTCTTCTAGATCTATAATCCTAAACTGAAGGACAAAGAAACTAACTGGCTCATAGAAAGTGAGTCTCTTCAAGTCTGTGACTCTTGTTCTTGTATCCATAGCGCCTGGCATGGTACTCCTTTGTTGTAGGCACTTAACATTTTTTTAATTGAATTGGGGGAAAAAAGACTCAATTTGAGTGCCACCTTCTATATGAAGTTTTTCCTGATTCCCCCAGATGCCAGTACCCTTTCCCATCAAATTGCCTTGTATCTGTTTTATGTGTGCATGCACCCACACGCACACACTGTCTCCTCTGGTAGAATGTAAATTTCTTGGGGCAACTAGGTGGCGCAGTGAATAGAGCGCTGGCCCTGGAGTCAGGAGGACCTGAGTTCAAATTCGGCCTCAGACAATTAACACAAAACTAGCCGTGTGACCTTGGGCAAGTCACTTAACCCCAATTGCCCTACCTTCCCCCTCCAAAAAACAAAATCTAAAAAAAAAAAGCTAAAAAAAAAAAGAGAATGTAAATTTCTTTAGGGGTGGAATTGTTTTTGCTTTTATTTCTGTATCCTGGGTGCCTACCACAGTACTGGGCACATAATAAGTGTTTAATAAATGCTTGTTGATTGATCAAAATTATCTATTGTAAATGAGATGTGAAACTTTTCATTTGTCTTCTCTTAGTTCCTGGGATGAACCAGTACTTCCAGCCCTTCTACCAGCCCAATGAATGTGGAAAAGCCCTTTGTGTGAGGCCAGATGTGATGGAACTGGATGAGCTCTATGAGTTCCCAGAATATTCACGGGACCCCACCATGTATTTGGCTTTGAGAAACCTCATCCTTGCTCTGTGGTATACTAATTGCAAAGTAAGCAAGATTGGCATTGTTGCACAGTAATTAGAATACATATACACATGGATATAAGAGTGTGTATATGTGTGTGTTTCTGCACACATGCATACCATTCATGGATATATATATATATATAATATATGCATATATATATATACACACACATATATATACATATACATGTGTGTGCACGTATATGTAAGCATACATAGATCTATGTGTATGCATATATGAAAGTACATATTACATTTATGTTTATATGTGTGTCCATATATCTGTATGTCTATGTGATGTGGGTTGTGTATGTCTAAGGAAATTTGATGCTATCTCCACATGGACCTTTGGATTCTTTAAGAGGAAAGCTTGACTGGTCACTGAATAAGGGAGACATCTACAAGGTGTAGGGTCCTGCTTTGCAAGGTATAGTGGAAATAGGAAAGATGGAAGCAGCTTTATGTAGTGGCAAGGGCCCAGGAATGGGAGATGGGAGACCAAGAGTCTAATCATAGCTGTTTGACCTTGGGTGAGTAACCTGATCTCTTGGGGCATCAGCTTGTTGATCTGTAAAACTGAGAAAATCTCATAAGAAGGCTGTGAAACTAAATAGGAAGGAATATAAACTTTTAAAAGGGCTGAAATTCTTTACTTTGTTAGATTTTTCTCCTAAATGTAATCTTGATTAAATAAGCACTCCAGTGGTCCTGTTGGAATGTCTTTTGACCACTCAAGTGACTTTAGAAATGATCAGAATAGTAGTTAAGTTATGGTTGTTATACTGAATGTACGCCAATTTTAGGCCCTTTAAACAACATAGAATTATCTATAATTCTTGTCCAGTATGTGAGTGGTCAGAATTAACAGTGAATTTATGCAGTTTCTAGGAAAAGAACTCCAATTGAGCATTAAAATTTGCTGTGTTGGTCCTTTCACCAAATGTTCATTCATGCACATGTTTTTATATAGGTATAACAGAGGTAACCTGCTTCTTTAAAATTTTTCATTCCTTAATGAATATTTTCAGGTAGTGATTTGATCACCTATTAAAATACCCGCTTGTTTTTTTTCCCTCGCTTTTGGACATTTAGATTCAGTACATTGATGTTTTCCTCAAATTTTATTATGAAAGAAAAATTGCTTGAAAGTGTTCTGAGCTTTTCAGACTGACTGAACAAATTCTGCAGTGCCTGCTTAGTAGCACATGATAGAAATGTCCTATGATAATGAAGATGATCTAAACACACTGAGGACTTTTAAATATTTTTAAAATTTGCTCCACACAATTTTCAGGTGACTTTACCTTACACCGATTTTCCATAACCAATGCCAGGCCTATTTGTCCACATATTTCCATTCAGTTAACATACTTCTACCCTTCCTCTTGTACTTACTCATAGTCTGCCATTGGAGGGGATTTGGAAGGAAGAGGAGTGATAAAGAAAAAAGGAAAGAGAAAGTTCTAGGAAGTTGCCCGGAGACAGAGATTGTGACTAACTCAAGGTCACATAGGTAGTATATACTACAGCCAGAAATTGAGCCTGTGTAGGTCTAATCCCAGGTCACTCCCCTAACCCACCGGGGGGGATCATGCTGTCTATCAAAATGGTGAAGTAGGAGGAAGGATGACAGTATCCAAATATATCATCTCCGCATGCTGCTTTTGAAAAATGCTTTTGGATTTACATTGCTGGTTAGTTCTGACTAAGCCTTCACTAAGAGCAGATCCCATACCTCACAGATGGCTTTCTGTTTCTCAGTCACATGGGCGCAAGTTTACATGCTCCTTCTACAGATGGGCAGTGAATAATTTCTGTGGTGACTTTTTAAAAACTAAATTTAAAAGTTCAGGGAATCAGGGCCATGTTATGCTCTCAGACCCTATACCACTTACACGGTGATTTTTTTTTTGGAGGAAAAGAATTATGAGGGTTCGGGAACTTTTTGTGATGAAATACAGACTTCTATATCTCTCTGTTTATTTTTGCTGGATAGCTGGTAACTAATGGGTATTCACCACCATGAAATATTTAATTGCTTTAACAGTTTTATTTTGTTCCAAAACACAGGAAGCACTTACCCCTCAGAAATGCACTCATCACATTATCGTCCGAGGCCTTGTGCGCATTAGATGTGTTCAGGAAGCGGAGAGGATACTTTATTTTATGACAAGAAAGGGTCTGATCAATACTGGGGTTTTGTCTGTGAGCCCTGACCATCATCTTCTCCCAAAAGACTACCACAATGTAGGTGACTATAGTTTATAACAATGATACCACTACTACTAATAGTCACGTAACTGTTCTAAACTCAGTTTCTTCATCTGTAAAATGGGGATGATAGTGACTATAACAACTGCCTTACTGGGTGGTTTGGAGGATCCAGTGAGAGAATCTTTGTAAAAACCTTTAAACCCTTAAAATACTATTTGTTTTTATAATGCAAATAATGATAAATATTACTAATGTACGACTACTAATAGTAACATTGATAGGTCACGTGGATCTTGGAAAAAAGTTAAGTATGCCCACTACAAAGAACAACATGGAATGAGTAATCCCTTCAGAGAAGGAAATGGCAAGCGTCATTTCCCCAAATCATAAGTGGGAGAGTAGGGGAGGAGTGGTTAATACAGAAGTTTGAGATAGCATTTGCAAAAGGAAAATAGATTCACGAGAGATTACAGAAGAGGGAGGTGAACGAACTATGTAGCAGTATTTTCAATCGATAATTGTGCAACTTTTTAAAATTTTTTCTTTTTCCTTTTTTTGAAGAAATCAGTTATCATTGTTGGGGCTGGTCCATCTGGATTAGCAGCTGCTAGGCAATTGCACAACTTTGGAATTAAGGTAAGGAACTCTTAAAATGCAGCACTAGAGATATCTGCAGGATAACGTGGTGTTTTGACTGCATTTTCCGAAGGCATTAGAAATGTGTTCTATCTGTATGGAGAATGTAACTGTTAACAATATTGACAGCTGCTTAGTCCCAGTAAAGACGCACTATATAAGATGGATTTAATTATCAAAATAAAGTTTATGAGAAATAAGAATTGTCATAATTTTGAAGAAATACTCTTAGACTTCTAGAGGCGTTAGAGGCGTTATGCCATAGTGGTTAGAATGCTGCACTTGGAGTTGGGAAAAATTTGTTTCCAGTTGACCACTCTGTCTCTTCCTTTATTGTTCCTTATGCTTGTAATTTTTCTTCCTTTTCATCTGTTTAATTCCTACCCATCCTTAAAAACCAAAATCAAATACCATCTTCTTAAAGCTATTACTTGTCTCTGTCTCCTGTGCAGAGTCAGTAACAATATTTTCCCCTTTACCGTCCATGTAACACTTTGATTTGCAACTCTTTAATGCACTTCTGGCTTATTTTATCTTAACAAGTTATCTCTTCATGTCTATATGTTAGCTACATTTTAGACTACAAGGCCCATAAGGGCAGATCTCAGCATACCTAGAACTGTGGTCTGCACACAGGCACATAATAAATGTTTGCTGAAAGGCTGTTCTTGTAAAGAGCGCTCAACTTTAAGAGAAACAAATACTTTGCTCTGGCATTCTATTTATTGCCTAAAGATTCTTGTCAGATTAAAAGATTTGTTTCCCCACATTTTTTTTCTTATGAGGTTAAGTGAGAAAAAAGCATTCAGAAATATGGTAAGGAGACTTTACTTGATTTAACTGAATGCCATTCATTAAAGCATGTTGTAGCTGGCATAGGAAGATCAGTGTTGGACTCAGACAGGAAGTCTGTAGCTTTAAAAAAAAAATTCTCATTGTGAGAATGAATGATTTGGGGAATATTAGCTTCTGGGACTTCAGTTTTTCTGATTTACTCAGACTTGCTTATATTTGAAGAAGACACACCTAAACCCCAGATTTTGAGAGACAACCTTTTGAAGTTCATGCTGTTTGTATTTCCATGGGGTCATGAGTTTAAAGGGATCTGCATAAAGTAGATATGGTAGATAGCTGAGTGATTTCTGTGCCCATAATTATCAGGGCAGAGACCATGAGACTAGAAAAATTTTTTTGTTGTGAGCAAAGAAGATGGGGCAACAAGAATTGTCTACTCTCAGGGGAAAAAATGTTAAGAGATGGTCCTAGAGGTACGCATCCTGAAAGAGTGTTATTACTTTGCCAAACCATGCATTTGGGGATAAGGAAGAAGTCTGCATAAGTAAGAACTCCTTCTAGTTATGATAGAAAAGATTTCATAAAGCAAAATGAATGGATATTCTTAACTTTTTGTGTGTAATGGCTCTCTCTGGCAGTCTAGTGAAGCTTGTGTATCCATTTTTCCTTTTTTTTTTTGGAGGGGGGAGGGCAGGGCACTTGGGATTAAGTGACTTGCCCAAGATCACATGGCTAGTAAGTGTTAAGTGTCTGAGGTTGGATTTGAACTCAGGTCCTCCTGACTCCACTGCCAGTGCTCTATTCACTGCACCACCTAGCCATCCCTGTATCAGTTTTTCAGAATGAGATTTTTAAATGAATATAACAAAAATAAACAGGGTTACAAAGGAAACCAGTTATATTGAAAGACAGTTAAGTTTTTTTAAAAGCAATTTCCTGAATCCTAGGTTAAGAACTCTTACAGAGGATCCAGTAAACTTTATAAACATTTTTTAGTGGTGTGGATGGTCCTGAGCAATTTAGGAACCATTCAAACATCTGGGATTGGAATCCTTAAAGGAAAGAGAACCCAACAAGAAATCCTTGTTGCTAAATAGAAAAGGAGAAACATGATATGGAAAAATGTGTTGATATCAGCTAATCATTACAATGAAAAGCCTAAATCATTTGGATTCCAGTACCATAGTCTAGTCACTACTTTTCACCTGGTGGAAGCTTTTGGAGAAATAGTACGATAAATGTAAATTTATGAAGGGATGGCAAGTGTTAGTCATCCTTATATTAATATGACGTAAAACTATTTGGAAATATTAATATCTTAAGCTAGTTAAACTGAGAAAGTTGAAAGATAATGTAAATGGAAACTGAGTTGAATAGTTACTATTCCATTGGGAAAATTATATCTTGAAAAATTAAGCTTTAATGAATATAATACTATGATTATTATAACTATAATAATATATAATATTATGTGTTATTATATATAACATATAATAATAATATATAATGAATATGTATATATAATGAGTATATATGAATAAAAGCTAGAGAGACCCTTGAAATTTGTTCTATTTTTCTCTTGTTAACCGTCATATTATGCCTAGGAATTGAATTGAAAGGGATATCATAGGGGGAAAACTGAAACAATGAGTAGTTGTCATTTATTCCAGACTTTTTAGTTTTCTCAGGGCTAGAAACAGAATTTTTTTTTTAACTAGGTGAAACTACTTCCGTTTTCAAGTCCATTCTGTACCAACAGAATGCTGAGTGATGAGCAACATTACTGAACTTATTTATCTACAGCAGTATTTAACTTAACTGTATTTCACTATGACTGTTTCCCTTTGTAATCCTGTTTATTTTTGTTATGTTCATTAAAAAAAACCCTCATTCTATAGGGGCAGCTAGGTGGCATAGTGAATAGAGCGCTGCTCCTGGAGTGAGGAGGACTTGAGTTCAAATCTGACCTTAGACGCATAACACTTAGTAGCTGTGTGACCTTGGGCAAGTCACTTAACCCCAATTGCTCTGCCCTCTCCCCTTAAAAAAAAATTTAAAAGTAGAAAAACCTCATTCTGAGCTACAATCCATGTACAATGAGGGAGGCTGGGGTGGGGGTGGGAGGCTGAGGAGCACAGGGGGAGGGACAAGCTGCAACAACAACGATAACATCATTTTTTGCTACCTGAATTGTGTGTTTATGCAGGTGATCATCCTAGAAGCCAAAGACAGGATTGGTGGACGAGTCTGGGATGACAAATCCTTTAAAGGTGTCACAGTTGGAAGAGGAGCTCAGATTGTCAATGGCTGTATAAACAACCCTATAGCCCTAATGTGTGAGCAAGTGGGTTTCTCTAAGAGAGCTGTACTATAACTAAGGGAAGGAATAGTATTTCAGGAATCTTATGTGTTTGACCTTATTTTCCATTATACAGAAGCAAACTTTGACTACTGAAATAATTTGTTTTTTCCCTCCTAGTATTTAAAAAAGGAGAATTTGTGGTGCTGTCCTGAGTGGATGAACCTAAAAGAACTTTTCATTTTTCAAGGTTTTTAATATCTTTGAAGGCTACCCCAGATTTTTTTTGAAGATCTATAAAGAATATCTTCTTAAATATTTATTAGTCTGTTAGTTTTGAACTTCAGTGTGTGTTCATATATGAGAGGGAGAGGTGAGAGAGAGGAGGTAAGAGAAGAAGAGAAGGTGGAGGGAGAGGGAAAAAGAGAGAGAGAAGAATATAAAGGTAGTAAGAGAAAATTCATTTAGCATGAGTTAATATTGATTAAACGGCATGGTAGTGACCGGAGCATTGAACTTGAAGCCAGGAAGAACTTGGTTTTTACTCTACCTTAGACATTTCCTAGTTGTTTGATCCTCAGTGAGACGCTGTCTCAGTTTATTTCTTTATCTGTGAGCTGAGGGAGTAATAACAGCATAAACACAGGCTTGTTGTAAGGATCAAATGGTAATGTACATAAAACACTTTATAATTCCTAAAGCATTCTATAAAAGTGAGCTACTAAAGAACCATAGGAAGTGTGATGCTGTATTGTGACCCTAATGTTATTAAAAAAATTTTTTTTATAGCATTGTAGACTGTTTGAGCTTAAAGGGACTTCGTAGTATCTGGTTCAACCTCCTCATTTTACAGACGAAGAAACTGAGAGCTGGAGGGTTAAATGACTCCCCTGTGGTCAACCAGTTGATGATAGAACCAAGATTAGGACCAGTTCTCCTGACTCTCAGGCTATACTCTTTCCATTATACAACTGTAACATATTTCTCTACATATTTTCCTCAACCTGACAGTTGTTGGCTATTCCTTCTCATGTTGAGATAGTATCAGGATGAAAGCCATTCATCATAAAATCATATATATAGGAGTTCAAAAACACGGGGATGCTCTATATGCTCTCAGTTGTGGACAATAGGAAGTTTTCCCAATTCTTTTCTGATTGGTGTGTCGTGCCTTGGTGTGTAAATATAACCATAAGCGTAGAAGGCTACACCAATTGTAACTGGTGTTATGAAGGATGAGAGAGCCATGTATATCTAACGCTCAAATTCACATTACCGGAAACCCTTGGTTAATTATCTGAGATCTTTGAATGGGACTTTAAAATGTTTTTTACCTTCTTTTTGAGCCCTCTCAGTAAATAATCCTGTTCAGCTGTTATCTGAGTGTACAATATTTATAATTTTTAGTTTTATAAATGAATAAATTGAAACAAGTCTTAACAGAAACTTAGCATCCCTGAGTAGAAGCTATAGAACTATGGGTTCTTCTGATTTGTAACATAAAGTGTTAGGATTTAGGATTTTTTTTGGTTTTGTGGTGACTTAAGAAGATAATTTTTTTTCCAATAAAAATGTCCATTTTTTTCATTCTCATTGTTTTAAAGCTTGGCATTCAAATGCACAAACTTGGAGAAAGATGTGACTTGATCCAGGAAAGTGGAAGAATCACTGACCCCACTATTGATAAGCGCATGGACTTCCACTTTAATGCCATTTTGGACGTTGTTTCTGAGTGGAGGAAAGATAAGACTCAGCTACAAGATGTTCCTTTGGGAGGTATGAGGGAGATGAGTCTTCTCAATACTCAGTTCTTACAATAGGAGGCTTGAGTTTCTTTCTTTGATGATGATGTATAAATGGTATTGGATATTAACATTTTTCAAAAATTTGAAACTTTTATGCATGTTAACCAGGTATCTTTATAAATGACCATATTTTTTATATGTTGTTTTTCCAAATGAAATGTAAACTCCATGAATTCAGGGATTATTTAATTTTTGTCTTTAAAACCCAGTACAGCACACCATTTAGCATAGAAATCTTTTTGAAATGGAGTAATTATCTATTCCTGAACTTTAAAAATACCCAGAAGTTAACTAATATGATAGGAAAGGAAGATAACAAATACAGGAGGGGATATGGAAAAATAGGTTCGCTGTTGGTGAAGTTGTGAACTTTTCCAACCATTCTGGAGAACAATTTGGAACTAGATCCGAAGTGCTATAAAATTATGCATACCCTTTGACCCATTAACACCACTACAATTCAGTGTTCCAAAGAGATCAAAGAAAAAGGAAAATGACCACTTTGTACAAATGTATTAATAGCAGCTCTTTTTGTGGTTCAAAGAATTGGAAATTGAGATGCCCATCAATTGGGGAATGGTTGAATAAGTTGTGAATGATTGTGATGGAATACTGTTGTGCTGTAAGAAATGAGGGGGCGGCTGGGTGGCGCAGTGAGTAGAGCACCGGCCCTGGAGTCAGAAGGACCTGAGGTCAAATCCGACCTCAGACACTTGACATACTAGCTATGTGACTTTGGGCAAGTCGCTTAACCCCAATTGCCCTCCAAAAAGCAAAAAAAAAAAAAAAAAGAAATAAGGAGAGGGGGATGGTGACAGGAAAACCTGGGAAGACTTAAATGAATTGGTGCAAAGTAAAGTAAGCAGAACCAGGAGAACATTACATACACAGTAACAGCAATATTGCAAGGATGATCTACTATAAAAGACTTAGCTACTCTAATCAGTATAGTGATCCACGACGATCCCAAACTCATGATAAAAAATGCTGTCCTTCCCTAGAGATAAAACTGAAAAACTCTGAATGCAAATTGAAGCGTACTTTTTTCTCCTTTCTTTATTTTTCTTATTTTATTTTGTTTGTGTTTTCTTTTGCAATGTGGCTAATAGGGAAATATGTTCAATCTACTCTTACATGTATAATTGAGATCGAAGTGCTTGTTTCTCAAGGAGGGAGGGAGAGAATTTGGAACTCAGTTTAAAAAAAAATTTTACATGTAATTGGGAAATAGTTAATGAAATAAATAAAAATAATTTTTTAAAAGCTTATCTTTCCTTTTTCAGGAAATTAAAACTTGTTACATGTGTACTTTCTAAAGAACACCCTGTTTTTCCCTTTTGATGAATTAAATGTGCCTCAGTTCAGTCAGGAGGGAAACTTGAGGAATTGGATAACAAAATTTAAAAATTCTCTTGCCTTGGTATCTCTCTTTACAGAAAAGATCCAGGAAATCTACAAGGCTTTTATTCAGGAATCTGGCATCCAATTCAGTGAGCTAGAGGAACAAGTGCTTCAGTTTCATCTCAGCAACTTGGAATATGCATGTGGCAGCAACCTAAATCAGGTGAGCTTGGGTTTGTAAAAAACTGGGAGTTGGTCAAAATCAGAAGCAGCATGGAATGATGATTAGAGAGCCTCTGAGTCGGGAACGCATGAGTTCAAGTTTCTCCTCTAACAAATAATTTAACAGGAATTCCTAACACTACAAGTTTCAGCATAATTGCTAACCACTTTGGTAGAAGTAGTTTACTCACTTGAGACTTCCTACATCAATAAAATCATAGGCCTGGACCTTCCCTTCTTACCTCCTCTCCCTCCAAATTAGATCTTAATTTTTATAAAATTGGATCAACATGAACTCAAAATTGTTCTTGTTCACATATATGTGTGTATGTGTGTGTGGAAATACACACAGAAATTATGTGTGTTTATGTACATGTACATACACAAATTCTTATATATCACCTATATAACATGTTAGAAAGATATCTAACATTTAAGGATTACAAAGTGCCTTCCTCACAACGACCCTATGAATGTAGATTGTATGGGTTTATTATCATATCATTTTTATAGGCAGAAATGTAGTTAACTTATTGTATCATAACTATTGAGTTTCTGAGCTGGGTTTGAATCCAGGTATCCTGACTCCAAGGCCAGCAGTATTTTTTCCATTAGACCAAACTACAGCCTTACATTGATCTCTTCTGTAACATCTCTTCCAAGTTTACCTTCATTGTCTATTCTGTATGAATTCACTGTAGGCAAAGCAATGATACCTTCCAAAAGAACTAATACATTTGAATGTTGTTATGGTATTTTGATTTTAATTTTCTTTTTAAGAGAAATCATTCATCCTTGTTGGACTTATCCTCATATGTAAAATGCAGTATAAAATTCTTGGGCAAAATGTTTTAAAGATACTATGTTTTTAGTTACATTTGTTGCTATGACAGAGTACAGTGCTAAAATTATCAACTTGAATAGAACATTTATTATTCAAAATCTGCATCTTGAATATCAGTTCCATTAATGATTTATGTTGCCTTTATAGAATCATAGCCCTTGGGACAAACCTAGGGTCATCTACCCTAACCCCTACCCTAAAATCATGAACTCCATTTACTTTATTAGTTTTATTTTTCTCCTCTTCTGTCCACTTTAAACATTGTGTTTGAGATAATTCTACCTTATAATTTCATACTTGTTTTGACCTTTTCAGATTTGGATGTGAACTTGAGCCAAAGACTAGATAAATTTTGTATTTGAGTCTCACTAGATCTGGATTAACTCTTAAAATCCCCTGTTTGCCCAGAAACAAGTTCTATAAGGCTAGGATCAAAGTCTGAAAAGGCCAGTGCAAGTATGGACTGATTTTTATTACAAGATTTAAGTGCTCAGATGAAGTGGATGTGTCTCATGACTTGAGTATATCTTTTATTTCTTATGAATGTTAACGTATGCTGATGTGACCTATGATCTTAAAATTTAAAAAGGCAAAAAAAAAATTTTAAAAAGCAGAGTTCTCAAAATAGTATCAAGAATATGAAAATCTTCATGGGCTTGTAACCTACCCTGTCCACTTTTTTGTTATCTGCATGGTGTCTTGATAGCTCTGTGTTGCTTCGCATGTGTCCCCCATCATGAACTCCTTTCAGGACTTGCCATCTCTGGCTACATTGGCTCACAGTCGTACATGTTGATTACATCACTCACATTCCATAGGTATCTGCTCGCTCATGGGACCACAATGAGTTCTTTGCTCAGTTTGCTGGTGATCACACACTTCTGACTCCAGGGTATTCTGTAATAATTGAGAAGCTGGCTGAAGGACTGGACATTCGACTTAAATTTCCAGTGAGTATTAGCAAAAGTAGATTACTTTGGGTTGAATTTAATTTGTTTCCAGGGCAGGTGGACTTTAGGTGATTGGGAGGTGATAGAAAACTTAATTATTTTCACAGTGTAGTCATGTGAGTATTGAGCCCTGTTTGGCATGTTTTTCCATGAAAGTATTATGTATATATTCTGTTAGGCTGTGGCTAGTATCGTTATCCTTCCTAATTAGGTAGCTGCAGCTACTCTAAAGTAATCGGGATTCATTTTTTTAAAAGCCTTGCATATCTCAGGCCCAGTAATTCGTCTTTGTATAATTGTTTCTTTTGAGTAGGTTCGGACCATTGACTATTCTGGGGAAGACGTCCAAGTCACTACCATAGATGGTACAGTTTGGGCAGCACAAAAGGTAACTAATGCATCACTTTATTTTCTTTTTATTGACCACTACAGTTTTTTCAGGGGCACAGTTTTTTTGGATGTTTTTTTGTGACAGTATTTATAAACCCCAACAAGCTTATAGTTGATTCCTAAATACAAGTTAAAATAACATGAAAATGATTGTGATGAATAGTCTCTGCAGCCTTACACAATAATAATTTACAATTTGGTAAAAGAAAGGAAGGGTGCGTTATAATTTTAGTAATCTAATACCAATGTTTGCATGTGTGAAAATTACAAACTCAAAATTACTCATGCTGTTAGAATCAGAGGTCAAGATCTCAGATTTAGAATTACGTTCATTCAGATAGTTGCGGTCATCATCTGTTGTTGGTTTCTTTTTGCTTTTGTAACTGTTCATTACTTTATATGAGTCTTCATATATTTCTTTAAGCTGTTTGTATTCGTCTTTCATCATGGCACAATAATACTTATTCCGTTTCATTCATATACTATGGTTTGTTCAGCTCTTCCTAACTTGTTGGGCTTATAGTTTCTAACTTTTTGCTGTTACACGTAATGCTGCTGTGAATATATTTTGTATGTCTTTTTCTTGCATAATTACAGATTGCTTTCCAAAGTGGCTGGATCTATGCCCAGCCCTTAAAGGTGCATGTTTATGTGGCAGTTACTTTTAATGGCTTTTGTTTTACATTCCAGATAACTGGAGTCTTCAGGAATTTTGGGGGGCTACATTGCATATCTTAATGAAAGCATCAAAAAAACAACAAGGTGCTATCAGGAATTTATTTAGTTTAGAAGACCATTTCTGGGCTCTACCTATCCTAGGCTCAGTGCAATGCAGATTTAGTACAGTCCCTTGCACAGTCTCTAGTACTTGGTGTCAAAGTTAAGTTCATGTTAAGAACGATCAGCCTGAAGCTTGATAACGTCCTTAGTTATCCAAGAGAGATTCAATTTGGTTGAAAAATAGCAAACTGCACATTGTCATGGAAACTTGTATTTCAGTGCGTTTCTTTCTGCTCCTAGAATGCACTTCCTCCTCGACTCTGATGCTCTCTCTTGTTGGAATCCTTCTTTGATCTCCCTAGTTGCTATTATTTTTGCCTTCCTGCTAAAATAAGCATATTTATAGATAATATATATATCAGTTTACGTTATTGTAGCTAAGTTATTGTTCCTATCTCCCCTCACCCCCAAGCCTTGGGAACAGGGATTTTTTTGTCCCCCCATTCCTAGGACAGTGTCTTACACAGTAAATGTTTGTCCTTTTAAATCAGATGAGGTCTCAGAGGCCAACAAGTCCAAATCCATACCTAAACGAGAAGACCGAACATGCATCCACCCCTGTCTGCAGATCTCTCTATGTTCAGGGGTAGCACTATCTCATAAATCAGCTCCTTTTGCATTTGTATAGCTCTGATGATTAAAAAGTTTTCATTTACACTGACCGTAAATTTGCTTCTCTGTAACTTCTAGGTCCTATATCCACCCCACCCCACCTCCCAAAGCCAAGCAGAATAAGTCATGTGACAGCCTTCCCAGTATGTGAAGATGTTGATCATTTCCTCCCTGTCCCTCCCTTTCCCCTACTACCTCCAAATTATTTCTTCAGGTAAATGTCTCCACTTTCTTCATTCAGTTCTCTTATGGCATGATCTTGGGAACTTTGATCAATTGCCTGGTGCTCAGAATGGACCACAGTAATCCAGATGTGGTCTAACCAGGAGAAAGTAAAGTAGCATACCATGACCTCCCTAATCCTGGATTCTGTACTTTCTTAAAATGAAACCTTAGATCAGATCTGTTTTTGTAACTGAGCTTTCAGTCTGCTAAAATCTCCAGATATTTTTCATACAACTCCTGCCTAAATCTACCTTCCCATCTTGTCCTTGCACAGTTGATTTTTGGAACCCAAGTGTAAGATTTTGCACTTATCCCTATTAATTTTAATCTTCTTTGACCTGACCCAGCATTGCAGCCCTCAGAGATGTTTTTGGATCCTCACTGTTGTCTGACCTGTTGGCAACCCCTCCCAGCTCTGTGACAACTAAGATTGGATAAGTATACCAGCTGTCACACAAAATAAGCCCCTTGAGCTCAGGGACTATTTTATTTTGCCTTTTATCCCCAACACCTAGCAGAGTGCCTGGTGCATAATAGATGTTTTATAAAAACTATTGAATTGAATCTATGCCTTTATCCAGGTTACTGATAAAAATGTTGCAAAGCACACGACCAAGCACAGATAGATCCCTGCGGCACTCCTCTCTAGACCCCCTTCCAAGTTAATATTGAATCGTTAGTAATTACTCTTAACCGCCTGGAATCCGGCTGATAGCATTGTTGGTTAGTCTGTATATTTCTGTTCTTTCCATAAGAATAGCATGAGAGATTTCGGTTGTTTTGCTTAAATCTAGATAAACTCTATGAGAGAAATTCTTTCTCATATTATTATTAATTTAATTTAAATTATTTAAATAGATATATTAAATATAAATATAAATTAAATTTAAATTAAATAATAAATTATTAAAATTTGGGAGACTCCAGCTTTTTCCCCAGTCCTATTTCCTTTTCCAGTCTCTCAAGGACAGGGCTGATGGAAGGTAGGATTAACATTCTTCTCATTCTGGGTATTACTGCTTCACCCAGCAAGCCCAAGCTTGGGTGAGGGGATATAAATTCTTTGACTAGATTGCCTAAGACTGGGGATAGCTTAGAATAAATAAAGGTTTATTAGAATAGCTCCAGCCCCTCATTATAATATTCTTTCTCTCATTAATTGTTAACAAATCAGAGTTGATTGCCACCCTCAAGAACACCCCTCTCCCAAGGGCACATAAACTATGAGTCTGTGACCATGTTTGTCTTTAGCATTCAGGAGTGCCAATGACCTTTTATTAAAATGCTGGCATTATAAGAAAATGACAATTACCCAGAAATTATGTCTCTTGAACTTGTTACCCGTCGTATCCAACTCAGCTATGGCCTGATCTATCAGTCAAGTATCCTTGTCAAAAGGGGAATGAGGTTAATTTGGCACGACTTTTTCTTCATGCAGCTGTGCTGGCTCTTTGTGATCACTGCTTCCTAGTTCTCAAGTTTTGCCGAGAATCTGTCAGTCTTAGTGACCTATAGTTTAAAACCTCTATTTCCTTCTCCTCTTTTAAAACACTAGGGCAACATTTGCTCTTCTTCAAACTTGTTTTGCCTTTTTCTTTCTCAGAGGCCTTTCAGAGGTCAGGAACTGACTGGTGAACAGTATCGACCAGTTCTTACAGTACCTTGGGATGCATTTCATCTGGGCTTGAGGACATAAATTCATTTAGAGGAGCTAAGAATTTGCTTTCTTGTCTCCTTCCTTTTTATTCTGGACTGCCCCCACGATTTTCTTGGTGTAGGGAGCTCCCAGTGAAGGACTTTGTCTGTAAATGCCCTCCATTCTCAGCTCTGCTTAGAATCTGTAGTTTGTTAAGATTCAGCTTAGATACCGCCTTCTACATGAAGTCTTCCCTGATCCCCTCTTCCCCAGCACATTCTAACTACCCAACCTCTCAGTATTTTGTATCTGTTTTGTACATACCAGTATATGTAATTGTTCTTCTTCCTTCATGAAATGTAAGCTCCTTGAGAGCAGGGACTGTTTCATTTTTGTCTTTGTATCTCCAGTGCCAAGCAGTGACTGGAACATAGTAAGTGCTTAATAAATGCCTTTTAATTGGTTAACTAATTGAGATTTGTACTATCAAAGTTAATAGTTTTAGAGTTTTATGGTACTACTGAGAGTTTAAGTGATATGTCTAGGGGCATATAACCAGATCTTCTGAATGAGAGGCCAGCTTTCTATCCACACTATGCAGCACTACCTCTCCATACTTATCATGAATATTGCCAAATTCCTACTTATCAACAACATGTTAGCCATTTTTGTTCTATTCGTTTTGTCTCCAGCCTAAATGGCACTTACCTATGCCAGTCACTTAATCTCTGTTTGCCTCAGTTTTCTCATCTGTAAAATGTGGTCAGTAAAGTACCCATCTTGCAGAGTGGTCATGAGAATAAAATATAATATTTGTATAGTGTTTTGTAAACCTTAAAGTGATAATGTAAATGCTAATTATTTTTATTACAGAAGCAAAAACAGAGTTGTTACTGAACCTTCTCTCCATCATCCATTATTATCATCCCATATACCCTAAGCCACTGCCCTGTCATCTTTTATCCTCCCCTGTGTCATAACTTTAAAAAGTTTGGAGGGTTTTTTTGGTCATCCTTTGATTTCCTTGCCAGCCTCAGTTCATTCTGAGCTTCAGCATTACTGACGTTTTTGTAGGATCATGCCACGTTTTTTTCTCATTTATTTTCCGTTACCTACTGGTGCTGCCATCTTTTCCATAGGTCTCATTAAAACTTAATTTGGTTGATATATTAATTTCCAGTTAGCTCCTTGAAATTGTTTTCATTTTGTCTTTGTATTTTCATGTCCAATATGGTGCCTGGGACATAGTAGGAGCTTAATAAATGCTTGCTGAATTGATTTGAATTGCATCCCCATTGATTTCATGATCTCTCCTGAATACATCCCCTTCACTCCACTCACTCCTGCCTTGGTGCAGGCCTTTGATACCTTGTGCCTGGACTATTGCAGTAGCCTGCTGGCTGGTCTACCAGCTTCAAGTCCCCTCACCAATCTCTCCCTCTCTAAGGTGCCAAAGTTCTCTTCCTAAAGGTTTGACTGTCAACACACATTCATTCTCTCACTCCCACTCTCTCCCTGTCCCTCTCTCTCTCTCTCTCTCTGTCTTTCTCTGTCTCCCTGTCTCTGTCTTTCTCTCTCCATCCCTCCCTCCCTCTCCCCATCTCTCTCCCCTTCTTTCTCCCTCCCTCTCTTTTTCTCTCTCTTGCTCTCTTTTTTCCTCTCTCTCTCCTCTCCCTTCCTCTCTTCCTCCTCTCTCTCTTTCTCTCTCTCTTTTTCCCTCTCTCTCTCTTTTTCTCTCTCTCTCCCTCT
>CM053587.1:213009003-213035537 GCA_028646515.1 Pseudochirops corinnae
TACATCCAACTGGAACTTGAGATACACAGGCACTGCAGTTGGGAGATCCATCCTGCCCTACTGAAAAGTGACATAGGAGAGAATAGACTGGGGGAGGGGGGTCACACTGGGATGGCTGTTTTGGGGCGGTGGGTGGGGGAAAGAGGGGGAGAAAATATGTAACTCAAAATCTTGTGGAAATAATGATGCAAACTAAAATAAAATTAAAAAAATAATAATTGCATACCCTTTGACCCAGTAATACCACATCTGGGGTTGTATCCCAAAGAGATCATAGAAGTGGAAGACCTATATGTACAAAAATATTTATTGCAGCTCTTTTTGTGGTGGCAAAAACCTGGAAATTAAGGGGATGCCCATCAGTTGGGGAATGGCTAAACAATTTGTGGTATATGAATGTAATGGAATATTATTGTGCTATAAGTAATGGGGAGGAGATGGACTGCATATTTACCTGGAGCGGCTTATACAAACTGACGCTAAGTGAGAAGAGCAGAACCAGCAAAAATGTGTACACAATCACAGACACATCATACATGTGATGACCAACCTTGATAAACTGGACTCTTCTCAGCAATGCACAGCTATAAGACATCTCTACAAGCCTCAGGGTGGAAGGAGATACCTACATTCAGAGAAAGATCTAGAAAGAACAGAGTTTAAATGGAGACTGAAGCAATCTACATGCTATTGCTTTTTTCCATGTTTGGTTTTGTTTCCTTTTTCCCATTGTCCATTCCATTGGTTACAACCCTTCTATATAGCCAGACTAATGTCCAGTGTGAAAGTATCTGCAGATCCTATACTTGACTGCATGCCACCATGGGTGAGGAGGGGGAGATGGAGGGGAGAAAATTTGAAACTGGGACTCTGGAACTGAATCTGGTAAACTAAAAGTAAATAAACAAATCAATTTAAAAAAATAAATAAAGTCCCTTGAAATAACCAGCAAATGATATCTGTAAGGGAGATGAGGTGATTCTGCCTCTAACTTCCAGTTGTCAAATTCACAGAGAAGCCATATGGGGCAGCTAGGTGGTGAAGTGGATAGGGCACCAGTCTTGGGATCAGGTGGATCTAAGTTCAAATCCACCCACAGACACTCTCTGTGTGACCCTGGGCAAGTCACTTAACCTGGATTGCTTTCCACTACCACCCCCAAAAAAGGATCCACCTGCTTAAGGAAGCTTGAACTTCTTTATTGCATAAAGAAATGAATGGACTATATAATATATTTTGAGAGGGGGAAACAGATGATCTCTCATATTCTTTCCAGTTCTGTGGCTATGAAACTGGACTGGAAACTCAAGTAGACATATTGCATTAAGCATATGATGAAGATAACATTAGTTTTATTTTAATTTTATTTTTAGATTTCTATCTCTCTAAGAATACCTAAATAAATATACATAGGTGCATTCTTAATTCTTAACACTCCTGAACTGCTATTTCCAGACATACAGATAGACTTAATAAGTGTTGGGCTGATAGATGAGTGTTGTGTTGTACTTTCCCTTGTCAGTTTTAGTACCATATGAACATGTTGTAGTTTGAAATAAACCATACTTTAAAAATTATGCCTATAGCAGGTGACTATACACAAAATAACTTTGTTACCCAAACCCCTCTCTGACTTTCCCAGATACTCAGAAATATTTAGGGGGCCATGAGCCAAGCCACTAATGTCACTGGACACAATTTCTCTTTCAAAGACCCCAGTTCTAACTACATCCTCCAGCTCTGTCCCCACTCACCGTCTCCAGTTACTTCATTTCTTCATCTGCCTCTTTAAGTAGTCACTAGCTTTCCATTCATGTTGTTCTCTGTCACCAGAGGCAGTTAGGTGGTACAACTGTAGAGTGCTAGCCTGGAGTCAGGAAGACCTGAATTAAAATCCAGCCTCAGTCACTTACTAGCTGTATCACCTTGGGCAAGTCACTTAACTTATGTTTGCCTCTGATTCTTCAACTGTAACCTGCCTCCCAAGGTTGTTATGAGGATCAAATGAGATAATAATTGTGAAATAATAATTATAAGACAGCACAGTATCCAACACAGAGTAGGCATTATGTAAATACTTATTTCCTTCCTTTCTCCTCCCTTCTGCACCAGGGACAAGGTGAACATCAGCAACAGCAGAGTTGGTTCATTAAAATCATGCAATGAGCATGATTCATGAAAATTGAATTGAGCTAAATGGTAAGGTGGTTGTAAGAAGGAGAGGAGACACAGAAGCCAGGATACCAGGATTTTTCACCCATTTGATAGCTTTTGGCCCTACGTTGGGGTCCAAGTTTCTTTAGCATGTTTAGAAAAATATATAATAGATAAAAATTTGGTTAAGTGTTCCAAAATATATATATATGGTCTACAATGTTAAATTTCCTATATACTTCAAAAAACTGTGAGTACTAGAATTTCACATATGTCATACACAATCCCCTTTTCCTTTTATTTGTTTAAGGAAATGTTCATGTTGATGTTTGTCAAGTTTACAGTAGTAAATATGATTTTTTAAAAAAGAATACTGTAGGAGAGAAGAATTTCACAGGAATGTCATGATGTTGCCCTAATTGTAATCCCAAGTTTATTTTTCTTTTCTTTTTGCTTTTTCAAGGGGGGAAGGCAGGGCAATTGGGGTTAAGTAACTTGCCAAAGGTCACACAGCTAGTAAGTGTTATGTGTCTGAGGCTGGATTTGAACTTAGGTCCTCCTGATTCCAGGGCTGGTGCTCTTTTCACTGCACCACTTAGCTGCCCCCACTTTTCTTCTTAAAGGTTTTTATGGGCTGTGGTGAGTGCTTTATTTGTTGCGTACAACACTCTATAGTGAGTATATCTATTTACAGGTTCCTTTGAGTCTTTTGTATCTTCTGCATTTCTTCTGGAGTGAAATAAAGGCTGTCCTCTATCCAATATGTGTTTGCTACCTTAGTACTTGTAAAGGACCTGGAGACCCTGTTATCCCCATTTTTGGAAACCTAGGCACAAGCTATTCATGCAACTAAATTCAGAGCTTTCTCAGTGCATACTTTAGGTGGCTATGGGGGGAATGAGAAAAGGGATAAATGAGAGGTAAAACAACCCTTTCGGATTGGGTCCAATACCAGACTCAGTCCATATGAGCCCAAAACTGTCCTGGGCCATGACTTGTACTTATATAGATATAGATAGATAGAGATATCTGAGTATTTGAGGAAGGAGAGATTTCCCTCAAATAGATGGATCAGGAAGGACTTTCTGTAGCAGGTGGTATGTGAGCTGAACCCAGAAGAAAGTCAGGGGGAAGGGTACAGGTTGAATGGAGATTAACTTTATTATAATCTTTTATTATATGACCAAATACTACTCCTGTATACTCACTTTTCCTGTTGTTTGATTATCATTTGCCTATGTTACATTGTCATCAGCTCATACTTTAAGAATTTTATTGGAAAGGGAACTTATTTTAGAGTGATTCCCAGCCTTTTAGGGGAATGTCCATTCATCTAACAAACATTTATTGAGTACTGACTACATATATTTGACTGATTAATGTTACTGTTTTTGTCCTTCCTCAAATGTTATACTTATGTAAGGTAAAATGAACAAAACAAAGTTGTTTTGAGACTTTTACAACACCCTTGAGGTAACTGGAGACACCTTTGGGTGTTACAAAAACTGGGTTGGAAGGCATTGCTCTTTTGGTTCAGTACCAAAATCTCCCAAATGCCTCATCTTAACAGCTGTTGCAGTCTGGGGAATTTTCCCATGTCCTCTCAATAGTTATTAACCTACAGGTCTCAGCTCAAACAGAATATGGATAAATGAAATGAAATACAATCTCCAGGCAAGCCAGTTATGCCAAGTGTTGAGCAAGCCAGACATAAAGGACATGAGTTCAATTGTATGTGTCACCCAAGTAAATCATTTTAACAGTCACGGTCAAGCCCAAAGGGAGAAGACAAACAAAAGATTCTAGAAAAAGACAGGGAAAAGTCACAAAAGGGTCAATCAGAGATACTAGGCCATTCTTTATTTCTGTTTGTTTTTTTTTTTTAGATCACATCAGAAAAAAACAATAGTTTCCCTATTTCCATTGATCTTTGTCAAATCTGGTAGGAGAATTTTTAGATTTTTCTTCTTAGTGGGATTGCCAGAATCACACATTTAAAGATGATGGGAGTAGAAGGGGAAGGAAGTGACAACAGTGGCTGGTGTGCCTGTGTTGGGGGTGGGGTGTAGGGGATGAGTGGATGGCATATATTAAAAGAGGGATGGTGAATGATCTGGGACTGAAGAGCCCTTACATGATAAATGTATTATCTTCTTAAAAGCAGGAAGTTGGTCATCAGGGTTTCAGTTATGACATATCACAAAATATTACAACCTTTTGTCTTTACTCCACCCTTCCACACATACCCAGAAGCCTCCATTATCAAAATATGCATGCAAGAAAGGTCCTGACAAAGTCATTTTCACAATAGTGTAAATGACTGAAATTTAATATTTCTTCTCCCAGACATATAAATAATGGTGAAAGTGCTTATTTGCTTGAAAGTCCTTCAAACCAGAGGGTTGGTTTTGTTTACAAGATTCATCCAAAGGAATCGCTGGACTGTTCAGGTTGTGCTAATATTAGCTAAAAGCCTAACATAAAGGAACTCCTGCTGAGCACCAGGGGCTAGGGCACTCTCCACTCCCCTTCCCTAGGGACTCAGGAAGGCATGTGGGTACACTGAAATAAATCCTAGGGGGAGCCTGACCCCATCCCAGTGGGGTGTTATGTCCCCACCCCAGTCCCTAAGGTAAAAACAAAACAAAACAAAACAAAAACCTCTACAATTTATATTGTAGCTCAAATCTAAGCTCCCCTCCCCCAAAAAAGGGACATAGGAAAGTCCCCAATGTACAATATGAATAAGGTATGAGAGGCATTTATGTCCTACACACAAAAGAAATGCTAATCACAAAACCTACTCGCACAATGACAAAGTGACTTAAAATCAGGATTCGGTAACTTACTAGTACTGTTGGATCTCAGGCTGGGAGGTTGTGAACCTCAGAGTATGAAGCAGTTTGTGGAACTTCCAAATGGAAATTCCACATTTTATTTTGGCACTGAACTATCTAAACAACTCCTGCTCCATGTCTTCTGTCCAATGTTCATTTTCTCCAATGAAGAAATTCTCCTTGCCCCCAAAGAATTCCACAAAGTGGCTTCCAAACTTGACAGGTGAGAGGCCATGTAAAACGAAAGAATCCTGTTATTTGTGTTACAGGTATGGTTGAGCAGAGCTGTCAGTCACATGGCCTGCAGGCTGCATTTGGTCCAAAACACCTCCTAGTGCCAGGCCAAACCAGATTAAAATGTAATCGGGAAATATTTAACAAAATGAATAAAAATGTAATAAACACAATATTATAATAAAACATAGATGATATTAATAGATAATAAAAAGATAATTTTAAAACTGTCAGTATGCAGCCTGTCATTCAGTGACCCCTGATTCTATTTGACTTTTACACCATTGTTGTAGAGGTACAACTGACAAAACTCCACAAATAATTTGATTTGGGGGTAAAAGAGAGGGAAAAATCAAGTATGACTGGTGACTGGAAGGATGTTGCTGACCTTCACAGAAGTAGGGAAGCGGAAAGGGGCAGGTTTAGAGGAAGCTGGTAAATAATAATTTTAAATGTGCCAAATTTGAAATGCTGATGGGATATTCCAGTGGAGCTGTCTAGCTGGGTGATGTGGGACTGGAATTCAGGAGAGAAAACAATGCTGGAGATATGGATTTCTGAAATATTTGCATAGAAATGATCATTGATCTCAATAGAAGTAGATGTGATTTCCAAAGCTTAGAGTATAGAGGAAATGAGAAGAGGACCCAGGACAGAATACTGAGAAATATGCACACTAAGGGAGCAGGAAATAAATGAAAAGCATCCAGAAAGAAGACAAAGAAGTAGTATAAAAGAAGCTGCCTTCCCTCCCTCTCATTTCTCATTTTCTAGGAAACAGTTCCTCCATGGAGTCTTTCTGACTCTTTCATCCCAAAATAATTTCTATCTCTCAAACACAGCAATTTATTACCTGTACCACTCACATTAGGCAATTCATGAAAAGCTTCCTTGAGCAGCTCTATACCTCCCCCCCCCCCCCACCCCGCCCCCCACCCCCGATGGCACAGTGGACACAGTACTGGCCCTGGAGTCTGGAAAACCTGCGTTCAAGTCTGGCCTCAAACATTTACTAGGTGTGTGATCCTGAACAAGTCGCTCTGTTTGTCTCAGTATTTCTCAACCGTAAACTTCTTAATTCTTTCCTTCCTGACTGACCATGTGACCAGCACAGTTCTAGGTATTGAGAATGATACAAAAGAAGTATAAGATCCAATCCCAATCTCTCAACATTAACTCTTTCATAGCTATCACGGATATATATCTTATCTCCCACATAGATTTTAAGCTGCTAGCGTAAGCTACTTTTCTGTACTCCCTTGGTGCCTCATGGTGGTACCCAATAAAAAACGAATCGTTAGGCTTTTCGGATTTTCTGGTGGTCACCAGAGGGCAGCAGACTGCAGCAAATGCGTTCCAGCTGGGTCGTGGGCAGCCTCTGACGTCGCAGACCCAGTGACATTACGGCGCTCGGTCGAGGGGAGCGTGGGGACAGCGTCACGCTGCCCTGCCCGTGGGGGGAGAGGTCGGGAGGACCTGGAGGAGGGGAGGGAAGCCCTCCTCCGCCTAAGCATGTCTGCAGAGGCTTCTGAGAGAGAGCCTGCTCTGAGGGAGCTGTTGAGGGAAGCTGAAGTCAGCCTGCTCGAGTGCAAAGTGTGCTTTGAAAAATTCAGCCACGAGAAGGACCGCAGGCCCAGAAACTTGACCTGCGGTCACGTGATCTGCCGGGGCTGTGTGACGGCCCTGGTGCAACCCCGGACCCGCACCCTCGAGTGCCCCTTCTGCAGGAAAGCGTGCAAGAGCTCGGAGACCAGTGACTGCTTACCGCTGCTGCAGTTCCTCGAGCTCCTGGGCCCCGTGCTACGCGCACCCCCAGCCTCAGGGGCGGGGGCAGCCTGGGGACCGGGAGACCCGGAGGCCAAGTGGGTCCCCGGGGCTCTGACCTGCAGCCACTCCTTTGGGGGTTGGGGGACCCTTATCAACCCTACTGCGATGGCTTTGTGCCCGAGGTCCGGTAGAGTGGTCATAGTGCATGACGGCAGGAAGCGAGTGAAGGTATTTGACCCAGACGGAATATGTGCCCATCAGTTTGGAGAAAAGGGGGAGGCCGCCCAGGACGTCCGGTACCCGCTGGGTGTTACCGTTACCTCTGACGGCCACGTGGTCATCACCGATGCTGGGGACTGCTCAGTGAAAGTATTTGATTTTTCAGGGCAGAATAAGCTGGTCATTGGAGGTCGCTTCTCTTTGCCCTGGGGTGTGCAGATCACCCCGCAGAAGGAAATTATGGTGTCTGATGCTGGGGCAGGGTCGCTTCACCTCTTGGTGGTTGATTTTCAGAAAGGGGAGCTCAGGAGGGCAGAAAGGCTCTTGGCTCATCTCTGCAACCCCAGAGCCCTAGCTGTGTCCCCGATCACTGGGGCCATCGCGGTAACAGAGCACCTGGCAGCCCAGGGGCCCTCGCCTGCTAGCACCAGAGTGAAAGTGTTCAGCCCTGGCTTGCAGCTTCTGGGCCAGGTGGACACTTTTGGCCTAAGCCTCTTCATCCCCTCCAAGATAGATGTCACTGCTGTGACCTTTGACCACCAGGGGAATGTCATTGTTGCTGATACAGCTAGCCAAGCTATAGTGTGTTTAGGGAAACCTGAGGAGTTTCCAGTCTTGAAGCCTATCATTACCCAAGGGCTTTCTTACCCTGTGGCATTGACTTACACAGAAGATAAATCCCTTCTTGTCCTAGACAGTGGAGTCCATGCTGTAAAAGTCTATAAAACTCACTGCTCCCTCTAGGCAGATACATGCACATGTGCATATGTGTACGGAATTCTTATTTTACAATCTAATTTATTTCAGTTGGATTTTACAAAGAAAAGACCTTAGGGATTGTTGAGGGATGGAAAGAGGAGCTTATGATTTCATCAAATCAACATAATTGCTTTTCCTCTGATAGTACTCTTGATGAAATTACTATTGACCTTGCTCCTTTGAGCAAGAAAAACAAAAGGCTTATTCCAAAGAGGCAGGCCTATGTCTTCTCCTTCTTTTGCATTGCTCACTGTATTTAACAAATAGGTACTAGTTGCTTAGTTAGCTGGTGGAAAAGGTCAGAGCTGGCTCCCAGATTTTCACATATTGTAGAACTGTGTGAGTGTTAGTAGCCCTGGACACCTGTGTTATGGTAAGGAAACTGCAGTGTACTGTACTGTGTAACCTTAACTCACTATGTCCTTATCTTAGGGGCAGTTAGGTGGCCCAGTGGAGAAAGTGTTGAATATGGAAATAGGAAAACCAGAGTTCAAATCCAGCTTCAGATAGTTACCATCTCTGTGACACTAGGCAAGTCACTTAGGCTCTGCTTGTCTTGGTTTCCTGATGTGTAAAATGGCAGCAGCACCTGTATCCTGGAGTTGTAATGAAGATAAAATTAAATATATTCAAAGTTCTGTGCAAATCTATAAATGCCAGCTGATCCTATTATTATTATGCTGTCATTATTATGGAATGATTCATTTAAAGTAGGAAAAATAGCATCCTTATCTAGGACTTTTGTTGCTCAGTCATTTTTTTTAGTTGTGTCCAACTATTTGTGCCTCTATCTGGAGTTTTCTTGGCAAAGATACTGGCGTGGTTTGCCATTTCCTTCTCCAACTCATTTTACAGGTGAGGAAACTGAGGCAAACAGGATTAAGTGATTTGTCTAGGGTCATACAGCTAGTAAGTGAGAATGGATTTGAACTCAAGGTGATAAATCTTCCTTATTCCAGGCCCCACATCCTATTCACTGTACCACTGATCTACCACCATTTGGGACTTTAAATAGTTTTTAAAAAGCACTTGCCTCACAGCAACCGTATAAGACAATGGGTCTTAACCTTTTTTTGGATCATAGATACACCAGACTTTGGGAGGTCTGGTGAAATCTATAGACCTTCCCAAAGTATTCCTAAATGCAAAATGTAAAAGACATAGGATTACAAAAGATATCAATTATGTTAAAATAGCATTATCAAAAAAATTTTTTAAATAAGTTAATGGACTCCAGGTTAAGAACCCCTGCTATAAGGCAAGTATTACTATCCCCTTTTTCCAGCTGAAGAAACAGTGAGTCAGAGAAATTATAATTTGCCACAGTAATATATCTGTTAAAGGTCAAAACAAGCCAGGTCTCCTGGCATCAAATCCAGGACTCCCGCCACTATACCATGCTGCCTGTTTACATGATTGGAGACTTGACCAAATGAAATATGTGGAATCCTGAAACAATTTATGAGGGAGGTGTACTCTATGTGATTTGAAACTTGTCCTATTTATTGCAAAATTCTCAAAAAGCCACACTCTTTATCTTAAATCAGTATTTAGCCGTGTTTTAGGCACTCAATAAATGCTCCTTGAATTGATTCAAAGTCTGGACTACTAATATTGCAACTGTTTAACTGAATTATTTCACTGAAGCCTGACTGTGAATGGAGTGGAAATTTCAGTTCTATTTTCTTAGCAAGGGTAATCTTGTGAGGGATCCACATCACTGTGTGAAGAGTTGCAGTGACCAGAGATGAAGGAATAGCAGCAACAAGAAGATTCTTAAGAAGCTTTCTCAGGAGCACTAATTACCTTCAAGGTTTAGGAATGACATAAGTTTCAAAGGATTATTTATTACTTAGGATAAGTTTTTGCATAGAAACAATGGTATAGGAAATGATTAAGTTCTCAGGCCAGTCCAGAAAGGTCTACTTAATTGATAACATATATTTCTAATAAGATTATTTCAGTTATATTTAATCACTCTATATGGAAAATCTCATTCTGCATTTCACCTGGAGGTGCCAGGAACAAGCCCCCTTGGTGACATCTGATAGTAGAAGCTTCCTTTAGATGAGGTGAAGGGGAAAGGAAAGGACCAAGAGAAGTCACTAACTTATTAACATTGTATATAAGATAAAGAGAAAACATCTCTCAATCTAGACAGCATCTGCAGATGCAGATGTTCTGAACCTGAAAACAGAAACTTCATGGAAGGTTAGGAAGTATAGAGGCTCCCAATTCCATCTCTCTTGCTGCTCATGTCTAAGTATGGATCATATGTAAGTCAGGATACAGATTGGATTTAGGATTTCATTGTGATAAATAACTCATAGGTAAAAAAAATACCTACACCAATATGGATTGACTTTTCCTTAACTGTAGCTTTAGAAAAATGCCTGAAGCACTGAGAGGTTTACACAACCAATATGTGTCAGAGGTGGGATTGAACTCAAGGCTTCCTGACTTTGAGGCCAGATTTGAAGCCTCTGTGCCATATTTCCCTTATTCACAGGTTTTGTTCATAATTTAGGAATTGTCTGCACTGGTCTTTGAATTCTACATCAGAACCTTTTCTTCAAAAACAGTTTAATTCTAATAGTGACAGTAAGGGAAAGTGTTACACAGTAGGGTCAGTGAAGGAAACGGGCAGATTCTAGTGATTTTCTTTTATTAATTATAAATGGTGCCGTCTTTGACTAGGAAGATGATTTGTGCATATTTGTGTGTACATGTAAACATATTTTTAAAAAGAAGATAAACAAGATGTTATCTATTATTGTGGGGACTGTGTGCCATGAAAAGTAGGAGATTTCTTAGTTATAACTATGGTGGGACAATTTTTCTCAGGGCACTGAAATATTAGAGGGTTCAAACATCTTAAAAGATGGTGCACTTAAAAATTTGTTTCATTTACATTTCTACAGCTCTTTCAATCCTTAGGCAGCATAGAAACTACTTAGGAAGAAGAATTAGTTAAACTAGAAAATTGCCAGATGCCACACTTCTTCTACCACCCCTCAGCCTTAAATAATCTTATTTCCTTCCTGGACAGTAGCTTCTCAATATCATGAGATCCTTATTTCCCTTCCATAGGCAGTTTTTCATAGACCTTCCATTCCAAAGGCTGGGATCTTGGCTCCTCCCAAGATGGGACCAGACAGTGTCATGAGTGCCCCACCACACACCATGGGAGCACAAGTTATCAATAGGAACATCCCAAGTTGTTAAAATGCTAGTTATGGCTCTGAAGATTATGTTAGAAATTTTCTCTTAGGAGTGCCTGGCTTGTCATTAATTGCTATCATTCCATGACAAGTTGGCAGGGTTCTGGATAGGCAATCACAGGCTCATCTATTAAGGGACCTTTGGTTCAAAGGAATATTTAAGCAGCTAGATGATGCATTTGGTGGAGCAATGAGCTTGGAGTCAGGAAGACTGAATTTCGAATCTGGCCTCAAATACATCCTAACTATGTGACTGTGGACAAGTCACTTAACCTCTGTCTGCCTCAGGTTCTTAAACTGTAAAATGGGGATAATAAAAGCACCTCCTTCCCTGTGCTGCTGTAAGGATCAAATAAAGTAATATTTGTAAATTGCCTAGAACAGAGTAAGCTGTATAATCCAAACTTAGTCCAACCCTCCCATTTTATAGATGGACAAACTGAGGCCCAGGAAAATGAAGTAATTTGCCCAAGAATGCAAAGGTAGTAAGTGGCAGGACTGGAAAATGACTCTATATCTATGAATTCTAATTCCAGTGTTCTTCCTGCTATGTCTCACTACCTGGAGTGGGTCAAGGTTGGGCCGAAAAAAGAGTAAAGACTAATTCAATAGCATAGGGAATCACTGTGGAAAGAGGGAGTTTCCAAGGTAAAACTGCCAAGGACTGGGACCATTCTCCCCATAACATGAGGGTATGTATTATGGTTGTGTTGTTGCCCAAGGCACTCACCACCTGTGGAGTTATTAAACATTTTTCATTGACATTGTTTATTTTTATTACCTTCATTTCAGAATATATCCTCCCCATAGAAAGCTATTCCTTGCAACAAAGATGGGGGGAAAAAAGAATGTTAGCAAAATCAGCCTACTTCAGTAGTATATATAATATTTGACATCCGTATTCCTTTACCTCTTTAAGGAGACAGAGGAATGAATTCTTTTCCACTCTCCTGCAGGGCTCAGTTTCTTTGTCATTATAATTTAAAAGTTCCATAGCATTCAGCTTCTTTTTTTCTTTCCATCTATCCTATTATACTCATTTTGTAACTTATTTTTCCTTGTTCTACTTACTTGACTATGCATTAGCTCATATAACACTTCCCAGGCTTCTCTAATATCTTCATATTCACCATTTTTTACAATGCAATAACATGCCATTACATTTATGTACCAAAATTTGCTAGACATTCCCCAATTGATAGAAGGTGCATTGTTTCCAGTTCTTTGCTACCACACAAAGCAGCTGTATATTTTAAAATGCAAACTAGTTTTCCTGCTTGAAAAGGTAAAATATTGGGAACAGCATTATACTGTACCTTACCTAGACAGAATCAAAGAAATAATCCAAGAAAAAAACAAAGAAGAAAAGTGGTTCTGAGAAGGCAGAGGAAAACTGTAACCAGTATGAAGGTTGATTACAGGAATATGATTCAGAGAAGAAGAATCTTATGTGACTAATTGACAATTTGTTCTTTTTTCTGTATGGTACATATAATCAAGATATCATAAAAAATTTATAAACTTAGCAAATCCTTTGATTATTCTCAACTTCTACTTATAAACTTGTGAATGAATGGCACCATAGGAAAAAAAAACTGAAATCTATCTCAGGTAATATTTTGGTCAGGAAACTAAAAGGTGGTAGCCTGGATAATGTTTGTAGACTGCTGGAAATGAATCTTTTGCTTACCAGTGTGGAAGAACCAAAATTGGGATTTTTTTGGACTAATCAATCAATAAATCAAAAACATTTATTACCTACCTCCCATGTACCAGGCACAGGCACTGTGCTAATCACTAAACCATAGCCTATGATTCTAGAAAGATGAACTCCTACCAGGAGAAGTGTGATGTTAATGGGATTTAAGATCTTCCCTGCCCATTAATAGACCTCAAGTAGAGCCCATTAAGGGAAGCTTGATTAAGGGGGGCTTGTTTCTTAGGAAGGCACACACCTTTTACCAATTTCTGTTTGTCACTGGGTCACAAGGGTTGTGATGCCCTCTGGCTCTAAAAAGGGTATATATACTCTGGGGTTAGAATTTTGCTTTGGGGCTGACTCGTTGAAAGAGTACTCTTGAGACTCTGGATAGGCATTAAGGAGCCACTCCACCCACCTTGGTCCAACAGTTAGATCTGTCTGCTGATCTGTGCCAGTTTCTCAGACAGTTAGAAGCCCTGTCTGTTGGTTTGTATGTCTGCCTGTATTTTCTTTGTTTGGATTTACTCTCAAATTCAGGGTGCTGATTTTTCCCCTGAACTAATGAACGTAATTAAAAAAGGTTGTTGACCCCTTTCCTAGTAAAGCAGATTCTAAGAACCTGTGCTAGTAGCCATCCTGGGTATGCCAGTGCAGTTGCCACTACAGGAAGGAAGAACAAGAGATTTGTGATGGAGGAGTATGGCCCTGATTTCAAAACAGAGTAAAATGAATTGATTTTGGAAACTATAAAGTATACTCTTTGCAAAATTCTAGAGTGCTTAGTCACTCTGATCTTTGTCTGTCTGGTTTAAGTTTCTAACTTATTAAGTTAGTGGTTCTCAACCTTCCTAATGTCGCGACCCTTTAATACAGTTCCTCATGTTGTGGTGACCCCTAATCATAAAATTATTTTCGTTGCTACTTCATAACTGTAATTTTGCTACTGTTATGAATCGTAATGTAAATATCTGATATGCAGGATGTATTTTCATTGTTACAAGTTGAACATAACCCACAAGTTAAGAACTGCTGTATTAAGTCCTCCTTAAATTTCTCTGACTCCAACATCAACCAGCTCTTTGAACCTCCCACTTGGTACTTATTTCTGAACTTTTTGATTCGGTATTTCATCTGTGTGCTGTGACTTTGGAAGGATCTCACACCATATCCAGGGCCATCACCAGTCATCCTGGCCTATGTCTTGCCACTGGGCTCCAATGACTCTGGAGGAGAGAGTGAGGCTGATGACTTTGCATAGCCCTGCCTCATTTAAATCCAATTCACTTGTGAGTCAAGACATCACCCTCGTGATGTCCTTGGTACTCTTTGAGAATGAAGGACGAACAACAACAATCTGTGACTTTAAAGTCCCCAGCTTGTGCCTTGAATTCATTCACTTTCATCTGTCTGGTCTCATCTCTTCAGTGCCCTGATACCTTCCCCTTATTTCAGTTGGATTTTCTAGTACTTACTTCAATTATTTTAATTTCAATTCTTTGCTCTATAGCTGACCATCATGGACTTACTAATCAGCCTGAGAATGATTTCTGTTGGTACCTACTAGTGAGAACTCTGAGCTTCAATTCCATTAAACATTTATTAAGTACCATACTATGTGTAAGCCCTTTAGCCTTCCAGCTCATTTCTTGTTATTCCCATTCCTGTGCCTTGGGTTAAGAGAGTGGGAGGGAAAGCTAATACACTTGATGACAGAATTAAGATTCAAAAAATATTTCAAAAGGCTGGAAGGAGGGGCTGAAACTAACAAGATAAATTTCAAAGGAATAAACATAAAGCCCCATACTAAGAATCAAAAAATTAACTTTAATGTTGGAGACTTGGCTCTCTGGCAATGCCTTTAAGGGAAAAAAAAATCCCAGGGTTTTTTTGAATGCTCAATATAGATCAAGTGTTATGTGTGTAACTGCCACCATAATCTCAGGGTTAATAGAAGCAAGTATCCAAATCAAGCTTTGTGCCAGTTGTATTCCATATGGAGTAGCATATTGATTTTAGGTGCCATATTTGAGAAGGGACATTGACAGACTTTAGTGTCAAAGGAGGGTCACCAGAATGGTAAAGAAGCTTAAATAGAGACCATTTCAGAGGAAGAAACGTTGAAGGAAGAATTAGGGATGTTTACTCTGGAGAAGGGAACTATAGTTTGTGTTTTTGGCAGGGGGTTGAGGGGTGGGATGGGAGTGGACACAATTGTTATTTCCTAAAACTTGAGGTGCTATTTTCAGAAACAGGAATTAGACTATTTTGTGGATCTCCAAAAGCAAAAACCAGAATTGGACTTTGCAAAGCATAAATTTCACAGTAATATGAGAAAACCTTCCTAACAATTAAAACTATTTAAAACTAGAATGCGTGGCCTTGTGAAATAATGAGTTCCCTCTCAGGGAATGTTTTCAGAGGGAGACTACTTGATCAATAAAAGATTTCTGAATTGGCTAGAAGGTTGGAAAATGAATGACCACCAAGAGCCCTTCCAGTTCTATGATTCTGTGATTCTAATTGGCTTATTTTTCCTTTGGTTAGAGAACTCCTTTCTCATGAGCTATGTGGTGATCTTTAATCTAGGAATACTTAGAGTCATATTTGGACAAACAAGCTTAAAATATGAGAAGGAAAGCATTTGTACAGGGATAAAATTTAGTGGAGTATTTATCAGTTCTTTTTCTGGATGCAGATGGTATCTTCCTTCATATGCCCTTTGTAGTGGGTATTTATAATATTCAAAATGACTTAGTTGTTCTAAGTTGTTCTTAAAACAATACTGTGTTACTGTATACAATGTTCTCTTGGTTCTGCTCATTTTGCTCTTCATTATTTTGTGCAAATCTTTCCATGTTTTTCTAAAATCATTGAGCTCATCATTTCTTATAGCATAGTAGCATTCCATCACAATCATATACCATAACTTGTTCAGCCATTTCCAATTAATTGGCATTCCAGCAATTTCCAGTACTTTGCCACCACAAAAAGAGCTACTATAAATACTTTAATACATGTGGGTTCTTTTCCTTTTCCCCCAATCATCTTTGGAAATGGATATAGTAGGGGTATTGTTGGGTCAAAGGCAGTTTAATAACTCTTGGAGCTTAATTCCAGATTGTTCTCCAAAATGCTTGGATCAGTTCACAGTTACACCAACAATGAATTAGTGGGGAAAAATATTTTATTGGAAAGTATCTCATTCGTTCCTTCTCTCTCCTCCCCTTACATTGACTACTTTAGTTTGTTGTGTTTTTTTTTTTGTTAGAGGTGACTGAAGGCAGAAATCCCTTGATCTTCCTTAAGATTCAAAGGTCTCATCTGAATTAGTTTATTTATGCATTACTTTGTAAATTAGGTTTGAAGCTGTCCCTCAAAATTGCTCTTGTATCAGGATTTTTTTTGGTTGCTTTTCCTACTAAGAATCAATCTGCATATGGAAGAAGTAAGTATTCTCTGTTTCTTTTCAAGCACTAAAGCTCACTTGACTAAAGGGTTGGGGGAACAAAGTTTGAAAAGTAAGGTAGTTCATATGGATTTCAAATACTGGAGCAATATGAATTTAGTAGATAGCATAGAGTCAGAAGGATTACAATTTAATCTAAACCAGTTCACCTCTTTGCCAGGGAAGATTTATTTGTATGATTGAATCAGAGAAATACCTCTACACCTTCTAGGGATTTTTCTCTGTTGCAAACTATTGAGTACTTTCACAGCTGACTGCTAAATAACTGAGCCTCAGTGGACTTGCTCTGCCTTCAGTTCCTTCATCTTAACTATAACGGGGTTCAACTAGAAATTCTATGAGGTTTCCTTTCACTTTGAAATTTACTGTTTTTGTGATCCAAAATGCTCACTTAACACATCCCAATGAGAGTGGCCATTTTGCTAAAAGGCTAGTGTATTCCAAAGTTAGACCAGGGAATTCCAAGGCCTTTTCACTGCATTTTTATTTAACTGTCTGCCCCCAGGATTAGATTGTTTTTTAACTCTCAGGAAAATAAGGTGATGTGTTGACTTTTTATAGTGTATGTCTCAGCTGACAGGCAGCATGGCCTTATTGATGGAGTGCTGGGCTTGGAGTCACAAGACCAGGGTTTAAATCCCACATCTAACACTTACTAGAAGTACCTTGGTCATATCACTTATCTTTTCTAAGGCTCAAACTACTGTAACTTGGCAGCCCCCAAAGCTAATTCAATCTTCAGCTGCATTAAAAGAGGCACAGAGCTTCCATAAATAAGGAGGTGATTGTTTCCCTGGAATCTGCACTAGTTAAACCACATCTGGAGTTTGTGTTCAGCTCTGAATGCAAATAGTTTAGAAAGGATACTGATAAGCTGGAGAGCATCTGAGGAGAGCAGCCAAGATGGGGAAGGGCTTTTAGTCTGATCCTTAAGAGAATGGTTGAAGGAATGGGGAATTATTTAACTTGGAGAAGAGAAGAATCATGGAGGGCTGTGATAACTCATGTTCAGATGTATGAAGGATTTCTACAGTGAAGAGGAATTAAATTTATTCTGTTCAAATATTGGAAGGGTTTTTATAACGAAGAGGAATTAATTTATGCTGTTTGGCTGCAGAGGACAACTTGTTTGTGGATGTCAGATTTTTATTAGGAATATTTAGTGAAAATAGTTTTCTCAATTTACATCTTTTTTCAGATTCTAACTGTATTACTTTTATTTATGCAAAAGCTTATTAATTTTCTACAATAGCTAGGATCAGTTTTGTCTTGTATTTTGTGTCTGCTTATACTATAAATTTTCTGTTCTGCAATTTTTAAATGGCGTATCTTTTTTGCATATTTAGACCATTTATCCATTTGGAATTTACCGTGTTATGTAAAATAAGATCTAAACCTATTGTGGGTTTTATGATCTAAACCTGTTTTCCATCGAGCTATTTTCCATTTTTGGCAGCAGAAATCCTCATTGAATAAAGAGTCATTTCCCCATTATTCTGTGTACTTAGATTTATCAAATACTAGAATGCTATGTGGGGCAGCAAGGTAGCACAGTGGATAGAGCACTTGGGTCTAGGGTCAGGAAGAACTGGTTTCTAATCTGGTCTCAGACACTTAGTACCTGTATGACCCTGGGCAAGTCACTCAACCATTCGCCTCAGTTCCCTCATCTATAAAATGAGCCAGAGAAGGAAATGGCAAATCACTCCAGCATCTTTGCCAAGAAAACCCCAAATGGGGTCACATGTGATTGATAACAGCAATACCAAACCCTTTTCTTCTTGCTCCACCAGCCTAGGATTTGCCTTGATGTTCTTGATCTTATTCTTCTATTTTGTCTAATTCTGTACTCAAAATAGGCAGTTTATGAGAATGCTAGAGGAAAATCTATCAAAATCTGGCAAGTAAAGCTCGACTGTTTTGATTTCTCTGTTTAGTGCTCCACAAAGCCCAGCTCTGGCAAGTGTAAAGGTTATCTTGGGATCTTGAAAGCAGGGCAGCAGAAAACCCATGAGTTCCCACAGGTTACACATGTCGGAAAGACTGAATACAATCCTGGCAAGAGACTGGCTGCTTTCCTAGGAGTGGTCTAGCTAAGATAGAGATGAAAAATATGTGGTGATGAAATCTTCAGCATTGCCAATCTATGTAGCAGATACAAAATGGTTACAGTCTTCTGGATCCCTTATCTCAGTGGTTCTCAACCTTCCAAATACCGTGACCCTTTAATACAGTTCCTCATGTTGTGGTGACTCCCAACCATAACATTATTTTTGTTGCTACTTCATAACTGTAATTTTGCTACTGTTATGAATTGTAATGTAAATATCTGATATGCAGGGTGTATTTTCATTGTTACAAATTGAACATAACCCACAGGTTGAGAACCATTGCCTTATCTACTTCTGCACCGAGGGTGGCAGAGTGGCCCAAAGTGAGACAGAGGATTCTAAGAATCCACAGTGTTTAAGCTGCTTAAAACAGGCCTGCACAACATACCACCTGTGGGCTGCTTTTGTAGGCCTCGAGTGGCCCATGGGCCATGTGTTGTGCAGGCCTGGTCTACAACATTCATGTAATTGTTGGTACTATTTAAGGCCCTTGTCTCCTCTGGCCTGGACTCTTGGTATAACCATCTAACTGGTCTTCCTGACTCCAGTCTTTCCCTTCTCTAATTCATTATTCACACAGCTGCCAAGGTGATAAAAATATGAATGCTTCTGTTTGATGTTTAAAGCCCTTCATAATATGACTCCCTCCTACCTTCCCAGGATTATTGTATGTTACTGTCCTTTACATACTGTGTGAATCAGCCAAACTGGCCTGCTTCCTCCCTCACATACATAACACTCCATTCCCCATATCTGTGTCTCTACACAGGTGGTCCACCATGCCTAGTATGTACTCCATTTTCATCTTTGCTGTATAGAATACCTACCTGATACCACATCACACCTATCAGGTTGGCTAACATGACAAAACAGGAAAATGATAAATGTTGGATATGTGGGGAAATTGGAACACTAATGCATTGTTGGTGGAGCTGTGAACTGATCCAACCATTCTGGAGAGCAATTTGGAACTATGCCCAAAGGCCTATAAAACTGTGCATACCCTTTGACCTAGCAATATCACTTCTAGGTCTGGATCCTAAAAAGATCATAAAAATGGGAAAAGGACCCACATGTACAAAAATATTTATAGCAGCTCTTTTTGTAGTGGCAAAGAATTGGAAATGGAGGGGATATCCATCAGTTGGGGAA
Organism: Pseudochirops corinnae; assembly: GCA_028646515.1. Taxonomy (NCBI): domain Eukaryota; kingdom Metazoa; phylum Chordata; class Mammalia; order Diprotodontia; family Pseudocheiridae; genus Pseudochirops; species Pseudochirops corinnae. Next base: position 213,028,626 of record CM053587.1, read on the forward strand.
TGACTGAACAAGTTGTGGTATATGAATGTAATGGAATACCATTGTACTATAAGAAATGATGAGCAGGTAGACTTCAGAGAAAACTGGAAAGATTTATGTGAACTGATGTTGAATGAAATGAGCAGAACCAGGAGAACATTGTATACAGTAACAGCCACATTGTGTGATGACTGACTTTGATAGACTTAGCTCTTCTCAGCAATGCAAGAACTAAGACAACTTCGAAAGTCTCATGATGGAAAGGGATATCCACATCCAGGGAAAGAACTACAGAGCCTGAATGTAGTTGGAAGCATACTATTTGCTCTGCTTTTCTTTTGTTGTTTTGTTTTATTTCTTCTTTCTTGTGGTTTTTCCCATTAGTTCTAATTCTTCTTTATATCATGACTAATGTGAAAATATGTTCACTACAAATGTATAAGTAAAGCCTATATCAGATTGCATGCCATCTTGAGGAGGGGGAAGGAAAGAAAGGGATAGAAGATTTAAAACTCAAAGTCTTATGGAAGTGAATGTTGAAAACTAAAAATAAATAAATAAATAATTAAAAAAAAAAAAAAAAAGAATACCTACCTGAGAGAAATGATTCTGAAAGGCTAGGGGTTGTCTGGGAGCAAGAGTAATTGAAGTCATGTCCTCCAGCCCCTCATTAGAATGAGTCTACCTCTCATTATAATATTCATTCTTCTCATTAATTGTTAACCAACCAGAGTTGATTGCCACCCTCAGGAACACCCTTTTCCAAGGGCATATAAGTGTTGAGTGGGTTCCATGAGAGGTCTTTCACATTCGAGAATGCCATTAACCCCTTTTATTAATTGTCCACTTGCATAATCAATAAAATGATTAATTACCCAGAAACTATGTCTCTCGAACTTTTTACACATCACATAGTTATGTTCCAAGCTTAATTACCACCTCCTAACAAAGCTTGTCCTGGTCTCCTCAGTTCTTAGCGTCCCTTCTAGCAGAAATTACTTTGTATATATGTTTTATGTAAATCATGCCTCCTAACTTTGCTTTCCTCCCCAGTGGGAAAAGGCCCTCTTCTCTTCTATGCTCTTTCTGTTGGTGACCTCTTGCTACTTGCTACTATAGATTTATTTATTCTCTACATATGACCCACGAATCTATATATCGAACCCCAATCTCTCCCCCAGAGGTTCAATATCTCATCAGTTGTTTATTGGATATTTCAAACTGGAGGTCCCCTAGTTGTTTCAAACTTAATATGTCCAAAACAGAACTCACTATCTTTTCCCCCAAAACCTACCTCTTTTCCAAACTTCCCTATTTCTGTCAAAAGCACCACCATTATTTCAATCTCCCAGGTTCATAATTTTGCCATTGTCTTTGATTCCTCTCTCTTTCTCACCCTTCATAGACATTCAGTTGCCAACTTTTTCCATTTTTAATTCTGCAACACGTCTTGTATCCAATCCCTTCTTTACTCACAGAGCCACAACCTTCATTCAAGTCTCCACCACTTTTCATGTAGGATATTGCAATGGCCTCCTAATCAGTCACTCTTCCTCAAGTCTCTCCTCATCCTCTACAGCAGAGTTTCTTAAGCTTTTTCCACTTAAGCCCCCTTTTGGAGTTTCAGCAGCATTTGTAAGCATTGCATGGTCTGAGGGCATGAACAATGCAAAGTGTGCTTGCTTTATGGTCAGAACCAAGGCTGCAGTGAAGTTGCAGTGCATCATGGGCAAGCACTGCCAGAAACACCTAGGATTCATTATGTGTTTGATTTTTAATTAATTTTTGGTCATTGCACATTCAGAAACCTTATGGGGCCACAACCCACAGTTTAAGAAGCACTGCCACAGCTAACATGATGATTTTCTTTAAGTGCAGATCTATCTATGTCACTTCCCAACTCAGAAATCTCCTCCCTGTTGCATAAAAGATAAAACATCAGCTCTTCTGGCTGACTTTTTAAAACCTTCACAACTTGGCCCCAACATATCTTTCTGACCTTGTCCTACATTACTTAACTTCCCAAATTATAAGCTCTTTTTTTTGTTCCTCACATATCCTCCACTTCATCTCTGCTTTTGTACTTCTTTCCTGCCTATAATGGCAGTGTGGTGGCACAGTGGATAGAGTACTGGGTCTGAAGTCAGAAAGACGCATTTCTCTGAGTTCAAATCTGGCCTCAAACATGTATAAGCTGTGTGACTTGGGGTAAGTCACTTAACCCTCAGTTTCCTCATCTGTAAAATGAGCTGGAGAAGGAAATGGCAAACCACTCCTGTATTTTTGCCAAGAAAACCCCAAAGGGGTCACAAGGAGTTGGACTAAAACAACTGAACAACATACCTATAATACATTCCCTCTTCACCACTGCCTCATAAAATTCCTTTTTTCCTTCAAGACACAGCTCAAGTATCACCTTTCTTGATTCTCCCCAATGGTTAGTGTATTTCCTCTTTACATTTTATTTAGATGCATTTTGTTTATTTTTATTTATTCTGTATATACTTATATGTGCATTTCTTATCTCCTCTGTTAGAATGTAATTTCCTTGAGAGTAGGGATTGTTTCATTTTTTTTGCATTTGTATTTCCACTGTCTAGTGGACTACCTGGCACATATTAGAAACTTAAGAAATTATTATTAATCAATTGATTCTGTATTTACTTATCTGTGTTCATGTCACTTTCCCCAATAGAAGGTAACCAGAGGAGCAAGAACTACTTTGTTATTTATTTTTTACCTCCAGTGACTAGCATAGTGCCAAGCACCTAGAATATGTTAATAAAGCCTTGTGGAATGAACTGAATAAATGACTCCTTATCCAATAACCAGTAGTGGGTCTTACCAATTTCATTACAAATGAAACCAGAAGACAAAAGGAAATTGAAGATAGAAGTTAGGACCACACACAGTTACTCCTTGTAGAAGCAGAGGATTTGGTAGAGTTTTTACAACTGAATATCCAAAAGCAACAAGAAGCTTCATTCCACCGTACATTGGACTATCCTGTATCACAGTGTCATGAGAATTTCATGACATGCCATAAAATACCCTCATGAAAATAACTTGCCAACTTATGTGTCCTGCTGCTAGTCAATGTCTGTTGCAGAGAAATTCTATTGTGAACTCAATAAGACACTAGATTAATTCAACATATGTTTGAAACTATGATTTCAGTGCAAAGGTGAGGATAGCAAAAAGTAAGTTGAAAAATATGGTTTAGGACTAAGGAACAAGAAAGGTCAGTGACTTCTATAGTATTACACAAAAGCCTCACATCACAGATGCTTTCTTTTTTCTTTAGGGGAGGAGGGAGGGAGAAAAAAGGAAATGTTTGATAATTGAAAAAAAAATTAAAGAATATGTTTGCTTAGTGTCTTGTAAATCTAATGAAAAAGATAATTGTTTAGTTTTACTTTACAAACCAAACCAAACATGTAGAGAAACAATGGGCTGTGTGTGATTGCAGCAGAACTAAAAACTGGTCTTCCTTAAAACATTTCCTCTCACCTACCTAGGTTAGTGTGTCATCCCCTCCCCCCATTTCTGTTACCCTATGTGCTTGCTTTAGAAACTAAGTGTTTTAACTGGCTTAAGGGGGTTGGTTACTTTGGAAGAGTTATGAATTGCAAAGGATCTCCAGCCCATGCTTTTTTAGCAGACTCCTATGGGTACAGAGCATTTTGTTGTTCAGCTGTTTTCAATTGTGTCTGACTCTTCGTGACTCCATTTGGAGTTTTCGTGGCAAAGATACTGGAGTGCTTTGCCATTTCCTTCTCTAGCTCTCTTTACAGGTGAGGAAACTGAGGAAGACAGAATCAAGTGACTTGTCCAGGGTCACATAGCTAATAAGTATCTGAGGTCAGATTTGAACTCAGGGAAATGAATCTTCCTGACTTGAGACTAAGTACTCTATCCACTGCACCACCTAACTGCCCAAGAATAGGTAATAATGGTTTATGTTTACATCGACAGTTTGAATAAAAGACTGGAAAGGTAAGCAATGCCTTAACCCCACCAAGGGAGAAAAACTGAGAGTGTAATAGACTTAACCCTCTTAGTTCCACACTCAAGTTTTGAAACTAAATCTTAGAATTCTAAATCTGGTTCTTTCTTCTTACGGACTCTAGGTAAATTCTAAAAGATAGCAGACAAAAGAAAGATTTCAAGTCTAGGGGCATTATCCACGTATGAGTTGCTACAAGTGGAGAGTTCTAGGCAGTTGAAGACACTATGGGAGCATTGGGGACCAGAAAGGGGAAAGGGTGAACAGGTAGTATCCCTGAAAGAAGGGCTTGAGGACAAATTTGTAGGACTTCACAACTTTGACTAGGATTAATCACCAAAAGTAAGAAATTTAAAGTTGTCTAATGGATACACATTAATAACTGACTGTAGCCCAGTGCAGTCCATAAGGGAAATGGTCTTAGAGTCAGGAACATCTGGGTAAAAAATCCAGCCTCTAACACATAATACCTCTTTGACCCTGGTCAACCTCTCCATGCGCTCTAGCAACTCCCTCTAAGACTGCAAGTTGCGCCAAAGGTGTATTAGTAGAGAAGGTTCCTTACCAGGAGCTCCCTATACTCATGAAATCATAGAAATGGAAATAAAACAAAACAGCCTTGATATTTATGTAGCATTTGATACACTTTGCCAGATTTGAGTCCCATAGCATACCTAAAAGGGAGAGAGGGGCAGGAACTACAGGGAAGGAGAAAGGGAATAAGTATTTACATACTACCTACTATGTGCCAAACCCTGTGCTAAGCGCTTTATAGTAAGTTACTATTCCCATTTCACAATGGAAGACAGTGAGGCAGAGATGGCATGTTTGCATGGTTTCTAGATAATGGACAATGTTTTTGCACTTTCCCAATGGAGTGAAACAGGGTTATGCTTGTTCCCATGCTTTTTAGCAATGTTGTTTTCAGTGATATTGTAGGACAAAAATGGCATCAAGGTCAGTTACCGAACTGATGATAAATTATTTAACTTGAAATGGCTAATTTGCAAAGTAGAATTGACATAGCTGGAAAGGAGCCAGGACTGTAAGATGTGCACATTTAGAAATGTCTCCATTCCAAATGTTCATATAGACCAGTGTTTCTCAACCTTCCTAATGCCGTGACCCTTTAATACTCGTATATGGGCTTATCTGCATGTGGGAGGACCCGACTGGAGGTGTGGTGTCTCGGTTGCTAAGACCATTGGAAATACGTGTTTTCCAATGGTCTTAGGCAACCCCTGTGACCCCTGTGAAAGGGTCGTTCGACCCCCAAAGGGGTTGCGACCTACAGGTTGAGAACTGCTGGTATAGACTATTTGTGTCTTACCTGTATGTAGTGGCAGCCACACTGGGCATACCCAGGATGGCTGCTAGCAAAGGTTCTTAGATCTGCTTTACTAGGAAAGATAGCTGTTTAAGGGGTCAACAATCTTTTAAAATTACATTCACTAGTTCAAGGGAAAAGTCAGCACCCTGGACTTCCAAGAAAATACAAGCAGAGAAATAAAGACCAACAGAGAGGGCTTCTCTCTGAGAAATTAGCACAGATCAACAGGCAGATCCAACTGTCTGACAAAGGTAATACATACATAGTTACCAGAGAGAGAAGCATCAACATAGGGGTTTTTCAAAGCTGAGAGGCTCCTTGGCTACTCAGAGTCTCATCTGGCCAAATCATAAGAACACTCTTCCAATGAGTGAGCCCCAAAGCAAAATGCTAACTTGAGAGTATATATCCCCTTTTTAGAGCCAGAGGGCATCACAACCCTTGAGACTCAGTGCCTAACTAAGCAAGCTTCCCTTAATGGGCTCCATGTGAGGCCTGTTAATTGGCAGGGAAGATCTTAAATCCCATTAACATTATACTGTACTAGAGCCTTCTGAGCTTGTTCTGGTCTGATCATCCACAGTTGGATACACTACATTGACCTCAACATAATGATGTCATTTTTGTCCTCTTAAAATATGAAGGACAACAACCAAACATTATTATCATCATCTTTCACAGATGAGGGAACTAAGAACACAAAGTTTGTGATTGGCCTATGTTCACATGACTAGTAAGTATTTTAACAATTTTAAATAATATTTTATTTTTTTCCAATTACTTCTAAAGGAAAACTTTAACCGTCTTTGTTGGGGGAACAAGGGGAAATGCACCTTTATTTTTATTCATCACTCATTCTTTTTGTGTTCCCCTCCCAGTATAACCTGCCACATATTCAAGGCAATACACAACCCTGTCTTGACATTTTGTATAATGTTTTTACATCTGGACCAGTTTTTTATTTTGTTTTATTTACTGTATTAAAATAAAATGCAGAGAGCACCATCTTGCTACTGATAACATTTAAACTAAAAACTAAGAAAAGCAGGTGTAGGAGAGAGGACTGACCATTCATAAACACAGACCATGCTTGAAGTAAATCTGAGCTTCCTCAAAAGGAGGCTGTGTGCAAGCATCTTCACAGAGAGCACTTCTGTGTCATACAATTTAACATTCATTTTTTTAAAATCTTTTTTGAGTTCCAAATTTTCTCTTTCCCTCTCTCATCCCTTCCTCCCTGAAAGAGTAAGCAATTTGATATAGGTTATACATGTGCAATCATGGAAAACATATTTCCATATTAGTCATTTTGTGCAAGGAAACTCAAAAAAAAAAGAAAGAAAAAATTAAAAATAGTATGCTTCAGTCTATATTCTGATGACATCAGTTTTTTTCTTCTGGAGGAAGATAGCATGTTTCATCATGAATCCTTTGGAATTGTCTTGGCTCATTCATTGTATTATTGAAAATAGTCTAAGTCAAGCTGCCAGGAAGAAACAATTTGAATATTGTGGAAACACAATTTGGATAATCCAGGATCTAGCAGCTTCTACACTAAGGTATCAAAGGGCCTAGAATATGATATTCTGGAGATCAA
>CM053587.1:213036037-213067530 GCA_028646515.1 Pseudochirops corinnae
TTTTTCTGTTTGTTTGTAACTTCTGTTTGTATTCTCTGAAGTTCAGGGTGCTGACTTTTCCTCCTGAACTAGGTAAATGATATGTTTGATTAAAGTAAGATTGTTAACCCATTTTGAGTTGCTTTCCTTTAGAAAAGCAGATCTAAGAACCTGTGCTAGTAGCTGCCCTAGGCATGCTAGGGTGCTTACTGTTACAGCCTGAGGTTCCACCTTGTACTCATCAGTTTGACAAAATTGACAAAAAAAGAATGATGACAAATTGCTACAGGTGATGTGGAAAAATAGGCACACTGATATGCTATTGGTGGAGCTATGGACCAGTAGAGCCATTCTGGAAAGTAATTTAGAACAGGGACCCCAAATCTGTTCAACTGTGACCTAGTTCTTGGGTCAGCACTCTCTTAGTTCAGATTCAATGTTTGCACAAAATCAGACACTCATATGTCATTGAACACTTAATACAAGGTTTACTTTGCCCCAATAACTAAGGAGATGAAACAAGAATAGAAAAGCAATTAGCTGTTCTAGATGCTAACCCTGTTTATCTCCATGTGGAAACAGGTCCATCTGGTCAGCAGGGCAGAATAGCAACATTCAAATAGGTTTTAGAAAACCATCAAGGGGCAGCTAGATGGTGCAGTGAATAGAGCACCAGTCCTGGAGTCAGGAGGACCTAAGTTCAAATCTGGCCTCAGACACTTAACATTTACTAGCTGTGTGACCTTGGGCAAGTCACTTAACTCCAATTGCCCTGTCCTCCCCCCTCCAAAAAAAAGGCAAAAAATTCTAAATAAATAAACTATTAAAAAAAAGAAAACCATCAAGTCCAAGTGGTTTGCCTAGGACTTTTTATTTGCTTAGATGACCAGGAAGCTTAGTAAAAAAACCAGGGTCAATTAAGTCTTAAAGATAGCTTTGTCTTGGGCCTACCCCCATGTTGGTTGGGATGTAGTGATATGTGAAGGAAAGGAAGCTGCATCAGGGAAGCCAGGACCAATCATATCATGGTGGGTGGTAGGGGTGGAGGTGGCTTTTTCTTCCTTTAGGTAAAACCTCTCCATGTTGTAAATAAGAAGAAAGAAGCTGTGTCAGAGAAATGCTGGTACTATCATACCAATATTGCTACTAGACATCTACCCCCAAAGAGATCAAAGAAAGAGAAAAAAGCATCCATAGGTACAAAAATACTTGTAGGGGTTCTTTTTCCAAGGCAAAGAATTGGAAATAGAAGTAGTGCCTCCTCAACTGGAAAATGACCAAAGTTATAGTATATGCATATGATGGAATATTCTTATACTGAAAGGAATGAGGAAGTGGATAGTTTTAAAGAAATCTGGGAAGACTTGTATGAACTGATACAGAATAAAGTGAGTAGAATCAGGAGAACATTTTATACAACAACAATTTTCTGAAGGCACACATCTTTGAAAGACTTAGGAACTCTGACCAACATAATTGCCATAACCACAGTTCCAAAGCGCTCATGATGAAAGTCGAAACATATTACCAACCTCCTCACAGAGAAATGATGGCCTCAGCACGCAGATTGGGATGTCTTTTAGATGCAGCTAATGAGGGCATTTGTTTTGTTCAACTCTATGTATTTGTATCAGCATTGTTTTCTTCTTGCTTTCTCAATGTGGTGGGAAGGAGACAAAGAAGACTTTCATTGATTGAAAAAAAAAGGAGACAAGGAAAACTTTCATTGATTGAAAAAAAAACTTTAATGCAATTATCAGGATATTAAAAAAAATAAGTTACTCTACCCCAGGTTAAGAATTCTTGTATTACATTAATACACTATAATTTATTCAACCCATATCTAATTGTATTATATTGTTTTGCTATCAAAAATAAAATAACAATGAATATCATCGTAAAGATAGTCCATTCCCCCCACCCCCCTTGCTTCGGTATCTTAGGACAAACTCCTAGCAGTAGAATCATTAGAGGGCATGGTTAATTTTGTGACTCTAATTGCATGTCACTGTATTGTTCTTCAAAAAGTTTATTCCAGTGTATAGTCAAGAATAGGCAATTTGCAAAAAAAAAAATCCCAAACTAATATATCTTTAAGATTTAGCATTTCTAGCTTTTTAGGAGAAAATCAGACTAAATAAAATATGTCCTCAATTATTACCATAAGGTAATTTGAAACCAATGTTATTTGTAGTAATAGGTTGAAGAATCAAAAGTTAGATATGTTCCTTTATAAGCTCTAAATAAGTGATGGTACCAGGAAAACTTTCCCTAAAGGAGAGGAAAACCAAGTCAGGACTTTATACTATTTATTAAAAAAAAAAGAAGAAATAGGAGAAAAATATTATAAATGTTTTTTCACAAGTGCTTAACTAGATTGGTATTGAGAGTGATATTCTAGGCATGAAAATATGTTGAGCAAGAATGGTTTTAGTGAGAGAGGTGGTTCTTACTCAGCTGTAATAATTACTATGTTTTGGCACTTCAGAAAATAACGAAGGCAGAAAATGCTGTCATTCTCAATAAGAGGATATGAGAAAAATGGAAATAAATGGCACTAATTATCCTATTCATTAAACACACTAAAAATATAGTCAATCATGCCCTACTGTCAATAGTTGGTATATTAACCTCATCCAAGACATGAAATAATTGCAAAATATCCACTGAATTTCTTTTTTCACTTATATTTTTGCCAATGTAACTTTTTACCTCTCTCTGTAAAGACCTAAGTTCATGCATTGAGACATATCTTAGGACTGGGCCCACAAGGGCAAAGGAAATAATGACAAATTACTCATTTTGTTCTTTGTCATTTATAGCCTTCTACATTACTAAATCTGTTTTATGTGTTTCCAAGGAATAGACTGGGAAAATATACAATTATCTGATGTATTAAAGAAATTGTTTCTCTGTCAGTGGTTTTTTTTTTATTCTCTGGCAGTTTTTTTTTCCTTAAATTTTTTTTTCATTACTACCATAATTAGATTTCTAGATCTTGCCTAGAGCCTAGAGAAATGAGTCACAAGTCACTTGCAGGTCATTCAGCCTGGGAACCCCTATATTAGATTAGCCTGGGCCATAAGCTAAGCCTTTCCCTATCTGACTTCACTGAGGGAATAATCTCTATCCCCTCCTTGCTTCACCATTGACCTTCACTGACATTCCCATAGGGTCCTGTAGGAAATGACACAGCAATGAACCTATCAAAAGTAACTAACAATTACATAGTAAAATAGGGAAGATACAAACCTGTTTTCAATGAAGGATGTAAAAATTACTTTATTCTCTTTGTGTCCTGCTTTCAGGAATAAAACCTTACTGTTTAGAGATCCTGGCTGTGACCTTTATGCTGCCCAGCCTTATCCATATTCATCCTCATTTTCACTTTGAAAATGTAGCAAGACAGTTCTGAAATGTATAATGCCCTACATACACTAGATGGCAATTTAGAAATAATGATAATATGCTGTTCTTTGCATACAAAACTCAATAATGTATCTACTATGAGTTATGTTTTTTAGTGATAATTGGTATATTTCTCTATGTCATTTGTATTCTTTTGCTAGATTCTGCCCATGGCCATTGCATAATTCTTTTTTTATTCTTTATTAAATAGTATAAATATAAATAATATAAGTAATAAATAAATAATATAAATTCTTTATTAAACTTTAAAAAATTTTATATTTTATTTTTTCCCATCTACTCTACTAAATTGTGTGTGTTTATGCCATAGTAATTTCCCCACTGATATCTCTCACTCTCTCTGCACTTTAAACTCTCTCCAGTAGCAGCAAAAACAAAAAGAAAACCAAAAAACCCAAACAAAAAAACAACAACAGTTAAATAAAACCAAATGACATAGATTATTCTTACCTTGCCACCATGAGGAAGAAGGTATGGTGATTGATATATACGTGTTAGTTGGAAGCCAGATTGGTTATTATGATTAATTAGATTTAATTTACAATTAATCAGATTTCATAGATGTAGAGCTAAAAGGGACCACAGAGGCTATCAAATCCAATTCTCACATTTTCTAGATGAGGAAAATGAGATACAAGAAAGATTAAATGATTTTTCTAGGGTGATAAAAGTAGTAAATGTTTAAGGAGGGATTTGAACCTAAGTCTTCCTGATTCCAAATCCAATGCTCTGCCTAATATCTCATACTGTCTTTAATGTTTTCACTTATTTTATTGTAGTCATTTTATATATATTATTCTTCCAGTTCTTACCTCTTTCTGAATCATTTGATCCATATATTCTCAGGTCTTTGAATTCCTCATTTCTAGTTTCTTGTAATAATTTTCTATTACATATATGCACTTCAATTTGTCTAAGTTTTCCAATTTTTTCAAAAATTTTTTCAATTTGTCCTAGGTTTTTTTTTTTTACCATGAAAATACAATGATTAATATTTTATTATATAGAAGGCCTTTTTTAAAAAAAAAATCTTTGATCTACCTTATGATCACTGGAGCAAAGAGTATGAACAATTTCTCACATTCAGTTCAACTTAAACTCCTATGTGTCAGGTGCTGTGAATGAATGAATGAGTGGAAATACAAAGACAAAATCAAATAGTCTCTCCTCTTCAGGAGCTCACATTTTATCATGGTAAAGTGACATGCACACATATGATAAATACAAAATAAAGTAGCTTCTAGGTGGGGACAAAGGTCTAGTATGAAGGACAATGTTAAGAAACAAGTATTCTGGAAAGCACAATGTAACTGTATAGAGGAGGGTGCTGTGGGAGCACAGGAGGGATTGGGTTAATGGGGGTACCTATGAAGGTAAAAGAAATGATCAGATAAGGAAGGTAGCCATTCTACAGCTCTGAAACAGGGGTATGGAGTGGAGCCATAGAAGAGGAGACTGTCATACCTTTCCTACTACCAAAGATAATACTTATTTGCTTTTTTGTCCCTAAAAAGACTGGAGGAAGAGGAACAGGTTATGACCTCATCAGAATAGACATTCAGTCTCTGGTCCTGCCTTGTGCTCAAGTCATGGATCCACAGAGTCCTAGATGCAGGTTGCTTATAGAAGGATGAGACATGTATGAGATATTCACTATAGATGTGCTCAGCACATTTCCTCAGGGTGTGCACTGAGAGAATATTTTTAAGGCAAGTATCCTTTGTACAATCAAAAGAACATTATTTTTATTCATCGAACTAAAGAAACTAAAATAATTACTTTACAAATAATAATTAAATTAAAAAATACAGATTTGCACAAAGAACTCCTTTTAATTGAACTCTCTTCATCCCTCCAAAATATAGGATAACCTTTTTGATCTTATCTTCTTGGCTAAAAAAGCATCCTTGCAACCAGGTCTCATACTCTCCTCTAGTGGACTGGCAAGTAGAGTATAAGGACTGATGACCAGAATCACATCTTTTGAAAATTTAAATATTAATTTTTCTACCCTCCTTGCTGTATTAACCTAAGCTCCAGGGTCAAGTATTATGTGCTGAGCCACAGAAAATGAAATGACCAGAGGACTTGAAAAAGGAGAAAAAAACTTTGGCTGATTTTTCCCTGATGTGGCTGTATCTGATTAGACTCCTTGGGCAGGAGGAATAGTGGAGTGGGGGCAGGACGGGGAGTTGGAGGGGGTGGTACCTCCTGGGAGCAGGGAGGAAGAGGACAAACAGCTCACTGACCCTGACGGACTGGGCTCCATAAAGCTAATGTGCCACTGGAGAAGTTAGGGCAGTGTCACAGAAAGAGGTTGGCAAAGAACCACACTAGACCACAATTTGACCAAGTAATTAGTTATGCCTCATTCTTCCTTTAGTATAACCTCAAGAAAGCCACAGAAAGGAAGAGTTCCTGAAGGAGGAAGTGGGAGTATACAGTGGCTGCTGTGAAGGGTGTTTGGGTATCTTCAGAGATTTAATTTAATTCAATAAACATTTATTAAGTGTCTACTATGTGCCAGGTGCTGTTCTAAGCACTGGAGATACAAAAAGAGGCAAAAGATACTCCCTGTCCTCATGGAGATTATAAGCTAATGGACATAACAAACCTGCCAACTATTTATAAGAGGAAATAATTAACAGACTGACAACATGCAAATATATATAGAGCAAGCTATAAATAGAATAAATAAATAATTAACAGAGGGAATTAATTAGGCACTGGAATTAAGAAGGGTTGGGGAAGGTATAGGGCATGGTGTTTTAGTTGGAACTTAAAGGAAGCCTGGGAAGTCAAAGATTGGAAAATCTGCCCCTTCCTGCCTCCTCTCACCAAGTAGACCCCAGAGGATTAGAAATTACAGTGTAGCTGGGTGCATCATGTACACAACTCTGGTATTCTTCCTCAGACCAGGTGAGCTCAGCTCTGCAACAAGACTCATTCCACTGCCTACTAGATTATCTCCACCACCACCCCAGCATAGAAGCACAGGAATGTATTTGTTGCTGGACAAGTGACCAGTGTGGGGTGGGAGGAGAGGCAGAGTAGATATATAGTTCCTGATCTTGCCAGAGAGAGTCAGTGGATTCCTGTGACCAGGATGGTTATTGACGGGTGAGGTATGTTTGAGGTACTCACCTTCAGCCAGGTCCAAAACAAGTCAGACCAATTCGAGGACCAACACACAGTAGGTTTCAAAAGTTTTAATGTAGTTTTAAGCTGTTAAAACTGCACCAAGACTTTTAGGACAGGTGTACTAGTGTGCCTGTCTTCCCAAAGCCCTTCCAACACTATTTCCATCCTTTATCATCCTTGTCACTCTGAAAACAGCATATTAAAGATAAAATTGAATTTTGAAAAATTGAATTTTTAAAAAGATTGCAAACACCTTTATCATTGCTGATTTAGAGCAGTCTTTCACATGATAGCACCCATTTTCAAAACTGATAGCCAAGTTTGAGGTGCACCCTGAAGCCACAAAATGAGACAAAAACAACTTTAAAGGTAGTTAGGTGGGATAGCTAGGTGGCACAGTGAAAAGAGCATCTGCCCTGGAGTTAAGAGTACCTGAGTTCAAATCCAACCGTAGACACTTAACACTTATTAGTTGTGTGACCTTGGGCAAGTCACTTAACCTCAATTGCCTTGCCCTACAAAAAGACAAAACAAACAAACAAACAAAAAAGGTAGTGAGGTGGCACAATGAAGAAAGGAGTCAGGAAAACCTGAGTTCAAATCCAGCCTCAGACACTTACTAGATGTGTGACCCTGGGCAAGTCACTTAACCTTTGTCTCCATTCCCTCAACTGTAAAATGAGAATGATAACAGCACCTGCTTGCCAGGGATATTATGAGGATCAAATTAAGACAATATTTTTAAAGCAGTCCTTTGTATGCTTGTTTTCTTTTGGTAGTTTAATTATGGAAAGACCTGTAAATTGAGGTTAAATTGACTCTTAATTGCAATCAGATGAATAGAAGTTTTATAAAACTGGAAGAACCTGAAAACTATGTGCTCTGAATGCAAAAGACCCTCTAATGGCATTTCTGACTGTTTTTATGTAGAACTGAACCCCTTAAAAGTCATTTTAAAACAGCTATCGGCAACATTTTAATCTCCCCTGGATAGACTCCACATCTGGTGTTTTAAGGTTTGAGGGAATGCTGGGTTTAGTCTGGTAGCAATTCAGTACAAGTTGTTGGATGGTCTCTGGCTGCAGGGCCAAGAATTAATTGACTACATTTTATCCTCTCTAGTGGCGGGGCAGGAATAATTATGGAGGACATCTAGATGAATAGGATCATGGGACCACAGGTGTATAGAGTTAGAGAACATCCAATCCAATTCCCCTCGTTTAACATATGAGGAAACCAAGGCTCTGAGAGGTTTCAGTGACCTAACCAAAGTTGCACAGAGAGTAAGAGTTAAAATCTGTACTGGAATTCAGGTTGCATGACTCCAAGTCCTACACTTTCTGCCATATTCTGTTCATTTTTTAAAAATGAGGTTGGTTATGCCAAGCAAAGTGTGCTGAAGAGTGAAAGAATGAGATTCAATATCCTGGGGGGCCTGTCCCTCACTCTCATTTGGCTGTGCGTCATGATCCTCTCAAACTCAGTATTTTTATCTATAAAATGAGACTGTAGTGATCAATACTGGTACTTCCTCACAGGGTTGTTGTAAGGGACAAATTAGGCAGTGTAAGAAAGAAGCAGCTAGGTTTCCCAGTAGTTAGAGCTCAGGACTTGGAGTCAGGGAGCCCCCGAGTTCTGCCTCAGATACTAATGGGCTGTGACCCTGGGCAAATCACTTCATCTTTCTCATCCTCAATCTTCTCATCTGTATGATGGGAGTAATAATAGCATCTTTCTCACAGGGTTATTGTGAGTTACATATGCAAAATGTTTTATGAACCTTAAACATTATATAAATGATAACTATTACTATTTATTAAGTAAGGAATAACGCCAGTCTTAAAATGTTATATGAATGGCAGCTAAATGGGTTTAAGAATAGGCTACACAGGGGCGGCTAGGTGGTACAGTGAATAGAGCACCAGCCCTGGAGTCAGGAGGACCTGAGTTCAAATTTGACCTCAGCCACTTAACATGAAAACTAGCCATGTGACCTTGGGCAAGTCACTTAACCCCAATTGCCTTAAGTTCCCTCCTCCAAAAAGCAAAAAAAAAAAAAAAAGAATAGGCTACACAGAACCTAGGAAGAAGTGAACACACAGATAAACAGATCGAAGTTATGTGGAGAAGGCTAAAATTAATCTATGAACTTTACTCTTAGACATAATCTATTTACACACTAACATCTAAGCTGTTATTGCTCTACTTATCAAAGGTGACCTTTGATTCAATTTGGGGCAGGAAATGATCAAGTAACTGTGTCAACATACAAACATCAATCCTGCTTAGAGGTAAGAACCATGGCATGGAATAGAATTCTAGAAGGTGAAAGTTGAAAGGGACCTAGAGGTCTCCAGGCCAAACCTCAGTCCTTGCAAAGGGGTTTTGCTGGAAAGGACATGGAGGCTCCCGGGAGTTAACTGAACTGCTTGAGGTTGCACAAGTAGGTGGATTTTGTATTACAAAGCTGTCTGCATGTCCAGGGGAATCAAGGGGAAAACAAAGTTTGGGGTACAGTAATTTTAAATACTTCAATATTTCTGTACAACAAAAATATTCCTGGTTTTTATGTTAGTCATCCTCTTTAGGAAAAAAAATCATCATGAGCTTTAAGAGGATAGAGCTAAGTTGAGTTGTTCTGGGTTAAATAATTTAAAATATCAGTCACTGTTCAATTCCATTAACTCCTGCACACATTTAAACAAAACCCCTAGTGAAATGTAAAGCAACACACTTAGAAACCCAGGAGTGGGAAAGCAGAAAAGGTTGGAAAGAGTTAAGCTTCCTGGCTTTCCAGTAGCTGGATCTCTCTCACAGTCCTTTTCACTTGCTAATTTACTACTGAGAAGTACTTGGGCTTCTTTCCTGGGTCTTGAAAACTGGGAATAGAATCTAGTCTTATAAAATAATAGACCTTGAAGATGATTAAATTTAACCCCTTCATTTTACAGATGGGGAAACTGAGCCCCAGAGAAGTGAAGTGACCTTGCTGAGCTCACGTTGGGAATTAGTGGCAGAGCCTTGAGTTCAAAGTCTGGCCTCCTGACATTATCTACAGCTGATGTTCTTTTCCCTATGGGGGACTGCCTTTCTAAGCAACTGACTCCTTTCAACAAAATTTCTTTACTTCAAGAGTGTAGTGGAGTTCATTAGAAAGGCTTATTAACTATAGGATCTTTTAAAAGAAGATTGGAGGTTAATGTGCATTTCCCGGGTCTAGGGCATTAACCAGATTGTAGCTGTCTGATGAAATCTACTTGGCATTTATTTAAAAAAAAATCGTGCTTAGGCTGTGTTCTGTTTTTATCATTTGAACAGTTGTATATTTTTTCCTACATTCGTTTGATTAGATAAGAAATTGTAAGCAATTTATTTTAAGGGTGGAGGAGGAAGATGATAACATCAAACACTCCTTGGCTTTTTCAGTTAGCACTCCCCAAGATTTCCTCAGTGAGAGGGCTGATTTCCCTCATGGAGAGAATCTGCTTAGTAACCAGGTCCTTGAAAAGTGTTGATTCCTGTTTGAAAGTTCTCTGCTTTAGGAGAAAAAAAAAGAAAGAAAAAGGCCTTGTGACTGTTTTCTTTTGATTTTTATTGCTGAAGTTAAGTGCCCTGGGCCAAATCCTAGCCTTAGTTACAAACTGATGTCCATTGTGTACAGTACAAGTAACCACGCCCTGTATGAGAGAGCATTCACTGTCTTCCCTGAATGGCTTCCCATTATAGTAGAGAGGAGACTCGTGGTCACAATCTTAAGCAAGAGCCTGGCAACCAAATCCAGAGCCTTAGGAACAAAGGTAGAAAGATTTCTAGTTGGAAGGAACGTCAAAGGGCACCTCGTCCAGCCCCCACATTTTATAGATGAGGAAACTGGGGCTCAGAGAGGTTAAGTGATTGGCCCAAGTTTGGAGATAGTAAGTAGCAGAGCTGGGATTTGAACTGAGATCCTTTGGCCTGTGCTTCCTCTTAGCAGTTGTCATCGGTCCTAGCAACTTAACTCATATGTAGGTCCTTCTAGTCACTTAGAGATAAGGCCAACCCAGCAGAGCTCCCTGTCAGAGGTATTCATTTTTCCGGCCTATCTCTAGTTCCATGTGTGCTGATCCTGAGAGGTACATACAAAGGGGCCAGTGAAGGAGGACTCCTAGTTGCTTTGGACATACAATTTACCAGACTGTAGGATCATGGGCAAGTGTGCCAGCTGCAGCATCATTTAGTGTTGGAACACTGTGGTAATATTTCCATATTGGCTAAGGGGAGAGATTATGTTTTATTCACTCGCTCCATCACAGAATTTGGTACGCCAAAAATGCTTCTTGAATGAATTTGTATAGCATGCATGTCCTGAAAAGACTCTTTCCCTCTCTTGAACAGGCTGAAAGAAAGCTGGAGACACAGGCAATAAAAAGAGGATCATGGGACTTTCTGGATAGTGTAGCCACAAGGAACTCAGAGGTGCCTAGAAGAGGTGACCATTACTGCCAGATACTACTGAGAAGTTCCAGGTTCAAGTCAGAAGCTGTGGAAACCTTGATGACCAGCAGTGCAGGGGGAGGGAATAAAAACCTCAGAGGGAAGGAGGGAAAGGAAGGATACTGAACCAGTCTCAGGAATGATCACAACTATGCAAAAGGCAGAGACTTTACTAATGGTGCTATGAGTTTACCAGAACTCTAACTGCATCTGGAGGAAAACGGATCTCATCACAGGGGGAACTATGACGATTGCCTTGCTAAAAAGGAACTTGGATATTAGTCCTTTTTCTTTCTGTTCTAAAGTGCTTGTGCCATATATGTTTCATGGCTAAAACTTTTGGCAACCTTGAGGCACTTTGAGAGACACAATCCCAATTTTGATGTTCCCAGAGGGAAATCTTGCTGCATAGAATAATTTTACATACATACACGCACATACATACATATATATACATATGTATGTGTATGTGTATATGTATACATACACACATATACCTATTTGTGTCTAATAGGGGAGGGGGAAAGGAAAAAAGAAATTTACCTGATAATTTTGTTGTGTATTTGACAGTAGATTTGAAGTTTCATGTGCAATCATCTTTTTTATTGTATTATTATAGAAATGTTTGTTTTATTCCAAAAATTTAAAAAGAAAATTAAAAAAAAGAAAATAAGTCATGAAGATTAGAGAGAAATCCCCATCACTGAACATCAGTACATCTGCCAGAATTCTGGCACTTGTGTTAAATAAATAAACAAATACTTGGGTTAAATAAGGAATGAATGAATAAAAGCAAAGTGGTAGATAAGCTTTTCTTGTTTTTAGGGAAATTTTCATTAAAACTTTATTAAGAATGGAGAAGAAAAAGGTTTTCTATATGGGGGGCTAGATGTGAGGTTAGAGTTAGAGTTTATTTCCTTCCAAGGAGGTCTTCCTTAAAAGAAAATGTTTCTATACTGTCACTTTGGCCATTCCATATCAATACAGTCTCCATAACCTCTGCTTCCAGACTGACAATAGGTAGTATTATTGCAAGGAACTTGGGATTTCTAAAGAGCCCAACAACTCACCCCTTTGGTGAGCCTGTTTCCTCAAGGGCTTTACATTGATGGGACTCAAGGAGAAAGAATTTGGGATCATAAGAGATTTCAAACAGCTTGTCCTCTACTAGGATTTACACTCTATTAAGACAGGTTGGGAGTGAATCCACTGGGAACACGGGACAGCTAGAGGCCACTGTCTGTCTCTCTTTCTCCTCCCTTTTTCACTTCTCTCTTCCTCAAAACTCTCCCCTCCCCTTACTTTTCCATGGACTCAGGTGTATGAACATCAACAATGAGGTCTCAATTAATGTATCCTTCCTGGAAACTTGAGTCAATGTCTAATAAAAGGAAGAGTATATCAAAGGTGTAATAACTGGAAGACAAATTTAATGCCTTGATTGAGTTCACATCCTACCCAAGAAGGAGGAAAGGCTCTTCCTTCGGGGCATGACTGGTCACATCAGCTACAAACTGATTTTCTTTTTTTTTCCTTTTTTTCTTTTTGGAGGGGGGAGGGCAGGGCAATTGGGGTTAAGTGACTTGCCCGAGATCACACACGGCTAGTAAGTGTTAAGTGTCTGAGGTGGGATTTGAACTCAGGTCTTTCTGACTCCAGGGCCAGTGCTCTATTCACTGTGCCACATAGCCGCCCTACAAACTGATTTTCTTTAAAGTGAGGCACATCTGCATCTTAAAAGAACTTTATAAATCATCTTTTCAATACTTCCACTCTCTTCTGTGTGGTATATTGAGACAGTGACTTGTTCATATCCAAGAGAAATCCAGGAGGATAGTTAAATTCTGCAATTAAGGCTCTGGTATTCTTAGCTCCTGGGTGTTTTTTTTTTCTATAGACTGTGTACAAATTGATTGTATTTCCCCTTATTATCCTTGTCAAGGGGTGGTTGCAAAGGAAAATATTACCAGGGAAAGATATTTAAAGCAAACTTGTTCATCCTGCCAAGAGTTTTGTCACAGTGAGAGCAAACAAGTTGTTTACATAAAGAGGCAAGGGAAGAAAACAATTAGCTGAATAAAAATTAATGAAGAAAAGATAATTAAGTTGGGGTTAAAACCCCAACTTCTCATTGAGATGTCACTTCAGATTTCTAGATCTAGTTCACAATCACAAAATGATACCTTTCCATAATTATCTTTGTCACCTAATCAAGCCCTTGTTCTTGTTCAAAGCAAGTTGAAACAAAACAACAAAATAGTTGAAGTTTGTTCTTTGGAACCTTCTCATCTTTCTTTCTCCCTTTCCAGTGCCCCTCTCCTCCTACCATCACCTTCCCCCAAACCCTCCCATGTCCCATTGGTCCTTGTGGTTGCAACACATAACTGGGGGCCACTTTTGCCCAGTGGTGATGGATGGCCCTCTCCTAAATGGTTTTTTGTAGGGTGGGAAGTGGAAGTTTTCTCTGCTAATGGGTAGATTTTGAATATTCAGTGAAGTTTTGAAGAAGGTTTATATGGTCGTGAGAGTGGAATTGTTAAAATTCTTCTGTACAGATAAAGGACATAGAAGGTAGGCAGCAAGTTGAAGATTTATCCTGTGTATAGCTTGCTTTGTACATATTTGTTTGCATGTTGCCTCCCCCATTAGGTTGTAAGCTCCTTGAGGGTAGGGACTATCTTTTGCCTCTTTTTATATCCCTATCATCTAACATGGTGCCTGGCACACAGTAGGTACTTAATGAATATTGATGGATTTTGCTTTTAAACATCCTCATACTATAATTGCTAGATCTCAGGAGTTTGGAAACCATTCATTAGTATAGAAGTTGCTCACAGAATAAGGGAGTATTTCTTTGCATTTATTTTCTTCTGGTTTTACATACTAAGTCTTGGGAAAATATATTAGGTTCCACTTTAACTTTTCTTCCTCAGATTTACATATTTATTTATTATAATATAATTATTATATATAGCATTTATATTTATGCATTTCCTCTTCAGTGATTTTCAACAAAAATTCTGATTAGAAAAAAAAAACTAGTTGTGTAGGGGAAAATGTTTTTCCTATTAGAGAATTTCCAGCTTCTCTGGATGGTGCTTTAGTGATAGCGGCATTATCATTGTAAGGAAGGCAAGGCAATTGAGTTCTAGGGTAGGAAGGCAACAGTTATTGTTGAAATGCTTTTTTCCCTCTAAATTTACATGTAACCAGTCTATATAATGTAGACTAGCCAGGGTTCTTGGTAAATGTCTTTAAACTGTCCTTCATGCTGTAGCACTGACTGTGCTGTCAGGAGGGAGATGGAGAAGGACAGGGAGAGGGTAAGAAGATGGTGAAGGAGACAGTGAGTGAGAGAAAGAAAATGAGATGGGGGAGAATTCTGTAGCAGTGCAGGGCAGGCAGTGCATTTATGGCAAGGATAGTAATCTGGCTGGTGGTGCAGTGGATAGAGTGCCAGCCCTAGAGTCATCACTCCTCTTCATGAGTTCAAATCTAGCCTTAGACACTTACTAGCTGTGTGACCCTGAACAAGTCACCTAAATGAGCTGAAGAAGGAAATGGCAAACCACTCTAGTATCTTTGCCAAGAAAACTTCAATGGGGTCATGAAGAGTCAGAAACAACTGAAAACAACTAAACAATTAACAAGTAATATCCCAAACTCTAGGACAAAGTATGATAGTCACCAATACAGAAAACTCCCATTATTTCTGTCCTAGTAATCAGTTCAACTTTGTTTGCTAAGAATCAAATTAAAATAAAAATTTCCCTTATTCATTTCTCCACATTTTGAAGGGTAAAATTATTATTAAGACAAATCAATAAAGTATTAGCTGTGCTAATAATAGGGTTGACTTTGCTTATGTTACTTGCTGTTTGTTGAGGCAGCTGGGTGGCACACTGTGGGGTGAGGAGCTTAGGGTCAGAACAACTTTAGTTCAAATTCTGCCTCACATACTGACTAAATGCACTGTACTCATTAAGTCATAATTTAACGTCTCTCAGCTCTAGTTTCCTTATCTAAGTGGGGATCAAAAAACAGGTGAGGCCCTTTGTAATCCTTAAAGTGCTGTTATTGTTCTGTGTCCCCAGGAAAGTCTTCCCTTAGTAGCACATGGTAAAAGTTTCTGGAGGGCTTAGAGCACAGCATCCACCAAGGGGCTCAGGCAGCAATAACTCCATGTCTCAGGGTCAACAGTGACTGAGTCCTTGACCACACTTGAGGTCTTCTCTATGATCTCAAACACACTTGTGTCATAGGTGATAGAGCCTGGCATTGGACATAAGGCAAAGAAGTCTTTGCCTTTCTTTGATCTCCAATTCTAATGCTTCATGCAGCTCCAGGTAATTCATTTCCAGAAAGATGATTAGAAAATTAAAAAGAATTCAAAGGATCATAATAATCCTAATGAGAGGACTCCAGGGGCAAAGTTATTTTTTTAAAAAAAAGAAGGTTGAAAGACCTAAATATGAATAAAAGAACTTTTTAATAAGTAATGGAACTTATCATACTGGAAGGCTGTAAATGTGGCAGAGAAAAATGGCCAGAATTATAGAGAAAATGTTGAGTGGTTTTGCTTAGAATAAAGCTGTATAACTAAGAGAGGAATATTGGGCCAAACTGATCTCTCATTTGAAGATGTGTAGCCCTCTTCTCCATTTCTCACCAAAATACATAAAGACTTAACATGTTGTAGATGAACTATAGAAGTCCTTTCCAATCTTGAATGACCCCTCTCCAAATACCAAGCTCCACAATTCTTTCTACAGTCTCTCTGGAATATGAGATTGGCTCATTGACCTAGAGAAGGGAAAGGGGATATTTGTGAACTTCGTGTACAATCTGTCTACATATATGTCCTTTTTGCCATGTTCATGCTATTGGGTGCTTCATGTTTCTATATCTATTTATGAACTCCTGTGAGCCCTTTGCATCTTTGGCATTTGGGGAGGGGGTGAGGGAAGGAAAATAAAAGCCATGTAATAGTCATTGACCATGTTGTCCACTAAGTGTCTGAATGAGAATTGAAGACCGTGTGCAGCACATTTGGGGAAAATTAGACATGAACAATGCCCAACTTTTATTTTGGAGATGTTCTTTTGGAAATTAAATCTGAGTTGTATCAATGGTCCATAAACAACAAAACTGACCTTCTTGGGAGTCAGTTCCTGAATCAGACCTGGTCTATTTGAGCCCAGAATCCCTGGGACCTGGTAAAAATAAAATACAAATTCCGTCAGCTGCCATTTAATGCTTTTACAACAGACAGCAATCTAAATTTACAAACTTATTGCATATTGCTTCCCTTTATATATTCTACATTAAAGCCAAACTACTCCATTGCTGTCCCTCACACACAATATTCCATCTTCTTTCTGCTGTTGAACAGGTTGTCTCCTATGCCTGGATTGGACTGTGTCATAATTTCTCCTAAGAAGTTTTAGATCCCTTCAAAGTTCAATTCAAATGTTACCCGAGACATGCAGCCTTTCCTGTTCCCCTCATTAGTGCCTGCTCCCAATTACTTCCTATTTACTTCATGTAAACTTTTGTTAATGATAGTGTGTGTGTGTGTGTGTGTGTGTGTGTGTGTGTGTGTTGTTTTCCCCCAGCAGAATATAAGATCCCTGAGGGTAGAGGCTATTATTTTTTGTTCAGTATCCAGCATGGTTTATATTATACAATTGGTACTTAATAAATGCTTGCTATTTTATTAAAATCTTTCCTCCACCTTGTTAGTAGTAATAGAAAGGCAGCTTCCATCCTTTTGCTTAGACTGTTCCCTATACCTTGAAAACTGGGGACTCCCTTCCTCCACATCTAGCTCTGCCTGCTGTATCCTTGCTATTTTTTCATTACCACTACTCAGTGATTGGTGGAGAGAGTTTTACCAAAGGAATCATGTTGTTGTTGTTGTTAGTGTTGAGTTGTATCCTACTCTTCGTGACCCCATTTAGAGTTTTCTTGGCAAAGATACTGGAGTGGTTTGCCATTTCCTTCTTCAGCTCATTCTACAGATGAAGAAACTGAGGCAAACAGGGTTATGTGACTTACCCAGGGTCACACAACTAATAGGTATCTTTGGCTAAACTTGAATTCAGGAAGATGGATCTTTCTGACATCAGGCCCAGATGTCACTTAACTGCCTCGCTGCCCTACCTATGGAATCACAGGTCTATACTAAAAGATTAGACTTGCCTCTTATATTTTAGTTAAGGCAGAGAAGATCTAACAAGATATTTTATTTAGATTTCTGAAATTTTTCATTTTCTCAAAATATTATCATAAGGCAAAATTTCTATATTGGGTTTTATATTTGTGTTTATGAGTAGTATGGTTTGTGTGTCCAAATTTGATTGAACTTACTTGTGAAATGAGAGGTTTCAAACAAACTGCAATGAGCTTCTTTCCTTGTTGTTACAACATATTAAGTATTTTAGAATATAATCTTGGAAATAGTCTTTCTGTGAGAAGATAAAAGTATCCATTCTAATGACAGGAAACCTATCTTTATTGCCTCTGATTCAGGTTGATTACCACTCATAGGTCCATGGTTTGAAATTCTTTTTGAGGAAAAATTCCTCAAAATTTTTCCTTTATGTAGGTTGCCCATTTTCAAGTCATGAATTGTATTTTCAGGAAAATATTCAGCTGCATTCAACTCCCTTCCTCCTATCAGGTTTGCAGGAAGCAGGTGTGGAAAAGCAAATCTGTTAGGAACAGAAAATAAAACCAACCCCAGGATCAGTGCCACACCTGAGGCCATTTGACTCAGAGGCTCATTAAAGCTCACTTATCTTGGGTCAGAGGTGGGATATGTCTCCAAGATTTATAGGGTTATAAATACAGAATGAGAAGAGACTTCAGAGGGCATCTAGTTGAACTCTCTAATTATACATTTTATAGTAGAGGCAGCTAGGTGGACTTGGAGTCAGGAAGACCTGAGTTCAAATCTGGCCTCAGACACTTACTAGTTGTGTGGCCCTGGGCAAGTCACTTAACCTCTGTTTGTTTCAGTTCCTTCACCTGTAAAATGGGGTAATAATCCCCTGTAAAAATAATAATAGCACCTGTTTGCCAGGGTTTTGTGAGGATAAAAGAGAGAACATTTGTATAGCATTTCGCTCACCTTAAAGAGTTATATACATGCTAGAATCATCATCATCATCATCATCATCATCCCCCTAAGAAAATTGAGGCCTTGGGAGATTAAGAGACCTTACCCAAGTTACTTTTTTCACACAAGTAATAAGAATGCATTATTTATCACCAGCCATTATTAGGATAACTGGGCTGATGGGCTGATATCTATCAGTATAAAATTTCTCATTTTGCATGTTGTTTTGTTCTAATTTAGACACATCTAATCATGCTACTCACCAATAAGGCAGGGCTTGAACCATACTAGTCCTCTGACAACATAGACCCCAGATTCTTTTTCCCTGTGCTTTCTTAGAAGACTTCCTTTGGAAGAAGTAGATATTTATCTTTCACCTAGAGAGGCCCTAATCTCCATAAAACAGTGTAGGAAGTGATAGTCTGTAACCCTTCTCAATTCTCAGTATCTCCCTTCAAACCAATCATCAACTATTTATCAATTGCCAACTGTGTTCCAGGTACTTTTCTAGGCCTTGGGGGTCCAAAGACAAAAATGAAATAGTCCCTTAAGGGCTTGCATTATATTCAGGGAAGTGACATGTGTGTAAAACAGTAACTACAAAATAAATGCATGGAAAGTTTTGGTGAGAGATCTGACTGGGTGGGGAATCAGGATAGGCTTCACTGAGAAAGTTTCATTTGAGCAGAGTATGGAAGTTTCCTTCAAAAGCATTCTAAGAGGCAGAGATGAGTTCAGCTCATCTGGTTCCAACATATGGAGATGAAGGATGGAGTATTGAGTGTGAGGAATGGCAAAAAGGCCAGTTTGGCTGAACAACAGAGTGTAGGAAGGAGATCAATGTCTAAGGTTGGAAAGACATTTGAAGATTGAGTTGGGAAGGGATTTAAAAGCTAAGCCAAGGACATCATATTGCATGCTAGAGGCAATTGGGATCCATTGGAGTTTATTGAGTAGGGGCTGATGTAATCAGACTCTGGGAAAATCATTTTGGCAGCTGAGTAGAGGATGGATTGGAGAGGGGAAGTCTTTCATCACTTCTTTGCCCTCAGATCCAGGTTTTAAGCTAGGTGGGTCCCCACTGTCAGGTGAATAGTTATTTGATACATGAATTCAGATATTAATACATGAATTCAGGTAATTAAGGGTATTAATGACTGAATATGTCACCACATAGAAAAGTATGTGCATATTACAAAAGACACTTGGAGAAAACAGTGCAAAAGAGATTGATTTTCAAAGGCATACATTTCTAAGGGTAGATTTTCTTACTCTTAGCAACCTAAGAATGTCTATGGGAAAAGGTTCATCCTTCACTTTCCTAACTGAATTATTGAAGGTCAATATGCCACTTCTTCAAAATGGATTTCCTATTAAAGGGAAGAAAGAGATTATGTGGAAGGGAGGAAAAAAAGGGCATATGTCATGGTATAGCAGTTAGAATCCTGGACTTGAAGCAAGAAGACAGGTTTCAATCCTTCCTTCAACACTTAGTTGTATGACCACAGGCAAGTCACTGAATCCCCTTGAACCTCAGTTGTCTTATCTATAAAATGGGAACAACATCTTTAGAGTCAACTTCTCTTTTTAAAATTGAATTTTATAATTATTTTTTTCACTTAACAAGTATCTCTGCCTCTCACCTTCTTCCCCACCCCAATTGAACAAGAACTAAGAAAGAAAAAGAAAATCCTTGACAATATATATATATATAGTCACAACTATATATGTAGTCAAACAAAGCAAATTCCCACATTGGTCATATCCAAAAATGTTTCTCTTTCTGCATAGAGTTGATCTTTCTGTCAGGAGGGTGATAATATGCTTTATCTTTGGTTCTTTGAATCATGTTTTGTCATTTCATCATTTGGAGTTCTCAAGTCTTTCAAAGTTATAATATTGCTATTATATAAATTGTTCTCCTGGTTCTGTCTACTTCACTCTGAATCAGTTCATACAAGTTTTCTCAATTTTCTCTGAAACCATCCATTTCATCATTTCTTCTGTAGTACCCATATCTCACAGGGTGATCATGAGATTCAAATGAGGTAATGTTTAGAAAGTGCTTTGCAAATCTTAAAGTGATCATAAATGGCAACTATAATTATAATTAGATCTAGAAGACAGTGTGCAGGGAAGGACCCAGTAGCATGAAAGCAAGGGAATGATGACTAGAGCAAGATCTTTGAGAAGGTTGATGTTTTGAAAAGCATCAGTGTTTTGAAAATGAAAAGCAACAAAAGCACAAGAATAGGAATTAATCTTGCCAAGCAACAGGGATGCATCTTTTTCTGTGTGAGGCAGGAAAGAGGCAAGAGATGGTAAAGCTATCAAAGTGAGATACAGCTTGAACTACAGTGAATAGGGTTCTGAATCTGAAGTCAGGAAGACCTGAGTTCAAATCTGGTGTTAAGCACTAGATATTTGATCCTGGGCAACTCACTTAACCTCTGCCTCAATTTCCTCTACTATTAAAAGGGGATAATAATTACACCTACTTCACAGGGCTATTGTGAGGATCAAAGATAATATTTGTAAAGCAGTTAGTGCAGTACCTGGCATGTAGTAAGTACTATATAAATGCTTATTATTCCCCTCCCAATCCTGCCATCACTCAGTGTTGAACTATGGAGAAGCAAAATTGAGGGAGCTCTTGTCAAATACCCCCTCTCTTTTCAGGGAGGTAGGAGGCTAGTATATCTGACTCAAGTGTTAGAGATAAGGATATGGTTTGGGCTTAGAGGAAAGAAGAAAAGCTTTGGAATAGTCACTGTGGGAAATGAGATGGGGAATCAATAATTAGATTTGGGTTATTAAGATGCAATAATAACCTAAGGTTCTACAGCTGGGTCCCAATTAGTGCAAAAAAGGAATCCCTTGAAGTGATTACACTATTCAAAGTTATAATTATGTAAAATATGATAATTGGTTACAGATTAATGGAAACATGCAGTACAAATCCAAATATATGGCTACTTCATGGAATTCATTCTTGGCACTAATCAGGACCTAGCTGTACAACCTCAATTTATAGTGAATGAAATAACCATTATTGTGTGACTTTCTCCAGTTGAGACTGAGAAAAAGAGTAGGAAAATTGAATAGTGGGAGTATTCTAGGCCAGGCCTAGGGCTCAGGCCTTTTTATTGATTCAGGCTCAGGATTAGAACAAAATGAAAAGCTCATGGGTCTTAAACATTTTCTAAAAAATACATTTACTTACAATACATTTAGAAAAGGCTGTAATTTACTAATAAGAGATGCTATTCCTCTCCACCTACATATTCTCTGGGGCTGTAACACATCCCTCAGAGCATTAAGAATTCAGTCCAGCCTCAGGAACACCAATTCTCCATAGGCTGGGTTCTTCTTAACTCAAGTAAGAAGGAAGCCAGTGATTCAAACCCTAAACTTCAGACCAATGGAATCCTGAGGATGGGCTTCTTGGTCCCTGAAAGGGAAATGAGCACAGCCTACATAACAATAAAGGTTATTCCTGCTATAGGAGTTTAGCTCACACCTAGGGTTTAGTAAATTAGGGATAATAAAGGGGAGGGGAGAGAAGGATTCAAAAGGTTTTACTAGAGAATTATTTTTTTTTACCATGGAATTATTAAAGAGGTAGATCCTAGAGCTAAGACTTAGAATGGGGTAAAATAAATCAAAGTTGTCGACAAGATAGGACAGTAAAATAGAGAAGAGTAGAGGAAATGAAATTATCACATATCAGTTATCAGTCAGCTAGCACTTCCTATGTGCTAAGTGTTGGGAATACAAATAGACAGGACCTACCTTCAAGGAGTTTGCAATTAAATGGAGGAAGAAAACACATAAAATGTGCAGGAGTTGGGGGCATCTAAAATCCCCAATCTCAGGCAATGTAGTAAAAGTTGGAATGCAGCCTGGACAGGACAGGCATGGCTAACCTGGGTACCTCTTTAAATGAAGGTTCTGGGATGAGCCATCCAATCACAGGGATAGACTGCAGTGGCAAAAGTGCTTTCAATGCATGAATTCAAGGGACTGAATGAGGCCTCAGGTTGAAAAGTTGGGGGCGGGGGACACACATAATAAGAAGGTTGGAAGGGCAGCCCAGATGGGAATGGCCCCAGTGGGTGATCAGTATAGATCTATTGATTTGACTTCACAAATAAATAAAAGAAGCCATTTTCCAATAGGTTGAAAAGTGGCACAGTCTGATGGAATAAGGGACAGCAATGCCTAGAGCCCTGGACCTAGAGTCAAGAAAATCTGAGTTTGAATCCAGTCTCAGATACTTACTGGCTAAATAACCCTGGGCAAGTCACTTAACCCCTATTTGCCCCAGTTTCCTCATCTATAAAATGGGCTGGAGAAGGAAATGGCAAACCACTCCAGTATCTTTGCCAAGAAAATCCCATAGACAAAGGAGTCATGTAGAGTTGGACATGACTGAACTGCTGAACAATAAAAACTAGTAGAATAAATGCTGACTTGGAATCATGAGAATCCTATCTCTGGTGCTTAGAAGCTGTTTAAACCATAGAAAAGTCACTCAATTTTTGTGAGCCTGAGTTTCCTCACTCACAAAATGGGGTTCCTATACCTATAGTACCTGATTCACAAAGCTGTTGTGATCAGATAAGATTATATATATACATATATATATATATATAAATGTGTGTGTATATAAATATGCATATGTACACATACATATGTTTATATACATGCACACTGTATGCACACATATAGTAAGTGATTAGCAAGCCTTAAAGTGCCATGTAAATGTTAATTATTAGTATGAACTAATTATCAGTTCATTCCAGAATGGATGTTATACTGTTTACAATTTTGAGACATGATGTATTTTCTCATTGTAGTAGAAAGTTTATCCTTTACAAAGAGGCTAAGGAGATCTATCAACATTTAGAGTCAAATAAATACAAATCTGTACAACTAACTCATGTGTCTGCAGGTGGAATTAAATTGATCCCAGAGCTTCGTGGGCTGGTCTCTTTCAAGGTCTTGGTTCCAAACATGTATTCCATTCAAATCTGTGTGTTTCTGTTTCATTTAATATTCTAGTAATTACAGTCTGGATATCTGAAGATTTGAAAGAAGCTTTTCAAGCTTGGGAGTAATTATAATTTTATCCACCCGATCATTTTCCCCTGGGAGATGACATGCAGAAGGATGCCCTAGAAACTGGTGTTAATGTGAATACAGGACAGTGTCACATTAGCCCGTCTTCATACAGGGTGCTAAGTTATGAACATTTTTATCTTGTTCACAGTAAGTTCTGTGTTTAATGGGGAGCTGGGGGAGGGAAAAGATAGGATTTAAGAATATGTAGAGGAATTATATGCAAATGGTTCAATGGAGGAGACCCTAAACCTAACCATAGAGCTCTCCCTAGGGCCCAGGCTCAGTCTGTGGAAGGGCAAATATAAAATACATATTTCTGCCCAAGACTCAACACTTATACCCTTTAAGACCCAGGAATTACTGCACCTCCTGGAATGAGTCCAGGCCCTATCTCTCACAAAGCAATTTACAAAAATTCCTTCTAAAAAGGATCTAAGGATGGTGATGACCTGTAGCCCTGTCCACCCTTTTCCCTCACTGCGCTACTACCACTACCGCCCCAGGCTGGGATCACTCCCAGAACACTTCACTATAATAGGGAAGCTAATGAGGGAGCAGATGATGTAGGACAATGGTGTCAAACTTGAATATAAAGAGGGGAGTGTCACTAAACTGTACATAAGTGTCCCTATTGGTCCCTATTATACATTGGCTTAGTTTTAAAATGTAGTATGATTTATGTCTTATTGTATGTTTATTTATTTTGCGAATTATTTCCTAATTACATTTTTATCTGGTTCAGGCCACACTCATATTTGACACCTTTGGTGCAGAAGAATACTTTGTCACAATCTCGGATGTGGAACCATCAGGGACTTGGTTTCTTAATCTGTAAAATGAAGGGATTGTACTAGATGATTCCTAAAGTCCTCCTAGTTCTGGAATCCTAGGATTCTATATGGAGGAGGCAGGGCTTGGGGCATCCTAAGGTTACCCTGGCAGTACCGGTAATAGTTTAGCATTTAAGAGTATGCACCAACTATGTTTTATTACTTCAAGTAGAAATAAGCAATTGACCAATATTGAGTCAAAGTTGGGTGTGGAGGTTGAAGAGATGGTGATATGATGATGCAGATGATGGAGGAGGCAAGGAAAGCAAACCTGGTGTTCTGCCTTTCAGCACACACGCTAAGGGGCTTGTGGCTCTTGGTTACCTAGACAATAGAACAGTGAGTCAAAAATTAGGTTATCTATTTTTCAACCATAGATAATGAAATCACTCATCATCTCTGTCCCATAGTTACTCTTTCTAGAAAATGGAGGTGATTATACCTCTCTTTGATGCCTCAGAATGATGTCATCAGAATTAACTATCTAGCACAGGTGGAACAAAATTATATTATTTTATTATAATATATAATATATTATATATCATTATATTATAATTACAAATAATATAAAATTATAATAAAATATAAAATAAATGATATTAAAATATAATGACATAGTATATTATATAATGTTACATAACAAAATATTATATATTACATACACATTTTATATATATATATATATATATATATATATATATATACATATATTCATATGTGCACAGAAACAGAAAGAAGGTAGTTGATGTGAATCATTTGTGTGTCCTACCCTTATGATCTGTGGCACACTATGGGTTCCCAATTAAGGTTAAATGAATATGCCACGTATACTAATTAAAGCAAGCAAGCATTTATTAAGCTCCTAGTATGTATGGGGCAGCTAGGTAGTGCTGTGGATAGAGCACTGAGCTTGGAATCAAAAAGATTCACCTTCCTGAGTTCAAATCCAGTCTCAGACACTTACTACCTATGTGATCCTGGGCAAGTCACTTAACTGTTTGCCTCAGTTTCCTCATCTGTAAAATGAGCTGGGGAAGGAAATGGAAAACCATTACATTATCTCTTCCAAGAAAACCCCAAATGGGGTAACAAAGAGTTGGACAAGAGAGTTAGACACAATCTTCAAAGACTTTTACTCTATAAGGGATGCAATATGTCCACAGATAATATGGGTATGTACAAGTGAATACAAGAGTAATGGGGAATAGGCCAATGAGGACTCAGTCCTATGAGCATGTGTAGGAGACTCACGAAGATGTCTGGTGATCCAGCTTCTGGAGATTTGTGATGACATGGAGTGGAAGTGCCCAGTTCTCTAGTTTCATAAAAAGCACAGGTATTCTGTGATTGTTTCCTATTCATTTACTGCACAGTGAAGAAAAAGCCTTTTGGTTAGCTGCTGAGTCTGTACTGAGAGTGAATCCAAAAGGTTCCAGTGGAAAAACTCTTTTTTTTCTCCTCTCTTGTAACCATAGATCTTTGAGCTCTGGGTAGGGGTGGTGTTGAGGGTCTCTGTCTCGGATGGGGGTGACCCTGGTTTGTGTCTGACGTAAGATTAGTTCGGTGACCTTATAGGTAATTTCTTTCTGTAATAGTTACATTTCTTAGGAAAAATCTCTTATGATTGTTTTGTTGCTAAGGTAATGGCGAGTATGACTTCTGGACATTGCTTTACAACAAATGGCATTACTGAATGAAAAGAGAGCAGCATTTGGAGTTGTGGGATCTGGGTTCAAATTCTCACGTTGCTGGTGTTTTGATGTTGACCATGTCACAATCTCTCTGGGCCTCAGTTTCCCCATCTGTAAAATTAAAGGGTTGGAAATAATGACTGCTAAGCCCTTTTACATCTCTAAAACAATGCTTCCTTGGAAGTAACCAGGTGGAGCTACTTAGTAGATAGAGTGCTTGAGCTGGAGTAAGGAAGACTCCTAAATTCAAATCCTGCCCCTGATACTTATGTAGCTGTGTGACCATAGGCAAGTAACCACTTTCAGCCTTAGTTTTCTTATCTGTAAAATGGGTATAATAATTGCACCTATCTTTGTTGTAAGGATCAAGTGAAATAAAATAATACTTTTTAAAAGTACTATATACATTTTATATACATATTTACATACTACCATATATATTTTATATACATATATACATATTACTATATACATATTATATAAATTTTAAAAATACTTTTAAAAAGTGCTATGTACATTTTAAATTTTAAAGTGTTAGATACATGTAGCTCTTAGGATTATTATTTCACTTCCAGATCCAAAAGATAATGAACCCTAAAAGTGATGGTAATTAGATCATTTAAAGTGAGGTGTACCTGGGGTAATCACCTTCAAAAGATCACAGACTTAGATTTCTAAGGAACCTAAGATATTGTTTAGCTCAACTCTTCATTTTATAGATGAGGGATTGGAGGTTCAGAGAGGTTTTGATTCTCCCAACACCATTGGAGCCAGGATTTGAACCTACAACCTCTGACACCAAACTATGCTGACCACATTTTTTCTCTTAGCCACTGTCTCCTCTCAACTGAAACAATTATCATTGCTTTCTTCCCTTATGGTTTTTTTTGTTTTGTTTTGTTTTGTTTTTAGCAAATTCTACTTTCTATGAAATAACCATACTTCTGATCTTGGCTGTCTAATCTTGGGTAAATCACTTAACCTCTCAGGCAACTTCTTCAGATTTATCTATTAAATCATAGGCAGGTTGTGGTCTCCACTGGTGGAAGGAGTTCCCACATTGGAAGTTCCCCATGGACAAGCTCAATGATGCTCTCCATAATCAGTATTTGTTATGAAAACAAAGGAGAATAACATTTCTGTAGCTAGATCATCTAAGATTCAAGCAGAGTTAAGTACAAACAGAACAGAAACAGTAGAAGGAAGGCTTTGGAAGTCTACTGGACACCTCCGAAGAACTACAAAGGTAGACTTGACAAAGACGTCATGAAGGACTTTGAACCAATTGTGCAGTTTTAATCATATTTCAAAGCTACTTTTGTGAAGATGCTTAATATCTTAAAAATAACTCAAGATGTTAAAAAAAATCTTTAAAATAACCTAAGAAAGGTCATTTTTAAAAATCCTACTACAAAAGCTGGTATTTTGGTTTGCCCTTCCCTCTTGTCTCCCTAAGCAAAGAGCATTCATTTCTCTCCACATAGGTCTCTGTCTGTTAAATAGCTCAGTATTTCAATCCAGCAGCTGATAGCCCTGACATCTCGTCTCCAGTGTTTATGAGCAGGGCTAGCCCTACATTTTCATTTCCTTTGACCAGGCTGGAGGATTATTTCAGACCCAGACAATTGAACTGCAGGGGTTTATTTCAGTCATCCTCACATACCAGACATTCTTTATGGTAATGATGAAGAGGGTAAATGCTTTCTAGGAAAGAGTCAGGAGGTGCTGGAGAAAAAGAATCAAGACAGTGTTCTCTGTTCCTGATGTCTGACTTGATCATAAAGATATTAGTAACACTGGGAACTGACCATGATAGTTAATGACAAGTTTTCATGGGAGGCAAATAGTTTTATAGTTTCAGAGACAACTATACTAAAGATCTCTCCCTCTCTCTCTCCCTCCCTCCCTCTCTGTTTCTGTCTCTTTCTGTCTCTGTCTCTCTCTGTCTCTCTGTGTCTCTGTATCTCTCTGTGTCTCTGTCTCTCTTTCTGTCTCTGTTTCTCTCTCTCTCTCTCTCTCTCTCTCTCTCTCTCTCTCTCTCTCTCCCCCCTCCATCTCTCCCTTCTCTCTCTTTCCCTCTCCCTCCCTCCCCCCCTCTATTTCTTTGTCTCTGTCTCTCCATATATATGCTAACACAAATACATTAGATACATGTCCATTAGAGACAGCGTGGTATAATGTCCAGGGGCCATTTGGAATTAACTTCTACCTCTGACACATACTGCCTTGTGTGATTGCCTTCAGCCTTTCAATGTTCCAACTGTAACTTAGAGTTCCTAAGACTATAAGTTATAGTTGCCCATCAGTATCGATGAAGAGATTTTCCATACTTGGAAACTAGGTGGTTCAGTGGATAGAACCTGGGTCTGGAGTCAAAGACCTGAGTTCAAGTCTAACTTCAGATAATTACTAGTTGTATGTCCCTGGACGAGTCACTTAACATCTGTTTGCCTCTGTTTCTTCAACTATAAATAGAGATAATAGCAGAATAGTACTTACCTTGTAGGATTGTTGTGAGGCTCAAAGGAGACAATATTTATGAACTGCTTAGCACAATGCCTGGCATATTAGTAGGTAGGTGTTATATAAATACTTATTCCCCTCTGCACCCTTACCATGAGTTCCCTGCACTGCATAAACCATATAGGTCCTGATACTGCTTC
Source organism: Pseudochirops corinnae (assembly GCA_028646515.1). Classification (NCBI taxonomy): domain Eukaryota; kingdom Metazoa; phylum Chordata; class Mammalia; order Diprotodontia; family Pseudocheiridae; genus Pseudochirops; species Pseudochirops corinnae. The sequence goes on from CM053587.1 coordinate 213,064,488, forward strand.
CTTGTCCACACAGCCACATACTTGCACATGTTATATAGCCCAATATCACTGCTGCTTCATTATTTTGGTTAGAAGACATTCATCTGAGGCAGCTAGGTGGCACAGTGAATAGAACACCAGCCTTGGAGTCAGGAGGACCTGGGTTCAAATCTGACCTCATATACTTACTGGCTGTGTGAGCTTAGGCAAGTCACTTAACCTCAATTGTCTTGCCTTCCCTCTCCAAAAAGACAAAAAAAAGAGAAGACTTTCATCCTCACCTTCATTACCATAAAGAATATGCAATGTTATTCCCTTGTGCCTTGATTTTGATGTAATGAATGAAGATGAAGGAACTATTAGAAAAAAAACTATTCTATATTGTTTTTAGAACACTGTTGGTGTCAGGGTAGGATATGATGTTGCTGTTAATGTTACAAATACATTATTAATTCTCTTAGGTAAATTGGAGAGTGCTAAAACCAATGGAAAAATACAATCCACAATGATTGGTAAAAGAAATAGAAGGTAGACAAGGGATTTCTCCCTGCTTCGGATCAATAACTCTCCTCCCTCCCAGAAAATCCAGGTACTTCATTATCTGATGCTCCCTTGTACACTGTTACCAATTCCTTGGTCAAATACACAGGTCACAAAAATTGAAGAAGAAAAGGTTCTTTTACAGGTCAATGAAAGCAAACATAGCCTGTCTTAAAGCCCAGAGAATTAACAATGAGTGAATAACTAGAAACAGGTAAAGCCGCAAACCCATCTAGTCATAAATACTGGGCAGAGCTTCCAGAAAAACCCTCTGGAACAGACTTCTACTTATGTGTTTTCTCCTGTGACTCTAACGGTCACTACCCATTGACTCTCTGCAAGCTCTTTTGGTCAGCTACTCAATGCAGTTCATTCCATAGTTCTCTGCATCTCCTAGCAAATGGTTAAAAGTCCTGTCACTGTTTTGCATTATGATCCTTCTGTGTATAATTCCTTGCCATCCTCCTTGGCTCTCATTCAGTGGCATTCCAGCGAGATTACTTCTCAAACAGAGCTTTCTCTCTTGGATGCCTCTTTCTTGGTAGGGTGGTCCTAGACTTCCTCCATGCCTTTCCAAAACAGGGCTAAATATGATTGTGATGGAATACTACTGTACAATAAGAAATGATGGACTTGATGATCTTAGAACAGAATAGATAGACACACAAAATAATGAAGAATGAGCAGAACGAAGAGAACATTGCATACAGTAATAGCAACATTGTTTTAAGAACAACTTTGAGAGAATAAATCATTTTGACTATTTTAAATACCACAAATTAACTACAAAGGACATGTGAAGGAAGATCCTATCTGCATCCAGAGAAAGAACTGATTTTACATATTTATAATATTTGGGTCTAATGGTAACCATCTCTAAAGCAGGGGGGAGCAAGGGGAAAAAAGAAATATACATGATAACTTTGTTATATATTTAAAAAGAAAAGCACGTTGTACATAATAGATTCACAGTTTCATATGTAACTATCTTTTTTATTGTGCTATGTTTGGAAATGCTTGTTTTATTCAACAAATTTTTTTTAAAAAATAAAGCATTCTGTTCCAGGTGTTTTTCCTTGAATCAGAGTTTTACCAAGCTCCCTCCTTAGCTATCAGGATCACACTACTTTTCTCCTGAGATTGCCCATAATATCTCAGGGAGGGGGGAAGGGCATGAGAAGCTAAGCACAAGCTTAGATAGCTTCCTATGATAGCCAGTGTAGAGGAATGAGTAGCGGGAATCTAAGCATTCCTAAAGGCATCTTGTTTTGCTAATAAAAGGTGGAAAAAATAACAGAATAAGGAAATATTAATTGGAAGGGATCTCAGAAGTCATTTAGTCTAACCCACAATTGAGCAGGAGTCCTCTCTATAGAATCAGTCAGTCAATTAACAAGCATTTATTAATCACCTGGTATGTTTCATGCCCTGTGCTAAGTACTGGGGATACAAAGAAAGATAAAAAGCAGTTCCTGCTCTCAAAGAGCTCACAATATAACAGAGGAGACAATATGCTAAGAATTATGTATTATCAACAGGTTATGGGGCGGAGCCAAGATGGCGGCATAGAAGCAGCAAAGTATCACAGCTCCCACATAGCCACTTCAAAATACACATAAAATAAGACTCTAAACAAATTCTAGAACTCTAAAATGCACAGAAATATACTTTCTACTAAAGGCAGCTCGGCTAGGAGGCACCATTTCAGGGCTAGAAGCTGAAACCAGCCAGCCTGAAACTGCGCCTTGGCCCTGGGGGCAGTCAGACAAGCTGAGCTGCAGCTGGAACATCAGAAGAGCAGATCTGCGGCAGCTGTGGCAGTTTCCAAAATTATCAAGCCATAAAGAAAGGTTAGTGGAACTCGGCTAAAAATCGGGAGAGAAAAGCAGGTCTGGCCAAACTGCCTCCAGGGCAAGAAAGTGGCAGAAGCAGAGGTCCTGCACCCGCCTCCATATTGCCATTTCAGAGCTCCCGGCCTGCAGACTGCAGGGGGGCCAAGCGATCGTTCAGAGGCCAAGTGCTCTTGCGCTGAGCAGCCTGGATCCAGATCATGGTCTTGGTTGGTGGTCCTGGGGTCTCTTTTCAGTGAGCCAGAGTGGGGGAGAACCCCAGCAGCCTCCTAAAAGCTCTGGCAGCTGGGAAAACCCCAGCAATTTGGGACAGAGCTTTCACCTCCAGAAGCAGAGTTCCACAGAGCTAAAAAAATCAATGACTGGCCAAGCATGAATAAGCACAGGAAACAAAGTAAGAACAGCAACCAAACCCTAGATTCCTTCCTTGGGGAAAAGAAGGATCAAAGCAGGGAATGGGAAGAAGACAACAGAGTCAGAACTTCCACACCAAAAGCTTCCAAGAAACATGAAGATTGCCTAAAAGGTAGAGATCAGCTGAAGAAGGCTTTTGAAAACCAAATGAGAGAAGTGGAAGAAAAATTGGGAAGAGAAATAAGAATGATGCAAGAAAATCATGAAAAGAGAGTCAACAACCTGACTGAAGAAATTAACACCTTAAAAAAATAGATTAA
>CM053587.1:213068030-213083348 GCA_028646515.1 Pseudochirops corinnae
AGGAGAGACTAGATTGGGGGAGGGGTTATACAATGGGATGGCTGTTTTGGGGTGGTGGGTAGGGGAAAGATGGGGAGAAAATTTGTAACTCAAAATCTCGTGGAAATGAATGATGTAAACTAAAATAAAAGTTAAAAAAAAAAACAGGTTATAGACAGGCTAAATTAAAGAAGATCAACAAAAATCAAGAAATGCTTCTTAACTGAATGAACCTGTCTTAACATTCAGTCTCCACTTCCAGTGATGGGGATCTTTTCAACCTCTGAGAGAGCTTGGAATTTTTGAACTTGAATTATTAGGAAGTTTTAATTTATCTTGACTTAAATTTGCCTCTAATGTACTACAAATTAAGGTGGTTTTTGTTGTTATTGTTACCATGTCATAGTATTGATTTATTGATCTTGCAGTCTACCAAACCTCTGCATCTCTTTTTCCACAAGGGGTTGTTAAGCTATGCCTCCCTGAGCCCTGTACTGTAATGGTTAAATTTATCCCTATTAAATTCCATCTCATTGGGTTCTGTGCATTGTTCTATTCTCATAATCTTTTTGGATCATGACCCTGTCATGAAACATACTATTATCTCCTCCAGTTTCATGTCATTTACAAAGTTATTAAACCATCAACCAATAAAAATGTTTAATATTATACAGCCAAAGACGAATCCATGTGAAATGTAGTACTTCTTGACAATGAAAGATGAACAACAACAACAGATTTTACCTCCAAATTGACATCTAGACAGTGGTGACTGTACTTTGTTCCTGGTCATTCAACCAGTTCAAAATCTATTTAATAGTTCACACCTCTCATTCTTGTCCATAAGGATAGTCTGAGAAGTTGTCAAATTCCTAACTGAAGTCAAGGTAGTTTATGTCCTTGGCATTCCTTTGACTTAGTCTAGTAACCTTTTCAAAAAATAAAATAAGTCTAGTCTTGAATAATTCATTCTTGATAAAGCCATTGTACCTCCTAGAGACTAGATCTCTGAGATCTAGTCCAGAGAATTAGACCATCAGTCAATAAGATTTATTAAGCGCCTACTATATTCCAGAAACTGTGCTAAGCATTGAGAATACAAAGAATGGCATAAGACAGTCCTTATCTCAAGGATCCCACAGTCTAATGGGGATGTCATGAAGAGATTAATTTGAGACAGAAGTCAAACTTAAGTCACATCAGAAATTTTTTTTAAGGCTATACCATTTGTGGAATGGAAGAGAGAAAAGGATCTAGGACTACACGAACTGAGAAGTGGCAGCAATGATGGTGACCTCAGCTTGGTCAGGGAGTTAATTTGCTGAGGTTCCAGAGAAGTAGCAGCCATTAGGGATGATGGACAATCAGAAAGAGGAGGGCTGAGTTTCAGTCAAGGAGAGAGATCTTGGTGAACTGTTGAGTCCCTTCAGGCATCTCATAACAAAGAAGAGGTTGGAATTTTCTCTTCAAAAACTGAGGGATGAATACATTTTTAAAAAACCTGAGGGATGTTCTGGAGGGTCTACTTTCCCCCCAGTTTCCTTTCTATATGCCTGTATGATAATGAGATTATCATACTTGTTTTCTTTATCCTGATTTTGCTTCACATAAAAATCCATGTTTATTTTTATTTTCTCAATGGCTGGGTAAGGGGGTAAAGGGAGGGACAGAATTTGGAACCAAAGATAAAACCTAAAAATAAAAAAAAATCCACGTTAGGTAATGAAAAGATTAGATAGCTCTATCCTTAGACTGGGCCAAGCAAAGGAAATAGAGAAAGTCAATAGTTAGCTAGAACTATACAGAATTTGTGTAGAACAGAGATTTAAGTCTCTGTCCAAAAGTTTGGAATTTTCTTAAAGTGTCTGAGATATTATGATTTTCTTAATAATTTTTGTGTAATATAAGCTCCAGGAAATAAGCCTGAAATTGAACATTAAGTCTTTATCTACCTCTCCTGCTTTGTGTTATTTTCCTCATGTACAGTGAACAAAACATTGATCCTGAGATGGGTATTTGTAGCTTTGGTGAGTTGAAGAGGCTAGGAGCTCCTGGGTCCAGGTGCAGATTCCTGAGCAAGAGGCAATCTCTGAAATAGTTTCTAGAAGGAAAATATGAATATCACCAGGGAGATGCTGGCCAGACTTGACTGGACACTGCTAAGCTGAAGTAAAGGTAAAATGATGGTTCAATAATGTCATATAGTGTTTCAGATTTTAACGTTGTAGATATCAATCTCCTGGAAATGAATAATAAGAATGATAAGTTGCTCTATAATGAGTTGAGTGCTTGCCAATGCATCCTTATGTATTTTAGTGTGTAAGCATTTCTCATTTAGCAGAAGAAATAAATAGCTGTCTATTTTGTCTAATCTACTTTATAAACTGAATTGCTTCCTAGAAGGGATCCTTTTAATTCCTTTTTTTTTGCAGGGATCCTAGATATTAGCCCTTCCTAGATTTTGTTTTAGACTGATAGTATTCCCAGAGTTTTAATTTGAGGCAGGGGTCACCAGTTCTTCTTTCTCCATGCCCAGGACCTTTTGGTCAAGCTCTAAAAGTTGGGATATTGATGGGTATAAACATACACACAAATATATGAAGATATAGATATAAATTTTCATTGACAAGTTCAGGAATTAGAATACATAAACAAGAGCATAATAAGAGAAAATAAGAAAAATGAGTAAAGATGAAACACAAAATAAGAGATAATAGCTGTGCATGTGTCTATAATATCTCCATATTTACTTATAGTTAACATCTCCTTAAAAGATGCACATACTGACTTTAAATTGATAGAATCTTTTATTCTTTTTTTTAAAGCATCGTTTTAACCTTTATCTTGATGTGACATGAATTGGATGTTGTTATCGTTGGATTTTAGTTGCACAGCTACTGTAATATGTAAATAATTTTTGGGTCTACTTTCATTAGTCTGAATCACTTTATAATCATTCTCATATTTCTTTGAATTATTTATATTTATCATTTCTTATGGAAAGTAAGGTAATTTCTAGTCTTTTTTAGTTGTCTTCATTATGGTGATCAATTTACATTTGTTAACCTTTTTTTCAGGAATGTTGATAATCTATGTCAATATCCATTCTTTTATCCACTTCTCATTGTTTACATCAATGACTCTTTGAATTGACCAGGTTAGAGTTATTTTCATTCCATGCCAAATCTCATTTTTATACTTTTTTTCTAATTTGATAATTGATTTTGATCTTTGGTGGTAAGAAACAGCAGCCAGTCATTTTCCATTGTCATAAACAATCTTATTTTTTGTTTGTGATAATATGTGTAACATTCCATGTCTAGCACCTCTGATTGTCTTCTTAAATAACAAAAACCTGAGGCTTCTTTACAAGACTTCAGTTTCTTTTATTTCTTCCTCCTGATTGTGTTTTTCAGCCCATCTCTTGTCCTCCCTTACACCCATTTTTCCATTAAAATCACCAAGTATCAAAACATCTGATTTAATTTGGAAAGTTGCATAAATTTCTACATAAAATTGTTTTACTTCTTCCTCTGCAACAGATGGTGACTGTTTTGTTGTTGCAAATGATCATCATGAGTACTGCACTATAAGATGATCAAGTGCCTCCATAAAATTTTGTTTTTTACTGCCTTTTGGCTCATATTATTAGAACTAATTCTACTCTTTTGTTCACCTCTTCAAGGAAGACCTTTGAGTGATCCTTCTGTTTACATTGTCTGCAATTTATCTTAGCCACATAGTTCCATTTTTAACCACCAGGTGGCACTCTAACCAGTAATCTGCTCCTCTAAGTCAATCTAAAGAGTCAGGTGCTTGGTGAGTTCCACCCTCCCTTGACAATTAGTTATGAACTCCACCCCACTGAGTAGGAATACTCAGAAAGTAGGAAGCTCTCTGTGATTCGCAAAGAATAGATAACCTCTTAGCTCCTGTTCTGTCTCTCTGGATGGCCACATCATTTTGTCAAGCTAGATTAGAGGTGTCAAACAAAAGGGCCTACTCCTAGAAGCTGTTTGAATTGCATTAAAATGTAGTTGGGAAATATTTAGTAAAATAAATAAAAACACAATAAAACAGGTAATATTACATTTTAAAACTAAGTCAATATGTGGCTCTTATGTATGGATGGATTAATGACCCCCATTTCAATTGGAATCTGACACCACAAGTCTATATGAATGTTGAGAATAGCTTTACCCAATCAGAATCAACTCTGTGCCCCTGCTTCTTGCCAAACTCTGCCTCTTCCCTGAGCTTGCAATATTTAGCTGATCCCTAGTCACATGACCCTGGTATGAAGACAATGCCTCCCCAAAGGAACAAGCAGACCGTGCTCAACTGTATATAATACTTTACTCATCCTAGAATCAACAAAAGCACTAAAATAATATACTGAAAACCATTTACCAGGTATTTGCATGCCCTACAATATCTGCATGGTCCACTACGTTTCTTAGATTCAGGCAACCCCAGACAGTACAAAGGCTGTTGCAAACTAAGACATTCTAAGAAAGGCACAGTTTGTTTTGTTTAGCTCCCCATGAGTGTACATCATATAAGTAGGCAAAAGACTATAGGAAACACAACAATGGCTCCACATAACTCAAGCTTCCAGCAGTATCAGTCTTTAAATAAATAAGACCTCGGGACTTTTGTGTCTTAGCATGTTGGTGGACAGGTGGATGTGGATCTGGTGCTGGCTACAACTTTCATAAATGAGGCTACAAGTTACCCAGGACTGCTTCTCATTATGGCTAGCTCATTGCCTATGGAACAGAAGAAGGTACAATGGCCCCATAAAAGAGAAAGTTGCTACCACCATAGCACTATGCAATCTCTTTGACCTTGAGAACTTGGGTTCCCATTTCTGATGGACAAGTGTATGTTACATTCTGTCTCTCTAAGTGCTGGATCTTTTCCATAGCACCTTTGCCTTGTTCCTACATCTCATCACTTCCTACCTCTCTTACTCCCTAACTAAGAGATAAAGCCTGGGTGCTCTGTACAAAGGGGAATGGGCTAAAGAGCAAGAAGAGCACTATACATTCATGGAAGGAATGTCAGTATTGATGAGTCAGTTCCTTCAGTAATATGCCCATTTACTTGAGTCACTAGGCAAAGAGCTCATATTTGGGGTTCCACTGATTGCTAATGATTATAAATGTTCCCTAAACCATGTGATTCTTAGAATTCTTTGCTTCTTTTTCCGTCCACTGTTACTGGAAAGAGAAGAGAATAAGCATTCACAGAACACTTACCATATGCCAGGCACTGTGCTAAGTACAGCTTAAATATTACCCCATTTGATCCTCAATAATCCTGGGAGGTAGGTGCTATTATTAAGCCTAATTCTTAGATGAGGAAACTGAAGTAGGCAGAGGTTAAATGACTTACTCAGGATCACATTGCTTCTAAGAATCTAAGGCTGGATTTGAACTCAAGTCTTCCTGACCCCAGGCCCTCTGTTCTTTTCACTGGGCCATCTTAGCTACCTTATTGCAAAAGCAGAAAATTATTGCAAAGGACTGGGTACCATCTTATAATTTTCTTTTTTTTATATGATGCTACATATAGGTTATTATCTAGTGACCAGACTGCTGGTGATGAATCCCTCTGTACTTAGCTAGACTCATCTTTGTCAGGCAGCTGTAATTTGTGACCTAGTGTGTCCTTGAAACAGTTATACTTTACTGGCATAACCTTCAAGAGGAAGGCAGTGTGGGGTACAGTAGAAAGAGGAACATTGACTCAGATGTCACAGAACCTAGGTTCAGGTGTGCCTCTAATTTTTATTACCTCTGTCAACTTGGACAAGTCACTTAACTTCCCTAGAACTAAGTTTCCTCATCTGTTGCATGATGGAGCTGAACTAGAAAGCCTCTGATGTCCCTTCTACCTCTAAAACTATGAACTTATATACATGGAGTCCCTTCCATGTGATTGGAAATAATTGGAAGAGCATTTTTTTGGTGTTGCAAGAAAATGTTCATTTTGATGACGAATAATCCTTCTTAACAGGTGCTTTGTTGGGTTGACTCAAGGAGATTTACATTTGCTCATATTTCTACATACAGATATTGACAACAAAACAACATTGAGAGAGAGATTGAGAGAACATCATTATGCCATATAGGAAAATGAATGTGAAGAATTCATAAACACAGGAAAACCTGGGAAGACGTACATGAGGGGATGGAAGATTGAACAATGACTACAACAATGTAAATTAAGTAACACAGAAAGGCAACAAAACTCAGATCAAACACAAAAGTCGATGGTGGTTCCAAATTATGAAAGTTAAGGCATTCATCCTTCCTTTCTGTTAACAAATGATAAAACACAGAAATGGAAAGTAACCTCTAGTGTCTGCTGCAACCATTTTAATATGTTAAACAATTTTATTTAACTGTTTTTTGTGAGAATACTTTGGAGGAGAGGGAGTAGGAGTTGCAATTTTTGGGAAGTGACAGAAAATTATTAGTTTTAAAATTTTATTATTTTGTTCTGAATCAAACTAACACAAAAAAGAGCATTTCCATATATGAAGTAGAACAGAAAAGGGAATTATATGTGAAGCCATAAATCTCTATTAATCTACAACTTGCTTTTGAAAGGAAAAAGTCCATAATAAATTCAACATGTTACTTTCAAAGATTTCCTGAATGTACTACTTTTTATAAAGGGCTCCACATTGCCAGTCAGAAACCTTTGAGTTCTAGTTCTAGTTCTGCTGCTAACTAATTAAGATAACTTGAACAAGTAAAATATTTCTTCAGGCCTCAGTTTGCTTATTTGTAAGATAAGAAGTTTAGATAATCTTTATGGTGTCTTCTACCTCTAGCATTCTATGAGATACATACTGTAAACTGCTGCTTCTCCTCCCACCTTTTTCTCCTTATTCTCTTATTCTTTCATGTCTTAAACAAATATAAGATAAAAAATCATTTTAAAGAATATAGCTAAAGACTTCCTTACTTAACGCAGTGAGGGAGCATCGGATTGGATAGCATAAGCAAGCAAAGTAGCTCCCTGCCTGGAAATCACCATAACAAAGCAACCTAAGAAAATTACCAGCCCAACCTGAGTCCTGGGTTTGGGCTGAACCATTACTGAGTTATTACTAAGAAACCAGCATGACTGAATTCAGACAATGTCTCCCTAGGGCTATAGTTCTGAGCTATAAGCTACATTTTTATTGGGCAAGGGAAGCACTATGCTACGCACACACCTTGAAAGACATCATTCCACCATTGGTGCTACCAGGCTTTTCTGCCTTTACCCTTCCTCCCCATCCCCCAAAAAGAAATGAAATAAAGCCAAGAACCAAGAAGACTGAATAATGTTATGTGCTTGACACTTACAGTTTCAGAGACAATGTGGTTATAATAGAGCTGACCTAAAGTTTCCATCTCTCTAGTGTGTCCTGTCACTGGGAAACATTTCCTAAATAAGCTGCTGCTGAGTACTAAACATACTGTATCTAAGTGTGAAGTGATAAGGGAATGAACTATGTCATAGGTCATTTTAGGCTGCCTGCAAAGCAAACTATCCCTGCTGATATATTTTCTTTTCCAGTTCTGAGGCAGCATGGTACCTGACCATGGACCACATGTAGAAACATTAGGGGAACATAAATATGCTAAAAGAGTTCTTAGCAAACTTCTCCAGAGGTTCAGAAAATAGGACCATAGACAACACAGCAGAAAACTCTAAATCTTCACAGCCAAGCTTCTGCCAACTTTCTGGACCCTTGTTTGGTTTTCCACTCCTATATTTTCCTTACCTGGGTCCCTTTACCCCCTCTCCTCCCAAAGCCAACATGGGTCACATTTGGACCAAGACTGAAATGTACCATACCCACATGGGCAGTGACTTCTACCCCAAAGAGCACGTGTGCGAGGAGATTGTCATCATCCCCAGGGAGAAACTCCGCAACAAGATCATGGGATGTGATAATCATCTGATGAAGGGGATCCAGAGAGGTCCTGTGAGAGGTACCTCCATCAAATTGTGGAAGAAGAAGGAGAAAGGAGGGAGAGCTATGTCCCTAAGGTCTCAGCTTTGGGCTAGGAAATCAGTAAAGTGGACCCCAACACCAAAGAAATGTTGAAACTCCTGGACTTTAGCAATTTGTTCAACCTGCAAGTTACCTCATACACAGTTGAGATGTACCTCAATACTAAATACCAATAAGAGCTGTTAAATATTTACATTTGCCTTCTTTCTAACAAATCTGGAACCCTTCCCCCAAAACCCACCCTATTCTATGAGAATTTAAATTTTAAAAAAAGATGTTTGACAACTATATACTAGGACTGAATGCAAGAGTGAACCTAGCTTAAGTAAAGCTTCTTCTTTAAACCAAGTGTTGATAGACCCACTGAATCTCATCCTTGATACTGTGTTCTTCTACCTGTCAGTTACACTAAACCTGGGTTACCCCATCTGCCCAGACAGTTTTATTGGGGTGTGGGTATAAGTATGCCACAGCTTCTACTCACAGGTCCATTGGTGAGTTAGGGCAGTGTCTACCCCAAGCAGTGAAGACTTTCCCAGTGGAATGTGCAGATGAGAACAATTTGCTCCAGAACCCATGAAGGCAGCTGAAGTAGGCCCTGTGAAATACTTAGAGCTCGGGCAGACATCAAAGATGCCAAAGTCATCCATTGCATTGTCAGTTGTCTTGATTTTTTTTTTTGTCTTGACACTAGACTTTGATGGTTCTGTAAGAGAGAATGAAGCTGATGACCTTGTTCAACTCTGCCTCACTTAAATCCAGCTCATGCACAAGTTAAGACATCACCCTTGTGATGTCATTGGTCCTCTCTGAAAATGAAAGAGAAACAACAGCTTCTCTACCCCCATAGCTAGTAAATGACTTTTTTGTTTTCTTTTTTTTTTTTTTTTAGTTAGATGGCATCAGTTCTTCCTACACACAAGCTTTGATCAATCTTTACAATATTCTTTCCCAGGCAATCTCTATCTGTGCCCCACTCATATACATTCCCCTTCACAATAAGGAACTCCAAGGGTATGAGATGGAATATGGAGGAGTTAATGAATTAGGATCCAGAGACCAAGTGTTGATTTATTAGGTGAATCATTTTAAAAGCCTTCCTTTTACTTTTCCCATCCATGACAAACTTAACCAACCCACTCATGACTAAACTAGCCCCAGATACTTCAATGACAAGACTCACCTATGAAAATCATCTTAAAACATGCCAAAAGAATTGTACAACTTTTCCACCATAGCAACAAAAAGGAGTCAATTGACTCAGGCTAGGTTAACAGCTCAACTACAAGGGATTCCAGGGCACTGAGTAAATTAGCTTCCCGAGACAAATGATGAATGATATCTTTAGACTCTAAGAGAGAGTGTTTGAATCAGGTGTTAACCATGGAATGATCTGTTTGCATAGGGTCGAGCTCCCTGAAGATGAAAACCAGGAGAAAAGTTTGCAACTGAATTCCTCCAAGAATGGAGAAGTACTTAAAGTTTCATTAAATATGAAGGTGCATCCCATCCTCCCTCCAGCGCTGGGTGGATCAGGATGTTTTGGGATTGCTTCAGATACAGCAAAGCAAAAATATTTTTTAAAGAGAGAACTCAGCAGCAAAGGAGAATTAAATCTGTCTTCTCCTCTCTTGAAGCCTCAAGGTGGACTTTTGTTTTTCTCAAGAGCAAAGCTAACTGTGGGAGCCACCTAGAGGAATACTCATCACCTGTGAATACACCAATGACACCTTTATGTCTTTTGGGATCCAGCAAAAAAATATTTATATCCTGAGACCTGCACTTTTACTTACATTTATGGTTGTTTATTTATCTTTCTATTACAAAATAGTCCACCAAGTAAACATGGTTTTCCTCATCTCAATTCCTACTACTTGTCCATTCTTGGTTGGTGATGTTTCCAGGTGTGACCTTCAAAAGGCTGAAGGGAAGGTATGGGGAGGAGTGGACCCTGTCAGGTCTGAGCATCTGTAAGGGGATGTTGGTACCATGAGATACCATGAGATAGACTGTTGGCTGATCTAGGCTGCTTGAGGTCATTGGTCAAATTGGGGCATAGCCAAGACTTCTAGAGGCTGGGCTACTATTGGGCCTTCAGTATTAGAGTATGTAGTTAGGAGTTCAGGAGCAACTCAGCCAACAAGCTGTGTAGACTACTTACACTCATAGCTGGAGTGGAAGTAAACTGCTCTTTTGTTTCCCTGACTAGTTAGTGTCTCTGGAGTTCATCATCTTAGACTAATTGTAGCTAGAACCAATTCTAAATCACTTAAACTATTATCTTTACTCACAACTGATTACTTTTGAGTCCTTACCCACCATTGCTTAACTGGGGTATCAATGGATTTGGCACAACTCTTTTAAAAGGAAGGAGGAATGCCATGCCAAATCCACCAATCAGGGCCCTTACCATCCTACAACAAAGATCCAAAACATTCTTAAGGCAAATACCTTATTTTTAACAAACATATAAATAACCATTAAAATCTCAACACAGCTACTTTAGGGATTACCAAATACTGCATTAAGTCAGATCTTCATTTCTTATCTGACTCTGATGGTCACTAGCTATGTGATCATGGTTGTCACAACTTTTCTAAATGTAAGTTTTTTAATTTGTAAAATGAGGAAAGCAGGACTTGCACTACAAAGCTCACAGGGTTGTTGTAAGGAAAGTGCTTTATAGAATAAAAACTGCTATGTGTTATTATTATTAATAATGCAGTGCCTCACTCTTTTCAGTCCTTCCTCCTCTGTGGAATGTGGACAAGTGTGGCTATCTATTACAAGGGCATTAGAGGGAATTGACATAGTAGAAACACGTAGAACATGCAGAAGTTCAAGAAATGGTGGAGAGAGAAGAATATGAAGAGAAGAGGATTGAAGAGAAGGAAATCTGCTCTGGCCCTGACACCAGTTCTTCTTGAGACTTTAACACCTTTAGGCTGGATACAGTTCAGGGCACTAGTGTTTAGGTATAAAGAGTTAGATGTGTGTGTGACCTGAGCACAATAGCCAGCAGGAAAAAAAAAATTAGCAGAAGGAGTTTCTGTCTGTACCATGGGTTCCTTTGAGTGCATCTCCCTACATCATAGGAAATAGAATCCAGATTTCAGTGTCTTTTAACTAATGACTGGTTCTCTTGAATGCCATTAAGTTCCAGATCCTTTCCAGCTCTCATATTCTATGTTTATATGATGAAACCACAAAATATTATAATTGTTATCATCATGGATATATGAGAGAAAATTCCGGTAGGTCTATTCTCAGCAGAGAGAAAGCCCTTCACTAAGAACCAAGACCCTCCATTATAAGGGAGATACAATAGATCTGTTTGTGACACGGAATGTAAAGTGGACAACTGAGGGAAGAGATAGAACCATGACTCGTTATAGGTCATGGAGGGAAGGGATGTGGGGATATAGCTTTTCTTTATTCCTGCCATACCCATAACCATGAGCTAAGCTGAACTCACCAAATGGTTGACTACTCCTACAAGCTCAAACACATTGCTAGACACAAGTCAGCAACTTTACCGCAGTGAAGTCAAGATTAGTTGACTAATCCTGACATGAGTTGTGGTTTGGACTTTAGCCATAATACGTATATCAAGAGATTACAATTTAACAGATGTGGCATTTCAAAGAATAATCCAACTATTTACTATACTGCTTTGGAAGACATTTCTGTCGTTGTCTTCACCCAAAGGATCAAAGATGGAGCTGGAAGGAACTTTAGAGGTCCTCTGGTCTATATGTCTAACTAACTCCTTCATTTTACAGATGAGGAAAATGAAATTGAGAGAGGTTAAATGCCTTGTTCATGGTCCCACAAGTTGTAAATGACTTGAAACCAGGCTCTCTTACTCCAGATCCAGTACTCTTTCCACTGTACCTGTCCTGTTTCACTTTTCAAAGTGATGGGGTCCAGGTATTGTTCAATGTGTGCAGTCCCTGCTATATAAATAGCATGTAAGTCTCTCTGCCACAGGAAGGAGGGTTGGACACTTAGTTGATACTTAAATATCTATTAATTGTTGATTGTCAATCACAATTGATGAAGAACAACACTGCCAATAATTCATATCCTCAAAAAAAAAAAAAGACAAAACCATAAGATTGAAATTTCTGAAATAACACCAAACATGTTCCCCATAGACACTGCATGTGTGTACATTTAGGAAATCGCAATAGTGGTCCTCCATGTTAGAGCTAGAAGAAATCTGAGAGATCAGGTAGTCCAACTTTCTTATTTTATGAGTGAGAAAACAGACCCCCCCCCCCAAAAAAAAAAAAACTAAGTGATTTGTTCAAAATTATACAGCTCATTAGTGGCAGAGGCAGAGTTAGAAGTCAGGTGTCATAATTTCTAGCCTTATGTTCCTCTTAACACCACATTCTGCCAGATTTGATGTTCACGTGATTTTATTATTTATATGTGTATATATATATATATATGCATAAGTATGTATCCATGAATTAGCTAATGTATTAATAATACAATATAAAATACTTTATGTGCTAGTTTTAACTTTTCAAAAGAATTTCAAATATTTTATCTCATTCTATTTTTTACCCTTCAACAATCAACAAATTAATAATTAATACTTATCTGACCTTTCTCAATTCGATTCAATAAACATTTATTAAGTGCCTACTATGTGCAAAATTCATTGAGGCTATTCAGTAGAAGGTCAAATACTAAAGCTGAAACTTACTTTGGCTACATAACAAGAAGATGAGACTCATTGAAAAGGACCCTGATACTGGGAAGGATTGAAGGCAAAAGAAAAGGAGGATGACAGAGGATGAGATAGATAGTATCATGGAAACAATGAATATAAATGTGGACAGACTTCAAGAGATAATGGAGCATAGAAGGACCGGGAATGCTATGGTCCATAGGGTCACAAAGAGTCAGATACAATTAAGTAACTCAACAACAACAACCAAAATTGCATAGACTGATTTAAACCTATGAGAACGACCTAGAATAAGAATAGGAAAGACAAACTCTTCAATTTAGTTCTCCCCATCTTCAAAGGTATAAATATCCACTGGCCCTTAGACTGGAGTTTGGACATTTATCTATCTAATCTATTTACTTATAAAATGAATTTTTACTCTTCACTTTTATTTTTTACATCATCTACATTTCCCAGTCCCCTCCATCTTCCCCTTCTCAGATAGTAATCTCTTTCTAGAAAGCATAAAAAGAGTGGAAAAGACAGTTGAACAAAATGAACCTATTTTTTAAAGTGACATTTATATTCAATATTTTACAACCTATAGTCCTCCCAATTATTCAAAGAAGTGTGAAAAAGGCCAAATTCGATCATTATAATTTTTTCAATGCTTTTTTTCTTTCTTATTTTATATTTATATTGTTTTAATCATTATGTATAGTTGTCTATATTCTGCTTCCTTTGCTTTGCATCAGTTCATACAAGTCTTCTCATGCTTTTCTGTATTCACCACATTCATTGTTTTTTACAGCACAGTGAAATGCCATTACATTGATGTATTACAGCTTGTTTAGCCATTTCTCAACTGATAAGCATCTACTGTGTTTCCATTTTTTTGCTACTGCAAAAAGTGCTGTTATTAATATTTTGGTGTATGTGAGGCCTTTCTTTTTGTCATTGGTTTTTATATTTCTCCTTTTGTTGAATTTGAAGTTAAAACAGTTATTTCCATTTTAATTAATCTGATTATTAATGATTTAGAACATATTTTCCTATGATTTGTTGGTTAATAGTTGGCAATTCTTCTGAGAATTATTTGTTCATAACCTTTGAAGTCTTACATATTTCTCTTAATGGCCCCTATATCTTGCATATCAAACCCTTATCTAAGAGACTTGATTTTTCTTTTTTGACATCTAGCTTTCTTATCTGAGTTGCATTAATTTTCTCATGTAAAAGCTTTTCAATTTAATATAATCAAAATTAACTATTTTACATTTCAAAATTGACTGTGTTTCTAGTTTGGTAACAAATTTGTTCCCTAGGTATAGCTGTATATAATATAGTTTCTTTCACATTTTTTATATTGTATGATCTTTAGTATTTAGGTCATTTATTTATTTTAGTTTATTGTGGCATATGGTTTAAGGATCTGCTTACTTATAATTTAAAAGAGTAATGGATGACTTTCTGAAATTTTTTTATGAGGACCAGAATTTCTAGCTATGTTACTGATCTTAATCGCTAGAAAATTTAAACTAAAATATAGCAGATCATTTTTATTGCTGGTATTTAGTGAGAAGATTTTGATTAGTGAGTTATATTAGCTTTTTCCTCTACATAGCTTTGATGGGCTTGGAGATCATAGTTTGATTCATACTAAATTTGGATTTATATAATAACAAAATTGCATTATTATGGGGTTCTATTGTGTGGTGTAATAAGCAAAGAAAACAAAAAAGAACCTTTCCCCCTGGTTTACATGGTTTTTAGAGTTTGATCTTGCCTTTGAAATTGCTAGTGAATTAATCTGTGGGTTTTTTCCCCCAGGTGCTTTTTAAAGACAACTAAGAGAGGCAGACCCAGACCTGGGGCATCCCTGACCAGTGGCACAGATTGGCCAGAGCAGACTTGAGAAGAATGAATCATTAGCAGCTGTAGTGGTTTCCAGACTTCTCAACTCATAAATTCCAAAGAGAAAGTAAAAGGTCAGTGGGGAACCCTGTTGGTCCAGAGTGAGAGAAGAGCGTGGTCTGGCCCCTGCTCCTGGGGTAGCAGAGGTGATGGAGGTGTAGCAGCTGCAGGTGCTGCACATGGCTGCCTCCAGAGCTCCTGGCCTACAGATTGTAGGGGGACCAAGCAACCATTCAGAGGGTAATCACTCTTGTTTTGATCTGCTTTGATCTGGGTCACAGTCTTGGGTAGTGGTCCTGGGGTGAGAAATGCCAGTGTGCCAGAGCTTGTGGTGGCTGTAGAAAGGGTGCCCTCCTCATGCCTCTGACAACATTTGTGAAAACCCCAGCAATTTGGGACCTGGCTCTCTCTACTCTGGAAGCAGAGTTCTACCATGGCAAAGAGCTCAAAAGTCAAATAATTGGCTGGCAAGATGAGCAAACAGAGGAAGTACAATCAGATCATAGAATCATTTTTTGGGGACTAAAAGGATCAAAACCTGGAATGAGAAGAAGACAACAAAGTCAAAACTCTTGTATCAAAAGCTTCCAATAAAAATATGAATTGGTTACAGGCCATGGAGGAGCTCAAGAAGGATTTTGAAAATCAAGTAATAAAAGTAGAGGAAAAATTGGGAAGAGAAATGAGAGTGATGCAAGAAAATCATGAAAAGAGAGTCAAC
>CM053587.1:213089910-213135517 GCA_028646515.1 Pseudochirops corinnae
TCACTGAAATGAGAGATAGGGTATCGTGTGTGAGGTACAAAGTCAATAAGTAGTGGTGTCAGGATTCAAAGCCAGGTTTTCTGATTCCAGGACTTTTCCTACTATACCATGTTGCCTCTCCTGTCATCTTCATGACCCTTCTCCATGTTCTATGGAAAGAGATTTCGCCTCTTCACTAGGGCTAGTCTTTCATGGTGTGCCATTGAAGAATGTCTCAATCAATACATTGTGCAGATACAAAAGTAATAGAAAATGATCACTGTAGATTTCATGCAAGATGATGCGTTAGAAAGAAGCCAAAGGAACTAATTCTGTCCCTGTTTCCTCACAGATTTTGAAAAATGGTCCAATCCCATGATAATTCCACTAACAAGGGAAGAGAGAAAATGAAAGATTAGAGAAAAAAAAAATCTAATTTTGAAGAACTGCACCTAGGTCTATGGGGGTTGTGGTACTGTACCCATACTTTGTCTGTACCTGGACATGTAGTATGGATTTAGTTCAGTTCTAGATGAGCCTGGGTCCTAATAAAAAATGGGTCTAGGCTCCCTTCTCCTACTTTTTGGTTCATTAAACCCCTACCTCAAGTCCCTGGGATGATTTTACTTATAGTTTATGTTATGGCTCACACATATGATTTCACCAAAAAGAGGGACTAAAAGGGTACTCAATGTATCATGTGAATCAAGGGCAGGCCCAAGTCATTTATTTGTTTTATTTATTATTTTAATAATGTATTCATACATAAAATTAATTTTAAGTGTCAAATATGAGCATATAACAACATAAAAGATAATTACAATTGTAACCTGCTGGGAGATCAATACTTAAACCTTATCAGAACATAAAGTATTTTGTAGGACTGTTATTTAGTCATTTTACCCATTTATCTTGGTTCTTCACTGTCTGAAGAATTCTTAGTATACGTCTGTTGGCAAAATGGCAGCGCCTGCACCAATCTTCTTGCCAATGTCTTTCTCCTCTAAAAGCTAGAGTACTTGATGAGGAGTCATTTCCTGACACCATTTAGCTCCAACCCAAAGACACCTCCAAACTTCTTGATTTTACAAGATTGTCTCAAAGTCATGGTCCTCTCCAGATAGATATTTATTCATCTAAGATCAGGAAAAAACAAACATAAAGGAGGAAATCACACCAAAATGCTAAAATCCTTTTCAAAACTGGGTCACCATATGGCTGTAAGCTGTCCCCAAAGTTCCCACATGTTCAAGAGAAACTCGGAATAACAACTCTGAGCATTTTCGATGGGATGACCCCCATAAGGCAATTAAACTTCAATATCTCCTCAAAAAAAATCCCTTGGAAAAATCAACGAAAAGGGAAGAGAAAAGGGAGGGAATGAGCATTTATAATAATAGTAATAATAAATAAAATAATTTATTTATAGCACTTCCTATGAGTTAGGCACTGTGCTAAGTACTTTTTATAAATATTATCTCATTTGATCCTCACAACACCCCTGGGAGATAGATGCTGTTATTACCCCCATTTTATAGTTGAGGAAACTATAAACCTAGGTTAAGTGACTTGCTCAGAGTTGCAAGGCTAATAAGTATCCAAGACAGGGTTTGAACTTGGATCTTCCTGATAGTAAGGCCTGCACTCTATCTATTGGGCCACCAACTGCTTAGAACTATCATGAAGCCATCTAGCCTTGGATTCTCTGAGCCGTCATTCACACAACCCTGCTTCTCTCATGGTACTCCAAGTAGAAGCCATCGTTCCTTCCTTTCCCACCCCCCACTCATCTCTATGGCAATTCTGGTTGAAGGTACAGGGATGTCTTAGAAACCTGCTCTTCTAATATTCCTACCCCAGAGCAGTGCAACAAATAACAAATCAAAAATCAAAAATTCTATCATATTACAGGCACTGGGGTATAGAAGTCCATCTTGCCCTACTAGAAAGTTAGAGGGAGGATGGGGGAGGACAGAAGAGAGAGCAGATTGGGGGAAGGGACATTCAGTAGGCTCACTATTTTGGGGTGGAGGTAGGGGAAAGGTGGGGAGAAAATTTGTAACTCAAAATCTTGTGGAAATGAATGTTGAAAACTAAAAACAAACAAATATTTTTTAAAAAGAAATTCTATCATATTAAAGTCCTAAGAAATGAATTTTATTTAGAAATTCAAGAAAACAATAATGAATGGATGGAAATTATGCCAAACAACTTAGATCAGATGATAAATATTTTAAAGGACTCTGGTTTAAAAAAAAAACCAAGAAGAAATGATCAATTGGGGTAACTGGAAAATGCTATTCAAATCTCATTTAAAATGTCAATGAAAAAGACAAACAACAGGATAAATTAAATTGAACAAAGATCAACAGATAAAAATAAAGTTAAGAAACAACTTGTAATGATTCAGGACAAAAACCAACAGATTTGGAAAACAAAACAAGATGTATAAGTTTTAGATTAATTTTGGTACCAGGAGATACAAGAAAAAAGGGAAAGGGGAGGCATTATATTTCATCTTACTTTCTAGGTCATTTTCCATTTCAATAAACTTTTCTTTTAAATACTTAGATACTATGACATTTAGTATATATAATATTGATATTCTATATAGTGTGCTTAAGCGTATTGTAGTTCCCTTGTTTGTTTCTATCCTCTTTGAGAATGAAGGACAAACGACGACAACAACAACAACCTATCAACACAATCTTTTGACAGTCTTTTATTGTCTTATTCAAAGTAATGATTACCATTCCCATTCTGGGGGATTCACTTAAAGTACAATGAATTTTATTTCAGACCCTCTATTTAATTCTATGTTTCTTTATGTTTTAAGTGTACTATTTATATGCATTGGTTGCTGTCTTCTAATCCAATCTATATCTCTTTTTGGTTGTTTGTTTTATAGACAAACTTTGATTCTTAATATTCAAGATTATCATTATTGCTTTTTTCCTTCAACCAAATAATGTAAAATCACTTCTTGTTTTGCTTAAAACAAGTATCTTGACTTTATTCCAATATCCATTGTGTATACACACACACACACACACACACATTCCTCCTTTACCAAGGGCAACTCCTCTACTTGTGTCCTTGGTCCCATCCAAGTCCATCTCTTCAAGAAGCTTCTCTCTTTCTAATCTCCAATCTGTCTTTACCCACTGACTTCTCTACTGCCTACAAACATTCTCAAATTTCCCCATTTTAAAAAAGCTTTCACTTCACCCCACCATTCCCTCAAACTATATATAATCCTTGTATTGTTTATTCCTTTCACTGCTTAGAAAAAACTGTTCACATTTACTCATTACCTACACTTCTTCAAATCCTACTCACTTCTCACATCCTTACAATATGGCTTCTAATGTCCCCACTCAACTGAAATTGCTTTCTCCAGAGTTACTAGCAATCTCTTAATTGCTAAAGCCAAAGTTCTTTCCTCAGTCCTCATCCTTCGTAACCTTGATGTGGATTTTGACACTCTTCACCAACCCCTCCTTCTATATACTTTCCTCACTGAGTCTTTATGACATTGCCCTATTCTGGTTCTTCTCTTACCTGTCTGAACTCTTTTTCTCAATATTCTTTACTGACTCACCACCTATACCTTTGCATTAGTATGCCCTTATTGCTGTTCAGTGCAGTTCAGTGCAGTTCAGTGCAGTTCAGCTGATTCTTTGTGACCCTATTTAAGGGTTTCTTGGCAAAGATACTGAAATTATTTGCTTTTCCTTCTCCATTTTACAGGTGAGGAGACTGAGGCAAAGAGGGTTAAATGACTTGCCCAGGGTCACACAGCTAGTAAGTGCCTGAGGTTGGCTTTGAACCCAGGTCTTCCTGACTCTAGGCCCAGTGCTCTATTCACTGTGCCACCTAGCTGCACATTTCCCCCTTTTCTCTATACATTTTCTCTTACTGATCTCATCACCTCCCATGGGGTCAAATATTATCTATATATGGATGCACTTACAATCTGCCTATCTAGCCCTCATCTCTCTCAGATCTACAGTTCTGTACCTCCAGCTGCTGCTAGGTGAGAGAGTGAATAGAGAGCTGGACTTGGATATAGGAAGGCTTGAGTTGAAATCTAGCTTCAGACACTTAAGAAATCTAGCTGTGTAACCCTGGACAAGTCACTTAACCTCTGTCTCAGTTTAACCAACTGTAAAGTGGAGACGACAGCTCCTACCTCCCAGGGTTGCTGTGAAGCTCAAATGAGATAATATTTGTAAAGCATGTGATAGGCACTATATAAAGGTATTCCCTTTCCTGCTCTCTTCCACCTGTATGTCCCATAAGTATCTTAAACAATGTGTCCCAAAGAGAATTCTCTCTTCCCACCCATGAAAAACCCAATCCTCATTCATCTTTCTATCTTCTCTAATTCTATCAAGGCTATCACTCTCTTTCCAGTCACCCAGGTTCACATCCTCAGAGTCTCCCTCAACCCATCACTCTCTCATCCTACTCATGCAATCAAATGTCCTTCTGGCTCTCTCCTGTCCTTCCCCTTCACACATTCACACAGCCAGTGCCCCCATTCAGTCCTTTACCACCTCTTGACTGGACTATTACAGTAATCTTCTACTTGGTCTCTCTACCTTTAATCTCTCCCTTCTCCTGCTCACAACTGCCAAATTGATATTCCTAAAGCAAAGGTCTATTTATGTCACACACTCGCTCATGAAGAAGCTTCAGTGGCTCCCCATTGCCTTTAGCATAAAATAAAAATCCTACATTTGAAATTTAAAACCCTTCATGATCTGCCTCCAATTTGTCTTTCTGGACTTTTTTTTTTTTACCTTACTCATTCCAGTCAAAATGACCTGCTTGCTGGGTCTATACACGGCGTTTCATTTCCCACAAATATGCTTCTGTCAGACCCTCCCCCATGTTTAGAATGCTCTCATCTCCCAGCTCAGCCTCTTGAAATTCCTCCATCCCTTCAAGGCTCATCTCAAGTGCCACCTGCAACATAAGGCCTTTCCTGACCTCCTCAATTGCTAGTGACTTCTCCAAATTACTTTATATATTTCAAATTTACTTATCTGTATGTATTGTTCCAAATTCCATCCCAGTAGGATATAAGTTCTTTGAGGAAATGAACTATTTTGTTTTTATATTTACTGAATTGAATTGAATGTTCAACCCAGATTGAAATCCCTGTATTTTGCCTTTTAAAAAAAATCAGGGGTAGGCTAAGTCGATAAAATAAAAATGATAATATTACTTAATTTAATTTTTTTACTGAGTGACAAACCAATCAAACTACCAAAGGCTTATTTTATATAGAGCTAGAAAAAAATAATAACAAAATTCATCTGGAAGAACAAATGATCAAGAATCTCAAGGGGAATTTTTTAAAGTGGGAAAATACCAGTTCTCAAAAAATATTATGAACAGTAATTATCAATAAAAAGAGAGGTCAGTCTATGAAATAGCTTAGGTAAACAACATAGAGAAAAAAATGACTGTAGCAGCCTAGTGTTTGATGAACCCAAAGAATCCAGCTCCTAGTATAAGGATTCACCAGTCAACAAAAATGCTGGTAAAACCGAAAAATTTTCTAGTGGAAATTAAGCAATGACCAAGCTCCAAATGGATATAAATTGTGACATTATAAACAAATTAGAGGAGCAAAGAAAAATTTTCATTTCATATTTATGGATAAGGAGGAATTTATGGTAAAACAGGGAATGGAGACATTCACAGGAGATAAAATGAACAATTTTGATTGCATAAACTTATTTTTAAATTGCACAAACAAAACCAATGTAACTAAAATTAGAATAGATACAGTTAACTGGGATGGGGAGGGGGCAACTTTCCAGAAATTTTATCTCATACAGGTCTCTTTTCTAAGATACCAAAGAAATTGATTCAAATTTATATGAAGAAGAGCCATTCCCCAGTTGATAAATGGCCAAGGAATATGGACAGATGGTTTTCAAAAGTAGAAATTCAAGCTATCACAACCATATGAAAGTGCTCTAAATCACTAATAATTAGAGAAATACAAATTAAAGAAATCTTGAAATTCTACCTCATATCCCTCAGATCAACAAAGATGACAGAAATGTTACACGATAATTGGTGGAGTGGCTATAGAAAAACAGTTATGTTAATACACCATTGATGGAGCTATGGATTGATCCAACCATTTTGGAAAACTATTTTGAATTATGCCCACATAGTCACTAAGTTGTGCACATAGCTTTTGACTCAATAATTCCATACTAGGCCTATGCCCCCAAAGGGACTAAAGAAAACTGAAAAGGAACCATATGTTTTTTCATAGTGGCAAAGAACTGGAAACTGAGGGGGATGCCCATTATTTGGGGAATGATTAAAAAAATTGTGGCAGATGAATATAATGGAATATTATTATGCTGTAAAAATGAGAAAAGGGATGGTTTCAGAGAAGACTTGAAAAGGTCTCTTTAAAAAGAGCAATTTATACAATAATAACATTATAAAGAAAAAAAATTTTGAGGGAATCAAGAACTTTGATCAATATAATGACTAACTATGAATTCAGAGTACTGATGATAAAGATATGTCCTGACCAAAAGGTGATGAACTCCCGATATGGAATGAGACATATATTTTTGGAGATGACTGGTATGGGAATTTGGTGGGTTTTTTTTTTTTTATGACTATTCATAGTTGTTTCTAGAGTTTTGTTTTTCTTTTTCTTTTTCCACTGGAGGTGGGGGGAGGAGGAAAGAAAATGAATGTTAGTTGAAAAATTAAAATAAACACATTTTTAAAATAAGAATCTGTTTTAAAATAGTAAGAATATTTTTTAAAGTAAGAATTAAGTTCCTTAAACTTGTTTTGCTTGAAACAATTCTATTCCAGTCTATAAAGATAACTAGGAGTTCCTGTAACTAGGACAAATGTAGTTGAGCCAGGGGGATAGAAAGAGGGAAAGAGTGTGGGGGCCACACTTCACATAGCTACCAAAGTGATCTACTCAGCTAATATGTCTAACAAAGCTACTCCCCTTCCTAAGGAAAAACAACAACAACAGCAAAACTCTCTGGTTTATAGAAAAAAAAAATGTAATTAAAGAAGTAGAATGTCATAATGGATAGAGTTGATCCAAGTGCCGGAAGGTCAAGTCACCCATCCCCTTTGTCTGGAAGGTCCCTGGAATCTCTTATCCTTCCTCATCTCATCATTAAAAATCCTTATCTTCTTTGTCCTGGGCTCAATTCAAGGTTTTACCTCCTCCAGAGGCTTTCACTGTTCTTTGACTGCTCAAACATTTCTACAGAACTTTGTTGGGAAATCTCATTTCCTACCTTCTGTTAACATATCTGGGTACATGCCATGTTCCCACAGTACACTGTAAGCTCAATGAGAGCAGAGATTGTGGGATTTATTTTTCTGTCTTTCTATCTGTAGTATGGTGCTTTACACATGGTAGGTTCTTAAACATGTTGAATTGAATTTTATCAAAATTCTATGATTCATGAGGCCCAAAATGTCCCAAGAGATCACTTCCACTCTTCCTCTTTCATCGTATTAGCCTCTCCTCCTACCTGGCTCAAATTCTTATAGTCACTGAGACTATACACTGAGAGGTATATAGCAATATACCTCTAAAAACAACCAATATGTAAGAGTTTCCTCTAAAAGACCATATAAGCACAGATTAGTTTATCTAATTAGATACCTAACGTGAGAAGATGAGACATCAAACAAACCACTGTCAATGGAGAAGAAGGACAATGTGACTTCTCAAAGTAAAGAAGAGGCAAGAGGGAGCAACGTGAAGGTCCAGAGACAAGAAAGGTTGGCCAAGAATTGTATGAAATATTACCCAGTTATCTCCACACATGTGTACCAGTGTGAATTAAAAGTGAATGGAAGGGTGAAAAAAAACTTCAAGAAGTTAGAGAGGCAGTGTGGTAAAATGGAAAGGGCATTGGCTTTGGAGTGAGAGAAAATGAATTTTAATATAGGCACTGGCACTTACTGCCTGTGAGACCTTCAGCAAGTCACTTCACCACTCTGGATCTCAGTCTCCTCATCTGTAAAACAAGGAGGTTAGATCCATTGAATTCTAAGGTTATTTCCACCTCTAAATCTATGAACCTAGAATGGCACAATTTTTCCTAAGATTGGCTCTATTTTCTGGCCCATGTTTTCCCTTTCCCTGCTATATAATAATATCAAATTTCATGTAATTGTCAGTCTACTGTCAGTCAATAAGCATTTACTAATGGCCTTCCACGTGCCAAGCACTGGGTTAGGTACCAGGGATATAGGGATCAACAGGAAGAGTCTTTGTATTTAAGATTAGATTTCATTAGGAGATATAATGTATACAATATAAATATGTAAAAACTAAGCACAAGTTAATTTTGGGTTGGAAAGGTACTAGCATCTGGAGGTATCAGGAAAATGCTCATGCAGGAAGTGGCATTTTAGCTAAACTTGGAGTGAAGCTAGAGATTCTGAGAAGTGCGGCTGAGGCAGGAACAGTGAGAAGACATGGAAATTGGAGATGGAATGTTGTTTTTCACAGCATTGGTCAAAGGGTGATGAATTTTTCATACGTAGCAACTCACAAAAACTGTTTTCTATTGTCATAGAGGTTTTGTGGCCTGTGTCAAAGGAGGGAATTCCCAC
Source organism: Pseudochirops corinnae (assembly GCA_028646515.1). Classification (NCBI taxonomy): domain Eukaryota; kingdom Metazoa; phylum Chordata; class Mammalia; order Diprotodontia; family Pseudocheiridae; genus Pseudochirops; species Pseudochirops corinnae. The sequence continues at coordinate 213,098,533 of CM053587.1, forward strand.
ACCCTAGACCCTTGAAATAATGAAGTTAAAGACTGACTGCTCAAAAGGGAGTTACTTTTTTTGACGTTCTCCTCTTGGTTATTTTTGGTATCTCAGAAATGTCCTCAGTGGATTCCCCTCACAATGAAGGGATACAGAAAGCCCTGAAGACAAAAATCATGTCTAAGAGCCAGTTTTCATCATTTACCAAACCAAGCAACACAGTTCCTTCTCATGCTAGACTCTATGCAGCTAATTAGGATATCACACATCTGTATAAAAAGCAGCAATATGGTTCAAGTCAAGAATCAGGCTGAGTGATTTTTGCACCAGACAGGGATATGCAGATATGATCTGTGTCCGTGTTCTTGCCAAACTAAGGCAAATTTCTTGCCTGACTGAAATATTCATAAATGTATATAGCAAGGCTGGTGGGCAGAGGTTCTACCCACTCTCAATTTTCCAACTCATAGATAAGAAGCAAAACAAGGGTCCCTCTAGAACCAGAGACTAGATTTGTGTGTGGGTACATGTGTGTGTATCCACACACATATATGTATGTGCTGATATGGATAGATAAGTGACAAGTAGATATGAGTATGTATATGCATGTATATATATTTAGCATGTATACATACGTATAAGCAATGTGTGTATGAGTATGTATAAGAGAGAAAAAGAAAGTATAAAGAAAGAGGAGACACACAGAGACAGAAAGATAAAGAGAAGGGGGGGGAAGGAGGGAGAAAAGGAAAAAAGGGGGGGGTCTGGACCACTGAGAGGTTAAGTGACAACTAGGGTCACACAGTCAGTATGTGTCAGAGGCAAAACTTGAACCCAGATTTTGACAAAAGGGGGTTCTCTGTCCATTATACCATGGTGTCCCTCATAGGTTATAAGGATCAGATTATAGAACACACATGAAAATGCCTTGTAAACTAAAACACAATACCAATGTAAAGTCTAATTGCTGTTTTACTGAAGCACATGTTGTATGATGCACATCTGGGTTGTTAACTGGCTTTATAGGAAAATTGATATTTAAATAATAGATTATGCATATGATTATTCCTCAGTCTTTCCAAAAGAGTTTTTGATCAGCCTCTGACTATTTAAAATGTGGCAGTTTTTATGTCATCCAGAGAGCCAGTTCTACAGTTCATTTCTGACTAAAATAACCATGCCACTTGGTCTTATAGAAGGAGTGTGCTTATGAAATTCCTGTGATGGTTTGTATCAGCTGCTTTGTTGCTATTTGTGAAACTATTGTTCCTCCAAGCCAGCAGGGTGCATCTACATAAGGTCACTCTCTTACTTAGTAACAACAGGTTGTGATTTTAGTTGTTTCCCTATACAGGAAAATGATTGAATAGCCCATCTGTTTTTTAAAAAACTGCTTTAATGGTTGTTGTCAATTGCTTTGTTATTTTGTTGTGGTAATTAATATTTATCACAGAAGAGTTAAATAAATGAATTGGCCATCTTGTGGGCCATTAATGTCATACATTGACATAACCTTAGGCACTGGGGGAAAAGAGAGTTGATTAAAGGCTTGCATACCTATACAGGGTCCATAAACTTAGAAAAGTTCTACATAAAACATAGTCCCTGCCCTACAGGAATTTCTCATTCATACATATGGTTTCAAGGGTTTATAGATGGTAGATAATAGTCACTATACTATACTTTATATTTACAATGCACTTTTCATTTTCAGACCTCAAAAGCATCTTATTAAATTTAATAGCATTTGAATAAGCTGAATATTTAATTCCATTTATGCAAATAGAGAAATAGAGCCACAATAAGTTTTAATAATTTGAGCAACCAGGACTTTCTAGTCTCTCTAAAGATCATCCTATTTCTATTACTATTAATAGAAGTTAAACCTTATAAGGCATTCTAAAGGAGTGGCCAAAATATCTAGTTTCACTGAAATTAAATTCCATCCAATAGTGCTTGGAAAAGTGTGTAAACATCAGGGCCAACAAAGTCTATGACTTATTTTTAAAAGTTAACTCTAGTGATTAAAATGTGGAGCTAATAGTAAGATCCAAGGTTTGATTTCAGGCTCTATCAATCAATAATTTAATTTTTCCTAGAATGTAAACTCTAAGAGATCAGAGTAGAATTGAGTCTTATCTAACCTTTCTTCTCCAGAAGTTAAATATATTGCTCTGTACACAATAGGTGCTTAATAAATGTTGGTTGGATGAATGGATACACATTTCTTATTAATTATTGGTTGTAAAGGGATTTGATCTGTGTTGAAAGTAGATTTCTGGCAAAACATAACTGACTTCATTTTATTCTACATTTGCTATTTTTTTAAAAATTGCCCAATATCTCAACAAGTACTGAATATCTCCTTCAATACTTCCCCGTCTTTATAGCAACAAAAAAAACCTCAGAGAACCTCAGATAGTTCGAGGAGATTGTTCCCCTCTCTTTATTGGATCTGATAAAAAAAAAAAAAAACGTAGTAGGCCCTTAACAAATGCTTATTGACTGGCTGATAAAGAGGGTATTATTTCTTTGGTCTAGTGCAAATAGCCATGCTAACAAGGGCATATTCTTTCCTTCAAAACAATTTTAAGTACCTGCTCTTACTAAATTTGTAAGAAGCATATCTCTTTTGTTACTCTCTCTGGCTCACAAAGCTTTGGAGAGGAGAGTATATGTATATGTATATATATATATATATGTATACGTATGTGTATGTGTATGGGTGTATGTGCTTATCTATCATATATATATATATACACACACATACACACATATGTTATCTGCTAGTCCATTGCCTATTATTGATGGTGTATGTCAGGCTTTTGAGTGAACCTGCAGTTTACCTGTCTGCCTATGTCCTATGTGGCTTATTTGACTAGTAGCTAGTAAGGACCCTGACAATTCTCATAACATCTGCATATAGTTTTGAAAAATTCATATGTTGTTTTTGAGAGGTAAAACATAGTGTGTTGGGAGAAGCAATGGTCTCCTTTGGAGTCAGAAGACCTAGGTGTGAGAAATTTAAGTACTTGCTAGCTGTGTTTTCTTGGGTGTTGCTTAACCTCCCTGCTCTTGGGCTTTCTTATTTTTATAATGGGAATAATAATAGGAACACTACTTATCTAACATGAATATTACAGAAAGAGTACTAGACAGACTTGGAATGAAGAGAGATCTGAGCTCCAATCCCATCTCTAGTATTTACTGGTTCTGTGATTGTGGAAAAGTCATCAGATCCTCTCTTAGCCTTCTTCTTCAACAGTAAAATGACGACAATACCTATAGTATCTACCTTAGAAAGGTGTTGTAAGGATCAAATTAAATCAGGCATGTTAACATGCTTGGTGAAAGGTTATACAAATGCCTAATAACAATAATGCCTTCTGTAAACCATAAAGTCCTGTGTAAATGTGGACCATGAGGATGAGTGTGATGGTAGTGATGGAGGTGGCGATGGCATTCATAGCCTAATCAGCTATCACCTACCTTTTTTTTTTTTTTTAACATTTTCTTCCAACTACTCTGTCCATGCACTTTAAGTTCCAAATTAGACAACTCTGACCCTGAGTTTTCCAATCTCCTTACCTTTGTTCCCTCCTTGATTTTGCCTCATGGAGAGACTTTCTTCCTTGAAGTCATAATCTAAGTTTTACCTTTGACATAAAGTCTTTTTTGATTCTCTTAGCTGATATCTCCCTAACTTGTATTTATTATATACTTATGTAGGTCTTCCCTCCCCATCCCTCCCCGATTAGAACATAAGTTCCTTTTGAGTAGAAAGTGTTTCACTCACTGCATTTGTGTCTCCAGAGCCTAGCACAGTACCTGGTATGTAGAAGGTATTTAATAAATACAGGTTGATCTATTGATGCTCCTTACACCTGGAATGTTCTTCCTTTCCTTTTGTGTCTGTTGAATTCTTCCTACCATAAACATGCAGAAAGTGTGAGCCTAGTGTGCAGGCAAGTTGAGGACATAGGAGAAGGAGCATTACCATGCTCTTACTCTGAGGGAAGGAGAAGGAAAAATTGTAATGTTCACCATATCTATACTAGCACAGCTCTTTGAACCTCTGTGATTCCTTTAAAGCCCCAAATCAATTTCACAAATATAAGGTTATCTTCCTATCTGTCTAATCACGCCTTATTTTCTTTTATGGTTTGCCATCTATGCTCTTCCTCTTCCCTATATATGATTATTCCGCAGGGCCTTGGGTCCTGTTTTCTTCTTGTTCCATGTTGTCTGTCCATTTAGATCTTGATGATCTCATCAGTGTTCTTAGTTCCGTGATCATTTCTTTGCAGAAGACCCCTAAATCTACATATCCAGCCATGGATTCTAGCCCCACATCACCAATGGTAGGTTTTATATTTTCACCTGGATATCCCATAGACGTTTCAAATTCAAATGTCCAAACTGCAACTCATTTATCTTTCCCCATAAACTCGTCCATCTTCTTAAGTTCCTTATATTCTTTGAGCATATCCTTATTTTTCCCAGATTCATAGAGTCAGCCTTGATACTTCATTCACCTTAATCCACATGTACAATCCACCGCCAGCTCTGTTTGATTCTACATGTATGACACATCTTGAATCTGTCCCCTTGTCTTTATTCACAAAGTGATTATCAAAGTTCAGGCTTTTATCACCTCTGACTTGGATTATTTCAGTAATCTCTTTATTAGTCTCCCTGTTGCCAATCCATCCTTTCCCATTCCAATCCAGCCTACACCCAGATATCACATTGATACTCCTAAAGTACTAACCTTAACTTTTTCTTCTTCTGTTCAAGAAACTTAATTGGCTGGTACCCTATTGCCATTCCTCAGTTTGGCATTTAAAACTCATCTCAGTCTGATTTATTTTTCCAAATGAATTTCAAGTTACTCCATTCACACGCTCTATGATTGATTATGTTCTAGCTATATTCATCTAACTGATGTTCCCCAAAACAAAACATTCCATCTCTTATCTCTAGGCTTTTGTACAGGCTTGTACCCCATGCCTAGAACATTCACCCTCTTCTACTTCCCTTCTTGGAATTCTTAACTCTCTTCAGGGAGATTAAGTTTCACCTTGCCCATTAAATTATACTGGAATTCATTTCATAGTACCTGGTTTGTGATATTATGCCCCTTCTTATCATGTATAAAGATGCTATCTTAGAATTTTTTTTAAACTACAAGTGCCATAGTTCCCCAAGAATGTAAATTAATTGATGTTGTTTTCTAGAAGATGTTTACATGCATAAAAACATTTATATAGTTATATTAATAATTGAGGACTTTCCCTTCCTTATATACTAGAAATTTACTTAACTCTTCCTCATAGAGTTTGAATTCACATTCATATGTAGAACACCAAGAAAAAAACTGTAAGCGCCTCTGTCAAAAGAACTTTGATCACTTTCATTTTGAAAGTTCACTTTCACTTGAGAGACACCCCAAGGGCCTGCTATTCCTTTGGCAGCAGTCTGGCAATTTAGAAATTGAATGGAAGGTGGGAGGGGAGGAAGAGGATCCTCATCCCAATACCAGTGGTTTATTATCCTATATAGCTATGAAGTTTTTGTTGCTTCTATCTTTTGTTTTTATCCCTAAAAGCAGCTGAAAAAGTCTCCTGTTTCCCTAATTTTAACTTTATAGACATTTCCATCTGAGTTTAAACGGTCCCATAGCACCTGGGATCATAGAAAACATTGACATGATCTTGAATAAATAGAACATTCCAATCCTGTCTCTTTTATCACCTTCAACCAATTAAAAAGCTCAAAGATATTAAAGTGTAGATACGGAAATAGAAGAAACAGATAATAAATACCTTGGTTCCTCACTAGTCACTATCCTGGAGCTAGCCCTAAAAGGAGGAAGTTACAAGCAATGAAGTATAGGAATCTATCTTGCCCTACAGGAAAATAGAGGGAAGAGGGATGGGAGGTGGGGGATAGAAGAAAGGGCAGATCGGGGGAGGGGTGGTCAAGGTGCATGCTGTCCTGGGGTGAGGGAAGGGGAGATAAGGGGAGAAAATTTGAAATTCAAAATCTTGTGGAAGTAAATGTTGAAAACTGAAAATAAATAATTTTACATACACAGAGAGAAATAAAGTCCCTTTAAATAAAACACCAAAGGGAGGAAGTTGTTATTTGGTTGTTTTTGACTCTTTGTGACCCCCTTTTGGGATTTGTTTTTGGCAAAGACGCTGGAGTGGTTTGCCATTGCCTTCTCCAGTACATTTTACAGGTGCAAAAACTGAAACAGACAGGGTTAAGGACTTCCCCAAGGTGACACAACTAGTGTCTAAGGTCAAATTTGAACTCAAGTCTTCCTGATCCCAGGTCCAGTGCTCTATCCATTGTGCCACCTGACTGCCCCAGGGGAGGAAGTATCCCAAACATACCAGAAATAGGACTTATTCTAAATAAAATGGGAAAGCTGGAAAGCCATTTAAGAGAGGTTACCTGACCTCTTTCCCCTTCTGGAAGTAGAGTTGAAAGGCTGTACCCATCCTCTCTTTATCTGTCCTGAGGCCTTGATGGGCTTCACTGAATATCTTAAAAATTCTCATCTGGAAATGTAAACCTTGTATCTCAGTTTTTCTCCTTTTCCCTCCTTATTCACAAAAGTTGATTAATCATCATCACTTGATGATAAAGATGATTTTTCCAAATATTGGAATTGAAATAGCAGAAATTGATGAAGTCTTTTTTTTAATTTTAAAATTCCTATAACTCACAGAAATATTCCTAATTAAAATTGTTGCAATGAATGTTCCTAAGATATACTTCCTCATATGAGGCCTTTCTTGACTACCCTGTTTGTCAGTGCTTCCCAGGAAATTGCTTTTTATTTATTTTGTTTATGTATTATATCTACCTATCTTTGTATATTGTCCTCTCTCCCCACCCCCTCAGTTCAATCCCTCCCCTTGACTCTTCCCTTCATTGTAGAATGTAAACGCCTTGAAGCAAAACTTTTTTTGTTTGTTTTCCTAGCACAATGCCTAGAACGTAGTAGGTACTTCATACATGCTTGTTGAATTGAATACTTGTTGAAAGATAGGGAAGGTGTGATTGGACAGAATTTAGTTTGAAAAAAAAATTGTGGTTTTAATAGATTGCTCAATATGACTCAAAAGTTTGATATAGTAGCCAAAAAATCTAATCTGATCTTAGATTGCATTAAGAGGTGTAGCATCCAGTACAAAGACATGATAATTGTGTTGCCCTCTACTGTGATCAGAAAACATATAGAGGGCCCTATTTGATTGTAGGGTGCCAAACTTTAGGAAGGGCATTGATAAACTGGAGGATGAGAGCTATGAGGATGATGAGGAGCCTCACTATTATGCTGTAAGAGGATCTATTGAATAGATGGGGAATATTTAGCCTGGAGAAGACTAGATTTATGACTGCTATGATAGTTGTCTCCAGCTTTTTAAAGGGCTACCACATGGAATGAGGATTACTTAGTATTCTTGGTCCCAGAAAATAGACTAGGAGTCATGGGTAGAAGTTGCAAAGAGGCAAATCAAAACTCGATATGAGAAAACATTTCCTACCAATTAGAGCTGACTAGAAGTGAAACAGGTGCTTTGGGAGGTAGTAAATTTATTCTTATTAGAAATTTTCAAACACAGGCTGGATGTCCCCTTATCACTGTCAATTCAGGAGAATTTTTTGCTCAGATATTGATTAGAGTAGATAGCAACTGGGGTCCTTTCCAATTCTGAGATTCTGTGAAAGTCCAAATCAAAGGGCTTCTTTATGAAGTCTCAGCTTCTCATGGACTTGGTTTTGTACCACTCTGATGAGTTTTCTGTGTATTATAGCCACCCACCTTTGTGCCCTATTTCCCTATAAGATCATAAAAGCGGACTATTATCCGAACTTTCTATCTCTTCCAGCATGAAGTACAATCTCTGCATGTAGTGGCACATAATATGTAAATACTTGTTGAATTCAATTGAAGATATTAAGCTCTAGAATAATTTTAATGATAACCAAAATAACTCACATTTATTTATCACTTAATAGTTTACAAACTGCATTCATCACATCATTGACAAGAGGATGAGAAAATTCTTGGACATTAAATAGAAGCTGGTCTATGAGACATAGTAGTGATGGGGATGCTTTGGTTTAAAAATGCATTTTATCAATGTCTTTTGTCATTATATTAAAGTAATTTCCTATCTCCATAATTAACCTTCTCTGGTGACAAGGAAAAACAACTAAGCAAAAATATTCAAAAAAGAAACCTTGCCTGATAATTTACACAACAACCTTCCCTAATTGTCCTTCCCTTCTTTGGTGTGAAGAGCTTTTATTTCTTTATCTTTTCTCCAGAATTTTCCTTGTTTTTTTTCCACTACCCAGACTTCAAATTCCCTTTAGCGACCTTCAGTTTTACTGATTGTTATAATGTTGGTATATATTGTTCTCTTGGCTTTCTTTATTTCATCATTGTTTTCAACTAATAAGCATTTATTTTCTCTTCATCTCACCACGCATGATCCAATTGAACAAAAAAAGAAAAAGGAAACTCTCATAACCAATATACTTACTCAAAATAAATTTCCATGTTGGTCACATCCAAAAACACATATTTCATTCTCTATCCATGAACTCTCTGTTAGGAGTTGGGTAACAAGCTTCAATATTTTATACTGTGGGATCATGATTTGTCCTTGCATTGACTGGAGTTCTCAAATTTTCAAAACTGTTTTTCTTTTAATGTTGTTATTGTTGTATAAATTATTTCCATAGTAGTGCTCACTTTACTCTGCAACAGTTCATTCAGGTCTTCTCTCTGAAACCTTCCATTTTATAAATTCTTATACAGCAATAATATTTCATTACACACACACACACATATATACAATATAAATAATATATAAATTGTTTAGCCATTTCTAAATAGATGGGCACCTCCTTCATTTTCAGTTTTGTTTTTTGCTATTACAAAAAGAGTTGCTACAAATATCTTTGTACACGTAAGTACTTTTCCCTCTCTTTTTATCTCTTTGGGGGGTATTTGAGTACTAGTAGTATTATTGATTCAAAGGATATGCACAGCTTAATGACATCTGGGGCATAGCTTCAAATTGCTTTTACAAATAGTTGGACTAATTCATAGCTCCACCAACAGTAGAGTTAGTGTGCCTTTTTAGTCATAGCCCCTTCAACATTGCTATTTTCCTGTTTATGCCATCTTTGCCAATTTGATAGGAGTGAGGCACAGTCTCAGAATTGTTAAAATTTGCAATTCTCTCAATATTATTGATTTGAGGCATTTTTTTCTTTGGATTTTTCTGTTAAAACTCCTTTGATTATCTATTGGAGAATGTCTCTTTCAAATTTGAATAATTTTTTAAAATGTATCTTGGATATAAGAATGTTATTAGAGAAACTTGCTACAAAGATTTTCCTCCCAGTTAACCATATCCTTTCCAATTTAAGCTGCATTTGTATTGTTTCTGCAAAAATACTTTAATTTTATATAATCAAAATTGCCTAATTTATCTTTTATGATCCTTTCTATTCTTTGTTTGGTCATGAACTCTTTCCTTCTCTGTAGATCTAAAAGGTAATATCATCCTTGTTCCTCTGATTTTTAAAAATGATGTCATTCTTTGTATCCAAGTCATTATTCATTCAGCATTTATCTTGTGATATAATAGTGTGAGACATTAATCTATATGTAATTTCTGCTATATTGTTTTTCAGTTTTTCTAGCAGTTTTTGTTGCATAGTGCCAACTCCAGTGATTGGGATCTTTAAGTTTATCAAATACCATCCTACTGTTTGCTCTTATACATCATGCAATTAGGTGGTGCAGCAAGTAGAGCCTGGGGAAAACCTGAGTTTAAATATGACCTCAGGCACTTCCTAGTTAAGTGACCGTGGGGACATCACTCAACCTCTACCTCAGTTTCCTCAACTGTAAAATGAGAATAATAATGGTTCCTAACTCACAGGGTTGTTGTGAAGATCAAATGAAATACTATTTGTAAAGTTACCAGCACATAGAGGCTTAGTACATGCTTATTTACCCCCACAATTCATTGTATTGATAGGCTTCTCTTTTTTTATCCAGTGCCAAATAATTTTTGAGGATAACTGCTTTATAGTATATTTTTAGACTTCCTACTGAAAGGCCCCTTTCCTTCCTCCTCTTTTTTTTTCATTATTTCTCTTGAGATTCCTGACTTTTTGATCTTCCAAATGAATTTTGTTGTTATTTTTTTCTAGCTCTATTAAATAATCCTTTGGTAGTTTGGTCTGTACAGAACTGAATAAATAAATTAATTTAGGTGATATCCTCCCTCTTATTAGATTGCCATGATTTACTTATAAAAATTAATTTTTTCCCAGTTATCTAGATCTGTATTTACTCTGTGGCTCTTATTTTTCTCTGTATTAGTTCACACAAATATCTCCATGTTTTGCTGACTTCCTAATATTCATAATTTTTTACTGGAAAATAACATCCCAATTGCACTTACATACCATAAATTTATTATTATTTTTTAGCCATTCCCCAATTAATGGGCACCTTTGTTTCCAGGTCTTTGCAGCCACAAAAGGTAGTGCTATGAACATTTTGTCATGTATAAGCTCTTTGTTTCTCTCTTTGTATTCCTTGGTACATATAGTAGTAATTGGATTTCTGAGTCAAAGAGTATAGATAGTTTTTATCATCTATCAAGCATAATTCCAAATTGAAATCCAGAATGGTGAAACCACTTTACAACTCCAGCAGTGAGCTTGTGTTTTCATAGTCTCACAGTTTCTCTATCCTTGACTATTCTTATCTTGACCAATTTTCCTGGAATGAGCTAAGACCTTAGAGTTGTTTTAATTTGCTCTTCTTTTACTATTAGAGTGTATTTTATAGAGGTTATTTAGTTTTCAAATCTTTTGTTCATATTTTTTGACCATTTGTCTATTTCAAGTGCATTTTGAACATTAGTCCTTCATGAGTGCTGTATGTTGCAAATATTTTCCCCACTTTACTCTTTCTCCTTTAATTCTGTATTTATTGATTTTATTCACGTGAAAGCTTTTTAATTTCATGAGGTCAAAATTCTTGTGCTAGAGATTCTTGAAATGATTTCTAAGGCAATGACTTCCAAAGGACTAATGGCCCCTTAGGTAGCTCATGTTTGATCCAAATTACAGGTCACAGAAATGTTTTTATATTGTTATATGTTTGCACATACATTTAGAGGTATATAGTGATCAGTAAAATATAGTCATATTAGTAATTAGATATTTATGAAGGTAAAGGTCCCACAAGATGTTTGGAACAGATTTTTAGTGCTAAACAGTGAGAATGTTAGGTAGGGGGCTCTTAAGGTTATTTGCCTTGAAAAAGTGGTCTAGTGTGTAGACTGTTGTTTTAAGTAGAAATTTCCATGGCCAAAAAAAATATAGATATGGATTTCTCCCATATATTTTGTTTTGGGAGAATAGGTTTGAATATGAGTTACTGGTTTTCTCTTACATTTTGCCAATCATCCTAGATTTCTCTCCTTCAGGGTGAAGACTTCATTATTTCATACAGTCATTCCCACACAGATTTGGATCAATGATGAGGGAATTGAACTCAAATTTTTTCAGTTCCAGTTCATTTTGACTTATTCAGTCAGACCATTCATTGTCTTTCAAACAAATAATTCTCCTTTCTATTTCCACATACTTTGTCATGCTGTTCCTCTCTTGGAAATGCCTCTTTTTTTTTCAAACACTAAATATTACCTCTCAAGTTCTATTCAAAACATACCTTAAATTCCATCACTTACACAAGACCTACTTTCAGCTGTAATTATTCATTAATTTATTCAACAAGAACTTATTCTATTTTAGGTTGCATTAATAGAAACAAAGCATCTTGATTGAGAGAAGTATTAGATCCACTTTATTTGGTATTGATCAGATTATATCCATTTCAAAGGCCTAGAACAAGCATGCTCTTAGTGGATGGCCTCAAGTAACAGCTTCAGGCATAAAGGGGACAGGCAAGTGAGTCTAGGGAATACTGAGTTTCATTGCTTGGTGATTCTCCTAGCCTGCAGCTTGCTCCCTGAGCTTCAGAGAGACCAGATGAATGGTATTTCTGTGGCGATTCCCCTGGCAATTCCCACACTAAACATAAGATACATCACCTGGACATCTTCTTGAGTTAAGGGATATCACATAAAATTTTAGAGTATTTAAAGGCAAAGATGGTACCTAAGATCCTCATGAGTCACTTTACCACTTGTTAGGGACCCTATCCTACCCTGCTTAACAATCACACTACGTTTTGCTCTGACCCTGCAGACTTACTCTGGATAGTCTAATTATACTAGCAGTAGCCAACTATCAGTGTCTCACAGTTAATTATTGCTCTTTCAAGAGGGGGTTTTCCTCGTTGTTTCCTGAAGTCAGCACCTGATATCCTTGCTTTCCCTGACTGTACTATGCTGATAATTTTTGTATCTGCCTATTGCTGGTAATCTGGAGTGTCATTTCTAGTTCTGGATAATGTATTAATGAAGTAGTATATTCTAGTGAAAATCTCTGGATTTGGAGTCACTCACCCTGTTACTTACTTTCTACATTACTTCGGACAAGTGATGTAATCTCTCTGGGCCACAGTTACCTCATGAGCAAAATAAGGAGCACTAGATAATTTCTAAACTGTGCTAGACTTCGAGTCACAAGAGTTTGTGATGCAAAAATTGGTTCTAAGCCTTACAAGTTAAGTGACCTCAAGCAAGTCACTTATTCTCTCTCAGATGCTTTATTTGTTTTTAATGGGGACAATATTTGCAATAACTATTTCAGAGAATTTTGTGAAGAAAACATTGTATGAAAATGTGAATTATCTGCAAATTCTGTTCCAGCTATGAATTCCATTATTTTAAGAGAGAAATTAACAAACTGGAATGGATCAACAAGAGCCTGATCAAGATGGCAAAGTGCATGGAAACTATTGAAGGAGTTGGTGATGTTATGCCAAAAGAAGACTTTAGGTAACACTTTACATCTATGTTCAAACACCTGAAGGGTTGTTATGTGAGAGAAATAGACACAGTCTATATTGCTCCAGAAGGTAGATTAGTTGAATAAAAATTATGAGAAAAATTTCAGTGATAAATTCAGTTCTAATTAAAGTTCTAAATAATCACATCTCTGTGAGGTGTCACACACACTTGTTATCCTTCCTAATGGGGAGGTTGAGGCTAATAAATTGATCTTGATCAGGAATTCTGAGCCGCAAAAGGTCAGAGCTATCAGGTGTCTGCACTAAGTCCTGTACCAATATCGTGAATGTCTAGGAGCTGGCTAAAGAGGACTGAACTGGCTTAAGTTGGAAATGAACAAAGTCAAAAGTCCAGTACTGATCAACAATGGGAATGGGCCTATGAATAGCCATTACAGATAGAGAAATCTAGCTGAAAGAGATCTGAATGAGATAGGGAGATATTTGTCTCAAAAAAAAAAAAACCCAACCTACAACCAAAACAATCATAAAAGGGTTTGAAAAAGGTATTGTAAAAATTGGAACTTTCCAGCAATGCAACAAAACATATTATGGAGTTTTCTATCACCAAAAGCTTTCCATCAGAGGTTGGATGACCACCTGTCAGGATTCCTGCATTATGTGAGAAGTTAGATTAAATGAGATCAATTTTTCTTTCAATTTTTCCAATTTTCTTCCAATTTCATCCAACCTTAGCCTGAATACTTCTAGTAAAGGGAAATCCATTACCTCCCAAGGCACCCTGTTTTCAATTTTCCACGTCTCTAATTGTTATTGAGTTTATCCTTATATCATGCATAAATATGTCTCTCTGCAACTTCAATTCATTGCTCCTAGCTGTAGTCTCTGGGTCAGCCAACACATTTATTTCCTCTTGTAAAACAATCCTTTAAATATTTGAAGACAAATACAATATTTCTCCAAAGTCTTTTCTTCTTCTTTCATTTGATCCTTTTATGATATTAGCTCAAGACCTTTTCATCCTGGCTTCCCATTTGCTGGATGCTTTCTGATCCATTTCTTCTCATTTATATAGTGAGAACAGTAGCAATAACTTCTTTATTTACACCATATGATTACTGGAATGGAAAAGGATCAAATGGAATGATGAACATCTAATACTCTGAAAATCATTTTTAAAAACTTGACCTAAAATTTCACTGATATAGGAAACTCCCTCTGCCAATGCAGATCAGCATCTGCTTTGCAACCTAGTCTTGGAGAGTTTTGGGGAGGGCCACTGAGAAGACAGGGGGTTTGCTCAGGGTCACAGAGTCAGTATCTGAGACAGGACTTTTCCCCAACTCTTCCTGATGCTGAGAGAAACTCTTTATCCACCATGTGGCATGGTTACCTCTCTTGTAAGCCTAAACCATAAAGTGAGTTATTATAAATATGAGCTAGGGCAACAATGATGATGATACAAATAAGTATCTAGGACTTCTAAGAAAAGGGACATCTATATGAACTAGAACAGTTGCAAGAAAGGCCTTGCGTAGTAGCTGGCATTTGAATTGAGCTGTGGGAAAATTCTGGGTCTAGACAATTTTTCTGATGCTCATGACATTTTAAATCTCTCCAAGAGAGGAATCATACACAGGACGTATAGCAATCTCAGCTGGTTGATAGTCTAAGACACCAAAGAAGATAACATTGTGATGAAGGAGAGAGAAGGGCTAATTTCTAATTCAAGCCCACCGCCTTTCCTATCATCTACTATGCTTTGGCAGCCTTGCATAAGCCAACCTTGCAACAGAACTCAACTAAGCTAACTCTTCCCCCCTCCACACCCCTGTCAAAGAAGATTAAAAAACCAAACCAAAAAAAAGACAAAATGGAAATTTGCTCTGGCTAGGATGGTAGCATGACAGTGTTCTGTATTGTAACATTACACAGTCATAGAACTGAGAAACAGAGGCAACTGAGGCAGAACATCATCATGTGTTGCTTCACCAGGCCTGAAGTAAGGGACAGGCATTTATTTGGATGAGGATACTTCTATCCCTCTATTAGTCACTTGGGAAAGAGATTGAGGGGAGAGAGGGAGAGGGAGAGAGAGATGGAGGTGGAGAGGGGAAGAGAGAAAGAGAGAGAAAGAGAGAGAGAGAGAGAGAGAGAGATTGATTTGAGAAGAGAAGAGAAGAGAAGAGAAGAGAAGAGAAGAGAAGAGAAGAGAAGAGAAGAGAAGAGGCACCGGGTCTGAATCTTGGAAGACAAGGATTGTCATGGAAGTCAGAGAATAGGAAGGAAGACATTGCAAGTGTTTTTCTGTTTGCATAGAATTTAGCTTCATGAATGAGACCTGCCCAACGCGGGTGAAGTGTCAGAGAGACTCATTTTGTAAAGGGCCTTCGGGCCTGGGGTGGAGGCAGGCGTAAAGCTGAGAAGTTTCGCTATTCCGGGTGGGAGCCCTCAGGGCAGAAACTCAGCGGGGCGCCCACGCAGGTGTGGCCTGGGGCGGGGGCCTGAGGCCCGCCCCCCTCTGGAAACAATGCAGTCGCCCCCGAGCGCGGCTTCCCCCTCCCTCCCGGGCCAGCCTCTGGAGAGCTAAGAGAGGCGGCCCGCCCCGGCGGCCCGGCCCGAGCCTCTTCGTGCCTTTCCGCGCCCCTCACTGGGCAGCTCCGGGGCTCCGCGATTCCCCCGCCCCTGCCGAGCGCTACTCGGCCGTTTCCGGCTTTCTCCGGAGCCGTAGCCTCTTGGGCCGAGAGAGCTAGGCTTGGGAAACTGAGAGACGGGAGTTGCCGCCGCCGTTGCCGCCTCCACCGCCGGGGCTGTGGGCGGAAGATGGCGGTCGGGATGGGGCCGCCGCCCGGGCTGCGGCGAGAAGCGCCCGCGCGGGGAGCTCAGTTATGCAAACGAGGCTAGAGTAGGGAGAGTTCAGGCGCTGCAGCGACAGGCTCTCTCCTCCTCGCCCCCTCCCTCCTCCCGCCCGCCCCTCTCTCCTCTCGGGCAGCGGTTCCTGGTGTCTTGCGCTTCCCCCGGGATGGACCTTCCGACGTTGCACCGCCCTTCGCTGCAGACGGCGCAGCGGCCGAGGCCGCGCACGGAGGCTTCCCCGCGAGGAGCCCTGTGAACGGGGCTGCCGCCCTCGGGGAGCAGCGGAGTCCGGGCGCCGGACGCGTGCGGGACTGGCTGGGGGAGGGGAGGGCAGGGGGGCTTGGAAAACATGTCGGATACCAAGGTAAAAGTTGCCGTGAGAGTTCGGCCCATGAACAGGCGAGGTAAGTATCTTTGCTCCCCCCACCCTCCTCCTCCTCCTCCTCCTCCTCCTTCTCCCTTGGCTTGGCGGGCAGGAGGGCAACTTTGGAAAGCACTCGGGGTGGGGAGGTTTGCCCGCGGGCGGGGGTGGAGGGGTGGGAGGGGAAGAAGGAGGGAAGCCGGCGGGTGGAAGGGCAGGGTGCCGAGCTGAGAGTGGCCGCCACTAAGAGCTCTGCATCTCCAGTGGCTGCTGCTGTCCCCCCATGCACCGACTGGACTCTCCTCCTCGCCTCTGCCCCAAGCCGTGCCTGGGAGCTGCTGCCGGGCCAACTCCCCCCCTCCCACCCTCCAGCACCACTCCAAAAGAGGGTGCCAAGCCCCGCTGAGGAGCCCTGGTGGAAGGGGAGCGTTGGGATGGGATGCAGCACACCCAAAGCTCCGGGCATCTGTCGTCCGTGCAGGGGGAGGCGGGCTTGGGTGATGGATGCCCAGACTTTGCAGCGTTGTTCTTTCTTTTTGCCCCCCTGCCAGAACTGGAATTGAATACAAAGTGCGTGGTGGAGATGGAGGGGAATCAGACTGTCCTGCACCCTCCCCCTTCTAACACCAAACAAGGAGAAAGGTAAAGCCAATAACTAGAGGGGAGGAATAAAGACAACCACTTAAGAGTTGTGCAAGTTTAAGGTGGAGAAAACTAACTGGATGTGCCCTATTGTTAGAACAGCTTCAAGTTTGTCACCACCAGTTCTTGTCTGAGGCTGCTGGAAGTCCAAGTTCTCCTCTTCCTCCCTCCTCCAGGCCCCCACTGCCTGCCCTTGGAGAACTGCTGCGCTAGGACAGATGACCTAGCAAAGACAAGGGCAAGTCTTAGATGGTGATCATCATCTGGGATAGAACCACAGGCCCATGGCCTCACAATTTTACAGCTGGAAGCAATCTTAGAGATTATCCGAGTTAACATCTTTTTACAGCTGAGAAAAATAAAACGCAGAGGTTGTAACTTGTCTAGGGTCACACAGTTTGTGTGGGTGTGGGTGGAACCAGCATTAGAATCCAAGTCTAGGGACTCTGTTCTGTGCTGTCCTCACCACACTGGGCTGTCACTGGAGGAGCTCTGCTTTGGGCATCAGGGTTTAAAATGTGAAATCTTGATAATTTGAAACAGTCTTGCCCAGTGCAGTTTGAAACCTGGACCACTTAATTTGGTGCCGAGTAGGGGGATAACTTGACTGTAATGTGTTGGTTTTAATTTTGCGGAAAACAAAGATTATTCTCCCAGCTATATAGACACTAGACGAATTGTTGAACAGGGGCCTGTATTTACTAAATTGAAGCATATTTGCATTTGAAAAGTAGTAACTGTTGGATCCTTATTAATTCTGAGCTGTTCTGTGAAACAGTATGAGAAAATATTCCTAAAATGATTCGAGAATCTGGCATTTATCTGGTAAGCCCCTGAAAAGAAAACTGTTGACTTTTATCCAAAACACCATTGCACTAGACTATAAAAATAGAGCAGAAAAAAAAAGTTTTTTGCAAAATTATTTCCTCTCAAGGAATGGAGCAAAGAGTGACTTGGTGTGATTCTCAATTCACCTGTTGATTGATGTTCTTGGGTGAATTTTTCTTCTCACAAAGATCCCAAGTGAAGGGGAACTTGAATACATAGCTTTATTGTTAAAGGAAGCAGTCATTACTGCTCTGTAATTACAGTGTTCAGACACAGTTTTGCTTAGGTCTGTTAAAAAAATAAGTGTGAGGAAATAGACATTCCTGATTAGAGATATTTATACTATTTGTGTTCATGCTGGCAAGTTGTTTGTTTTTTGCTCCAGGCCAGACAGTATTTAAAAACATTTCAAACTCCTCTGGGTTATGGAGTTAACTTTTGCTACCTGCAGTTAATTTTTATGATAGCACCATATTGTCAAGCTAGGCCTGATGTTAATAAGCTGAGTTTGGCTGTGTAACTCTATCCTATACTCAGTTGATACTTCCTTTATAGTAACCCTAGTGTATTGAGTTGTAACTCTGTTTCCCCTCCTTTGGTGGTAGTAGTTGTAACAAAATAATGGGGGTCCTTTTCATTCTGGCAATAAAGTTACAATCACCCCATTTGAAATATTTACCTTTTTACTTGGGATGTAAAATAAACCCCAGAGCCAAATCTGGTTGGTTACATTGTTTGGGAAAGTCATCCTGCTGACTTCTTAGTCCCTGCTCCAGGTGTCATGTTTGTATTCCTGTCATAGTGCTGCTTCTGTCCGACTGGCCGACCTGACACTTGCTATATGTCACTCAGGCAGAATGAGATTACTGCCAGAAGTTAATGTTTAATGAAATAAAGTGTTATCATTTGCAGAACAAAGTAAATCTAGTTCTGTGGATTTTGATCCTCTACACTATGGAAACAATCATTACGGTTATGGTTGCCACTGGAGTAAGTAAATATTTAGGATCTTTATCGAAAAGATTTATGTGTTGATTTCTGGATTCTTGTCTTTTTTTTGGTAAGTTGTCAGTCAACTAGCGTTTATTAAGTGCCAAGTTAATCTTTTATTCAGTTGTCCCATTAATAAGAATGAAAACTTGCATTATGGAATCCCTCTTGCCTTGAGAGGCCCCGTTCTGTCTATGAGATTTTCTCTATGCATGAACACATTCGGCTTTACGGACAGATCTGAGATGAATCACCACCAGAGGTCTACTTGTAGATTAGGGTTAATGCCTCAGCAGGGATGAAGACATCAAATGCATTTTGGATTTCATTGTGCAGTTTGGTTTCACATTTCTCTGCAGGGTTTTCCCCTTAAAGTCCTAGAACATTTTAAAAATAGAAACAACCCTGCACTTCTTTTGCTGTTGGTTGATTAGTTTCAATACTGTTCCATGTTATGAGGTCCATAATTCATTTCTATTATTTGATTTCTGTGTTCCATCCCCCTCAGGGGAGGAAAAGACACTGACTAAGAAAGTAGTTGTTTCCCCCCCTAGAGATTATGCTGTTTTGAATGAGGAAGGTTCTTAAATCAGTGCTGGAAAATCTGCTGCAAAACAGAAATGAAAGTTTATTGAAAATGGCAGAAGTCATTAATGCTGTGTTAATCACAAGCCAGAAGTTCATAACTGCAAGGCGGCAAAAGTTTGGGATCTTTTTACCTAGTGAAAACAGAGGTAGGATCATATTGATTTCTCGGAAAAGAAAGTGACAGCCTTGGCTTTCATAGTTTGTTCCCCTCTTTCTTGGAATTAAATGGAAGCGTGTATAGTGAGAAAAGAATAGATCACAAGTTTCATTTTGTACTGTGTAGCCCCTAATGTTTTATCTTAAAAATATACTGCACTAATTTATTTATTTGAATAGTTGAACTACCTAAATCTGTTTTAAAACATTACAAAATATTGGGTTAAAAAACCTCTCACCATATAGTGATAAAACTGTATAGTCAGAAAATTATTAATATGAGGAGGAAACTATTGTTGTTTGCCCTTCCTTCTCAAAGAGGATCATTGATAGTAGGAAGGCAGTGCCATGACTTGCAAGTGAATTGGATTTGAGGGAGGGCTGTGCAAGGTCACCAGCCTCACTTTCATCTCTAAGGCCATCTGAGCCCAGTGGCAAGATCAGGATGACTGGAGAGGACCCATCAGGAGGAAGGAAGCTCTTTAAATGAAAGCTAAGGCATGTCTGTCATCAGTCATAACAGCAAAGGTTGATTTATTTTGTGGAGATAATGGGTGGAGTATGTTGTTTTAGGGGCAAAAGGTGAATGAGGTGGAATCCTTAACTTACCTTCCTTAGCTTACCTAATATCTGCAGTAGTTATCTTAAATATTTCAGGCTTATCTATCTGAACTTTCACAACTTGAAGTATCACTTTAAAAGATACTATCTTTCTCTACATTTTTTTTTCCTTTTTCTTGGAGTGTCCCAACAAGGAGGTATTAATGGAAGGTGGAATTACAAAACATAACTTTTCTTGGCAGCTTTGTGAGGAAGTGAGCCTTCCTTATAGAGGAGTTAAAAGGTTGATAGTTTGAATTCCAGCCAATTTTTAGATATACAATACCTTCTTTTGATTAGTCTGTACTGACATTGGGGTATAATGCCTATGAATTAACCAAGATATAAACCCAGCATTATATAGTTTAAAAATTTTGGGTATGATTTGAGCTTTTCAGAGGTCAGAATCAGTGCTCTATCCTATAAGGTATAGAATGCACTTTCAAGAGAGAATAGAAAAGAAAGTAATAGTCAAGTTACTTGTTACTTAGCTGTGACAGATTTTTATCGTCAGGTTGATTTCACTCCTTCATTCAAGATGGTTCAGGGATAGTGCTTTATGACCCGTAGTCCAAACAAGCATGCTTTAGTAATATTGGCAGTTTTATTAACATAAGCCATAAACATAGTGAGTTTAACATTACCATACAGTGTTTTATTTAACCATTAAAATTTCACCTTATTTGGTGATGATAACATTAATTGCAAATTAATGAGTTGATGCAATCTGTGAATAGCAAAAACAGGCCAAAACATGGTCTTGCCTCTTAATTGTTATCCATGGATAAATATAAAGAAAAAAATTGTTTCTCTTAACTTTTTGAGATTGCAGGGAATTCTCAGTGTCTTCAGATGAGGATTTATGCTTCCTTATAGCTGTCTTGTGCTTTTTGACCATATATACCATTATTAGACATATGAACTTTCATTGTTTTTCCTAGCTTACCAATATGATACGAAGAGACACTTTGCTAAACATATCCTATACTTTTTGTTTCCTTCTAACTAGTTGCCTGGTGGGTTGATTACTTCATTGAAATTACTTAACAAATATGGGTTTCTGCTTTACATTTGGAAGACTAAATTTCTAGAAATGTTTTTGTAATGTTTTACTGGAAAAGAGTATTCATCTTAATTCAAAATTGTGCCAGACTTTTGATTTTCCATAACTATTGTCTTTTCAATTGATAATTCTGGTCTCTTTATTAATGATTAGCTTAATTATTGCTAGGTTGTTTTAGCCATTCTTATATTCAGAACATACTGACATTAATTATAGGCTTGTTGACATATCTACTTTCTTAATATACTTCCTATGTAGTATTCAAGGAAATAATTTGAAATCTAGACATTCAACTATACAGTTCTATTTTAGGGAAATTTTGAGAGTGAGTTTACTTGGATTTGAGAACAGCCTCAGGTCTCTGAGACTATTTTGTCCTAGAGCTTTGTACCATTTTGGGGAAATTTGTTCTTGCAAAAGTTGTTCAGAATAGAAGGAAAGTGAGTGGTTCAGAGTGCGTGATTTTTATTAAAAATTTGGAACATAGTAAGTTCTTCCATTCTGTTTGCATCTGAGTTAGAGGGAGGAATTGAGCCATGGGGCAGAATGAGGAAATTTGCCAGGTTCCTGTGGTTTCATTATTTTATTTGAAATGAATTTTCAGCAAAGCATGCACATTTATGTTTAAATATAAGGTCAAAAATGTGTTTCAAATTGAAAGAGGTCTGAATTTTGGATTATCCATAGCTTCTGATTTATGCACAACTGTTTACCTCCACTGGTGCAAATAATTGAGTGTTGATTGTAGAAGGTGCTGCCTTTCTGTTTTTGGAATTTAATTTTGTCCCCCCTCCTCCATCCCAGTATGTGCTTTTAAAGATAATTTTTATTTTACTCTTTGTAATATTGGCAATTGGAAATTGGCAAATATTCTATATTCGAATTTCCATAACTGAATTTTATGGTTCTGTTTTGAATCTGTCAAACTAAGTCATCTTGCAGCTAGACAAGCAGAAATTAATGAAGGTAGGTTATCAGTAAAGAGAGTTCATTTTTGATCAACTTTTCCCCTGACCATTCTTTAAGATGGAGAAAATGCCAGGAGTTCCTAGATGAAGAATTGTCTTGGAAGTGTTTTTTCATAAAAGGTTCATCTACCAAGGATAATAGAACTTATTTTTTTACTTTAGATGCTCTTTGATATAATGTAACTTCATTTGGTTCTGAAATTGTATAATGTTATTAACTTCAGGATAGTTAGGTAATAATTAACTTTGAGGACCTTCGGATGGAAAGGTTTAATTCAGCTTATTCTGGTCAATTCCTGAAAGAATGTGGTAGTATGGATTAGAATTTGGAGCTCTTAATTTTTCTATGATATATATAAGCTTGTTGAAAGATTTAGTGTGGATTCAAATCTTAGCTCTGCCACTTAGTATCTAAATGACCTTGGACAAATCTCAACCTATTGGAGACTTCATTTACTCATCTATAAAATCAGGGTAGTAATATTTAATAATTATATAGCTTCCCCATTTGCTGAAGATTAAGTGTGATAATAAATGTGAAGTCATTTGCAAGCTAACCAAAAAGCTCAATGTAAATAAAAACTATCATTGCTAGGGTTGTACAGTTTTGACATGTTTTACATGGTGTTATTGATTTTATATTACAGTTTCATAGATATAGGAAATATTGCATGGTAGACAGATTGAATGAATGAAAAAACATTTATTAAATGCTTATGATATACAAATACAGTACTTAGTACTGAGCATACAAATAGAAAAGCAAGGCAGCATCTGCTTTCCAAGATTTCCCATTCTAACAGAGTCCACCCAAAGGAGGAATCAGCTGCAAGGCAGAAGGAAATACCTAGTAGTCATAAAGACAAATCAGCAAACTTGATTGTAATGTATCTTTAGTGTAATTTTTGTTAATAAAGGCATATCTGTTTCTAGGATTGAACTGTTTGATGGTGCCAAGGACTTTGATTTCAAGAACTTTCTGTTCAACAACTGTGATTGCCAAGAAGGTGAAATTGTAGAGGCAATTGACAGGTTGAATCTCTACATGAGTATCTTCCCTAAAAAATATTTGTTAGGACTGGACTGGAAGTAGAGCCACTGATTTTTGGGGGGATGGGTGGTTGGTAGTGATACTACTATTTCTCTGGGTTCTTGTACTTACTAGCAGATTAGTGACGGTTGGTCAGTGACTGATGTTGGTAAGAATGGTAGATCCCTTCTCCTCAAGGGTTTCTTCCTTCAATGATGGTTACAAGGGGTCTGGTTGGAAGCAGGGCTGGTGGTGGAGGTCCTTAAGTCCTTGAGTTTAGAATTCGGGACTATTTTTACCAGGATCTGAGGGGAGGTGATGGCCAAGGTGGTAGTGGTAGTTTGGTTCACCTGGCTTGTATCACCCCCTGGCTGTCCCTGTCTACGTCACATAGACTGGCTTTTTGCCTGTTTTATTGGGGGCAGTTAGATCACAGTAGATGTTGATGATGACTGGGCTGGCAAACTCCTTTTCCACAAGGATTACTTCTCTAGACCATGGCTGTGAATGCTTAGGTTAAGAGTCAGAAAAATTTTATTCAAATCTTGCCTCTAGCATTTGCTAGTTGTTGACTGTGGACAAGTCAGTTAATTTCTCTTAAGAATTTCTGAGTTCTAGTTAGGTTCTAATTTATGGGTGGGAGTTCCTCACACTGATAAAATTATAGCTTTTTCTTGAAATTTTCATGGATTATTACATAAAAACTGAAATAGATTTTACATATCTAATATAACCTCCATTATTTTACAGATGAGGAAACTGAGTTTCAGATAAGGGAAATGAATTTCCCAATGTCACACAGCTAATTAGTGACAGAACTGGAATTCAAATCCAGATCTCATTCTTATTCTAGTGTGCTCACACATCATGAGCTAGAACTAGTTGGGAGTTGAGCATTCAGTAAGTTGGCTGTTTAAAAGTCTTTGTGTGTGTGTTTAGGGGCAGTGGGGGTTAGTGAGTTTTCCTTGTCGTTCTGTCAAGTCACAACTTTATCATTACATACACTTAATTTTTTTTTTTATTGGGTTTTTAGGTTTACGTTGCTTTCATTTCCCAGTATATCCATATCCTCTCCCCCATCCAGAGAGCCATCTCTTATAATAAAAAATAAAGGGGAAGGGGTAAGGAAAGCAGTTGAGCAAAACTAGCTAACACTTATCAGCTGGGTCCAATGTGCAGTTGAATAACATACTCACAATGTATCACATGAATAATGGAAATTTTTAGATTTAGGTATAAAATGAGGCAGGGAAAATCATGATTCAGCCTGAAAAATAAGGAGATAGTTTTGGGTTTTTTTTTTGCTTTTTGGAAGGGGGAGGGCAGGGCAATTGGGGTTAAGTGACTTACCCAAGTTCACACAGCTAGTAAGTGTCTGAGATTGGATTTGAACTCAAGTCCTCCTGATTCCAGGGCCAGTGTTCTATTCACTGCACCACCCAGCTGCCCCTAGGAGGTAATATTTTTAATGGCTGAGATAGTTTGCATTTTGATTTACCTCATGTTAATTCACTTAGAGATTAGGGAGATTAATGTGGGATAGGCAGGTATCTCTTTTCTTGAAGTAGCAGGTGCTTAGATTGAAAATTGAAGGAACCTTTGAGTGAAACAGGACATATATGAAGTCTTCATATATCGGAAGGAATTGTCAGTCAAATAAAGTTTGAAATATCACCTATCTTAGATAGTGAATGAGAGAACTGCAGGGCTGTGGCTATTGCCTGACTATATAATATGGAAATTGTCAGGGTAATCTGATTTTGACCTCCTTTTCAGTTATATTTCCTGTTGTACAGTGATATTCTTTATGTGATGTAGAGATTAACAAGCAAACAGACCTCAAATCCAAACCTTATAGTAGAGCTGGTTTATGCAATAAATATGAATATCTGGGGGTGAAGAAATGACATTTCCAGAGCTGTTCCTTGAAGCCTTTATTCAGAACTTTGTTTCCTATCTAAATGTGGCCATATCAAATTCTAATTGTCCCTAAACACTTTCTATCTTAAGTTACAGATATGTAACTGGGATTTGCCATGTGAGTTTCTGGAGTCTATTCAATGTGAGACTTCTTGTAATGTCCATTAAATGGCTAGGAAACAAAATCAAAGCATAGAAATTCCCAGTAGTTTGTCTACCCAGCCCAGCCTTGTCCTGCAGACTCTGGTGTGTAGATGGGTGAATTCTGCCACTGGAAGGAGGAGCCTGTCTGTAATTCCCTTCAGAGGAAGAAGATTGGAGACATTTAAGCTAGGGAACAGGAAGGAAGCCTTTGAGGAAAAGGAAGCAGGTCTTTTGCTTTTGGCTCTTTGTGTGTTGTCTTGAGGAGGCACTCCCTAATTTAGAACCCTGCCCTGAATGACCACAAATATTCATGTAGCTCACATTTAGAGAGCCTCAGATGGAAAATCAGAAAGATCAAACGCCAATGAACTGTCTGAAAATACCATTTACAAGTACAGTTCAGATGCAGTTTATCTCAAATCATAGAAAGTACCACAAACAGTAAACCCACAAGTAGTTTGTTGAATAGATTAGCAAGCTTTTTAGATGTACTTAACTTCTGTGGTTAACTGTTACAGGTTCTCAGAATTGATGCTTATTGTGTTTACCTACTTATTATCCCAGCTACACTGAGAGCGTGTTAGGGCTTATGTTACAGGGATCTTTGCAGTAGTATGGTTTTGTTTTGTTTTTTCAGTTATTTTGCAGACTTTTAGGGCAGAGAGATAAGTATAATATTTTCATTTGTTTGGGGCCATTCTTTTCTCATATTAGATGCTTTTCTTTTCTGTAGCTAATTAAAATTGGGTATTATGAAAATTTTAACAAACAAAAGTTACATTTAAATGGTGAAAAAGAACCTTGAAAGATACTTGAAATTTAAAAGTCAGATTTGCAAGCCATAGGCTCATAAGTTGTGAGATGTAACAGAGAACATGTGGAAAGTTGTGATGTAATGAGATGAAGATTCATCACTGGGAAAACTCAGTAAAAATAGGCAGTTTAGTCAGTTGACTTACCAACTTATTAACATTCATCAAATGGTAGCTGATGATGAAGTAGTTGATTTGAGTCATCTAGTTGTGTGGCTTTAAGTCACTTTCCTTATACAGTACTCAGTTTCCTCTGTAAAATGGGGGTGATGGTCGACTAGAGGGTCTCTCAGCTCATCCATTCTAGTTACAATACCTTCTAAAGTAATATTTTAAAGATCAATAGCATCATCAAAAAGTAATGGATTTACATTTTGTTGACACAAACCTATTTAATCAGCATTTTTCAAGTTATAGTACAAGTATGTAAAATTAGTATTGTCACTTAAAGGCTTAGTTTTTGAAGTTGTTTCAAAAACCATCTTACTAACCGCCTCTTTTGTGCATACTAGTCTCTGGGAAGGATTCAAAGTTTTGGTAAGTCTCTTTCCTCCTGGAGCCCAGAGTACAACAGGTTTTTAAGGTATCATTGGCTTTAAGGTATCATTTGGTAATATCTTCTAAGTGGTAATTAAGGATATGATAATTTGCTTCCTCCTCTAAGTGGAACCTGTTGTGATTGTCTTGATTTGAGGTGATGGGAGTGTGGACTAGGGTGATGTCACTGTGAGTGGAAAGATAGCGACAGCCAACAGGTTAGAAATGCTGTGGTGGTAAAACTGACAAGGCTAGACAACTTACTGGATATATGGAGAGTGAGGCAAAGAAGAGTTAAGAAGGAGTCTGAGGCCATGCACATGGGGGCTGGGAAGATGATGGGCCTTTCTCTTAGAATTAGGGTAATTGGGAGCAGAGTTGTTGAATTCCTCTTTGGACCGGCTTCTTTGGTGCCTATGGGACATTAAGGTGGAAATACCCAACAGAGAGTTGAATGTCACTATTTGGCAAACTGACAAAGTCAATCAATGAAAAAATGTTTGAGACTATCTAACAGTTTAGTAGATACTAGCAGCAGCAGAGAATATTAGATGTAACTCAGCCACAGGGAAGTTGCAGTGTAATTGAGGAGATGCATCCAGAAATCAATAAATAGGTCTTCAACATGTTAGGTTTCTTTCCCCCTGCAAAAGTGCTCTCAAGACATTGTAAATTATAGCCATGAATAAAATACTCAAGCGGTACAAAGCATTATGCAACTTGAGGGGAATAAAATCAGTCCATTGTAGCACACCATATATTTAAAAGAGGAGAAAAGAAACAAAAGAAATATTGGTGAATAAGGCAGTCTGAATGACAGCATTATTTATAAATATTTAAAAGGACTATATTGTACATTAAGATCACTCAACAAATGCTTATTGTATAGGCAGAGAATAGGACAGTCTATAAAAAGGTTTCTTTTTGTATTATCTCATCCCAATTCACAAATGAAGCATATGTTGAATATTTATATCAACAAAGAAAAAGTAACACAATAATGTATCTAATTTGTATGTCATAAAATGGAGTGAGGTGAGTAATATTGGTGTTACATAAAGATTGTTCTATCTTTATGTTCATGTAGAAGGGATGCTGACTTATTTAGAAATTAGTGGTGTGTATGGGGGTTATGTTAGGTCAGTCTTGCTGTGATTCACAGGGAAGCTTGGTGGAGGATTTGAAAAAAGGCAGCTTGGATTTAGAGTCAGAGGACGCTGGTTCTACTTGTAGCCATTACTCTCTGTTTGATCTTGGGCAAGTCACTTGACTTCTTGGTTTCTTCTTCTGTATTGTGAACAGCTTGGACTGACCAACTTTTCAGCTCTAAAAGTACAGTCTTATATTCCTAAGAAGTTGTAGTTGTCCTTTAGTATATGGACAGGATAAAGTTCAGCTGAGTGGAACAGGGAGAGGGGTCTATTCTTTATCTGAAGGGGATGACCTCTGCAAAAGCTTGGAGGAAGGACAGGGAAAAAGGTAGGAGATAATTAGTTGCCTTACCTGGACTTGAGATGTAATGACACATGCCACTAAAGGTATGATAATAGCAGCTAGCATTTATATAGATAAGGTTTGCAAAGTGCTTAAAGTCTGCAAAATGCTTTAGAAATATTGCATTTTACCCTTACAACAACCCTGAGAGGTAGGTGCTATTATTATCCTCGCTTTACAGATGAAAAATCTGAGGCACATAGAGGTTAAGTGACTAGCCATGGCTTACATGTCAGGCTGGATTTGAATCCAGGTCTTTTTGACTCCATGTCTAGCACCATGCAGCATGTGAACGTCTTATGTGAATGTAACCCTGGTGATGGAATATCTCTCCCAACACAGGGTTTCAGTTACCATTTTGGAGGTGATCCTCATTGGAATTCTGGGGAACTCCAGTAACTGATTTGTTTAGCATGCCAAGAAAGAATCTTCACTTCCCCTGCAAGCACTCAGGTTATCATAGGAAAGGCTTTATTTCTATAGCAGAAAAATAGAAAGGATTCATGCATGAACCCCTAGTTAAGACAAATCTGATTTCCACAGGCACCTGGGTAGTTCTTCTGCCTCTTAAAACTAATATATGTGGCTCAGGTTTACAATCTCAGAAGATAAACCTTCCCCTTTTATACCTAGCTCCCTACTCTTCCAAGGCTCTGCTAGACTGGTGCAGTCCCTAAGATTCATGGTATCAGGCCAGGGCAAGGTTCACTTTGTTTCTTTATTCCTTATTCCTTATTGGTTCTGACCTCTCTGTTAGACTTTAGTGCCGTAGTTCCCTGACATGCTGCTCTTTGTATTTGTCTTATTGGTCTGTACTTCTCTTTGGGGGCCATGTGGTCTTCAGGGCAGACCTCTCTTCAGGTCCTCTGAAGCTTGGTATTTTTCATCTGATATTGACTCCTGAGGTCATACATGCAATGAAGGTCTCTCTTCAGCTCTACATGGAGTTTGGTGTTCATCTGTTGGAGCTTCTTCCTGTTCTTGATCCATGTGCTCTGTTTATATATACAAATAGCTACCCTGTTTGTGTATGTTACCTATGAGTAACATCCCTATGTGTTACCTATATACAAAGGAGAGGGGTTAGACTCCTTTTTGGTATATGCACTCTACCTTAGGATACTTGAAATGAGAGAGATTAGAGGCTATGGAAGAACAAAAAATGATGTTTGTTCCTTTTTGTTTTTCTTTCTTGGATATTTACAGAAGCTTCCTCTTCCTCAAATGGAAGTAAACTTCTTTATTGCCTACCAAGTTGTTTGCATTTTCAATTATTAGTTGGTTTCTTTCGTCTTTTTTTTAAAATGCCAAAATATGATGAACAAATTTTGCTTAATGTTAAAAAAAATAAGATCAATAAACATAAAACATTCTTTTTCCATTTTGAAAAATAGGCAATATGGTTTAGTGGATGCTTGTTTTCAGAGTTAGGATGACTTTGGTTCTTGTCCCACCTGTAACACATACTGATTGTACTTGTAACCTTGGGCAAATTATTCAACCTTTCTGTACTAAAGACATCTCTTTAAGATTAAGTTTCACAATGCTTATAGATTTACATCGAGAAATGGAGTTTCTCTCTCAAAACTCCCTCTGTGTACTAATGGAATCATAGGTCTAGACCCTCCTTCTCCTTCCCCTCCCAAATTATAAATACTTGTGGTGATTGATTTCTTAATCTACTGAATTAAATGTTAAATCCAATATAACCTGGCAATTTGCCTCTAAGTTCCCAACATAATGTAATTTGAATTTCATTCAAAAATAAGAAGCAAATCATTATTTTATAGCCTCATATATAGATTAAAATGTTATGATTACTAATCACTACTTATTATTGGTCTTGTATTTGTTACAGTCATATAAATACACCTTGTTAAGGTAAAAGCTGTATGTAACCTATGCAATGATAGATTTGAAACATCTAATTTATATAGCTAGTCTTCATTTCATTGTCTAAAAGTTTAAATTGTTGCTTGCAAGTTTAAGGATCTTTCTTTTTCTTAAATTTTGTATTTTTTCATAAGCAGTTTTCATTTTATTGAAGGGGGAAAAAAAGAAACTTTGGCTAAACCAGCCTTAATTTCCCTGTTTTTAAAAGAAGGGAGTTGAATCAGATGATTTCAAAGATCTTTCGCTCTACTCTTTGGTTGTATTCTGTTATTCTGTCTGCCATGTCTGTCACTGTGTGTCTCTATGTGTGTTTTTATATCTCTGGTTGCCTCTGCCTCTCCCTCTGCCCTCGGCTGTTACTCACTATAGTCTGAATTCTGATCAAAATTCCAAGGACAGTTGGCTGCACAGCTGTGCAATCCTGAGAATGGTTAGTTGGAAAAGCTCTGATATCTCTCTAGAAATTTTAGAAATAGGACTTTGGTTTTTAGATGCAGTTTTGCTTAAGACATAAACTTGATATACTTTGATTTTGTGTTGAAACAACTGCTGGTTGTACTTTTCAGACACTACGACATGAAAACTTAAATACATAATTGTTGAAATTTATGTGTAATCTATATACAGAGTAGCAGTTGTGTGGCAAAATGGATGAAAGAATACTGGACTTTTGGTCAGGAAGATTTGAGTTCAAATATGATATTATACTTTATCTAGAAAAATCTTGTGAAGATGCCTAGAAGCAAGTATGTTCAGTATATGACTGAGATAAGTGGCATAATACAAGGAGTGCTGAATTTGATTCAAATCCTTCCTTGGTGGTAGAAAATAGCATGAATAGAGAGGGAGTAGTAATGACTACCAATAGCAGCAAATGTGGAAATAAAGTAATTGGAGTAAAAGAAATGGGGCCAGACCTGGAGACTATGGTTAAGCTGGGATCTTTGGAAAATGAGGAAATAAATGTGCCCAGGGTAACAGAATAATTGCAGGAGTGGTTGGCTTCTGCCTCCTGGTAAAATGTTCATGAAGATCTGGGAAGCCAAAGAGGGAATTAGGTTGGCAGAATTACACTATGTATAGTCACCTGTAATAACCATTGTTCTTAAAGTATTTAGTATATGGTATATTTTGAACTATATTCAGATAGTGCTAAAATGGATGAAATAAGGAAAGAGTACTCATCTGACCAGTTCAGTACACTTATTAATCTACAATTAAGTCTGCATGTATGTCTGAAAATATCAAGTTAAGTTTCTGAGGGAGAGAGAAATCTAAAAATAAAGCTAAAATAAAACCGGTGTCAGATTTATCATATACTTTAAAGCAATATGGCTGCTTGAGTTTCTAATTAATTTTCCTAGTCACAGAACTGGATGGAATCTTAGAGATCTTTTAGTTCCCTTCCTTACAATATGGGCCAAGCTTCCCTAAACCACCTGGGATCTCTTTAGACTTGGCTACCAGAAGTTAATAGCTGAGGGTCTCTTGTCTTTTACTGGATGCTAATTTGTTGATTATTTCCAGGGACTTCACTTGTGAAAGGTTCTGTTCTCATATAGACCTTTCTGGCCTGAATCAATATTCCAGCTGATTTCACCTTCTCTTTAGTATTAATCCAGTGCCTTTGATCATTCATTATTTTTGTAGGCTTCCTCTTCTGTTGTTCACTTCTTGTACCCCAACACGTTATCAGCTACTGCTCGTTGAGATTTATGTCTATCTCTTCATTCTGCCCAAAACTGTGGTAGGGAATAGAACTGTTACATACATTTAAAGTTTATCACATCAACTGGAAGATTCTAACAGTCTTCTATTTTCTTACTTCCTCTCCCAAAATAAAAGATAAGCCTTTCTATCTTAGATTCTACCTATATCTGTGTGGTTTTTTAATGTACAACAATTTAAAAACACCATACCTTTCCTTAATTTCAGTCTGGTGTGTTACTTCTGACATCATAGCAGATTCCTACTGCCTTGAATGAAAGTTAACAGTAGGCTGTAAGAGACCAATTCCATGCTGAATAGCAGTAGTGTATTCTCTAGAATGTGCTGTTGTGGAGCTGTGAGCAGAATGCACTCTTTACACCTGTAGGTGATTTTTTTTTTTTTAGCTTTAGATAAATGGTCTCATGAATGGGGCCTGTTGGACATTTCACATTATATTTTGGACACGTTTAGCAGAATACCATACTTGTCTTCTTTGGAATCTTATTTTTACTGAGTCCTTGGGTATACTTTGAAATTTATTTAAAGTACACTTGTTTAATGTAGGTGGTTTATGGTTGAACTGAAGCATCTTTCCTGCCCCCTTCTTCCAAATACAAGAGGAAGCTTCATTTTGTTCTTTGTGAATGAAAGTAGACTTTAATGGCTAGAATAGTGGAACTTGTGAGAGTTCAGCGTGTTTAAATTAGTCAGGGGTGGGAGGAGGGATGGAATTCCCCATTCCTAATTTCAAATGCTTTTGTATCTAAAAATAAGAAATATTCAGAATATAACTCTTAAACTGTTCCTCACAAACCTAATTCCTATATTAGAATATTCTGATAATCCATTTTTACAGGGAATATACAGGTGTCACCTAACTTTTGGCCAATGATGATTGCAAATATAACTGTAGTCATGGGTACAACTGCTATAACCATACATTTAAACTGGTCTCAGGTTCCTTGAAGACTGGGTTTCACTGAGGATAGTTTTTTTTTTTAAAGAACTGGATCTGTGTGTAGTTTCATTGATGTAGGGAGCTCCTGATCAGGAAATTTGTTTTTAATAATGCAATTAAAAAGCAGCTAGATGGTGCAATGGATAGAGTGCTGGGCCTGAAGTCAGAAAGACCTGAATTGAAATCTGACCTCAGATACTTATTTTTTTAAAAATTGATTTGTTTATTTACTTTTAGTTTACAAGATTCAATTCCACAATCCCTTGAGTTTGAAATTGTCTCCCCTCCACCCCCCCATGGTGGCATGCAATCAAATATAGGATCTGTAGATACTTTCACATTGGACATTAGTCTGGTTGTATAGAAGGGTGAGATACTTATTAGCTGTATGACTCTGGGCAAGTCCCTTAACCTATGTCTGCCTCAGTTTCCTCATCTCTAAAATGGGGATAATAACAGCAACTACCTTCTAGGGTTGTTGTGAAGATCAAATGGATATTATTTGTAAAGGGCTTAGCACAGTTTCCTTCACATAATATGTGCTTAATAAATTCTTGTTTCCTCCTTCTCTCTCTTTTTCTCTCCCTTTCTCTTTTCCTTCCTTTCTTCCTCCTAGACTTGTATGGGGGCTCTAAGAGGTTTAGTGATTTGCCCAGTATCTGACAGTTCATTGTATGTCTGAGCTGGTCTGGAACCTGGTCTTTCTGACTGATGCTGTTTCTTTGTGTAGAATGCAAAGGTACAAAGTACCTAGTGGGACCCGGGATCTAAGTCACAGGAAACTAACAAGTATTGATGTGTGATACTTTATGATGCTCTAGGGCAGCGGTTCTCAACCTGTGGGTTATGTTCAATTTGTAACAATGAAAATACATCCTGCATATCAGATATTTACATTACGATTCATAACAGTAGCAAAATTACAGTTCTAAGTAGCAACGAAAATAATTTTATGGTTGGGGGTCACCACAACATGAGGAACTGTATTAAAGGGTTGCGGCATTAGGAGGGTTGAAAGCCACTGCTCTAGGGAGTAATTGTTGTGGTATCTTAGATCATCTTAATCTAAACCATAGGATCAATCATTTTTGATTGTAGCCAAACCACATTCCCCACATCTGACTGCAGGTTTGGCAGGAACACTTATAATTTGTATTTCTGGCTGTCTTAATGGTTTTATCTCCTTTTATAAAGAGTTGTCTAAAACCACTTGTCCTTTGAGGGCACTAAAAGGGGATTATAGCACTGTTATTTGATATTTCTGTCATTGTGGTATGATAACTTACCTTTATTAATTTACAGGATGTAAATATAGCATATAGTAGGTGCTTATCAAATGCTTGTCAATTGATTACTGTGTCCCTTGTAACAACTTGGTTAAGTTATCTGAAAGATCACTTGAAAAGAAATTCTATGTTACAAAGGTGTTATTTTATCCCATTCTATTCTATGAGTTTGTGCTATATCTTAATGTTTATGTGATTTACTTTTTAGGAACTCAAAATTTAATTTTTTCTCCATGAGGCTGAAGGTTTTATTCAGTCAGAAGAAATGAGAGGCCCATACTTCCTTCTCTTTTTGAAAACTTAACTACTAATTAATTCAGTTTGTGAAAATGCATACATCCCATGTGTACCTTTGACAGTATTGCAGATAAAAATTCAGAATATTAAGAGCATCTGAGTGAAAGGCTGATCTCATAATTTTGCTTGGCTAACAAAACATTCTTGGGAAGTCATCTTCTCAAGGATTTCCATTCTTTAACTTCTCTTTCCTGTCCGTGCTATTTTCTCAACTTCTTAACTTTGGACATAAACTTACTAAGACCCTTTGAAAAAGTGCTCAGTACTGTTGAAAACACAATAAATTATATATAACCTATATCAAATTTCTTACCATTTTAGGGAGTGGGGAAAGGAAAAAGGAAGGAGGGGAGGGAGGAAGAAAAATTTGGAACTCAAAATTTTAAAAAAAGAATGTTAAAAGTTGTCTTTACATGTAATTGGAAAAAATAAAATACTTTAAAAAAAAAGAAAACACAATAAACTCACACTAGGAAATGTTAAGTCATTCTCATATGTATTTAGAATTGTTAATTCTCTCATGTCTTAAAAGCTGTAAGAGGCCATAGTATAAAGACAAAAGAATACTGACAATGTTAAACAAGAGTATCATAAGCCTTTTTAAAAAGTGGAGAAATATATTTAATAAACAGTTAATAAATAATATGCAAGTAAAGTGAATATTTGGGCCAAGATTACAGCTGTTTAAATAATACCATCGACATGAAGTTAAGTTTAGTTTCTTTACAAAGTTAACAGGTAGAAATATTTCTTTACAAAACTGTTGTTAATTATTTGCAGGCAGAAAATAAATTTGGAAGTTTGAATTCTGTAATGTAGTTGGAAAGATAATCTTAGCTTCTAAAACTCTCATATTTATGGTCTTTTGCTCTACTTTTGAAAATTCCAAGGCATTTCCTTTTTTTTTTTTTTTTTAACTCATTCCTGGAGAAGATGAGTGATTAAGTCTATGTACAAACTGACCTGAGCATTCTTAGTTTTTCATGCAGTATTCATGTCTTTAAGGGACATTTCTGTATGATTTTCACATCAAGAAAAAGTTTTAAATGCAATTTCTCTTTCAGAACAGAGCTTCTATATATGCTTACTGTAATTAACATGTAAAATAATATATGTATTTCCTGTCATACAGCATATCATTTTGACATTTTTTAGAAAACACAGTTTGTTTGCAGAAGACATGAATTAGGTGTAGGTGACTATTATATCCCATGCTGCTCCTATATCTTTAATCTTTTTATTTCAGTTTTAAAGTTATAAACTTAATTACTATCAAAAACTCCAAATAATTAACCCTACAAAATAAGGAATAGAATTTTACATTAAGTCCGTTTGGTACAATCTAGGACATTTTTTTTAAAAAACCACACACATTGGGGTGGCTAGGTGGCACAGTGAGTAGAGCACCAGCCCTGGAGTCAAGAGGACTTGAGTTCAAATGTGACCTCAGATACTTAATACTTACTGGCTGTGTGACCTTGGGAAAGTCACTTAACCCCAATTGCCCTGCCTTCCCCCTTCCAAAAAAGCAAACAACAACAACAAAAAACACACATGTGGGAAAAAATAGAATTCTGTTTCAGGTCTGTCTAAAGATCAGTTTCCTTAATTTTTTCTTTAAAAAAACCTTTTTTTTTCATAGTTACAGTCAGTGTGTATACAATTCTGCATATAGAATTGTTTTGTTGATCTAATTTTGCATTACTTTGTGTATCTTTTCATATTTCTTTGTGCTTCATATTTATTGTACTTTATCATTACATTAATAAACCATAGTTTATTTCACCATTCACTATGTAGCTTTCCAAATTTGTGCTATTGCAAATAAAGATACTATAAATATTTTGGCACAGATTGCCATTTTTGCCTTTAGATGATATTTTTAGGAAAATGTCCTAACAGTGGAATCTCTGGATTGAAAGGTATGCTCAATTTTGTTATTCAGTGTACGTTGCCATTTTCTTTTTGAAAATGGCCAAACCAGTTGGCAGTCTGACCAATAATGTATTTAAGTTTATTTTCTTACTGTTTCACCAGTACTGAATTTCATATTATCTCCCCTTCACTATTTTTGGTTTTATTGAGAGAAGTAGAGAGCAAGAAACGTTTGCTTCTTGATAAACATGTTTATCACTTCCTTCTCGATTTGGCTTGATTAAAAATCAGCCTACTCCTCTCCGAATAATACCTTGTCACTGTGCTCCCTCCTTTAGTCTAAATCCCCATGACACTTGGATATGATATATAATTTTTAGCGTGTTACCTTGTATTTGCTTATATATTGTTTTTAAGTGTCCTCTTATTTTTTCCCCATCCAGACTATAGTTGGCCTCAAAGGATAGGCACCCTTTGTATATTGTAGGTACCTACATATACGGTGTCTAACAAGTGATAAGGGAATATGTTGTATTGGGGAAAAGCACTAGTTTTGTAGTCAAAAACCCTGGATTTGAGCTTTATTTCCGCTATTTCTTGACTAGCTGTATGTTTGTAAGGTAGTCTCCTAATTTCCCTGAGCCTCTGTGTCCTTGTCTGTAAAATAAAGATATGACTCACCAATAGGAATTTGGTAAGGAAAAATATTTTGAGTAAATGTGAACTTTTGTTCTTAAGTGTTGAGTAAATGATTGTTGAATGCATCTTAACTGTCTGACTGAATCTCTTGATGATCAGCCCAGCTGTTATGGGAATCTAAAGATCTTCCCTGCCCCTAGGCCCTTTGCTAAAGTGGCTACATGACTCTGAGGACCCTTGGATATTTGAAAGTATACTCTGTTCCCTAATAGGCTGAATGTGGTCACGTGGAGCCTGTGGCGTGGAATGCCCGTGCCTTGTAGCTTTGTGATTGGGCAGTGGGTCTAGAGGGCTGTAACATT
>CM053587.1:213136017-213178188 GCA_028646515.1 Pseudochirops corinnae
CAATAACACTTCTAGGGCTGTATACCAAAGAGATCATAGAACTGGGAGGAAAACCCATATGTACAAAAATATTTATAGTAGCTCTTTTTGTGGTGGCAAAGAATTGGAAATCAAAGGGATGCCCATCAGTTGGTGAATGGCTAAACAAGTTGTGGTATATGAATGTAATGGAATACTATTGTGCTACAAGAAATGAGGAACAGATAGACTTCATATTTACCTGGAGAGGCTTATACAAAATGATGCTGAGTGAGAAGAGCAGAACCAGGAGAAATTTGTACACAATTACAGACACAACATATGTGTGATGACCAACTTTGATAGAATGGACTCTTCTCAGCAATGCAGGGTTATAAGACAACTCTAAAAGACTCATGATGGACAGAGATGTCTACATTCAGAGAAAGAACTAGACAGAGTTTGAATGCAGATTGAAGCAAACTACCTGCTCTCTTTCTTTTTCTTGTTTCGTTTTGTTTCCTTTTTCCCATTGTTCATTCCATAGTTTACAACCCTTCTTTATAATCTGACTAATGTCTAATGTGAAAGTATTTGCAGCTCCTATACTTGATTGCATGCTGCCATGGGTGGGTGGGGGGAGTGGGAAAGGGGAGAAAATTTGAAACTCAAGGGACTGTGGAACTGAATCTTGTAAACTAAAAGTAAACAAACAAATTAATAAAGACACAAAAAAGAAATATAATAGTGAAGACAGGGCACCCTCTTTGAGGTGCTGGCTAAGATTTCACAGTTAACTGACTTTGGGGAATGGGCAAGAGATTAATTTCCTCAAGAGAGAAGAGCAAAAAGCCAGTGGATTCAAAGGCAGAATAAATTGACAAGAAAAGAATTGTTTACTGCTCTATTGAGAGCGGGGTGGATTTTGGAAGAACAGATAGTATTCCAACCAATGGTATATGAAATATACCAAGAAAAGTAACTTAACATTAGACAGAATAGGGAAGAACTGTCCCCTACAGATGCTCCTGAATCCTTGTGTCCAAGTTTATCACCTCTTCAGGGAGAATAGGAAATTGGCCAAGCCCCAGCTCAGATTAAAGAAATACACAGACAGGATAACAGACCCCTTCAGACCCCTTATCAATTTGGCCATATATTGGAAAAATGGATCAACTAGGACACTAATAGATATTGCGGCAAAGACCTTCCTTATATATGGGAACCCTAATAAATTCAAACATGGTGCTCTTATTACCATCACAAGACTGGGAGGGGCTGGAATATCAGCCAGACAAGTCAAACTAATGATGAGAATTGGACAATTATCTAGGAAAGAATATACCATGGTAATTGTACCAATTCCTGAATATATCATTGGAATAGATATACTGAGGGGTATGACTCTAAATTTACCTGAGGAGAGATATCAATTTGCAGTAAGGAAGATAGGAATTGATACAGCTTTAGTGGGTAAAATAAAAATGGATCCAATCACTTTACCTGAACCTTCTGAAGTAATTACTTTAAAGCAGTATCCTGTGCCAGGTGAGCAAAGAGGAAATTATCAATACTATAAAGGAATATGTTGAGGCAGGAGTGTTACTCCTTACAACTACTCGACAAAATAATCTTTTCTGGCCAGTATAAAAGTCAGATGAGATGTGGAGAATGACAGTGGATTATAGACAACTGAATAAGATGACTCCTCCCTTGTATGCTGCTGTTCCAGATATTGTTACATTAATAGAAAGGATTCAGAAATATGATGGGACTTGATACACAGTTATTGTTTTAGGCAATGATTTCTTTACTATCTCAATAGATTCTAAACAATGGGACCAGTTTGCTTTCACTTGGCAGGGCAGACAATATACTTTTACCTGCCTGCCACAGACATATCTGCATAGCCCCACTATTTGTCATAGGATTGTGGCTGAACATTTGGATGAATTAGAGCTACCTGGTGTACAGTTTAACCACTACATTGATGATATTATGATACAGGGAAAAAATGTAAAAGAAATAGAGAAGAGTTTGATGCTTTTAATTAAGCATATGAAAAGCAAAGGGTGGGAAATTACCCTGCAAAGATTCAAGGGCCAGCTCAAACCATAAAATTTTGGGGTACACAATGATTTTCCTATCCCTATCAATAAGAAAGAGGCACAAAAGTTATAGGATTATTTGGATAGTGGAGGCACAACATTGCGCATCTGGGACAGATTTTGAAACCCTTAAATAAAGTTACTGGGAAGAAACATGAATTTGATTGGGCACTTGAGCAGTGTAAAGCTTTCGAAGAAACCAAGGCTGCTACACAATTGACCCTAGATTTATGGCCTATGCAAAGTGGCCTGGTGGAATTACAAGTGACTGTATAGGATGACTATGCAAACTGGAGTTTATGGCAAAAACAACAAAGTCAAAATGTACTCTTAGGATTTTGGTCTAGGAAACTCCCTTTCTCTGGAGTTCAATATATCCCATTTGAAAAGCAGTTGTTAGCTGCATATTGGGCTTTGGTACTGAATAACTGACTCTGGGCCACGAAGTGATATTAAAGCCTGGAATCCCGATTATGACTGGGTAATGAGTAAGCCAGGTTTTCACAGAATTGGACATGCATAAGTGGCTAGCATAATTAAACGGAAATAGCATATTCAAAATAGATCTAAAATAGGCAAAAGGGGAGTTTCTGCTCTACATGAATCTATAGATACAGAGGGAAATGACACACTCCATGAACCAAAGCAACAGTTGGTATAGTCCTTGGTAAAATGGAATGAGGGATATGATGGATTAACTGAAGAACAGAAGAAATATTCAGGTTTACTGATGGAACAGCAACATATCTGGGCCACAAAAGATAGTGGGAAGCAGTAGCCTATAACCTATGTACTAGGCAGACTTTGAAAAGTACTGGGACAGATGGAAGTAGTCAATATGTGAACTTATGGAAGTACATCAAGCTATCAGAACAAGGAGGACAGTATTATATATTCATTGATTCATGGGCAGTAGCTAATGGGTTAGCTACATGGACGCCCATATGGAAAAATCAAAATTGGGAAATTCATGGCAAACAAGTCCGGGGCAAAGAATAATGGGAAGATATAAGGGACATGTCTTTGGTTACTACTTTGCCAGTTTTTCACGTAGCTCATATGACCCTCATCATACTATAACATGAGTATAATGTACATGCTAATTGACTAGCAAAGATTGCATGTTGTCCCTACTCTGACACCAACTGATGATCCAGTACTAGCAAAATGGGTCCACCAAATGGCCGGCCATTTAGAGGTCCAGGCCACACAATGGTGGGCACAGGATTAAGGTATTAGTATCTCTCATTCATTGTTAAAACAGGTAGCAGAGGAATGTCATATATGTCAACCAGAAAATGAATGAACTGTTTCTAAGTTAGTAACTGGAGAGAGAGCAAGGGGAAAAGTCCCAGCCCAAATTTGACAAATAGATTATATTGATCCCCTACCCCAAGATAAAGGATGCAAATGTATATGTACTTGTGTTGACAACTATTCAGGTATACTAGTGACTTGTTCTTATAAGAATGCGACCCAGAAAAACATCTATAAAACTCTACATCTCATAA
Organism: Pseudochirops corinnae; assembly: GCA_028646515.1. Lineage (NCBI taxonomy): Eukaryota > Metazoa > Chordata > Mammalia > Diprotodontia > Pseudocheiridae > Pseudochirops > Pseudochirops corinnae. Next base: position 213,139,595 of record CM053587.1, read on the forward strand.
GTATATGTTATGGAAGCCCAATGAAGATTCAGAGTGACAATGGATCACATTTCAAAGGTAATGAAATGAAGAGATATTGTATATTAAACAATATGGAATGGATATATCATATTCCATATTATCCACAAGCATCTGGGTTAACTGAAAGAATGAATGGATTATTGAAAGAAGAGTTAAGGAAGTTGAGTTCTAATAATTTTTATCAACATTGGAAGGATAATTTGTTCACTGCTTTACATAATTTGAATAATACACCACTGGAAAGAAATACATTTCTAGCCAGAATGATGATGCCAAATCTGAAAACAACAAACACGTAAGATCCCAAATATTGAGTACTGGACTATGAGGCAAGATGTCCCAGCACCATATCCAGGAATACCTGGTTTAGCAGGATATGATCTACATTGTTTAGAGGACTTTTGGTTGGATAGAAAAGAAATTTTTAAAAAATCTTCACTGGAATATGTATGAGAATCCCTAAAAATCATTTTGGATGAATATTACCTAAACCAGAATTAGCAGCTCAAGAAATATGTGCATGGGATGGAGTAACAGATTCTAATTATCAAGGAGAAGTTATTATGACATTCTAAAATTTGGGTGAAGAACCTATACAGTTTTGTAAAAAAGATAGAATAGTTCAAATGATTATTATTCCTTGTGAAACAATATGCTTTGTGAAAGCTGACCCTTCTTCTAAAATGACTATCAGAGGGACTGAAGGGTTTGGTTCTACTGATATAACGAAATCAAGAGCTAAAGTATGTAAAGTTGAAAATCAGACGATGTTCCAAAGGCTGAGAAAATTATAGCACAAGGGAAAGATAATACTGTAACTGTTGTTTATTCAGGAGAACACGATTACCAAACTGTACTTTTACCTTATATATCCTACCATGAATGAGGCTTTAATAGTGGGTTCAAGGACTCCAGAAGCACGGCTGATTCTATATCTACCCTGCTTCTGGCTATTGTCTCCTTGTTTCTTTTTGGCTTTTTGTCTGTTAAACATGTCTGCTAGATTTGTTTCCTGTAGGCTTTGCTTCCTCCACCTGCAGATGCCTGATCACTTAAGTCAGATATCACCCTCTGTCCATGACTGATGTGTCACCCCTGGATCTGGCGTCGACCAAACTCTGGATGCAAGCTAAAGAACTGACCTCTTGAATGGGACCTCTTGGGGCAGGAACAGCTCTATGTTCAATTTCAGCAGGAAGCAGCGATGGAAAAAGCTACCTTTGCCCCTTATCCCAAGATTTTGGGCCCCATTCATTTGAGAGGGTAATGATGGGGTGTTTGTGCTTGAGCCCCACCCTAAGATATTGTTTTATGTGCTTATTTTGTGTTATCCCTATTATATTGTTGTAAAGTTCTGTTGACACCAGTTACCCCTAAAGTCCGACTGACCTATGTAAGGGACATGAAAGATCCTGACACCAAATGTAATGGTAATGGAAATTTGAAGATCTTCCCTGCCCCTTAATAGGCTGAATGTAATCACATGGAGCCTGTGATAGGAGGAGTTTGCTGAAGGGTGGAGCAGAGACCACAGGAAGCCGGGAATCAGAGCCAGAGAGACAGTGGGAGAGAGAGGATGTTCAGGCAAGGAGTTAGTCAGGTTTGTGAGTAAATATTGATCTTATATTGGTTTGTGGGAAGGCTAAAGGATAGCATGGCTCTCTGCTACATTATGCATTAACTTCTATGCTGCTATGATGAATTTGGTTTACTGGTATTGGGATTTGGATTTCTGGTATCTGAATAAATGTTTTGCTTCTGTCTTCTATATGGAGAATTTGTTATATTTTGCAATTGAGCACCATACAGGAATATTTATAGTCATGGTTGGTATATTTATAGTGACCGTGGGCACTGTAAATATTGCATTGGCAGTAAAAGCAGTTAGGGTGGGGGGAGAGAGAGGACACAAGTAAGCAGACAGCTAAGATCATGAGTGTTTATTTGTGGGAAGCCCCAAGCAGGGGGAAGGCTTTGGGATGATGTTGCTCTCTGTGGTGTTATTGTGTATAGATTTCTTTGTTACTACGATGAATTCAGTTTTCTGGTGTTGGGATTTGGCTTTCTGGTGTCTGAATAAATGTTTTACTTCTGTCTTGTATATGGAGAGTGTTATATTTTGCAATTCAGAAATACACTGGCATATTCACAGTTGCTTTTGGTGCTGTGAATATTGCCTTGGTGATACAATACTATATATTGAGAATTTTTCTCTACTGCAATTTTGGAGAGAGCCTAGACATGAACTACAACTTAAGTTATAATGAATTTTTTCTCAGGGCACTGGACTGGGGGATAGAGACTGACATTTAAGAATAGTGAGCCAGATCCATCTCATCAGAGACCAAAATTCCCCTAAGTCTGAACTTAGTCCAGACTGTGAATCAGTATAAAGCAGAGAGGTTTCTTAGTGAGGAAGGAAGTAGGCATAGCCCCCTGGCCCCACCACCAGATTCTTGTACTTATTTTCTACATATTTTGGGATATACCTATGTTTGTACATAGTTTATGCACTTTGGGTGTAGATGTGAGTTGGATAGACATTTTGAAAAACAATTCAGAACTATGACTCTACCCCCAATCACTGAAGTATGCATACAACTTTTAACTCAGTGATGTCTCTACTACTATACCCTAAAGAAATCAAAGAAAAAGGAAAAGGAACTATGAATACAAACATATAATAGCAGTTCTTATAGCGGACAAGAGCTGGAAAAATAAGGGAGTGTCTATCAATTGGGGAAATGGCTGGTCTAATTATAGGACAGGAATAATATTCCATATGTGATGGAATATTCTTGCATTTTAAGAAATTATGAAAGGGATGATTTCAGAGAAATATGGAAGATATATATGAATTGATGCAGAGTAAAGTGAGAAGAACCAGAAGAATTTACATAACAGAAAAATCAACTTTGAAAGACTTAAAAATTCTGAACAATTCAACAAACAATCATGATTTGTGGAGACCAATGATGAAGCATGCTACCTATCCCCTGACAGAGAGGCGATGAACTTAAGATGCAGAATGAGAGACATTTACAGATATAGGCAATGCGGGAATTTGTTATGCTTATCTATACAGTTATTTGAAACAAGAGTTTTAGTTTTCTTTCTTTTGATTTAGGTAAGGGAAATGAGGAGAAGAGATAGAGGAGGGTTTGCTACAGAATTACCAAAATGAAAAAGAGAAGTAATAAGAGAGTCATTTAAGTTTTTTAATAGAGAAGAAAACAAAAGGAAAGTCAATTGGAAATAGAGACAAAGTAGGACAGCTTGGGGGAAAAAAATCCTGAATTCATTATCTACTTGAAAAGCAAGTTAGGCATAATATAGATTCGCAACTTCACGTACAAATCACTTTTCTGTTCTACTTTGTACATGGAAATGCTGATTGTTTGGAATAAAAAATGAAAATGTTAAAAAAAAAAAAACAAAATAAAACCAAACACCATTATGCCCCTCCTTTCTGTTCCTATTGTGCTTACCCTAAATTTGCCTTTTTGCCTCTCCCCCAGACAATTGTAACAACCTACAGATTTCTTTGCCTCCATGCTGTCTCCTTTCAATTTTCCTGTATGCTGCCATCTAATAAACATCTGTGATATCATTTGCCTACTCAAAAACTACTATCTTGGGGGCAGGTAGGTAGCACAGTAAATAGAGCACTAGCCCTAGAGTCAGGAGGATCTGAGTTCAAAACTGGCTTCAGACACTTAATACTTATTAGCTGTGTGACCTTGGGCAAGTCACTTAACCACAATTGCCCTGCCTTCCCCCCTGCAAAAAAAAAGACAAAAAAAACCCAAACCAAACTACTATCTCCCACTACCAATGAATAAAGTCTAAACTGGTTAGCCCTTCATGCTTTAGCTACATAGAAAACTCTAGCTCTCTTTCCTCATCCAGGCCCCAACCAATGTATACTACTGGCAATTCCTATCAACATATATGGCATATTTTTATATTTATGTCTTTTCTTCTTTAACCTTAAATGTCCTCCTACTATCCACTAAATCTATGCCTTGAGAAATACTACCTGCTATTCAAAGTCCAGCTCAAAAAGCCATCTCCTACACAAAGCCTTCCCCAATTCTTACCTACCAGAAGAAATTCTTCCTCCTTGGAAATCCCACAGCACTACCTCTGTATTTTTCCTATTGTACTTAAAACTTTTGTCCTTATAATTACTGATGTACCTGTGTACATATAATTATGATATACTTGTCTTATTTCTTATAAAATGAACAAAACCTTTAAGGTATATTCAGAATGGGGAGTGTTTATAATTTTATGCCTATGAAAGTCTAGCACAGTGTTTTGTATACGACAATTCCTTAATGAATGTTGAACTGAAAAGCAACTGAATTGACTTATCCTCTACTCTCCTCCCTTACCCATAGGTATCAAACAATATATGCCCCACAACAATTATTAAAATATCTCAATTATCTTCTGGTTACTTGCTCAGGCAAGTATTTTATAATGAGAACTTGTTTTAAAGGAGATAGAGGAATACCAGCAATTGGACTTAGTTTAATGCAGCATCCAAAACTGAACATTGTACTACTCCAGATGTGGTCTAACCAATGCAGAGGAGAAAGGGACTACTACCCTCCCTAATGGACATTCTGCTTCTCTTGACTACTTCATAATGAAATTGTAGCTGATTGAAGCCCCCAATAATTTTTAAGGTGAACTACTATGTAGCAATGCCTCCCAAATCTTGTACTTGTCAAGTTGTTTTTTCAAGGACAAGAATTTCCATTTAGACCGATTAAATTTTGTCTTATTATTTTGGCCCAATGTTAAGATCTTTTGAATTCTGAATCTATCATCCAAATTTATTAAGCATACTATCTCTATGTCTTTATTTGCATCATTTAAAAATGTTACAGAGCACAGGGCTAAACACAAATCCCTTGTATGTTTGACTAGACTTCTCAAGCCTGGCAAATGACCCCTCTGTGGGCCCAGTCATCCAATCATTTCTGAATCTACCAAAGTGTACTACTGACTGGTCAACATCTCTCCATCTTTTCCACAAGAATCATAGGGCATTTTGTCAAATGCCATGCTAAAAGGTAGGCGAACTCTCTCTACATTTGCCTGTTTTATAAGTCTAGTAACCTTGTGGAAAAAAAAAAAAAAGGAAATGGTTATATGGATTGCACAAGGTTACATTGGCTACATGAAATGACATGGGCATGACCTGCTTTTGACAAAGCCATGCTGGCTCTTAATGATTACAACTTCCTTTTCTAGATGTCAGTCAGTCAATAAGCATTTATTAAAGGCCTACTATGTGCTATGCACTGTGCTAAGCAATGGGGTTACAAAGAAAGGCAAAACAGTCCCTGCCCTCAAAAAGCTCACAATCTAATGGGGGAGATAAGTAAACAAATATGTACGAATAAGCTACATAAAGGATAAATAGGGAATAACCAACAGGCACTAAAATTAAAAGGAACTGGAGAAAAGGCTTCCTTTAGAAGATGGGAATGTTAACTGAGTGTTGAAGGAAGCCATGAGACTACGACGATGAGAGTGTTTCTGGCATGGGGGATAGCCAGAGAAAGTGCTCACAACCAAGAGCGTTATGGAGTGTCTTGTTTGGAGAACAGCAAGGAGGTCAGTGTCACTGAATCAAAGAGTGCATGGTGGGGTAGGAGAGTAGAAAGGTAGGAGGAGGCTAGGTTACCAAACACTGAATATACCATATTTGATTCTGGAGGTGATAGGAAGCCACTTCAATTTACTGAGTATGGGAGTGACACAATCAGACCCATGTTTTAGGAAAATCACTATGGTGCCTGGACGATGGATTATAGAAGAGAGACTTGTAGTAGGCAGGCATTTTCAGTAGTCCATGCATGAGGTGAGAAGGGCCTGAACCAGAGTATTGGCAGTATGAAAAGAAGAAGGGGCACAAGCTTCAATAAAATATTGGAGATAGCTGAGAGGTAGCAAGGAGTTGAGAATAAAGGCTAATTGTGAACCTGGCAGTCAGGAGGAGGGTGCTGCCCTCAGCAGTAGCAGGAAAGTTAGGAGGAGAAGAGGATTTGGGGAAAAGATAATAAGTTTAGTTTTGGAAATGTTAAATTTAAACGGTCTACTGGTCATCCAGTTTGAGGTATCTGAAAAGCAGTTGGACATATGAGACTGGAGGTCAAGTGAGAAGCAGGACTGAATAAGTAGATTTTAGACTCATTAGCATAAAGACGATCATTAAATCCATGGGAGCTGATGGTGTCACCAACAGTTTAAAGGGAGAAGAAAAAAGGGTCCAAGAAAGATCCCTATGAATACCCATGGTTAGTGGATGAGGGTCCAGCAAAAAAGACTAAAAGGTGGTCAGACAGTAAGAAGAAAACCAGAAGAATAGTGTCCTGAAAACCTAGACAGAAGTGAGTATGTAGGAGAAGAGGATGACCGATAGTCTCAAAGGCTGCAAAAACATCAGAAATAATGAGGGATCAAAAAAGGCCATTAGATTTGGCAATTAAGAGATCACCGATAACTCTGGAAAGAGCAATAGTGATAAGGTCAGAAGTCAGATTGTAGGAGGTTAAAAAAAAGAGCGAGGAGAAAAGAAGTGGAGGCATATATTGTAGATAACCTTCAAGGCTTTTAGCCAAATGGGCAGAAGAGATACCAAATTAAAGTCAGAAGTGATGGAAGGACCACATGAGGATTTTTTGACGATGGGGCAAACATGGACATGCTTTGTAGGCATATAGGGAAGAAGCCAATAGACAGAAAGAAATTAAAGATATATGGGTGAAGAGATGATGAAGGAGGACAATTTTTTGGAGGAGACAGAATAAAATGGAATTGCTAGTGCAGGTGGATGGCCTCATTTTTTTGAAACAGGGATGAAGGAGGAGATTCTGGCAGAAGGCATACATGTGAAATGAGATGAAGAAGAGGGGAAGAAGGGAGTTCTCAGAAAATGGCCTCAATTTCCTCTATAAAACATGAAGCAAGATTCTCAATTAAGAGGGATGGAAGATGGGAGTGGGGTAGGCAAGGAAAGCCATAAAAGGTCTGAGAAGATAAAAGGTTTGGAAGAACTACTGTGGAGAGTCAAATACCGAGTTGATAAAGGGAAGAATAAAATAAGGACCCAGTTGAGGTTGTGCAACATAAATTTTTAGTGGATCCAGTAAGAATGGTTGCATGATTTTTTTCACCTTTGTTCTGCCAGTACACATACAGGACTAAAGGCAGCAAATGGTAGAAATGATCCAAGGCTAAAGCTTGGCAGGAAGTAATAAATAAATATGATAAGAGGGCTAGGAACTCAAGAGAAGAAAACAGTGCAGAGGTGATGTTCACTAACTGTCACTTTAATAACACATTCCATATTTTCCCGAGGAATTAAGTCTAGTTCGCAATGGCCTTTAGTTTTCCTCTTCTGAAAATCAGGACAACTGCCCTTCTCCTACTCTACAATATCTAAATCTATAAGATGTTTCAAAGAATACCAACCATGGCTCAGTAATCATATCTGCCAATTCTTTTAGTGGCCACAGTTATTATCAAAGGCATGACTTTGATTCATTCACGGCAACCTAAAGCTTTCTTACTATGGCCTTGCTAATGATTGATAAAAATTTCCTATTAGCCATTTTTGTTCTGTCCTACCAAAGATCATTCTCCTTGACAGAGAAAACAGAAAGTTAAATCTGAGTAGCTACATTTTATTTATATCATCAATTATCATTATCCCATCATCCCAAACAACTACTCTATTCATTCTTCAATATTCCTCTTTTCGCAGTTTTTTTCTTAAATCTTGCTACCATTGGCTTGTTCCCATAGTCTAGACATGCCTTTTTAAAAATATTAAATTGTTTGGTGAGTTTTCTATATGTCTACATCCACTTATTTTGGCACTTTTCTCTTTTTCTTGTCTTTGAAATTATTTTTCTTTATCCCTTTCAGAATTTCATTCTGGAGAATTTTTTATCCTTCCTGGATTCATTTCCCACCATTAAACTATGTTGAACCCTTGGAAATCTGTTCTTCCCAAATCTCAGACAATATTTCCTGTTTTCCTCTTTCTTTGAAAAAGTCTATGATGAATTGGCCACCTATTCCCAAATTTTCCATCATTACCATTTCAGCAATCCCTTCTTGTTGATGAGAATTCATGCACAATAATTTCTCTCTAATTAGTTACTCTACCTTTTGAAGGCAAAAAAAAAATCATTAAGTAAAGAAATCATCAATTGTCTAGATAACTGAAGTCCCTTATCATAGTGTGTCAGGCCTCTGTGGCAGGCTTCTGATCTGCTTCTCAAACTCCTTATCTATCTCTTATTTCTGTCCAGATGGTTTATAGTATACTCCAAAGAAGATACTGCTTCTTTCTCAATCCACTGCCCTTATCCCAAATGTTTTTCACTGTTTTTCCCAATATTCTCTGGTTCCTGGATTTTTCACATGAACAAATATTTTTAACAGAGTGCTACTCCATCTACTGCCCCTTCCCAATTATCCCATCATGTTACTTTTGAATAAGGCACGTTAACCCAGAGTCATAAAGCAGTCATAGGTTTCATTCTATCAGTTCTCTGGGATAACTGTCTATAAGATCAAATTTGCCTTCTTTCATCAAGATCTCTAGTTCAAATTGCTTGTTACTCATTTTTTTTTTGCATCTGTGTGTAGACAAGTCAATAGATGTTATGCAAAAAATGAAAAGCAACACTTCTACAAATGTTTTAGTCTCAATATGGCTTCTAGATAACTAGAAATCAGTATATATAAATGTTTATATACATACACACATACATATACATATATACACATATACATATATACAGAGAGAGAGGTGCACATTGAGAGTGATTCCAACTACAAAACTACCGACTAGCTAAAAAGTAGGTAGGAAAAAAATTCTTATATACTACATAGACGAACTGTAATGGCAAGCAAAGAAGTACTTAGCTGCCTGTTTTAGTTGTTCAAGCACTTAGCTCCTTGTTTCAGCTCTTCAAATGCCTTTGAGCTTCACCTGTGACTATATCAAGTCTTTGTTAGAAACAAAACCTGTGAAGGCCACAGTGGGAGGAACTTGCCAAAGACTGGAACAGGAAGGATGTAAGAGAAGGGTGGAACAGGAAGAAGCTGATGAAAAAAAGCTCAAGCACAGCTGGGGCTGAGCAGAACTGGGAGGAAGGATGGTTGTGGTGTGGGTACTTTGTCTGTGTTGATGTTACTATGTCAGACCTGTCCACTGATAGAGGATGCTGCTGCTGTTACAGAAGCCCTGGGACCTTACTCCTGGTTCAGAAGCCCTGAAAGAGGACTTTCCTGCTGTTTGTTTACAGAAGTCCTGAAGGAGGGTTTTACTTATGTTTTCAGAGGTCCCTGTCTATTTTTGTGTTGATTTCTCAGACAGAGGCCCCGTCTGTTGGTCTATGCTGATTTCATAGGCAGAAAGTGAATTGATGATGGTGCCAGCAAAGCTGGACTGGAAGCTGGACCAGGAGCTGGGAGCTGCCTACCTGTGAATCCAGGTGACAGTTGGGTGAATTCGGGCAAAAGCTGGGAGCATGGAAGAGAAGCCATGGAGTTTGGAAGTCAGCCTTGAGTCAAGATGAAAGAATCTTCACTTGGGTACTTAGTGCTGGCTGAGAGATTAAGACAATGTGATCTAGGAGTGGAAGACCTTTGTACTCTGTACTTTGTACCTCTTAAGGATGACCGAATTAAGGATGACTGGAAGCCAGTCTCCAAACAAGATAAAGAAGACTTTAGGTGGGTACTTTATATTGACTGATTCAGATTGTGAATGATATATTTTATTTAAGAATATGTCGCTACTTTAGTAATAAGTTGTTGTTATATAGTTGTAAATGTTGAACTTTGGTTTCTGTGAATGTTTTGCATTAGATTACTGTTGAATAAATAGAAAGTTCACTATACTATGTGATCAGAACCTTAAAGCTATTCATAGCAGCAGTCCTCAGGAGGGCTGCTGGTGCTTGGCTTTACACAAACATATCAGGATATCATGTAATAACATGTATATTTTGCCATGGAAATTAACATTTCTTGGTACATATTTTTATCTTACTTCATATACTACAAAATGAAATGACTTTTCTTCAAATGAGAAATTGCAATTAGTTCAGCCCATCTCCTCACTATAAAAATTTGACAGAGTAGCTTTCTAACCACATTTATTTCAAGTCAGTTCCTGGAGTGCCTTTCAAATCTGTCCTTCTTTCCTTTTGCTTATTAAAATTCAATGTTACTATGGAAGTAAAGGAATTAGAGTTACATTTTTCTCTTATGATTGCTGCTTTCCTGAACCATTCTAAATTATCTATAATTCATTTGTATTTTTCCAATTTTTTAACATTTTTATTTAAAATTCTGAGTTACAAATTCTATCCCTTTAATACTATCTCCCCTCTCTCCTCCCTGAGAAAGTAAAGGTTATACATGAGTGATTAAGTAAAATATTTCCATATTAGTCATTTTGTACAAGAAGACTCTAATAACAGCAAAAGAAAATGAAATAAAGTGAAAAACGTCATGCTTCAGTCTCTATTCAATCAGTATCAGTTCTTTCTCTGGAGGTGGATAGTATGTTTCATCATTAGTTCTTTGGGATTGTCCTGGATCATTATATCACTGACAATAGCTAAGTCATTCACAGTTCTTCATCAAACAATATTGCTATTATTGTGTACAATGTTCTCCTGGTTCACTTCACTATGCACCAGTGCATATAAGGTTTTTGAGGTTTTTCTGAAATCATCCGGTTTGTCATTTCTTATAGCACAATATTATAATCATATGCCACAACTTGCATAGCCACTCCCCAATTGATGGGCATCCCTTTGGTTTCCAATTCTTAGCTGTCACCAAAGGAGCTACTATAAATATTTTTGTACAAATAGGTCCTTTCCCCTTTTTTTGGATGTCTCTGGGATATAGTTTATTTATGTGAAAAGTATTTTATAATTGTGTTCATCTTGTTCCTGGGTTTGTCCTGGTAGGTTGACTCCAAAGTATTTTATATAGTTCACAATTATTTTAAATGGAATATCTCTTCCTATTCTTTGCTGTTGGACTTTGTTGGTAATATATAGAAATGATAACGATTTATGTGGGTTTATTTTATATCTTATAACTTTGCTAAAGTTAGTAATAATTTCAAGTAGTTTTTAGTTGATTCTCTAAGATTTGGGTATAACATCATATCATCTGCAAAGAGTTACAGCTTTGTTTCCTCATTATCTATTCTAATTACTTTGATTTTTTTTTATTGCTATAGCTAACATTTCTGGTGCAATATTAAATAACAAAAGTGATAATGAGCATCCTTGCTTCCCTGGTTGATTGGGAAGGCTTCTAGCTTACCCCCATATTATGGATAATGTGTGCTAGTGGTTTTAGATAAATGTTACTTATTATTTTAAGGTAAGCTTCATTTAATTCCTATGCTCTCTGGTGCTTTTAATAAAAATGGATTCTGTGTTTTGTCAAAGGCTTTTTTTGCTTCTATTGAGATAATCACATGATTTTTGTTGGTTTTGTTCTTTGTAGGTTTAATTATGCTTATAGTTTTCCTAATTTGAACCAGCCCTGAATTCCAGACATTTAAAGAACAATTAATCCAATACTATATAAACTATTTGGAAAAATAGATGAAGAGGAAGTCCTACCAAATTTCTATTATGATGCAGATATGGTGCTGATACCCAAACCAGGAAGAGTCAAAACAGAGAAAGAAAACTACAGGCCAATTTTCCTAGTGAATTCTGATGCAAAAATTTTAAATAAAATATTATCAAAGAGATTACAGTAATATTTCACAAGGATCAATACTATGACCAGGTAGGATTTATACCAGAATTCATTTGTGAATCTATCTGGTCTTAGGGACTTTTTCTTTAGGAAGTTCATTGATGGTTTGTTCAATTTCTTTTTCTAAGACTGGGTTAAGTATTTTATTTCTTCTACTAATCTGTGTAATTTATATTTTTGTAGATATTCATCTATTCCATTTAGATTGTCAAATTTATTGGCATGTAATTGGGCAAAATAGCTCCTAACAATTCTCTTAATTTCTTCTTCATTGGTGGTGAATTCACTCACTTCATTTTTGATACTAATAATTTGGTTTTCTTCTTTCCTTTTTTTAAAGTCAAATTAACCAATGGTTTATCTATTTTTTTTTTCATAAAGCTAGCGTCTAGTTTTATTAGTTCAATAGTTTTCTTACTTTCAATTTAATTAATCTCTCTTTTGATTTTCAGGATTTCCAATCTGGTATTTAATTGGGGATTTTTAATTTGCTAGTTTTTCTAGTTTTTTTTAGTTGCATGTCAATTCATTGATATGCTTTTTCTCCATTTTACTGATATAAGCAATTAGAAATATAAATTTTTCCCTAAGTACCACTTTGGCTGCATCCTATACATTTTAGTATATTGTTTCATTGTTGTCATTGTCTTTAATGAAATTATCAGTTTGTTTCTATGATTTGTTCCTTGACCCATTTGGTTTATTTAGGATTAGATTATTTAGTTCCAATTTATTTTTAATTTCTCTTTCCATTGCCCAAGGATGCATTTACTATTTCTGCTTTTCTGCATTTGGTTGTGAGGTTTTTATGTTCTGATACATGGTCAATTTCTGTGTAGGTGCCATGTATCACTGAGAAAATGACATACTCCTCTTTTATTCTCATTCATTTTTCTCCAGAGATCTATCATATCTAACTTTTTGAGAATTTTATTCACCTCCTTTCTTGTTTATTTTTCTTGTTAGATTTATCTCATTCCAAGGGGGGAAAGTTGAGATCCCCCACTAGTACACTTTTATTATCTATCTCCTCTTGTAACTCATTCAACTTCTTCAAAAATTTAGATGCTATACCATTTGGCACATATATGTTTAATATTGACCTGACTTTTAGTGTCTATGGTACCTTTCAGTAAGATTTAGTTTCCTTCTTTATCCCTTTTAATTAGATCTATTTTTGCTTTGTCTAAGATCACAATTGCTATCCCTGCTTTCTTTGCTTCAGCTGATGCATAACAGATTCTGCTCTAGCCCCTTACCTCTACCCTGTGTGTACCTCTCTTCTTCAAATGTGTTTATTGCAAACAACTTATTGTAGGATTCTGGCTTTTAATCTCTTCTACTATCTGCTTCCACTTTATGGGTGAATTCATTCCATTCATAGTTATGATAACTAATTGTGTATTTCCCTCCCAGCTATTATTTGCTTATCTCCCTTCTCTCTCTCTTACACCCCACCCTTTCTCTTCTCACAAGTGTTTTACTTCTGATTACAGCCTTCCCTAATACACCATCCTTTTTATCAGTCCCTCTTCCCCCTTCTATTATTCCCATCCCTTTTACTTCCTTATAGGGAAAGACAGATTTCTATTATCTACCAGAGTGTGTATTTTATTCCCTCTTTGAGCCAATTTTGATGAGGAAGGCTTAAGCTTTGCCCATCCCCTTCCCCATCTTCCCCTCCATTATAATATACCTTTCATGCCTCTTTTATGTGGGATAATTTACTCCACTCAATGTCCTCACTCCTCCTTCTTCCAGTGTGATTTTATTTCTCACCCCTTTATTGTTTTTTTTTTGGGGGGGGGGGTGTATCATCTCATCAAAGTCTCCTTATATCCATATCTTCCATCTACATATACTCCTAATTTCTCTTACAGTAATAAAGTTATTAAAAGTTACAACTATTATCTTGCCATATAGAAATATAAAAAGTTTAACTTTATCAAATTTCTTATGTTTTGTCTTTTTTTGTTTCTTTTTTACCTTTTTATGTTTCCCTTGAGTCTTATATTTGGAGATCAATTTTTTATTCAGTTCTGGTCTTTTCATCAGAAATGCTTTCGAGCTCTCTATTCCATTAAATATCCACTTTTACCCCTGAAAGATTATATTCAATTTTGCTGGGTAGATGATTCTTGGTGGTAATATTAACTCATTTGCCTTCTGGTATATTATATACCAAGGCCTCTAGTTCTTTAATGTGGAAGCTGCCAAATCTTGTGTAATACCGACTGTAGCTCCACAATATTTGAATTCTTTCTTTTTGGCTGCCTATAATATTTTCTCCTTGATCTATGAACTCTGGAATTTGGTTATAATGTTTCTGGGAGTTTTCATTTTGGGACCTCTTTCAGGAAGCAATTGGTAGATTATTTCCATTTCCATTTTGCCCTCTGGTTCTAACATATCAGGGTAATTTTCTTTGATAATTTCTTGAAAGATATTGTGCAGGCTTTTTTTCTTTGGTTTTGTTTTATCACGGCTTTCGGGTAGTCCAATAATTCTTATATGATCTCTCCTAAAGTCATTTTCTAGGTCAGCTGTTTTGCAATGAGAAACTTCACATTTTCTTTTCTTTTTTTTGCTTTTAAAATTTTGTTTGATCAAATCTTGATTCTTATAGAATCAACAGTTTCAAGTTCAATTCTAATTTTTTAGGAATTATTTTCTTCAGTGAGCTTTTGTACTTCCTTTTCCATTTGGTCAATCTTATTTTTTAAGGAGTTATTTTCCTCATTAAATTTTTTCTTTCTTTCCCCATGCTACTGAACTCTTTTTTTTCATGATTCTCTTGCTTTACTCATTTCTTTTCCCAATTTTTCTTCTACTTCTCTAATTTGCTTTTGAAAATCCTTTTTAAGCTCTTCCAGGAATTCTTTTTGGGCCTGAAACCAAATTATATTTTTCTTTTGAGGCTTCACATGTAGCCATTTTGACACTATTGTCCTCTTCTAAGTTTATGCCTTGAACCCACCTATCCCCATAATAACTTTCTATAGTGAAGCTCATTTTTTCTGCCCTTTTTTTGTGACTTTGTGATTTTTATTTGAGATTTGGGCTCTGGTCCTGCATTATACCAAGCTTTTTGTACTGGGGCTCTGGGTCTTACTGCTGGCTGTCACTGGGTTTCATGGCCTAGCTGCTTGCTTTCCCTGGAGGGCAGGCTTCCCTTCTGCCTTGTACTGGGGGGTGAGGCCTCCCTCTTCGCCTCCCCTGGGTATGAGGTTTAGTTGCTGGCCTGCCCCAAGGGGGGGGGAGGGCCTTGCTGCTGGGTTGCTATGCTAACAGTCTTTCTGGTGACTGGCCCTGGAGGAGGGATTTTGTTGTTGGTCTGCCCCAGGAGTGGAGCCCTACTGCTGAGTTGCTATGGAAAAAGGGTCTGTCTGCTGGTAGGCTCCAGGGGTGGGGTCTCACTGCTGGCCAGTCACAGGGTAGGGTTTCACTACAGGTCAAAAACGGGGTTCAAGGCCTTGCTGATGGCCTGTGTTAGGGGTGGGGTTGATGGGATGGAACCTAGCTGGTCTGAACTGACTGCTCACTTGTTTATGGGGCTGTTAGCTTACAGGTAGGCAGTGCCTAAATGGTGGATTGCCCCAGGCTTGGAGCCTTGATGCAGACCCCCTGCTCCTCTGGGACCTCATTCTTCTCTGACCCCAGGCAGATCTTTCCTTCTAGGCTGGTAAGCTGCTTCCTGCTCCAAGATCAATTCTAAGATGGTTTTCTAGTTATTTAGAGGGGAATTTGGGAGGACTTTGGAGGGTTCCTTTCCCACTGCACCATCTTGGCAGTAGAAATCTCCTGGTTGTTTTTTTAAAACAAACAAGACAAACAAACTAGTATTTCTGTGGATGGGACTAGAAAAATAGAAAGAAGTCAATACCACTATAAAGGAAAGCATAATTCTGTCCTAAAACAGTACTACTTGCAGGTCATCCCAGCTTTGACCTTCCTTAAATTAGTGACAATGAAAGAGCCAAATCATATAAAATTCCTCCCAATTCCCAACATAGGAAAACATGAAACAGAGAGCAAAGATTGGTGGGACTTGTCTGTGTGGGTAGGGCAAGAAGAAAGCTAAGCTAGCAAGCTTACTATTGAGACAATGTGGGCTGAAAGCTCCAAATCACTACCCTATTCTTCATTAAATAAACTCCAGCCCACAGTACACTATGTGCCTCGCTAGCCAAGAAGCCAAATGAAACAATTTGGCATGCAGTTTTCTTCTGTCCTACACACAAACTCCAGCACAGAACTGTTACAGGAATGGAGTACTTCAGAAACAACACTCCTGGCTTAACTACATGAGATTAAAAAAAAGATCACTGTCCCACATGATATCCCTACCAGGATTTAAAGAAACATGGAGACTGAAAAGTGCAAATATTTCCGAATATCCACATGGAATATGGGAACCCTAATCTGGCTGGAAAGCAGAAAATCAGAGCCACTCTACCACACCTCTGACCCAAGAGAACAAGCAGGGCCAATTGTAATTTCTTGCTACTAGGACTCTGATTTAGCTAATCTGCAAGTAATTCAGAGGTACAAGCTCATGGTGATAAATGCTTTACAACTCCCTCCCAAGAAAGACTTCCCAAGTAATTGCTATTGCCACCTTACCACATCAGAAGCAAATATTTTGGAGGAAGTTCTTTGTTAAAACTGCCCCTGACAGAGGGATCAATTATACATTATTCTGTATAGGTACACTCTAACATAACGGTTCCTTGAAAACAAGTCAGGCAAAATGACACCACAAAAGACAGTTCCACAGGATCAATGCCATGCATGGGAAGCTAGTCAGTGCCACAGTGAAGTTTTGTCAAAACATATTAAGGAACTCTCTGAGAAAAGATATAGGTATGAGAGTTACCAAGGAAGCACAGAAGTATGCTTGTCCTTATCTGTACCCTTGGTCCCCACCTTTATTACAAGTAATACAAAAGCTAAGACTATATGGATCTGATGATCAAATTAAATTTAAATATCTGTATAGATATTTGGGAAAGTATGATGGGAAATGGGGGAAGGCCACCTTTGTTTACATGCCTGACTTTTTTTTTAACTTCCAACTCCAACCCTTTTATGATCTTAGATTTAGACAAAAATGAACATATTGCCTGTCTTAAAAAAAAAAAAATCTCAAAAAAAAATTGGTCTTACCTCCCACTATGCAAATAGCTTTTTTTTCCCCTTTCAGGACAGTATACACTAACTCTATGAAAACAGAAACAAGTTTCTCAGTGAGCACAATGCTAAGGAGATCACACAAATTTACTTTATCCAAAACAAAAGTAAATGGTATGTACTCAATAGGTGAAACTGTGAGGGCAAAAACTAACAGCTAGAAACAGGAACAATCACATGATTCTTATCGATAAACAGTTACATGGGGGGGGGGGGGGCGGCGGCAGAGATGGTGGTGGAAAGAAAGCATATCATGAAAATTAAGGTAATAACATTCAATTCAGGACATACTAGTTTCTAGACATTTCATCTAGAACCTTTTCTTCACTTCTGTTTAGGGAGAATGAAAAGGTAAACTATAGTACCTATATTAAAAAAACCAAAAACCTCAAAACTTATTGGTAGTCCATTAACACTTTAAGATTTAATGTTAATCTCCTAACACTAAAACAAATTGTGGTGGGGTGGGAGGGGTTAGGTTCCTTTTTTTTAATTTATTCCAAACGAGGCTCAACATGACACCAAGTAAAAAAGAAAGAAATGCTTTGGCTATTTCATTCTTATTAACTTTTAAAATCTAGCTGAATATAGTTTTATTAATTCTTCCCATAAACACTGTACACTTTTGTTCTTCATGCAAAAAGTAATATCTAGGAATACATACTACCTTTTCCCAAATACCCTTTATTCCATTTTCTATTTTTTAAAATAAAGAACAAACATCAATAATCCATAACAGATTCAATTCAATAAGTCAGATTTGTTCTGTTCTCTAACTTTGACTGGCTCCTTCAGAAACATGTATCACAAGAAACACTAAGCAAGAGATGACAAGTGGATGAGTACAAATCCCTCAGCACAAAGCATAGGTCCTATTGGCAGTAGATCAGTGTCATTGTCAGAGACAAAGTCATACAAAAAACCAATCCTCAATTGTCCATAGTAATGGAGTAGGACAGAAACAGAAATTTTAGTTACGTACGTATACATACGTATAAACACACACGTCATGTCCTTCGATAGGACCCAAAATTGCCCAGGTTGTACTGCATTTAGGAAACTACATAGCCCTTTAAAAACCACCAAGCTGCTGCCTGACATAAAAATACATCTTTTTAACACTGATTTTCCCCCTAGGGATGGTGTGTGTGTGTATGTGTGTGTGTGTGTGTGTTTGTTTGTATGTGTATATTTCCAACACTAATATTAGGTTTATAATGCAGTTATTTTTATTTAACAAATGTGCCTTCCAAATTGTGTCTAATAATGAAGTGAGATTGGATTCCCCCATACATTTGTCAGTCTTGGAAGAAATAACCAGAATCATGCTTTATGGTAAGCAGAAGGAAGTGCAGGATTAAGGATTTACCACAGAAAATCCACAAAGTGAATGGCCACATGAAGATAATTATAAGTTGTCTCTTGGAATTACTGACAACTTCAACCTTGTACTAGCCACTTCTAAATGTAAGTGGAAATGTCCTCTGAGAATAAGCCTTTCAAGAAAACTTTATTTGACCTTAGAAATTATGTCAATTTAAAATTTTTTTCTCAGCCACTACAGATGTTTCTCATTCCAACTGAGTAGAATATATATATATATACACACACACACATACATTTTATTCTATAATCCTAAAGATGAACTGAGCCCAATAGTCTTTTTCATTAAGATACAAAATCACCTATATAGTGTGTGACTTCAGCAGACACTGTGAACTACTGCACAGTGATGACTTAACTTAGTCTTGAAATAAAACTAACCGTTTTGAATCCTTCATAGCCTAGATATAGATATTTGTCCAGTGGAAATTGGCACTTGTCATTGGAGAACCTTGAAACATCTTATTACTGACTCTAAAGAGATTCATTTTATAGGTGAAAAAAATGTGGCCCAGAAAGTGCAAGTGATTTCCTCACACTTACACATAACCAGCTGGTGGCAAAGCTGGGAAAAGGACTCAGCTTGTATGACGGCCTACTTAGTGTTCTTTCCATCGCACCATAGAATCTCCCATATGAAAAAATAAAGGCATCTCCCTAAGTCTCCTGGTTCCCTCCTCTGTAAAGTGGGGACAATTATACTCACATTAACAACCTTGCAGGGTTTTTCTGAGGAAAGCACTTTGCACACCTTAAAGCATTAAATATGAGTTATTACCTGCAGATTTGCCAGGCCAACCACATAGAAATCACAAGCAATAACTCATTTCTCTGCACAATTGCTGTATTACTCTCCACTCCATTTCCTGCAATACACACACGTAACAACTTCCTCATTCTTCTTCAAAGAACTACAGGTAGGGGTGGAGAAAGAATCTCCTTAAAATCTCCTTTAAAATCTCCATTCTTTTGGCCAGAAGATTTTCATTGAGCATAATGTTGAAACTGAAAATCTATTCTTCTTTCTGGGTTTAATCTTTATCCAGGGAAAGTTCATGTGATCCAATTAAAGATACTCATTCAACAAAGCTGACAATATTTAAAGACAACTAAGCTCAAAAAATAAATCTTGTCAAAGAGCCCCAGTTTCTCTAAAGGAATTGTCTAAGCACTATCTAAGAGGGGGAGGGCAGGGGAACCTGCGGCCTGGAGGCCACATGTGGCCTTCTAGGTCCCTGGGTGCAGCTTTTTAACTGAGGCCAAGTTTTACAGAAAAAAAATCATTTTATTAAGGGAATTTGTTCTGGGAAGTTTAGATTCAGTCAAATGGCCACACTTGAAGACCTAGAGGTCCACATGTGACTTGAGGTTGCAGGTTCTCCACCCCTGGTCTTAATTTGACATTCAACTGCTCTTGAAAAAAAAAAAAATTAACTCAAATTTCTTCATTTTCCAGAATTCCATGTTCTTTCTCTTGAAATTTTTATTTTATGGAACTAAAGTTTAAAAATACATTTAAGGTGCTACGTAATGCAACTTAAACCCACATATGCTAGAAATTAAAAATAATCAAATGATAGGAGACAACTATAAACAACATTTCCTGCAAGGGAGACACGACACATCCTGGAACATATCTTTGTAACAGATGTTTCAGTACATAAGAAATTCAATATTCTGCAAAGCAATGATATACTTTGTTGTCATGATACAAACTATAAGCCATATCTGAAGGGATTGTTATCATTCATAATATTTTTCCTCAAAGCCAGCCTACAGAGGGCTTATTATTCTTCAATTCATTTCCTTTCTTGCTGTCACTAAAGTACCTTTTTTTTTTTAAACTTTACAAACTTCGATAATTTAACCCCTTTGGAAGGAAGTGAAATCTGAACAGCAGGTATACAGTAAAGGTATCAACCTCAGATAGATAAGGAGAATACTTTTCCCAATGCCTTTGGTCAAACTAATAAAGATTAAATTCTATTCCAACAAAATGTCATTTTAATATATATTTTGGAATATGAAGCAATCTCCATGAAGTAAAAAACCCATACTAACATTTAACTTTCCTGGCAAATACAAGAAACTAAAACTGTTCGACTCAATATATTGCAAAAATAGGTATGTTTAAAAGTTCCTGTCCATTTTTTCATAGATACTGTCCTTCTGATAGAGAATTTAGAAATAAGAAGCTATTTTTCTTTTTTAAAAAAGCACTAAGTAGATGAAGAATTTTTATTGCCTAGATTATGATATACAGCTGAATGGGTTGCTCACTGAGTTGGACCATCAGAGTATGTATCTTGAACAGGCACTTCAGATGGAAATGAGATAGGGCCCAAAATTGCACAAGAGGTAGAAAGCAGGCTGGATTGCATTTGGGAAATTACACTGCAACTTTTAAAAATTCATCTTTTTAACACTGATTTTCTTCCCTAGGGATGACATATGGTTCTGAATCACAAGACAGCATTATAACTAAAGAATCAAAATTTCAGGTGACCCAGAGGGCAACAAAGACAGGCACAGGATAGGGATAAGTGGGCTATAAGATATTCACGAAGATATGTCAAGAAGTGGTGTAAAAGATAACATCCAGGAAACATGTCAGAAAAGTTAGGAACTATGAAGCAAGAACTTCATTACAGATGGACAGTCTTATGATGTACTGGTACTGCAACATATAAGAAAATTTAAGAGCAGAGATCAGCAAACTACAGCCTATGGGCCAAATCTGGCTGACACCATTTTTGTGCCAAAAAACATTCCTAGCTCTTGAGCTATACCAAAACATGCTACAAGGGATAAGGCTAAATTTGGCACTCAGGCCATAATTTGATGACTCCTACCTTAAAGAAAGACCTCTAGCACACTGGGGAAATCCTTTATGAAAGATTTACAGGAGAACATGAATAAGAAATACACAATATGAAAAGGCATATGAGCTACATGAAAAGGCTAGCTATCTACATTAGAATATTCAACTCAGTGAGATCACAGATCTATAGTTATATGGAATTGTTATTTAAATTTTTATGAGGTTAATAGGCCATAATAAGTTTACATCTTTTCAAGCTCAGTAAAAGATGACACAATGGATAGAGTGCTAGACTTTCCTTAAAATCCAGTCTCAGATATTTACTAACTCTGTGACATTGGGCATAACATCTCTCAGCCTTAGTTTGCCCATCTGAAAATGGGGATGATAATAACAATAATAATAATAATACCTATCTCCCAGGGCTGTTGTGAGGATAAAGTGATATAACTGTAAAGCACTTTGCAAATCTTAAATTTCTATATAAATGCTATAATTGTTATCATAATCATCATTATTATATTCTGATTTTAACAAAATTCTATTGCAACAGAAATTTGGTTATATAGAATTTATTATTCCCATATCTTAGACTAGAACTACAGAATGAAAACTGAACCCAAAACTGAAATAGAAGAAAGAGAAAAGGATGAATTGCATTTGGGAAACTGTATTGCATTTTCTAAGACCCCATATTTCTCAAACAAGCAAAAAAGGCCCAACTATTTAAATATTAACATTAACAATAGATTCATAACAATTTCAAATCACTGAATACCACAATCTTTGAGGAATTATGCCCACCCAAAGAACAATGAAGAGATGAAAGATGAGTGTAAATAGGTTGTGGCATATTATAAACTATAATTACATATGTACAAAAACCCATGTAAAATGACACAAGATAAATATATATGACCAGAAAATTAGGTAGGCCAGTCAGGTAACAAAAGCAAGAGCTAGGACATGGACCACCCATGTGCTGCCATTTGCATCCCAAATAGTTTTGGAGTGTTTTGTTTTTTTTTAATATACCCATGTAATGTTGAGACCCAGAGAAAAAAGCATACAGTATATTAGATGGACCCCCTTGATATGATTTATCAAGAATTATACAAGGAAATAAAGCTAGTATGAGTTGTAGTTTACATCACTCAAGGGAGTTCTGAAATCAATGAGATCAAAGATCCATTAAAGTATTTTATTATAACATGCAGGCTCTCAGAATTCACATTCCCAGAAATAGCCAAAGACCAGGGATTATTTTTAGGGAGGAAACACAAATTGTTAATTCCAAAAAAATGTGTTTAAATCCTCTAGGCAGAGATATTCAAAGTAAGTCAACTTTAAGGCACTACTTTGTATCCTCTAAACTGACAAAATTAGTTAAAATTCGGTATTGGTGGGGTTGTTATAGAATATATACTCTTTTTTTAAAAAATAACAGCATTTTATTTATTTATTTATTTTGCTTTTTGGAGGGGGGAAGGTAGGGCAATTGGGATTAAGTGACTTGCCCAACGTCACACAGTTAGTCTTGTGTTAAGTGTCTGAGGTCAGGTCCTCCTGACTCTGGGGCCAGTGCTCTATTCACTGTGCAACCTAGCTGCCCCATGAATATACACTCTTTAAAACCAAATATTTTTTCCAATTTTATATTTGTATCCATAACACCAAGACTTGTATATAATAAGTACATAATAAATGTTCATCGAATTTAATTCAATTTTAAAGAAACATGTTTTTTGGTAGATTTGAAAACGAATGCCAACTTCTGAACAACAAAATCCAATACAGGTTAAGAATTCACAAAACTGATCATATACTTTAACCCACTGATTCCACTGCCGGAATATTTTCCTAAAGATTTCATTAAAAAGATTAAAGGATTTATTTGGGTAAAAATATTAATAATTGCTTATGTTTAACAGGAATTGGAGAATAAGCAAATTATTAGTTTCCAGAGGATAGAAAACAAAAATGAAAGAACCCCTGCCCTTAACAAGCCTGCATTTATTGGAGGAGACAATATTTACATTTCCAAATATTTATATACAATGTTTTGTTTATATATAAGTATTGTGTATACTTACACAAGAATATGCAAGGTACAATATATAAATATACATACAAGTGAATTTTTAACTTAAAATAGTTAACTGGTATGTGCCTCATTATATATGTAATTCACAATCATAAAACAAAGTTCAGTATCTCAAGGATAGAATCCATTCTGTCAATGAAATTTATCACCCTCTTCAATCGTACTCAGGAGTTATGTATGTGATGCTTACTGAATGTCAAGCAACCTACAGAAAATGCAGTCAAGGATATCTGGAACTTGACTAAAAAATTTTGACCTCTTTGGTGAAAATGGGAAACACAAAACAATATTTAAAATTCCTCAACACAGAATTTCAGACTCCTGTATGACAACTCTAAACACACATTCATGAGCAATAAAAATTCACTGTGGAATTGGCCAGCAAAAGCAAGGACTGTTTTGTTTTTATATATACATTACCTAATACATAGCAAGCATTTTTTAAAAGGCCTGTTGAATTGAATTAAACAGACCTAAATCCCACTGAAAATACTTATAACATCTGCCCATCACATGGGACACAAGGACCACATCATAACAAGACTATGTAGAAGAGTCACCAAATTCCTTCTTTTTCCATCTCTTCTAACATGCGAGTCATTACCCAAATCAAACTCTTGCTTACCAGGCTCAGACTATTTTCCCAAACCAATTTCCCCCTAATCTACACATGATCATAGGATAAGAGAGTTAGAGTTGGATAGTACCTTAAAGACCACCATCTGGTCCAAGCCTCTCATTTTACAGATGTTGAACCTGAGGCCCAGAGAAATTAAATTACTTTCTCTATTTCACATAAGTAACAAGGGAGAGAAGTAGAATTTGAACCCCAATCCTTTGACTTCAAGTGGAATGCACTTTTCTGGAAGAGTACATTGCCTCTAATATGACACTGACTTTTAAAAAACCCTATTAAAGTTCTGTTCTTTTAATTGCCTTTGCTAAAAATCACATTCACTTCTCACTGTATAGACCAAATTATGTTCCATCCCCAAATTCCCTTTATTACCAATTATGTCATTTTCTTCCACCAATGTACTAAATTCTCTCTCGTCTTCCACTAATTTCCCACTTCTATTATTCTAATCATGATAATACATATACTCTTCCTCCACGTAATGAGGATAACCTTTAGCTTTAGGATAAAAATAAAAAAAGCCAAACCTGTACCACCTCTATTATATTTTTTTTCTAAAATGTTTCATGAAATAACCACATTTAGTAAAAAGGTCATGGGATCACAGGCTTAGATCTGGAATGTCAGAAGTCATCTAGCTCACCACCTCATTTAACAGAGGGGTAAACAGAGAGGTTAAAGACTCTCCCAGGGTCACACAGCTGATAAGTGTTTGAATCCAAGTCTTTCTGGCACCAAAGCTAGCTCCTTATGCATTCTTTCATATATTAATTCTTCCCTTTCCAACTAACTATAAAGTTTTAAAAAGCAATAGCACAGCTATAATTTGTGATGTAATAAATCCCTCACCCCTAGCTCTGTACTGACTCCCACACTTAGCCCTAACTTCTCTATTTGCCATTCAATCTTTCTTCCTTCCCCACTTTAATCCTGGGAAGAAACCTGAGAAAATGAGTGGTGGGCTAGCTTTAGAATAAGGAGGTCCTGGGTTTAGTTTCTGCCTCTGACAAGTATTGCTTGTGGGACTCCGGGTATAGTCCCTGAACCCTTTAGTGCTCCCAAGCAACATCCTGACATTAAGAAGCAAAATGTTTGCCAACCTGAATTGGGAGAGTTTCTTTATGGAGAGTTCCCTACATTAAATTAATCACAGATTTAGAAAAAAAAATCTTAATCTTAACCTATATTTCAAGACCCTCATGAAGTCCTCCTTTCTCATGAAGTTTTCCAAAATTCCCCTAAATCATAATACTCCTTCTCAACTTAGAACTTTAATGGACCTTATTTTCTATACCAGAGCAGCTAGGTGGCACACTGGAGAGAGTGCTAGACCTGGAGTGAGACTTGTCTTTCTGAGTTCAAATCTGCCCTCAGGTACTTTACTAGCTATGTGACCTTAGGCAAGTCACTTTACCCTGTCTGCCTCAGTTTCCTCATTTGTAAAATGAGATGGAAAAGGAAATGGTCAATTACTCTAGTATCTTTGCCAAGAAAACCCCAAATGGAGTCATGAAGTATTGGACATGACTGAAAATTTTCTATGATATTTTTGGATACATCATTCTGCCTTATAGTGATGACTAACTTTTCATGTAAGTAAGTCCATCTCCTCAACTAGACTGTTAACTTTTGAGGGGAAGGACAATGTCTTATTTACCATGTGGTCAAGGTATTAGTATAGATATCATGGGAGATATAATCTTAACACATCAGATCTATTTTTAAGAAACTGATCAGGAAGGGCAGACACTTACTAGCTATGTGACCCTTGGCAAGTCACGACCCCAATCACCTCCAAAAAAAACCCAAAGTGACTAGGAGCTATTTTCAAGAGTATGGCCTTTAATGTTTTAGGTAACCACTGAATGTACAGAAGGTATGAAGCACTCCTAGAGAAGCTTTGCCTTCAAAGAGCTTGAAGTCTACTGGTGCCATGCAGCCCTTGCTGTAATTATAAGACCTTGTATTTATATAGTGCCTTATAGCCAACAAAGTGTTTTACCTGCATAATCTCATTTGGTTCTCACAACAATCCTGTGGATACAAAAAGTTATCATCCTCATTTTACAGATGAAGGCCCTATGGGACTCAAGTTATATTTTATACGTATTTATATATCCCACAGCACTTACACATAGTAGACAATTAAAACGTCAACTATTCAATCCAATGTAGTTATTTTGGACCTGCTGTGTGCAGAGCATTGCACCAGGCGCTGGGAGAGAGACAGAATTTAGTTAAGACGTGGTCACTCGCCCTCACAGAGCTTAGCATATAACAGAAGGGTGTGACAAATGTGTAAGTAATTATAATATTAACTTATATAATATAATGTACAGTGAAATATATAACATAATAAATGTATTATATTAATTAAAAACAAAGTCCTATACAAGATCCAAGGAAGAAAGGTTAAAAGCATCCTAGGAAATAAGGGAAGATTTCAAGAAGGGAGTAGAAATAGCTTTTGTATCTCTTAGTAGGTTTTTGGTTCCTAAAACTTTGTGACTTCAAAATATATATGATAATCTAATGATGACCAAGATTGATAATACATGGGAAATTATGCTGTTGTTTTTTTCAGAAAAAAATACATGGAGAAAATGTCATATGCTGAAGATTCTTAGCATCTAAATTCCAAATATAAAAGTATTCAATTTCATCATTACCCTTTTGTGCTCACATACTAAAATAACGTTTGCATTCTCAGTATCCTCTTTTGCTTAATTTGGGTTAAAATACTGCCAAACTCTGCCCACTGTGTACCAACAGAACTTGAAAAAACAGAGTAATCTATTTTTCAATTGTAACCAATTTTTTAAAAGGAGAATGCTAGCTTGGTATAAAACTTTCTACTGAGATTTATATACCATGTTAATTTTACTGTCATGTTAATCATGAGATTCTCTAAGAAATTATACGCCAGTTTTCATTTCACTCAGTGTCTTTTTTCCTCTATCTTAAAATCTTTTCCAATTTTTCTGAAGAGTTTTGTAAGCTACAAATCTTGAGAAATATAGTTTAACTCAGGTAAATTGATGTGTCAAAAAAATTCATTTCCTTTTAACTTGAGGAAATACACTTGGTAAAATATAAAGAAATACCTAAATCTCTTAGATTGCCAATGAACATACAAACCCATGCAAAGATTAGGTAAACATGATCATTCATGAGGATAACAAAAAAGAGTTAGCTCCAGTTGGAAAAACAATGACTTGAAGCAAAGGTTACTACAGTTGTTGCTCCATGCCTCACCTTTTCCTGAAATAAAATTTTTCTCTCCATTTAACAGAGAAATTAAAAGATTAGAGAACCCTAAATTCTGAGCAACAGACCTGGAATTCTATTTTATTTCCTTTCCTTACAAGTCTTAAGGAAAATGCAGATTTTTTTGTTTGTGTTTTTATAATACATATACCCATTACTTCTTCAGTCCCGACCCCCTCCCTCATCACTGTTATATTTGTCTTGCAGCTCAACTGTCAAGGCAAACAAAATGTTTCCAGAACATATTGCTACACACATCATTTCCACCTTTTTTTTTTTTAACCAGCTGAATTAAACCAAAATTATTTCTGGCAAAAGTGAACAAGCAACAAACTATCCAGAAGGCTAAATTAGTAAATGTGAAATTGCAATCAATTCCCCCCCCACACCAAATTCAACTGAGTTACTTTTAGAGGAATAAGCTAAATTTTTCAAAATGTGTTTTTCTAAGGTTTTTGTTTAATGCTTAGAAGAATGATCCCTCTCCCCTTAGGGCTACTTTATTTCAACAGGCAATTTCAAAAGGATAGCCTAATAACCCTATAAAAAAATATTCTTTAAGAGAGAACAATTATGATCCCTTTATTCTCACCCCTTCTCTTACTGTCATCATTTATAATCCTATTTAATTGACCACTTGGATATTTCCAAAGATCTGTAATCTCATCTATTTTTATGGGTACTCCTCCTCGTGAAACAGATCAAAGCCATCTATGTTGTCACTGAATTAGACAGCATCTTTCCAATTTCAAATTTCAGTGATGTTAAGTTTCAGACAGTTTGATATCTTATCATGCAACTAAGATTGGGTAACTTTTGTTTCAGAGTGGTGGTGGTGTTCAGTTGTTTTTCAGTCATACCTGACTCTTCATGACCCCATTTAGGGTTTCCTTGGCAAAGATATTAGAATGGTTTGCCATTCCCTTCTCCAGTTCATTTTACAGATGAGGAAACTGAGGCAAACAGGGTTAAGAGACTTGCCCAGGGTTAAGTGACTTGTCACGCAGCTAGTAACTGTCTGAGGCCAGATTTGAATTTAGGAAAAGGAGTCTTCCTGAGTCCAGTGCAGGTGCTCTAACCACTGCACCACCTAGCTGCCCTCTGGTTTCAGAGTGACTCATGAAATTGTTTTAGGTTAAGGTTAAATTTTATGAGAAACTGAACAAGTTTAGCATGCCCTTTATTAAGCAATTTGCACTAAGAAGGCACGCTGCATCCATCCAGAAATAAGAAGCACAGAGTCAAAATAGTTTTGTCTAAAGAGCTAAAAGAAATAATATAATCCCCTCTGAATTTCTAAAAATATAGAATTTTCTTAATACTAAAATATTTTTACATGGAGATGAGAATTTTTTTACATCCAGTTCTAATTATTTATTTTTCAATCACAAGAAGCAGCTCTATCCCAGAAATCCCTATTGCATATCTTCATTTTACAAATTTATGACTTAATGTGAGAAGAGAGTCCCCCGAGAATCAGAATTCCTGAGTATTTGTGTTCCAGCTCTGCCACTTAACTGGCCATATCACCTTAGTCAAGGAACTTAAACCTTCCTGGGCCTCATGGTTTGTTTGTTTGTTTTTTCATTTATAAAATGTAGAAAAATTCTCAATCTCTGCCTCTATAAAATAGAGATATTAGTATTTGTTCTACTATTTCCACAAAGTCATTGTGAGAACCATATGAGATAAGGCCCATTTAACACTTTACTGGCTATGAAACACTATAGAAATATATGTTCTTATAAATGCAGAAAGGACTACATGGCCATGGAAGACCTGAGGCTCTTGGAGAGCAAGACTGCCCACCCCCGTTGTACTTTACATCTTATATACCTTCTGGATTTTTTAACTAAAAATCTGGAACCATTTAAAAATACTGTATAATAATATTAATTTATGGACAAAACTTACAAAATATGAAGTAATTCAAAACAAAATGAGATGATCTAGAAATGAATTATCTGGGCAAGTCATCTAAAAGCAAACAGAAAATGCCAAAACCAAAAATATCTATCATATATCATACCCAATAAGAAATTTACATTAGTCTTCTCTGGATCAAAAATGTACTAGAAAATTTATTGCTATATTGCTCTGCTATATAAATCATGTATGTGTGTGCATACATATGTGGGGAGGGGAGATAAAGGAAGAAAACTAAAGTTCATTTATAAACTAATTACTGGGATAACACAATGTGTGACCAGTGATTTGGGAAAGTTGCTGTTACATATTTATTAAGCAACTATAAAGGCAAATTACAAACTCAATGTTTTTATTGTTTAAATCAATCCTTGTTCTCGTATAAATCCTTATTCAGAATGCAATTACACTTGCCACTGTCCAAGGTGTTGAGGTGTGTTTAAAATTACAGCTCTCTTGTCTTCTCTGACTTCCACAGACAACATAATTACTAATATCCTTATTACTCTATCTCATATGACCAACATGTGTGTTACTGTATCCTTTTGGGAAAGAGTCTTTAAAGTCTGCTTAGTTCTCAACAATAAATGAAGAAGGACTCTACATTATCTGTATCTTTTAATTACTTGTGTGATTATAAAAGGTGTGCTCTTACAGAAATTTTTTTATGATAACCTCTAGGTTTAAAAAAAAATTTCCATCAAGGAAACTCTTGAGATACATGTCAATGAGTCAATAAACATTTATTAAGCTCCTACTGTGTGCCAAGCACTGTACTAGACACTAGTAAATCATTCTCAAAGATTTTATATAGGTGATGAAGTAAGTATAGAAGTCGGTAACAACTGATATCTTCTGTCACCTCTTTAGGGTAGTAATATTATCTGTGATTTTTCCCCCCTTTTTTTGGTACCTTTCCTCCTGAAATATCACATAAAACTAAATCTCAATGATTTCAACACTATATCTTTCCCAATATAAACTTAACTCCTATGCATAACTCCATGAATGTCCAGGGGCTCTAATTTCATATACTTAACTGCCATTTCTTCTTCCTCATAATAAGCACATCTGAGGAATTAAAGTGATAGACACCAAATATGGTGGTTCCACAGTCACCAATGAAGTAGGCAGTTATAGAAATGCTGACAAATCTGCCTCATTGTATGTATGCTCATCCTTCCAGTAGCTTCATCGATGATACTCTTAATGAAGCTCTTAGATTAATGAGCTTGCTGTAAAACTTTCTGTAGACTTCCTTTCACTCCTACCACATTTCTTTTTTATTAACTAATACTGGTTATCCCTCAACCTCCTCTGTGGTATTTTACAAATAAGTTTGCATTCCAAACTGGTGTTTTCCTCAGATGCCAGGTTAGTCTTCCAGGAAAAGAGAGCAAAGTTTTCTTGCCCAAGGCAATTTCTAGGGTGGGTTTTTTTTTGCCTCTTTGTTATGGTAATTGGTTTATTTAAGTATTTACCATCAGAAATCATAGAAGTTTCTTAGATAAATCTAACCACAGAGACAACTCAATCAAATGAGGCATAAAGCAAAAGACAAACTTATCAGAGGTATTTTCCACTGTCACAGAGGCCATCCTGGGTAGAGCTGAAATATGATGACTCCACACTGTTTACAAACTGTTCTAACTGCACCAAAGCCAAGCCAACTTCCCTCCCCTTAGTAATTGTTTTACGATTACTCAAAACTGATCACCCTAACAATCCAAGCAAGAAATAACAAATAGAGAAAGAAAACCTATTGTCCAATGACATACATTGGGTGGCCAGGCCTTTGAGTTATCTAAGACAAGCAATGTAAACGGAAAATGAACAGGTCCCAGAAATGAAGAGGGGAAAGGGAGTAGACTGGAATGCCTTTGGTAAAGTGTTTGGTGCTTTTAATGGCACCAACCTGCTCACCAACTCTCAAAACCCATTTGTGTAGAATAATATTCTCCCAATACTGAATGGTTGCAAATCTTAGAACACCTCTCTTTCCAAGTCATTAAAGTTTCACATGATGCAAGTAATGAGAGAAAGAGCATGATACAAATAGATTAAAATTTATTTGCAACAATGATCTATGAGTAAAAAATGACATGAGGTTAACTTGCAGATAATATGAAGAAAAGGAGGTGGGATGGTCAATACAGCAAGAGTGATGAATAAAATGGATTAGATAAGTGCTCTATTCACAAAGGAACAAAAAGTCTGAAAATGGTCTCTAGTATGTTGGGTAGATATTTTTGGGAGGATCTATGGAAAAATATGAACAAGAATCACAAGGCATTAAAAAATTTTGGGTGGTTTGGGACCTGCACTGATGGAAGGAATAGACATTTCAAGATCACAGTTCTATTAAAATATTAAAGTATAGTGAAGTGTTGGCCCAAACTCATTCTGAATGAGAAAAATACAGGCCAATTTTGGAAATAATACTTCAGTTGTAACAAACAGTAATTGGCATGAGAAAAATTTGTGAGAATAAAATGAATACTGGATAGTGGGACCAAAAGAGTAAGAAAGAAATCAATAGCAAAGTTTTATACCACTACTTGTTTTTCATTAATGGATCACAGAACAAAGTACCCTCAGTGTTTTTCACCAACCAAAGCTTTCCACCTCTTATCCTCTTTAGTAACACCAGAGGGCAAAAAATGACAAAGGGATTCTTTTCTAATATCCTATCCTCTGAAGGCATCCCCAAGGAATTCTTATTTAAAGCATTTATTATTCAACAATAAAGTACTTGACAAGAACGACATAGCAACAACTTTCTCTAAACCTTGGAAATCCATCGATGCCTTTCCATAGTCCTTATAAAAACACTTTTATACAGGTCTAAAATTAATGAAAAGAGGCAATACTCTAAGATTAGAAATTCTTCCATTGCCACCCACCTGGAAAAACTTTTAACCAATTCTTGCAAAAACTTTGTAAGACCTTTTTTAAAAAAATATTACCACAACGTCTAAAGAAGTCCTATTTGATACCATCCACTTTTTTGTAGCTTAACTCTCAGTTCCCTCACTTCCTTCCCTCCCTCATCAAACCCATAACTTCATAATTCTTTAAAAAAAAAAGAAAGACTTTAAAATGTCTATAGTGTAGAGCTATATCATTTAATTGAAATCACAAAATTTTTTATTATACAATTATATACAATATATTATTATATACCTGAAAGGCCATATCACACAATGAAAAGAACATTGGACTCAAAGTTAAAAGACCTCGGTTCAAATTCCACCTCAAAGGTTTGTGATATTGGACAAGTCCCTTGATATCTCTGAGCTTCTGCTTTCCTCATCTGTAAAAATAGGGACAATAAATTCCTGGACTATTTACTTCACTAGGCTGTTGAAAGGATCAGTTTAAGGAGAAAGTTAGCAGCAAAGGGAATGGTTTACTTTTAGAGACAGTGATCTAACACAGGGATTAGAAGGGTAGGAATGCATAAATCTTAAAGAAATCTTGAATTACCAGTAGATTGAGGGCCTTTTCCTTTCAGGGTCCTAGGATGATGGAGGGATAGTTGAGATGGCGAGGATTTGCTCTCCTAAAATCAAGGAGCTGGGATAGAGGTAACAAAGAATTCAAGCTCAGATCAATCAACTGGCATTTGGTAAGCACTTGCTACATTTCAGACATTGTGCTAAGCCCTGAGAATATCAAGAAAACATGCCAGTGGGGAAAAACAACATGTAAATAATTACATATGTATCATATCTACACATAGTATATGGAAGATAATCAAAGATAAAAACCTAGAAACCAGATCCACAGTATAGCTTCTCCATAGTCGTTCCCAGGGCTAAGTAATTTGACTTCTCTATTTTCTCTCTGAAGCGTGCAAATGAACAAATATGAAGGTCCACCAAAAGATTTAAAGCCTATCTATACTAATTTCAGTGAAGACTCCCTCTCCCAATACACAAAAGATTGGGTTTTTCTTTATCCAACTCACATACAGATAGACATGCATACAACAAAGCCATCCTACAACTTCCAGGAAGATAGGTCATTTTTTCCCCCTTGAGAATACACTGGAGTATTAACTGGTTATATTATCTATCACTAGTTGTTACATTATAGTGTCATTTCGGGCTTAAAATATGTCTAATTTAAATATTTTAACCTTCACTCAACAAATACTTATTAAATAAATATCTTACTGTGCTAGGCACTTTTAGAGGATATAAAAATGAATTTTTAAAATAGCACCTTTCCTCAAGTAGCTTATAATTTAGTGGAGAACAGAAGAGAGATAAAGATAAAATAACATAATAATAGCTAGCAGTTATACAGTGGTAATTGTGAGACAGATACTATCATTTCCACTTTACAAATTAACAAACTGAGTCTGAGTAGAGTTAAGTGGTTTGCCTAGTCACCAAGTTAGTAAGAGACAGGATTTGAACTGAGATCTTCCTATGTTCCAAGTTGAGTGCTATATCCAGTCTACCAATTAGCTGCTTCCATAAAAATTAGAACATGATAAATACACTAGAATTTTAAAGGACCATGAATTCAGATAAGGATAAACTCTAACACTGAATCTAAACATTTTAGATTTTTTTTTGATCTGTAAAGAAAATCACCTTGTTTCCAGAGCTACACAAACTAACGTACTCTTATTTTTTGGCACCAGGAAGGAATTATTTTGAAATTTCCTGCTCATTTGCTCTAAAAGGTCCCTTAATTGCTTATTCTTAGGTAAAGACTGTCTACTGTTAGTGCTTGCCAAGCTTCATGATGTGGAAGTATCAAATCAAGTGTAACTCATTTCTGTTTCTCACCCTTTTATCAGTCAATCTAGTGTGAACTCGCACATTTAATATATGTGTAGCTCTGAAGTTGGCACATGTCCACATTTTCATTTAACAGTGTGCAGACTTTTAATATTTATACTGTGCTTTCTGACAGTAACTGCTAACTATACGTATAGGTTTGTTTGAAAAGCCATTTTTCTGACAAAGATACCCCTTTACCCACTCCACCTCATGCTCCCCATCCCTCACCCTGAAAGTGAGAGGAAATTATTTGGAATTTTCTAGTCCAGATCCAATGGAAATATTGGGTAGACAAAGTTATGGCTTATATTAAGAAGAAAAAGAGGCTAAAGACTCGATCCATATTTTCCAATTTTTTTGTATGCCCTACTCTACTCATGCCCTTCACAATGAAGTCTTCAAGTATCAAAGTATATATTGATTTAATCAGAGGATCTTATCAAATCCTTAATAAAATTTCTCTACTTCCAAGTCAGGAACAGATGTTGGAACTGAATCTGAGGTAATTCATTTGCTAAGCCCCTTTGTGAGCACTGCAAAGCAATATGACTGTATCATGAAATGATGTATCTTCTTATAAGTGACAAAATGAGTCATATTAACTCATTCACTTCTTTTAATAAAATCCATTTCATCCCTCTAGTTAGCTGGAACTTCTTTTATGGCTTTCAGTTTCATGCATGACAAGACCATAGTACATATAGTTCAGTACTTCAAGGAATAAGCTGATTACTGGACAAAGATTGAATATTAAGACTACCAATATTAAATTAATGCTTGTAGACAGTCTGACAACCGTGCAACTCTTTAGAAATTTCTGGATCCTTCCAACCCCACTCCTTCAACCCCCATCATCATCAATGCCAAAGTGGAAGATGGGATACCAAAGACTATGAGAGGCGCAGTGATCATATTTTTGTCTGTTTCATGGGATGTAGTTATGTTGAATATTCCCCTCTCCCCACCAAACCCTTCCCTCTTCCTATTACTATCAAGGGTATATCCTCCTTGTCCCTAAGGCTAAAAGTACAGGCATCATCCTCACTCTCTTACTCCTCGTATCCAATCAGTGCTCAAGCCCTGTCATTTCCACCTTCTAACATCTCTCACCCCCTTCTCTCCTCTGACACTTCCAACACCCCAGTGCAGCCCTCATCATCTCATACCTGTTCCATCTTCCACTCAGCTGTCAAAATGATGTTCTTCAAATGCTAATTTGGCTCTATCACCACCCTACCCCGCACCCATTCAATAAACTCCAATGGTTCTTTATTATCTCTAGAATCAAATATAAACTCAGACTTTCAGTTTTTCATGATGTGACCCCTTCCTACCCTCTCCACAAATTCAACAAACCAGTGACACTGGTCTACTTTTTGTTCCTCAAACATGACACACTCTTCCAATGTCAAGTGTTTTCACTAGCTATAATATATTCCTGGAATGCTCTTGCTCATCTCCTCCTAACTTCTCTAGTTTCCATTAATTTTTGGTTAATGTCCTGCCTTCTGCAAGAAGCTTTTTCTAATCATCCTTAATGTTAATACCTTCCATCTGAGATTACCCTTAATTTATCCTGCATATATCTTATTTGCTCATAGTTGTTCATAGTTTCCCCTATTAGACTGTGAGCTCCTTGAGAGTAGGGACTTTCCCCCTATCTTTCTTTCATTCTCAATGTTTAGCATAGTCCCTGACATGTAGTAGGTGCTTTAATAAAGGCTAGTTGACTAACAATATGCAGGGCACTGAAGAACACTGTCCAAAACAATGGAAGAGAATATGGTGTAGTGAAAAGAACATGATGTTGAAACCCAATTTCAGGTTCCAGTTCTGATACTTATGAGATGTCGATCCTTAGAAAAATAGCTTTATTTATCTGGACTTCAATTTTCTCATATGTAAAAAGTGAGTTGAACTCAAACCTTCCCGACTCCTTCCCACCAAAAAGGAAAATGAAAAGACATCTGCAAACACTGTTTCATATGCATACTTTTCCACATCTATAAAATTTTCATAAGAACAGTACTTATGCTCCTTGAAGGTATACTTGACAACTTAAGAGTGAGACAGGCAGGCAAGCTTTTACATGCAATTCTGTACATAAGATATCTTTAAGTCATACAACTGACTGAGAGGTGTGGAGTTATAAAAGTCCTTTGTGTCTTTATTTCTGGGTTTTACGGCATTTGACTTAGCAGAATAAAATGCAACTTCAAAGGTTCTCCTCAAACAAGATGGCTCTCACACACCAAAATTATATAAAATAATAGGACACTTGAGTACAGACAGAACTTTGTTCAATGACCCACTAAGTATTAACATCAAGCAAAGAATTAAACAGGGATATGTATTTATCTAAAAGTGTTCAGAAATTTCATAAAGAATAACAAGCACACAAAGTCCAAATACAAGACTTCTCTATCCATGGGAAGGTTATCTCAATTAGTGTGCACACATGGAGATGAGCAGAGGACACTGCACTAACTGCATCAAACCTACAATATACCAAGTCTTTTCAATGAAACTCATAATTATTCACAAAATATTATTCACAAGATGAGGTGGATTATCTATTATCTACTACACAACATAGAATTAGATAATCCATTTAGTTAACACATACACACACACACACACACACACACACAAACACACACCTCTTTTTAGTCAGTTCTTGATCCTTAAGATGTTAACTTCTCTGAAATCAATTCTGAACCTGATTATGTATCACTCATGGCACACAACTGGCCTATACATATCCTTGAGGTTTTTTATACCATTTCAGTTCTACAAGTCATTAAGGGCCATAAGATACAGCCTACTTATACCCATTGTGCTTTTTCTCATTGCCCTTTGTGGTTACCTACAATTTTGATTCTTCTAATAGGCTATATTTCATCATTATAAAAGAATTAAAATTGTATGGTATTTTTGTAATGTCCATGAACTCACATACTGATTGAATTACAAACATTTTTCAAGTTTTTGTCTACAGAAGAACATGTAATATTCTTATGTTATAAAAGTCTGTGGACACTACCTCATATATATACATACATATGCATGTATATGTGTACATGCATACATATATATCTAAATGTAATATGTCCATATATTATTTTATGTACCATTTGTAAACTTATTCTTTATAACTGTTCAGTAATAATTTTGAGAGGGCATAAAAGAAAATATTTCAAATAAAATTTACAATTATCACCACCACCAACACTCCCCGCCAAAAAGAGTCTAGATAGCAAAAGCAGCGAAGGATTGGCTAAAGAGAGTGAAGAGCTGGATAGTAGACTAGACACACAGGAAAAAAAGAGAAAATTTTAGGAAATAAATTAGCTAAGTAATTATCAAATTAAATATTGATAGTGATATAAATAAATCAAAATGTTTAAGGCTAGTTTGGTAGCTTTTTTATAAGTGGCAATCTCCATAATAATCAATTGTCTAAGGAGGAAGAGTATAATTTCCCTAAGGAAAAGAATCATCAGCTTCCATATCCAGGAACATAACAGTGCCTTGCACCTAGGAAGCATTCAATTGATATCTACTGACATTTACTAAACCTCCAAAACAATATGACAGTATAAATTATTCCCATTTTGATCTCTTAATAGATCAGTAAGTTATGGCAACCCAAGACACTTGAGGTTCAAGGGTATAAGAGCCAGCTTTTACTATTTAGTGGTAAATTCAACATTTATTAATCACCTGCCATGTACATGGTATTGAGCTAGGCATTGGAATTGGATCCTGATTTCCTAACTAAAAAAAGAAGAAATGTGGTATAAATGAGGAGACTTGGGGAAGACCTATATTTGAATTCCACCATAAGTTTTTACTCACTGGATGGTCATATACAAGTCACCAAGCTTCTGTCTGCCTCATCTATAAAATGGTGATAGTAAGAACTATAGTATTGATTATTTCTGTTATTAAGAGCTTTGGAAAGTTGAGTTACCAAGAAGCCAGAGTCACAGGAAGAAATAGTGAGAGTCAAATGAAAAAATTATATTCTGAAATGAAAATTAATTCTTGAAACAGTACAAGACTAGAACAATTTGTAGATTTTGCTTTGAATATGAACACTTCCTCAGTCCCCTGAGTACTTCTACATTTCTGTTCTAACAAAACCACAACACAGATCAAAGCTGAATGGCAAAATTCAGATACCTTTATTGTAAAGAACCCATGACCACCTGGAGAAGTCAGATGAAAACAACTTTATTCATATCCTACATATTCATTTAACATAAGCCAATAGTTTAAATGTTGTTTTCATGCTTGTCA
Organism: Pseudochirops corinnae; assembly: GCA_028646515.1. Taxonomy (NCBI): domain Eukaryota; kingdom Metazoa; phylum Chordata; class Mammalia; order Diprotodontia; family Pseudocheiridae; genus Pseudochirops; species Pseudochirops corinnae. The sequence continues at coordinate 213,177,871 of CM053587.1, forward strand.
AAGAGTTGATAACTACCTTACAGAATGTTTTTTGGTGGTCTCTAGTGAATTGGGGAAATCTTCCTGAAACAAACTCTAGAGATATGGATCCCAAAAATGAATTAAGCACATAGTAAACATTAGGAAAAGGAAAAAATTGTGTTCATCATATAGTGATGGTGAATCCTATAAAGGAAATGAGCTGGTGTAACAGCAAGCACCCTAGCATGCCTAGGGCGGCTACTAGCACAGGTTCTTAGATCTGCTTTTCTAAAGGAAAGCAACTCAAAATGGGTTAACAATCTTACTTTAATCAAGCATATCATTTAACTAGTTCAG
>CM053587.1:213178688-213193611 GCA_028646515.1 Pseudochirops corinnae
CTTTTCCCAGTGATCACTCATTGGTTACAGCCCTTCTATATGACCAAACTATTGTACAATGTGAAAGTATTTGCAGATCCTATACATGATTGCATGCCACCATGGGGGGGGGGGAAGGGAGGGGAGAAAATCTGAAACTCAAGTGATTGTGGAACTGAATCTTGTAAATTAAAAGTAAATGAGTAAATAAAAAAAAAAGAATAAGGAGAGAAAAAAATCAGCAAAACCAATCAAGACATTGAAAAAGACATTGTAGGCAGTGTTCTAAATCATGAATCCCGACTTCTGCAAAGGAGTGAGGGGAGGAGTCTTCTTGTATCTCTTCTTTGGGGCCAAGCTTGATCTCTCTATTTTGAAACATTTAGTTTTGATTTTTTTGTCGTTTTTGTTCCTTCCATCTGTATTCTTATTAAACTATTTTTATTGTTGTTAAAGGCTCATAACTTGAGAACTGGAAGGAATCTTATAGGACATAGAGCTAGGGTCACCCCCATCTACTCATTACACCATGCTTGTTGAATGTATGGAAGAAGAATCAATGATCTATAAGTTCCAGCATGTCTGTATAAAGAACTTGAGTGCCAGGCTAATTTTAATTCTTTTCTGGACAGGTTCCCTATACTGACAGATTAGGGAAATGCTGTAGATGGATTTTGCCTTGATTTTATCAAAGTGTTTGAGAAGTTTCTCATGCTGTTGTGGGAAAATGGAGTGATGTCACCTAGGTAATAGGACAGTTGGATGGATTTGAAACTAGTTGAATTCTCAAAGGGTTGAAAGTTTGATGTCTACTCTCAAGTAGGTCTCTGCTGATATGATCCAAGGATTGTTCTTGGCCTTGTGTTGTTTACTATTTTTATCCATGAAGATATGTATGGCACATTTTTCAAATTTTCTGATGACACAGAGTTTGATGACACATTTGATGTGTCATTTGATGACACAGAGTTGGTCTCTAAAAGATTTGAGGTTAGAATGTTAGCCTGACTCTAATATGATGTATGACATTCAATATATATAAATATAAAGTCTTATACTTGGTTTCAAAAAAATCAGTTTCATAGGAATAAGGTACAGGAGGAATGGCTAGGCAGCACTTGATCTGAAAAAGAACTGGGGGGGTTTTAGTGGACTATCAGTTTGTTTAAAGTCATCGGTATGATATGGTGCAAAGAATCTAATGCAGTCATTATTTTTATTATTATTATTAACTTCATCCAACTGGAACTTGAAATACACAGGCACTGTGGTTGGGAGATCCATCCTGCCCTACTGAAAAGTCAGAGGGGTGAGGGGGGAAGACATAGGAGAGAATAGACTGGGGGAAGGGGGGATACACTGGGATGGCTGTTTTGGGGCGGTGGGTAGGGGAAAGATGGGGAGAAAATATGTAACTCAAAATCTTGTGGAAATGAATGATGCAAACTAAAATAAAATTTAAAAAAAGATACTGGAAAAAAAAATAAATAAAAAATAAAAATGTGCTGTTAAAAAAAAAAAAAAGAATCTAATGCAGTCTTAGCTACATTAAGAGAGGCAGTGACCAGGAACGGGGATAGTTCTAGGCTATCCTGTCCTACTAGGACTACCTCTGAAATATTTTACCTAGCTCTGGTTACCATATTTGAAGACGAATGTTGCTAATCTGGAGATGAGCCAGCAGAAGCAATCAAGAAGGTTGAGATTGTGCCACATGAGGATTGACTGAAGGAACTGGGAATGTTTGATGTGGAAAAGAGAAGACCTGGAGGGGGAAGTAGGAGATAGAACAGCAGCCCTCAAGTCTATGAAGATCAGTATTTTAAAAGAATAATTAAACTTGTTATGTTTGGCTACAGTGGGTAAAATTTGGAGTAGTAAGTAGAAGATGCAAAGAGACCAGTTTAGATTGGTCATAAGGAAAAACTTCATAACAATTAGTTATCTAAAAATGGGTTAGACTAGCTTGGCAAGTACTGAATTAGTCATCTTTGGAGGTGTTGAAACAGGAGTTAAATGACCACTGCTCTTAGATATACATAGGATTCTTCTTTGGATGTGGGTTGAACTAGATGACTGTTTGGTCTCTTCCAGAAGCTCTGGTTTTGATTCTGATTGTTTGACCCTAGAAACAAAGATTTGATTTTGGCTTCTCCTTGTCCTGTCAAATATATACCTATATTTTTTGGTGTAGAATTATAATTCAGTTTGTACAGGGTCGAGCATCAGGGATGATCTGTAATCAACCCAAACTTCTTGAGCTACTACCAAGGTGGGCAGAAATCTTTGATAGAACTCAAACCTGGGTAATTGCCAACCAGGCACCAGAAGACTGCCGCTGGAATTAGACTAACTTTGGGAATATGGTATGTCTCTTGATTTTAGTCTCCCTGTCTTCTCCTTTTTCTCTCCTTCACTTCCTCCACAGCCTTGTCCCACCTGAATTGTTGACAAGTCAGTAATCTCATTGTGTTGCCTAATAAGGAGCTGGAAATAATGGACACACTCAGTGGTTAGTTTTACAACACCCTATAGATCAGCCAGGTTTCTAATAAGAAGAAACAGTTCTTTGGAATTTATTGTTAATATTTGGAGAAATTTGTTTGTCTTGCCCTTTGCCTGCTTGCTTGCTTTAATGAACTATGGAGTGTTTGAGATAGGGAGAACAATAGCTCCTATCTCAGTGTGTTGCCTGGGCCAGCTTGGTCCCATAGGTCCCTATGTAACATGTATTTTTCTCTGTATGAACTGGCTGGGGGAGAAAAGTTTGTTCTTCTTAGCGTCTATATATTGCTCATTGTTTATAACATATTAGGTTTGCAAAACAGATTCAGGCCTTTCCTTTTAGCATAGATTATCCCTGAATGTTTAGCAAAATTAGTTTTAATTCACTTTAATTTTAGGAATTAATATATACTTAAAAGCCCTATAGGAAATCCCTGCTGTAGAAGTTTTGTTTCAAAAAGAACAAGAAATACTCAAAGGTACAAACCATATATTGCTTGTCAAGTGTCTTTGTTTACAAAAGCATGCTCTGCAAGGCATTGTATAAATGGTGAATATATACAAAGGTGTTTGCTTTTGTTTCATTCTAGCTTCCTTTTGTCACGAACTAGCTAAAGGAAGAGTGGTGAAATGGGAGTCAGTGACCTCAATTCTTTTCTTTTAGACTTATGTTGAAAAAAGGTACAAAGACCAGAGGTTTGGGTTTTATTAGGGGCAGACCTGACTAAGGTCATACTACAGCAGTTCAGATTCCACATTGGAATGAAATTAGACTCTAATAGGTTATTCAATAAATTTTTTTTAAAGGTTTACTTAGCCATAGTACAGAAACGATATTTTAAAAGCACATTTCAGCACTTAGCTTGAGTAGACATGTCCCCTTTTTCTTCTTATGGAAATACATCTAGTCAGCCAAGCTGGAGTTTAATGTCTGAAGTCATGGGTGGGCCTTTTTATGCCCTTAGGTGACCAGAAAACCACATTAAAGTGGCCAGAGGCTACCCAGAAACTTAAAAAACCCCGTGGAACAGTTAATTCCTGAGGACAGCTTTGTTGCCTTTCAAGGAAAAACTAAACTAAATTTAATGGGGAAGAAGGTTGGGAAATATTGCTTCTATCACAGGTGTATGACATTATGTGTCTTTTCATCCTTTGCTAGTTGTGAGAGTATATTTTAACCTGTGTTTGAGCCATCACTTTCCTAACCCCTGCCCTTGAACAGGAGTATAGTGAGCTCTTAATTATCCACAGAACTTGGAGATAGGCATTACTTAGCTAAATGAAATCCACAGGTAATTATGTTCAAAAGGAGGACAGCAGCATGGAAACAAAACATCTGGATAGCTGATTACAGATTCTGTAATAAGTCCCTGAATAATTGAAAGTTGGCTATATTCTCTATCAAGAGCAGAGAGAGAAAAAACTAGCCCACCTTCTGCTCTGTATCTGTTAATTACACATTTTCCTTAGGTTCTTTGTCTTAAAATTTTACAAGAGAGCAGAAACTTCAAGTGCCTTATGTATTCATTTGTTTTATTCAGGCTGTTATAAAGACCACTGTGGATAGTGATACTTCATTCATCCTTCATTTTGCAAAAAACACCTTCAAGCACCAGTTAAAATTTTTTTTAGCCATTTTGATGTAAATCCTTCTATAATGCTAAACATTTACATTATTCCAAAATTAGGAAACTATGAGAGCTAAATGTAACTTAAGATGTGCTTGATGGCTGAGTTGTCATTATCAAAATACATTATCATACCATATTAAATTATATACTTCACTTTTTGGTCTTATCTTCTGTATCAGCAAGCACCCTAGCATACCCAGGATGGCTGCTAGCACGGGTTCTTAGATCTGCTTTTCTAAAGGAAAGCAACTCAAAATGGGTTAACAATCTTACTTTAATCAAACATATATCATTTACCTAGTTCAGGGGAAAAAGTCAGCACTCTGAACTTCAGAGAATACAAACAGAATACAAACAAGTTACAAGCAGACAAAGAAACAGATCAGCAGACAGGCTTCCAACCATCTGACCAGTACATCCATACCTAGTCAGTTACCAGAGAGGGAAGTATCAACATCTGGGTTTTCAAAGCCAGAGAGCTTAACAGCTTCCCAGAGTCTCATCTGGCCACACAACAGAACACACGTCTGGTCACACAACTCTTTCCAAAGTGAGCCCCAAAGCAAAAACTCACATCAGGGTATATTTAGCCTTCTTCTGGGTCAGAGAATGTCACGGTCCTCTTGACCCACTGCCCAATCATGAAGTAATAAGGTGTGGACATTCCTGAAGAACAAGCCTCCTGCCACAGGCTCCATGTGACCACATTCAGCCTATTAGGGGGCAGAGTATACTTTCAAATCAGGGAAGGTTTTCAGAGCCACTTAAGCCTATCAAAGGGCCTAGGGGCAGGGAAGAGCTTCAGATTCCCATAACATCTTCTCCTCAGATATTGACATCATCTGTCATACATACTAGATTGCTGCTTCTTATCTGTTGTGGGTTAGGAAAGGATATCATAGAATTGTAGACTTATAGCTGTAAATGACTCCTAGGTCGTATAGTCTGGTACCTTCATTTTTACATGGAAATGGAGTTGACTCACACATAGCCTAGGTGAAGTGATTACATTTCTCTTTAACTGTTCCTATTTCATTTTCCTTATTCTCATTCTAGATTCTGTGGTAATCAAGGAGAAAGTTCTCATTTTAATTACTAAAAACTGAAGCATTTCTCTAATCAGCTCTGAACTCCCACTCCAATTTATTAAATATTTATTTAACAAATTGGAAAAACTTCCTTTCCCATAAGAATCTGTACATTTCTTTATCCATCAAACTCCCCGAATCTCCTAGAATTAAATAAACATCAAGGTTACTGGCTATACTGTTTATTAACAGTGTAAAAATAAATAAAACAAAGGCACTAATAATTATTTTAACTGCATTTACTATGAGAAAGATCACAGGCTGTGCAACCTTTAGTCATCACACCTTCTGAATTCACCTAAGTTCTGGAAACATTGTCCCGCACTTCACTTTTCTCACGTTACCAATTAGAAGTCTCTCCTCTTCTTTCTTTGCAAGATAAGGGTTAAACTCTTTTCTCTCAGGAAATCAGCCCTCTTAGTCCTTTTTCTTTGTCCTTTATTCAGCAATTGCCCTAACAGCTTTTCCATGAACACAGTTAAACTGTCTCGTCACAGGCTCTCCTGCTAGAATAGATTGGGCCTGTAGCAAATGAAGATTAAGTAGGCCTGGGTAAATGAAACAGGAGAGAGAAAACTTAAGATTTTTGCTTCTAGTTTATGATATTTTTCCATTTGTATTTCAGATGTGTTTGAATAGACCCTAGTCAGTACCAGTTTAGAAGCTGTTAGTTTGTACCACTAATTTGAACTTCTGTGAGAAATTGCCTTTAAAGTATTTTAAAATCAAAACTTCATGTTGGAATGTTGTTTTCTAGAACTTACTGCAAGAATTCCCATCAAGTCCCATTACCAAGCCAACAACTTAAACTTCAATATTTCTAAACCCTAGAGACTAGTACACTTGACACCTTTATTAATTTTTAACCACACTTCATATTATTGTTATCAACTACATGAAGTTCTAGACTTACAGTCACCACAAAGGAAAGGTATAAAAACAATAAACTGAATATGTATAGGTCTCGAGACTTCTGATCCCAGCTTTGCTCTGATTTGCTTCATAATCTGGTGTAAGTCAGTTTATTTCTGTATCCTTCACCTGGTATGTTAGAGAATGAGACTGGTATCCAGATCAAGGCAGATGTTCAGTGGTCAGGCGTTATAGTAAAGTTTTGAGCCAGTATAAATTGGTTTAATTTATTTTTTGCATAATCTGAAATAATTTATATTTTCAAGTAAATAACATACCTTTTTCTTTGTAATCATTAATGTTTTAAATTTGACCAATTTGAGGTCTTTTTTTTCCTTAACATTTTGAGTTTTGAATTAAGCAGAATTTGTGATGATTGGTGGCTAGAGCATAGGACTTGGTATCAGGAGGCACTGAGTCTGAATCCCTGCCTCAGACATTTACTGTGTAACCCTGGGGATTTTTTTTTACTGTGTAAATTAACTTGTCTGTGCTTCAGTTTCCTCATCTGTAAAATGGGCATAATAATAAAACTATCTCACAGGGTTGTTGAGAGGATCAAATGAGTTAACATATATAAAGTGATTTATAAGTCTTAAAGCACTATATAAACGGTGTAGGTTCAGTCGTTTTTCAATCATGTCTAACCCTTTGTGACCCCATTCGGAGTTTTCTCAGCAAAAATACTAGAGTGGTTTGGCATTTCCATCTCCAGCCCATTTTACAGATTAGGAAGCTGAGGCAAAACAGGACTAAGTGACTTGCCCAGGATCACACAGCTAGTCAGTATCTGAGTCTGGATTTGAACTCATGAAAATGAATCTTACTGACTCCAGTCCCAGTACTCTATCTACTGCATCACCTAGCTGTTCTTACAAATGTTATTGTTATTATTACTATTATTATATGTGATAACTGATTTAGGGAAGATTAACTAGGACAGTCATTAATTGCAGTTCTCTGTGCATGTGTATGTTTACAATGAACTTTTATGATAAGGCCATAGTAGAACCTAGGATATTGATTGAAATGGATTCTCTTGTATGAAACGCAAGCTCTAAGAAATTCAAACAAGCCAAGTGTCATTATCAAGGCAGAAGCCCTTCCCTAAGTAAAGGAACAATTATTCATGGGAATAGAAGTTTAAATAATAGGAAAATTATTAAATATTAATTGTTAATCACTATGTTTATTTTATTTTTTGGTCTGGACATATTATTACATTAGTGCAGGGAACTAAACCTCAAGATAACTCTCTCTGTGAATGAAGAGCAGCAACTACTGAAGAATTTATAGCTTGGAGGGGCCTCTATGGCAGCATAAGATTAAGTGACTTTCCCAGGGTCACACACCTGATGTGCGTCAGAAATGGGACCTGAACCTTGGTCTTGCTTACCTTGATACCTGCTTTCTATCCAATATGCCGTACTGCCTCTCATGGTGCTCACTAAATAATGTAAATATTATTGTATCTGTGATCTATGTAGGCTAGATTTGAATGATTTTCTGAGAATGCTCCAAGATTACATCTTATATTTAATTCTCACTGTGTGCTCTTTATGGCGTTAATCCTTGATAAAATATAGGAGTTTATGAATGTCCTGTTGCATGATAATTTTGAAAAAGTGACAAGAGGAACACTGCTTCTGTATTAATCTAGCGTTGGTTAACCTAATTTGAGTTCTTACTGCTGGACTCATCAGACTGGGAATTGTAGCCATGGTGATTATTAGAGCTGGAGACTTTGCAAATGTGGCTGGGAACTAGCTCCACAGAGATGGGAGCCCCAGAGAAGGTAATACCTTTGCACTGTCTTTGAGTCTCAGATTGGTGCTTCTGGTTGCTGAGTTATTAGTTTAAAGATGCTGTGCTGTGAGTTTTAATTAAGATTTTTTTCTGGTGGAAGGAGGAAAGGGATTGCAAATGTGCCAAATAGTGTATATATATGTAGGTAAACTTGTCATTAATGAAATACAAATTCACTTAAAAATAATTGTTAATTCATAGTTGCTTTTTGTTAAGTGTTTTCTTCTATTAACTGATATTTTTGACATTAGAAAGGAGTCTTCATAAGTGAAAAACCTGAGAACCACTGAAATGAATGATCTTTAAAGTCTTTTCTAGCTCCAAATTTGTGTTCTTATGAATTCACATACTTTAAGAGAAATTGTTTGAGACATTTTTCAACAAATCTCTCCTGGCATCCTTCCAGATTCAGCCACTATAAATGGACACATAGTTAATTGAAGAGCAGTACTCTCAAAGCGTGTGAGTTAATGGATTCATGAGCCTGCTTGTAATATGCTGATAGGGTTGTCTTCTTCATCATGGCAAGCAACATCTACCTTGCAAATTAAGAGAATCACTATGCAAAGTAAAAGGAAGGCTCCAGTGAGTAGCAAGGTACTACAAGGAAAGTAGATCCCTAGTAAGATAATTGGGTTCTGTCTCATGTACTTTTATATTACCTCTTCTGTTCACTAAATTAAGCAGCATCACCTAAGACTTCTAAATGGGGCCAGGAAACCTAGTATCTAGAAAAGTAGCAGGGGAGTTTTGGAGAACAGTAGCAAGGTGAAATGAGCTGTGGAAATTCCATTGGATAATTGGATTGCATCTTATATCTTTGAATTTTTCTTAGCTAGGTTGAGTAAGAAAATGCAGTAGAGGGAATATTTTGTAGAATAGTGACAAAATGAAAAAAGGTAGACATACCTCATTTTCACATTTTGAGACCCTCAGGGTGCTTTCTGCAGTATTAGTCATAAAGATTAGCCAACAGAGCTAGACAAAGAACCCAGGAACTTGTTGCAAGAAATGGAAGACATGGCAAATTTTACTGTAGCCTGTAGAAGAAATGTGGCAAATCACAGCCCTCAGGCCAGCTCCAGACTGCAGCCCCAACCATATTAAAACACAAAAAATACAGTACAACATAGATAATGTTAATTTGTGATTCCCTAGCTCGTTATGGAGCCTTCAGAGAATCATTTTTATTTGAGTTTGACACCACTGGTGTAGAGAATGTGCTGTATTTGTATTTCTCCTGATATCCTGTAGTGCTCGTGTGTATAGGAAATATGGGTTGGTCTCTGCCCAAGAGGAGAAAGTGAGAAAATCTGAACTGACAAGCTCTATACCACAGAAAGGAGTAGGTAAAATGTAAGAGGAAGCATAGCAAAAGAGAGTACCAGAGCTATTATTCATGAAAAGAATTAGTGGTAAACTGTGATCTCCAGTGGCTGTACATGAATGAACAAAGAATGAGCAATAGGGTGGAGGAGAGAACCTAATGAGGAAGCAAATTTGACCTTATAGGTAGAACTGAGAATTAATGGGATGGGACTTGACTGGAATTTGTCTTTGGAACATTATACTTTTATGCAAAAAAGGGTGGGGAGCGTAGATGACTGGTAAAACTAAAGTACAAACTAATCATTTCTCATTTGCTGCATGATCTTGGAACTGGAAGGATCGCATAAAAATAGTTAGCAGGCTGTGAACATCCAGGATGATTGAGAAGAATATTAGGCAGCATCTTACTGCCTTCAATGATGTCAAATCTTAATAAACAGACTAAATTCTAGAACGTTCAGATCCTTAAGATGTGACTGCTGAGGTGTTGGTGATCTTTAAAGGGTTTTAGAGGAAGGGAGAATTAGCATTGGATTGGCAGAGGGCAGAATAGCGTCTTAATGTTCAAAAAAGGGGGTTTGTGGGGGAGGAGCCTAGAAAGCTTGATTTTTATTCCTGTCTAATTCTAAATACATATTAAAGGGATGGTCTATCAGCACTTAAAATGGGAAGCTGTGATCTCTAAGAGCCGGTATGACTTCATCAAGAACAGATCTTATCACACAGGGGCAATATGGTATAATGGATACAATCTTGGACTTGGAGGCAAGAAGCCATAATTCTGAATCCTGTCTTTGACATTCCCTAGCTGTGTGACCATTTGCAAGTTATTTAATCTCTCTGTTGTCTTATCTTTAAAATGGATAAAAATAGCTGCTGTAACTGCCTCACAAAGCTGTGTGGCTCCAGTGAGATAGTATATGTAAAGTACTTTGCAAACCTTAAAGTTGTTCCTGTACTGTTATCCTCATTTAATTTTTTCTCAAGGTAACAAGACTGGTAGGATGGTGCATCATATAGATACATATAAGCACACACATATATACCATGCTTATATTTCAGGAAAGCATTTGACAGAGTTGTTAATGTTATACTTGCAGCATGTGGATCAGAAGATACATTTAGGTGTGTTTGCAGGTGGTTGAATAACAAGACTCAAAGAATATGCATTAACAGGATGATGGTAACTTGGAAGGGAGTGCCCTAGAGATCTGTCCTTGGCTTTGTGCTATTAAATATATTTTTTCCAGTGATTGGATAAAGGTATAAATGGCGTCTTTGTTAAATTTGCAGATTACATGAAGCTGGGAGTGTTAACAGGCACACTGGACAGCTGAATCGACAGTCAATGAGTCGATAAATATTTATTAAACACCTACTTTGTGCCAGGAGCTGTGCCTAGTGCTGATGGGCTACAGCAGGGTTCCACTGAATAAGATGAAATTTAGTCAGTCTAAATATAAAATTGTACATTGGAATTTAGAAAAGAACTTCACAAATACAAGATCCAGGTGTGGATGTAGCTAAACAACAGTTTCTATGAAAACGTTCTGGATTCCTACATGAGGAATGCGATTGGATCGATAACCTTTGGATCCTTCCAAATTGTGTTCTTTGACTCTCAAGTCCTATGAATCCCCTTTGACTTTGACAACATGATTTTTGCGTTCAATTAAAAATTAAAAGTACTTGATGGTGTCTGTTCACTTGAGCAACTTGTGATTGTACTTGTGGATGATTTTATGACTATATGGAAGAACTGAAGTTTTGCTTTGAGTTTTAATCATCCATTAAATATGACTTAGTGAATATTTCCCTTGCTGTTATGGTACAGTTTTTTTGTTTATTTTATCACTCATTATATTCTTTGATACTTTCAGGTGTAAGGTCCTCCAAAGCTGCATTACATGATTAGATAATTGACTATAAAAATTTAAATATTAGGACCATATTGTCTAGAAGGATTTATTTTGCCTTTAAAGCATTCACCTTTAATCCATGGACCATCAGATGCTTTGGCACCTGTTTTGCTGTTGAAGGAGTTTTATTTAATTTTTCTTCATATAGTTAGATATAACAGTATGTTGGACCACATGTCAAGTGTGAAGGCTGATGCTTCAACATTCCTTTAATGTTTGCATTTATACATCTGCTCTTGGCAACTTCCTTAAAATTTCCTTGATTCAGTTGCTTTAGTTTATTCTTTTACACGGGGGAAAGGAGAGTATCAGATTTGTCACCCAGTCTTCCCTTGACCTTCTTCCTTTTTCCATACCCTACATGTTTAGTATGCTTATTTTCTTTTAAGAGTTTATCTTGTCCTGTTGTGAAGACATTCCACAAAAGAGAAAAGTAAAACTGAAATTTGCTTTGGTTTAAGATTGTTTTTCCTCCTTCTATGTTCTAAGATGAAGCTGTTCTGATCTAGGTTGTTATTTTGCATGTAGAGGGAGCCAATATGGCGGTGTAAAAATTTTTCTGGATTTGAAGACTGAGATGATGAGTTCAAGTCCTGACTCTTTCATGTACCAAGTGACCTGGAGCTTAGGTGACTTCTGAGCTCTCTAATTACCTGTTCTGTGGAATGTTGGCAGTCAATTCCTGAGGTGCGTTCTAGTTCCAAATCTGCAGTCCTCTGCATAATCCAGAAAGATCCTTCATTCTGGAAAATTTGAGGCAAATTCTGTGACTGATTTCATTATTGGGATGAAGTCCCAATTTTATAAACAGATGAAACTATATACAATTACACCACAGTTCAAAGTAAGAACAATTTATTTTTTTGTGTGTTTTGTTTGAATTAATAGGGGAAGTGAATGCAGGTGTGACCAAGCAGATCCGTCACTTTTTAAAAAATAGTTTTAGGTTTAAATATTTAGGGAATTTGGGTCATGATTGTAGTTAGTATGTAAATCTGACTGTTTCCATTTATTAAATAGGTAGGTCCAAATTACTTGATAAGTATTTATGTCCTAACAATTTTTGGGGAAAAAAAACAAACCAATACACATAAACTGCAAGAAAAAAGATTTTATTTAATTTGTAAATAACCACAATTACTTACTAATAGGATGTCTGTGCCTATTGAGCACTGCACAGATTCCCAGATTGAGGAATCACATTGGTTATCATCACCTCATTTCTTTTTTCCTATTGATTTTCAAGTGGTACTTATTTTTTTTATCTCAGCAATCAATGAAAATCCAACTTTGCAAGGATGTGAGATTTGCAAATGAGAAAGTTGGAGGAGTTACTGGAATAACTGAAAGCAAAGTAAACAAAAAACATATCCCCAACATTCAAGACCACCATTAAAAGGAATGCAGTGCTATCTAATATAGGAATTGTGAATGACCTTGATCTTAAGCTAGAAGTTTGGGCAGTATCCAACAGATGTCTAGTATTACTGTTTCCCTCAACAATTTAAACTGCCTCTTAACTTCCTTGTGAATTTTCACAGTTTGGGAACCCACGAACATACATGCATCAAGTATAGCAGAACTAGTGAAATTGTATGAATGATATGTACAGAAATTAATGTGTGATCTAGTTTGGGTAAACCTATTAAAAGAATTTGGTGAGGGGAGTACTTACTGTGTTTCCAGTTAATTGCTATAGGACATTTAAAAATATGTGGTATCTACTCTTTAAGAATTTTAAATCCAGTTAGGTCTAATTTAATTGCTAAATATGTCATTAAGAGCAAAATTGTGTGTTACAAACCCTAAAAGAGGATTTTAGAGAGAGAAATCAGTAAAGGTTAGAATAGTTGAAGTCTTCATGAAACACTTGAGGTTTGAACTGGGCTTTGAGATTCAGTGAAACAGAGAAAAGACATTTATGATTGGGTGGAGAGAGTAACAAGATCAAAGACTCAGAAATGGGAATGAGCATGGGATTTTCATAGGATAATAAGGATATAGGACATCTTTGAATAAATTTATCTAAGTAAGGCTTAAGGAAATCAGTAGTGGCAAATTGGTGATTCAGTGGTTAGAGCACTTTGCTTGGAATCAGGAACACCTGAGTTCAAATCCTGACCCAGACACTTAATAGATGTGGGATCCTGGGTAAGTCACTTTATCTCTATGCCTCAGTTTCCTCATCTCTAAATTGAGAGGATGAATTTGATGATCTAAAAGGGACTTCCAAGCTCTCAAAATATGATCCTAGTGTCTTGCAGAATATAATACAGTAAGGGGTAGCTAGGTGGTTCAGTGGATAGAGCCATGGCCTTGAAGTCAGTAGGACCTGAGTTCAAATTTGGCTCCAGATACTTACTAGTTGTGTGCCCCTGAACAAGTCACTTAACTTTGATTGAAGAGAGAGGGAGGGAGGGAGGGACGAAGAGAGAGAGAGAAAAACATGAACAGTATAATAACTGCAACATCGCAGAAGTTTTCATCTTTACTGTCTCCCCCCCAGCCTCTTGTATCCCCTTCCCTCTAATCAGGAGAACAAAGAACTTTTTTTTTTTTTACACAGCTTCATGATATATTTTCAGAATTTCAAATTGTAGAGAAATTCGGCTCCCTTCTACATGGCATTGAAAACTAGATTTAAATCTAATAGTTATTCTTAAATTGTAGTAGCTCTTCAAATTTGTAGTTCAGGAATGTATATATTTTTGTTCAGTGGCAGAGAATGCTACCATTAACTAAATGAAGATGTTAGCCATTCAGTCTCTGTGTATAAATTAAGCATGTCAAGGGGAGGGTGTTAAATTTTTTAGGCTACCTGATTACTGTTTAATGGACACGTTACTTCATCAACTTACTTAAGCCACCAGGGCAACTTCATCAGGGTGAATGGAATTTACCAGTGAAATTGACACAGGAACCCAATCTTTTCTAAAATCCTAACGACTATTTTGTTTATTATTCTCAACAGAACTGACAAATGTCTGCTCTTCCAATATCTGTATATGAGATATGTTTTGTAGTTATTTCATAATATTATAATGTCTTTCTGATGATATATATTATTTTTCATTATTGTATTAGTATTAGCAACATTTTTCTTCTTTATGTTTGTTTCAAAGATAGTCCATCAATCTCCAGAGGCATACGCCTGCTCCCACTCCCCCACGCCCAGCCCCTGCCTTCACCCTTGACTTGGCCACCTTTCACATAGAGTGTGAATGCTCTACCAATATATATAATTCATACCTAAAAAAAAATGCTGTGCCATTTAGTAAATTATACTTGTGGTATCAATCAACCAGAAAGCATTTATTAAGTGCAAACTCCATGCCAGGCACTGTGCTAGGCACGAGTCATCCCAAGAATGTAACAGTCCCTGTTTACAAAGCTGCTTGGATTCTAATGGATTGGATTCTAACATATATAAGTATATACAGAATAAATATATGAGTAAATCAAAACAAACATAATGGGGAGTAGAAGGTGGTCTGTATCATGAAGAAAGAGAGGGATTCTGTGATGTACTAAATAGCACATCTGGCCCTTAAGGAAGAGGCCAAAATTCTGAAGGGATGAATTAGGACAGTGGCTATCCTTCTTTCTTCTGTCCAGCCTATATCCATTCTAAGCGTGTCACACTGTATTCAGGAAATGAGGAAAAGAGAGAAGAGTTATATTGATATTCTTACGTGATCTTTCAGCATTCTGAGTAAAGGGCCAGATTGTTTTAAGTGCTCAAAAGCTGTGAAAT
>CM053587.1:213203200-213271818 GCA_028646515.1 Pseudochirops corinnae
ATTATTGTATTGTGAATTGATTGAATGATTGAGAATTGATTATTGTATTGTGAATTCATTCAATGATTAAGTAAGGAGGGTTTCCCCCTTAGGAAAACCAGATGATTATTCTTTTTTTCTTTGTTCTAAATATTGTGGCCACTGTAGTGAAAACTGTGTGGCTATTCTAATGTTAAGCTGTTATGAACACTATATTGTGATTTTCTGTGATAAGATGTAATGTTGTGAATATTGTACTGTACTTTGATTTGTTGTGAATATTATATTGTGTTTTGTTGTGAATGTTTGCCTTGATTTGTAATGGAATAAATGGAGTGTTCACTATACTGTGTAATCTGAACCTTAAAAAGCTGTTCACAGCAGCATTCTTTTGGAAATCTGCATGTGCATGGTGTTACATATTATCAGATGATACTATAAAGTAGACTTATTAAAGATGAGTAACCAAGATGGAGACAGAACTCAAAACTGTCATAAGATCAGTAGAAGCAACTAGGGATATTTAGAATGGAGAATTGCTGTTTTCAAACATTTGAAGGAAGACAACTTGGATTTGCTTTGCATAATTCCAGAGGGAGAAGCTAGGGCTAATGGATGAAAGTCACAGGGAGGTAGATTTTAGCTTACTCTAAAAACAAAAATAATATCCTTTTTCTTTTAAGATAAGTAGGCTCCCCATTATGGGAGGTCTTTAGGCAGAACCTAGATAAGCAATGAACAGGCATTATTAGGAGGACCAGAAAAAGCAACTCTAAGATCTCTCTGACTTCTACAGATAGCTTCTTTTTTCAGTCCTTTCCCTCAGTACTAACCAAGTTTCTCTATCTTGTGTGTGAGGATACTGAGTGACATAGAGCAAATATATCATAAAAGAGACTTTGTTTCTTTATCCCTTGAGGCTGATGGAGTGAAGGGTCTAAGGAGGACCTGGTAGGAAAAAGCCTGGTCCTGAGTCATTCTGGGGAAAGTGGTATCTTGGAGATTGGATGTCTTGAGCCATATATCATCAAGAGATTTGAGTTGAGAATGAGCTTACTTCCTCCAACCTGTTCTTTGGATATAAAACTTCTCATTGGCCACACATTATAATGACTTTTTTGATTCTTTAGACTGGTATGAGCTTGTTTTAGACTAAAGGCCTTGGTCTTGGTCTAGTCTAAATAATATTCATCCTTAGTACTCTGTCAAGATTTGGTTGGCCAAGCAATGGCCAGGGAATAGTAAATGACAGACAAAGGGTTAAACTACAGGTCCCATGCCACATGTATGAGGTCCATTAAAGTCAAGATTATTCAAGCACTAAATGCTAATCTATTCCTTTCCCCTTCCACTACCTTCTAATGTACAGGAATGATGATTTCCCAGAGTCAGCTGATAAATAATGTAACGTGTATCCAGTTTCAAGTTGACTTTTCAGTATTTTTTCTGTAAGAAGTAGTATTCTGTGCTTGGAATTCACCCCAAATTACATTTTGCATGTGCTGTTAGAGAAACTGTTATATAGTCTTTATTAAAATCAAAATATGGAAGAAGCTGAAATTCTTCCTTTTATCTGTTTCTGTCTGCCTTAGGCAACAAGTGACATAGAAATGATTTTTATGAAGTATAAATTCATTTTGAATGGCTCATTAAGACACTGGAATGTTTAAAACAATTTTAGCTTTGAGGTTATACTTGGTTGCTTACCTATTGCCAGTGTTTTTATTTTTAAAAAATTAAATAAATTTCCTCAACTCTGTTAGATTCAGGAAATCCGGTAAAACGTTTGTGCTTCTAACTTTCATTGAACCAGATATTTTTTATTTGTGGTGCCTCATTTTCCTACTCTTGAAAATGAGGCTAAAATCCTTTACCCTTCCTCTTTCCTACTTCATAGAAATGGTAGAAAAATTAGGTAGATCTTCATAATGCATTTTAAATACTTTGAGATCTTCACAGATAGGCAATGCAGTTTGTTTTAATCCAGGCCAGTCTTTTATATTAAAGGAAATATTCTACCCACCACCTTCTGCCAACAAGTCATAGCAAATTTATGTAACTTCTTTGTCTTGAGGAAATCTAGAGACTGCCATTAAAATTTAGTGAAAACAAAAACTACATTTTATAGTTTTGTCTTGGTACCAGCTAACTAAAATTCTCAAATCAAGGCTAGAAACAATTTAGTGGGTGATCATTTTGAAAAATGTTAAAGGCATATCATATAATACCAATTTGCCATGAAATACTGAATATGAAGAATTCAGAGAAGCACATAGACGTACATACATGAAGTAATGAAGTGAAGGAAGCAGAACCAAGAAATAATATACACAATGAAAACAATGTAAAAATGGGAAGAATGACGGTGATAACAAATTGTAACTATAATGACCAAGCTTGACCTTGCAAGAGTCTAGGAGTGTGGTTCCCTCCCTTCATTTCAGTGATGGAGGGTTATGGCTATGGAAGTATTATGGATGATACTGATAGTTGATGTGGGGAGGGAGGGAGGGTATAAGCATTTACAAAGTGCTTACTATGTGCCAGTCACTGTTCTAAGTGCATTTTATAACTTTATGAACTAGTTGCTATTATTATCCTCATTGAACCCTTGGGAAAACTGAGGCAAGGGGCAGCTAAGTGATTTACCCAGGATCACACAGCTAGTATCTATTTGAAGCCAGATTCGAACTTATGTCCCCTTGGCTCCAGGCCCAGTGCTCTATCCGCTGCACCACCAGCTCACCAGCTTCCTCTGTTATGTTGGCTAATTTTGCTGAACTGGCCTTTTTTTTTCTTATTTTTAGACCTTTGTTGCAAGGGATTGAAGAGGGGTCATATATTTGGAAATGAATATGATATGTAAAAAAAAAAACTCAAAACTAAGAAAAAAATTTTTTTAAATGATGGTTATAAAAAAAAAAAAAGGTTCCCATTGGTTATTATAACCTTGCTAAAAGGTTGGAGTCATGGTCCTCAGTAGGCACCTGGAACAAAGTTGAATCCCATGTTTTCACTCCTCTAATACTTGTAGAATAGATGAAAGATAGGACTAAAACTTTCCAAGAAATGTAAAATATAGACACTAGAAATACGTGTGAGACTTTGGTTCTTTGTTTTAGCCTAATTTGGGTGTAATGTGATGTGCCATTTTGTCAGGTGTCTTTAATACCTACTCTGTCCTTCAGTAGAGAAATTTTTAAAAACAAAAAATGACATCTACAAGCAGGAAGAATGAAAAGTGTGATCAAAACTTCAAAAAGAGGGCAGATGAAATTTAAAAGTGGATATTTGAAATGAGATTCTTAAAGGCAGCTGGACCTATAGATGTGAACAGTTGAATGAGTGTCCAAAGAGAGAGAAGGAAGGCAGTAAAAAAGGAAAAAAGAGAGACAAGTAGATTAAATTGACCAAGTTTGTGCACGCATGTGCTTGTGTGTGTGTGTGTGTGTGTGTGTGTGTGTGTGTGTGTAAAAACCAAGGAAATCACTATTGTTTTATGTTTAGGGGCCAATAATATTTATGTTTGAGAACATTTGGAGAGACTAATAAATATAGAGTTGATATGCTTAGCAAAATGCAGATGTGAAATGCTGGCATGTATTCTGTATTTCAGATGAAGAGGTCATATCTGGATTGTAGATAGTTGAAATTGTACTTGTTTCCAAACCCCTAGAGTACCTGTGCACTACTCTTTTTTGTTGGTTTTTTTTTTTTTGGAAGGGGGAAGGCAAAGCAATTAAGATTAAGTGACTTGCCCAAGGTCATATAGCTAGTAAGTGTCAAGTGTCTGAGATCGGATTTGAATTCAGGTCCTCCTGACTCCAAGGCTAGTGCTCTATTCATTGCACCACTCTTATTATCTCACTGGGGAGCAGTTAATGGTCATGAACGTCATTAGAGAAAAAGTTATTTGCAAATTTGAATTCGCATTTACTAAATAAGAAGTGTGCAAATTCCCAAGTTCTCTGTATTTTAGGTTTTCTCAAAAAAAAAATTTTTCCCACCAGCCTTGGAGTCAGGAAGACCTATGTTCAGATCTGACCTCCGACACTTTTACTGGCTGTGTGACCCCAGGCAAGTCACTTAAACTGGATTGCCTCCAAGTGAATGAATGAATGAATGATTCCTTAAAATTAGACATAGCAAAAGACATGGAGTGAGAAATGACTTAAAGATTGAACTCCTCTTCTGTTACCTCAAATAAACTAGTAAAGCATCATCAAATAGAATAAATGTAGTGATAACACCAATGAGAAGAAAAATGCTTTTAAAAGCTAAAGACAAACTCACAGGCTTGTTGATTTCCTCTTCATTTTTCACTCTACACACACACACACACACACACACACACACACACACACACACACACACACCCCTTCTAACTTGTAGTTGTCCTGCCCCAGGGGAGGTGACCTCATATTCCTAATAGTAGCTCCAGTTTTAGGTGCTAAGTTTAGGAGTTAACCTCTTAGTATTGTCTGAAGGGGATCTTTGAATATATAGTGCTGAACAGATCGAGCCCCGTCAATCACATTAGCCCCAAGATTCAAGGAAACAGAAAGGAGTTGGCTGTGGAGGGGTGGGAAGCCCAGGGGAGAAGATTGTGAAGGAGAGAGTTCTTTTGCAGAGTTGTTTACTACTATTTAGTTCAGTATTAGGGGGAAAAAAACACCAGACAGTAGAAGTTTGAGAAAGGTAGCAAAGCAGTCCTCAGGGCAGATTCATATATTTGAGAATATGTTAATAAAATGAAGAAGAGAGGCTCAGTGAAATCAGCATTCTGTCAAGAACACCAGAAAATAAAAGGAGAGTAAAATCAAGTTACCAAAATAAAAAAATGAACGAGGTTAAAAAAAGAGAAGAAATTTAAAAAGAATCAGTAGAACTATATACAGTATATACTAGCAAAATCAAAAATTTAAAAGAAACAGATGATTACCTACAAAAAATATAGAATGTCAAAATGAACAGAACATGAATTAGGAATCTTAATCCAATCTTGAAGGAAATTAATTTGAATAAGTCATAGAAGAACTAGCAGGAAAAAAGCCCTTAGTCCAGATAAATTCACAGTTAAATATTATCAAGTATGTAAAGAGCAATTTATTCATATGCTACATAACTTATACTCAACAATTGAGAAATGAAATTTTCTCCTAAGCTTTGTGACACAAGCATAAAGAAAACTGTAGATTAAAATCATTAATGAGTATGGATCCAAAATTTTAAATGAAATCATAGCAAAAAGATTGAAACAATTAAAAAAAATCTGTGCTGTGAACAAGTTTGATTCTTTCTAGCAATATGAGGATGGCTTAACATTAGAAAATGTTCCATTTTTAGAGAAACTAACCTCCAAACCAACAAAAATCATATTTATATCAATAGATGAATAAAAAGCCTTTGGAAAAAATATAATGCTCACTTAATCCAAAAACTCTAAAAGGCATAGCCAAAGAAGACTATTTTTTTCAGTATGATAAGAAAGAGGTGTCTATAGTAAAACCTAAAGCTAGCCTTATTTGTGATTAAGAAACACCAGTAAATTTCCATAAAACAGGAGGGGTCTTTAAAGATAGCCTTCTTTTCATTATTACTTAATTCAGTCCTAGAAATTGCCAAATCTAATGACCTTTTCTCAATCCTCATCCTTTTTTTTTTTTTTAACTTCCCCAGTTTTTTAAATGATCATCAGTCTGCCTCTTCTCCTAGATTGTCTCCTTCTCTCTAAAGTTTTTGAGATACTACTTTCTCTTGGTTTTCCTCTTACCTATATAACCACTCCTCAATCTTTATGCCCACTAATTGTGGGTGTCCCTTAAGGCTATCCTGGGTCCTCTTCTCTTCTACCTCTATGCTATGTCACTTGGTGATCTCATCAGGTCCCGTGGATTCGTTTGTATGCCGATGATTGTCAGATATATTTGTCCAGCCCTAACCCTTCTCCTTATCTCCAGTCTCATAGCTTGGACATCTTAAAATAGCTATCATACATCCTAAACTTAACATGTCAAAAACTGAGCTCATTATCTTTCCCTTCCTCACTGTCCCATCTTCTTAACTTCCCTATTACTGTTGAGGGTACCATCATCCTCCAAGTTGCTCAGGCTTTCGATCTAGGTTTCATCCTCAATGCCTTACTCTTTCTTCCCATATCTAATCCTGCCATTTGTTGAGTCCTGCCATTTCTATTTTATGACATTTCTCATATAGACCCCCTTCTCTCCTCTGACATTGCCACTGTCTGGACAGGCCCTCATCCCTCCACACCTGGGCTGTTGTAACAGCTTCCTGTCATGAATCTTTTTTTCATTTCAGTCCATTTTCCACTCAGCTGTCCAATTGTTCTTCCTGAAAGGAAAGTCTAACCAACTCCTCTCCCCGATTCAGTTATTTCTAGTGACTCCATCTTGCCTCAAAGATCAACTGTGAAATCATCTGTTTGTCTTTTAAAGCCTTTCATAACCTTATGCCTTTCTACTTTACAGTTCTCTTTCACCTTATACATCTTCCCCACACAAACACGTACTCTGAGGCAGTAGTATTAGCCTTGCTGTTTCTTGCACAGAACACTCCATCTCCCAACTCTGGCCATTATTGTAGTAGCTAAAATGTCCATACTTATTGACCCAGATATTACACTGCTAGGTGTATACCCTCAACAAGGTCAATGGGGGAGGGGAGAAGCCCCACATATACACCAAAATACTTATAGTAGCACTTTTCATAGTAGCAAAAAACTGGAAACAAAATAGATGGCTAACTATATGACATAAATGTAATGGAATGTTACTGTGATGTAAAAAATGAAAAATACAGAGAAGATGGAAAATATTTATTTAAATAATAAACTGATGCAAAGTGAAGTAGAGACTGGAACTAGGTCCATGGATTAGACTAACAACTAAACAATTGAAACTGAATTTTGTAAATATATGAAACATGTTTGGTCCCAAAGAAGAAATGGAAAAAGACATGGACCCCCTCATTTGCCCAAGCGTGTGGGCAGGGGGATGGGTACAGGTATGTGACTGCATATAACATCAGATTTTTTTCAGTGTGTTGATTGGTTTTGCTATTTTTGTTTCTTATTCTTTAAAAAAAAAACTTCAATAATTATAAGGGATGGCTTTTAGGTAAGAGGTAGAGAAAGAGTAGAGGGAAATATAGGTGATGTAAAAATATATATATGTAAATAAAAATCCATTAACAAAAGAAAATCCTTATGTTTACTCTATGCAACACACTGTGTGGGATACAAAGATGATTGAGATATGGCCCTTGTGTTTAAGACTCTTACAGTCTACCTAAGCAATGTGGAATCAGTACCCTAAGAGAGTTATAAATGAAATGCTATAGGAATTCAAAGCAAGGAAAGATCATTTTCAGCTGACTTGAGGGGAAAATGAGCTATAATATGACTTTTTCCCACTCATTTGTTTTATGTTCTTGGAGGAGTCATTCAAATCAAAATTCAACTTATAGTAAGTGGATAGAACTCTGAACAGAGAGTCAAGAAGAGCCAGGTCAGTGTTCTGCCTCAGACAGTTTATAGCTGTGTGACCCCTGGTCTCTGTGCCTCAATTTCTCATCTGTAAGATGAGATAAATTGCTTTGATGGCATCCAAGTTCCCTTCTAGATTTAACTCTGATTCTTTGAAATGTCTTTTTTCTCTTTCTAATTTTAAGCATATTAAAATAGTAAATTGCTACCCAAGGCACTTGTTTTGCATTGTGAGAGGTAACAGAATTAATGCCACTCTTGCAAAAGTATACTTTTGTATTTTAAAAAAGATTCCGTGAAAAGGTCCAGAGCTGGATCAAAAGTTTAATTCATTTGCAGGTATGAGGTCACGGGATGAAAACTCAGGTTAGAGGGATTAGCTTTTGAAAAGAGTAGACTCTTCTTCCTCCAAGGAAAGTATGGGTCAGATACAAAGAAAAATTTAACTCATATCACAAGCATGGAAGAAGTATTTAGTAAGCTGATGAAGTAAAGTACAGTTGATGGTCATTGGAGTTGAGTGGGCTGAAGAACTGTGAGATCAACTTGTCATTATAGAGTATTTTTTCTTTTTTTAATACTTTTTCTTATTTGATATGATGAGCTTAATAAATACTGACAAAGCAATTCATTCAAATGAGATGAAACATTTAAATACCTATTGTGTACCAGGCACTGTGCTATGCTCTGGGGATACAATTAATAAAAAGAAAGGCAGGGGTGGCTAGGTGGCACAGTGAATAGAGCACCAGCCCTGGAGTCAGGAGGACTTGAGTTCAAATCTCGCCTCAGATACTTAACACTTACTAGCTGTGTGACCTTAGGCAAGTCACTTAACCCCAATTGCCCTGCCTTCCCCTCTCCAAAAAGCAAAAGAGAAAAAAGAAAGAAAGGCAGTCCCTGCCTCACTAAAGAGACAAGAAGGTAATGGAGGGTAGGAGGAGATTGGAAGGGACACCTTGGGAGACCAATCTCCTGTTGGAACATATTGTTCCAAAGAGTTGAAACCAACCAGAGCAATAACTGCAAAGTGAAATGAGCAAAAAAGTCCATATTCTGCCATCTATAAAGGAAAATATTGGGAGGAGGTTGGTACTCCATGGGAGGTCGTGTCCATAGAGACCTGAGTTAGTAGCATGGTGATGAGATTAGAGGTTATGAATTGGGAGTTGCATCATATTCCATGGAGTTGAAACCAGGTAGAGAAGCAGGTGCAGAGTAGAGTGAGTATTGTTATGTAGAAGAATAGTAAAAAGAGACTTGTATACCAAATCATGACTCTCTGTTATATACAGTTCACTTTTTTGAAAGTATATAAATCAGTTTAACACTTTAGTTTCTAAGTCATCCTCCTTTTCTATGTCCCTTTGGCCTTCTGTTGTCTTCTCTGCATTTGAAAGTTCTTTAACGATCCACTGTTTTTATGTATCACTATCACTAGTCTCTCTTTCCCTCTCAATTCTCCCCTGCCACCCAAATAAAAGAAAATCTTATTCTAAGCAAGCATAGTCAAGCAAACCAAATACAACTTTGGACATCTCTGAAAATGTGTGTTTTATTCTGCACCTTGACTTTATCCTCCCTCTGTCAAAAGGTACAGCATGCTTCATTAGTCTTCTGGAATCATGGTTAGTCATTGCATTTTATAAGAATTCTTAAATTGTTGAAAGTTGTTTTTCTTTGAGGCAGCTGAGTGGTGCAGTAAATAGAGTGTTATGCTGAAGTCAGGAAGACCTGAGTTGATTTCAAGCCTCAGACCTTAATAGCTGTGTGTCTCTGGGCAAATCTCTTAACCTCTGACTACTATAGTTTCCTTAATTGTAAAATTGGAGTAGTAGTACTTTGGGCAGCTTGGTGGCATCATAGTGCACAAAGCATTGGGCCTAGAGTCAGGAAGACTCATCTTCCTCAGTTCAAATCTGAAGGAACTCTTCATATTCATCAAGGCAATTCATTCTGGCTTGTATTTCAGTTATTCTAAATGAAACAGTTTAGGTAAATAGAATTTCTTATCCATCTAGTCTATATCAATGAGTCATCTTTGAGCTTACTACATCAATGAGAGGTTGCCAGAGAGTTTTATATCTTCTTTGTTCTCTTGATGCAGGTTTTTGCCTTTGATTACTGCTTTTGGTCTATGGATGAATCAAACACTACAAAATATGCTGGTAAGTTTTTTTTTTCCTCTTTTGGGTTTGCCACTTTTTTTCTTACTTCATTTTGGCCCCTGACTACTTTTTTAAGGGTTGTTTGTTTTAATAAAAATCATATAGAATATACACAATAAAAAGAACTTATTTCTATTACTTAAAATTTTCTTCCAATCCTTACTTATCCATTTTTGTATAGTTGTGAGTACAAACTAGAACCCTCAGTCCTATCATTCTCATAAGTTCTTGCTTGTGAGTACTTTGTGATGTTCTTTTTTCGTTCAAAATATTTTAATATACATCTTTTCAAATTTCTGTATAGTATATCATACATATCATAACACAGCAAATTAACAAGCTTTTAAAGCACTTGTCATGTGCCAGGCACTGTGATAAGCACTGGGAATACAAATACAAGGAAAAAGAAAACAAAATCTTTACCCTCAAGGAGCTTATATTTTAGTAGGAGAAGACAGCATATAAAAAGAAGCTGAAAAGTGGAAGTGGAGGGAGGTACCTGAGTTGGGGCATGTTGGAGAAGGAAATCTGTAGAGTCAAGAGTATAGTTCCGAGAGCAATGAAATAGTGAACATGACTGACCTTTAGCTGGTCAGCTTCTTTAAAATAGAGGTGCCAGGCCAAGATGACAGATCAGAGGCAACCCAGCTGAATTCCAGCCTAAGAAAACTTAAGAGGTTGTCAAGAAAAATGTGGGACACCAGGGTGGAAGTCTGTCCAGAGCCCACACATGTGGCTACAACAACACTGGCTGCAGGAATAGCAACTTCAGGAGCTCTTAGCCCAAAGATGGTAAGGGGAGGGGGGGTTTGTCAGACAACTAGTCAGAAAGAAATTATAGAGAACCCTTTGCTGGCACTAGATCCATCTGGCACTGATTGGCAACTCTGTTGCCCATATGCAGTTCCAGGTTGCAGTTCCAGGGCAGAGAGATCTGAGGATTGGTCACAAAAGGAACAGAAGCCCTGGTCACAATTCTAAGGAAAAGAGGAACATTAGTGTTTGTGCCTACAGAGAAAACAGGGTCTTTCCTGGGTAGAGAGAAAGCACAGACCAGGAGAGCAGTGACCATACTTCTACCGAGATCACACCACGTTGGAGGCACCAAAAACTTTCAGACCCCCAGAACTAGCTCTAAAAATAGCAGCATGGGAAAGGCTAAAGTATGATACAGTGTCTCCCCATCCCTAAGCTGGGAAAATGAGCAAAGATTTTTTAAAAAGAATTTAATCATGAAAAGCTGCTGTGGTGGCAGAGAAGACCAAGACATAAATTCAGAAGACAACAGTGTGAAAATACCTACAAATGAATCCTCAGAGGAAAATGCTGGACCCAAGCCCAGCAAGAATTCCTGGAAGAGTTAATGAAAGAGATGAGTGGTAAAGCAAAAGTTGGGATAAGAAATTAAAATGATGCCAAAAAATTATGAAAAGAAAATTAACAGCTTGGTAAAAGAGGCATAGAAAATGATAAAGAAAATAACACCTTGAAAACAGAATTGGCCTGATCATAAAAGAGGCAAAAAACATTTACTGAAGAAAAGAATTCCTTTAAAATCAAATAGGCCAAATGGAAAAGGAGGCACAAAACCTCACTGAAGAAAATAATTCCTTAAAAATGAGAATTGGGCATGTGGAAGCTAATGATTCCATGAGACATCAAGAATTGATAAAACAGGGGCACCTAAATGGTGCAGTGAATAGAGCACCGGCCCCAGAGTCAGGAGGACCTGAGTTCAGATGTTCAAATCCAGCCTCAGACACAGTAGCCGTGTGACCTTGGGCAAGTCACTTAACCCCAACTGCCCTGTCTTCTCCCCTCCAAAAAGCAAAAAAAGAAAAAGAAAGAAATGATAAAACAAAGTCAAAAGGATGAAATAATAGACGAAAATGTGAAATATCTCATTGAAAAAACAATTGACCTAGAACCCAAATTCACATCTTGCCTATCATAATAACTGTGTGACCTTGAATAAATCAATTAATCTCTTTCAGTCACAATTTCCTGGTCTGTAAAGTGAGGATAAGAGTACCTACCTCATAATGTTGTTATGACCAAAGAAAATAGATCAAGAAGAAGTAATTTAAGAATTATTGGACTACCCAAAAACCATGATAAAGAAAGAACCTAGACATCATACTTCAAGAAATTATTAGGGAAAACTGTTCCTATTATCTTAGATCTAGAGGGTAAAACAGAAATTGAAAGAATTCATTGAACACCTTCTTAAAAGAGATCCAAAAATGAAAACCCCCAGGAATACTATATAATATTATATGTAAGTTGTATCTAAAATTCCAGAGCTCCCAGGTCAAAGGGAAAATACTTCAAGCAAAATACTATCCACATCCAGAGAAAGAATTATGGAGTCTGAATGCAGATAAAAGCATACTATTTTCACTTTTTAAATTTTGTTTTTTCTTTCTCATGGTTTTTCCCTTTTGTTATGATTCTTCTTTCACAACATGACTAATATGGAAATATGTTTAATATGATGGCACATGTATAGCCGATACCAGATTGTATGCCATCTTGGGGAGGGAGAGAGAAAAAAAAATTTGGAAATCAAAATCTTATAAAAGTGAATGTTGAAAACTAAAAAAAAATTCAAAATGAAGGATGAACAACAACTGAAAAAGAAAAGAAAATACTTCAAGCAGCTAGAAAGAACTGTTTAAATATTGTAGAACCATAGTCAGGATCACACAAGATGTAGCAGGTTCCACATTAAAGGAGCAGAGAACTTGGAATGTAATACTCTGGAAGGCAAAGGATTACAACCAAGGATAGTCTCCCCAGAAAAACTGAGTATAATCTTCAGGGGAGAAAATGGATATTTAATGAAATAGAGGACTTTCAGAGATGAATAGAAAATTGACATTCAGATACAAGACTCAAGAGAAGCATATAAAAGTAAACATGAAAGAGTAATCATAAGGGTCTCTATAAAGGTCAACTGTTTACATTCCTCTTTGGGAAGATGATACACGTAACTCCTAAGAACTTTATCTTTATTAGGGTAGTTAAAAGGAGTTTACATAGACAGAAGGCAGGAGTGTAAGTTGTGTTGGAATGCTATCCCAGAAAAATAAGGGATGAGAAAGAGAGATGCAGTGGGGGAAGGGAGAGGGAAATTTTTCTCGTACAAAGGAGACACACAAGGAAGAACTTTTACAGTAGAGGGGAAAATGTGGGAAGTGGCAGGCAGTGCTTGAACATCACTCTAATCAGAATTGGTTCAAAGAGGGAGGAATATATATACATACTTAGTTGTATATAGAAATGTAATTTAGCCAGTAGGGACATAGGAGGGGAGGGAGATGAGAGGAAGGGAGGGGAAAAATAAATTGGGGAACAAGTTAAGGAAAACAGTTGTTAGAAGCAAAATAGACTTTTGAGGAGGGACAGGATAAAAAGAGAAAAGAAACAAAAGAAAATAGGATTGGGGAAAATATACACTAATCATCACTATGAATGTGAGTGGGATGAATTCATGCATTAAATGGATTAGAATGAATTAGAAACCAGAATCCAACAATATGTTGTTTACAAGAGACAAACACAGAGTTAAAATAAGTGACTGGAGCAGAATCTAACATGCTTTAGCTGAGTTAAAAAAAGTCAAGGATACTAATCATGATCTCAGACAAAGCAAAAGCAAAAAGAAACCTAAGTAAAATGACAATCATGGAAACTACATTTTGCTAAAAGGTACCATAGACAATGAAATAATATCAAACATTTTATAGCAAGTTTTTCAGATAAAGGCCTCATTTCTCAAATATATACTGAGTATAGGACTGAGTCAAATGTATAAAAATAAGAGCCATTCTCCAACTAATAAATGGTCAAAGGATATGAATAGGCAGTTTTCAGAAGAAAAAATAAAAGCTATTTATAGTTATGAAAAAATGCTCTACATCACTATTGATTAGAGAAATGTAAATTAAAGCAACTGTATGGTACCACCTCACACCTGTCAGCAATAACAAATGCTGGAGGTGACGAGGGTATAATAGGTACACTAATGAACTGTTGGCAGAGTAGTGAATTGGTCCAGTCATTCTGGAGGATAATTTGGAACCAGGGCCAAAGAGTTATTAAATTGTATAAACCATTTGACCCAGTAACACCTTTATTAGGTCTATATCCCAAAGAGGTCAAAGAAAAAGGAAAAGGACCTAGAAGTACAAAAACATTTATAGCAGCTCTTTTTTGTGGTGGCAAAGAATTGGAAATTGAAGGGATGCTTTTCAGTTTGGGAATGGAGAATAAGCTATGGCAGCGGTTCTCAACCTGTGGGTCATGACCCCTTTGGGGGTCAAACAGCCCTTTCACAAGGGTTCGCCTAAAACCATCAGAAAACATACCGAGACACCGCTCCTGTATCCATCTCCAGGCAGGTCAACCCACATACAGATACACCCAGATACGCCCACATATGAGTATTAAAGGGTCACGGCATTAGGAAGGTTGAGAACCACTGAGCTATGGCATATGGTTGTGACTGAGTACTACTGTGCTGTGGGAAATGACAAGGGAGATAGTTTCAGAAAAAACATGGCAAGACCTATATAAACTGATTCAAAGTGAAGTGAGAAGAACTGGGAGATAATTCTGCACAGTATGTCAATGTTGCTATGATGATCAACTATGAAAGTCTTGGCTACTTTGTTCAATATGATAATCTAAGACATTTCCAAAGAACTCATGAGGAAAAAATACTGCCCAACTCCAGAGAGAGAGAACTGATAAACTCTCAAGGACAAATTGAAGTATAATTTTCTCACTTTCTTTATTTTTGTTTTTTAAAAAAAATACAGCTAATGTGGAAATGCTTTACATGATTTTACATGTGTAATTGGTTTCATATTGCTCATCTTCTCAGTGAGTGGGGGAAGGAGGGAGGCAGAGAATTTGGAACTCAAAATGCAAAAAACAAAAGAATGCCCAAAATAAATAAAAAATAATTTTTTAAAAAAAGATGAAATAGAGGTGCCAGGAGTAACTGACCAATTTGAGGACGATGCTACAGAGACAGAGAATAACCTATCTGAGTAAGGAGGCTGCTTAGGCAGAGTGATTTTCCTGGATGAAAAGACTGGTCAGTCCATAGTAGAAAAAGAAATGCAGAGAGATGGGAGCAGAGCCCAGAGAATGAAGGAATGAAGCATCTGACTCATTCTTCTAGTCAAGCTGTTCTCCATTATTAATGTAGAGTTTCTCTTCACAGTAGGCTTTTAATGTGTAGCCTTTTAGGTAACCACCAAAATAAAATTTCATTTCCTTAATCAGTTTGTTAGTTTTTTCTGTGTCTTAAAGGAATTTATAACCTGTCAATCACTTGTGACTCTGAGCAAATCACTTAATTCTCTGAGCCTTGGTTTCCTCATCTGTTAAATCAGAAGGTAAATTACATTGAGAGTCCCTTCCAGTTTTAAATTCATTGAATCACCAAGTCAAACAATAATAATCCATTGGGTAGGAAATAAGCATATTGGTCTTTTTTTCTTTTAAAATTAAATTAGATTTGAAATCCTTGAGTAGTTAGCTAATGTTAACATAAGCATCTTTTTCCAAAGATAACAAAAAAACCCTCTTTCTCTTTTCAGTCCTTATTTTGGAAGTGTTTAATTCCATTTCTTCATTAATATGAACAGGTTATCATTAACATTTTTACATATCACATTAGTAAAATATTAGGCCTCCATTTTTGTTTGCAATTAGCCATACTTCCTTTAATTCAAGAAGTAAGCATTTGTTTTTGTGAAACAAGTTAAGATTTGGAGGATTTTTTTGTCTTTTTGTCATCTAACTATTTGATTCCATTTTAATATTTTCACTCAATGACTATTTGCTAGTTATTTCCTACAGTGATGACTGTTGAGGTATGAAAAAAAAAACAGGTGTTTTAAGATTTCTGAAAGTCTAATATGATTTTTAATATTAAACTTTATTTTTAATAAAAAGGAATTATTTGCAAGTGTATTCCTTGATGTCGAAGAGTAGGATTTTTATTTGGGGGATGGGAGTCTATAGCTAATACCACTGAAAAAATAGCTTCTTTACTAGAGACTGAGTACATAACATGAATTCTGCAGAAAATGTCTTTTTCCCCAAGTTTAAGAGGGCTTTGATTTGAAAAAGAAGATCAAAGGGGAGGAAGGAAAATCATCAGCCATAGCTGTTATATCAGACACTATTAAAGTCAACAAGTAGAGAATATGACCCAAAGGTAGGAGAATCCAGATCCAAAAAGATTTTGACAGTCTGAACTAACAGTGGTTTAGAGGTACTTAAATAAGAAGGGGGAATGGCAATAACTCTTACTGCCTCAGGGGTGTGTGCGTGTGTGTGCGCGCGCGCTAGGAATTAAATATGGTTTCTTAAATAACATTGAAAGTCATTGGGATGGGAGGGTAACAGAGTTCTTTGTCCCTAAGAAATGGATCTTAGAAAAACTATAATGGGAGCATTGTATATCAGTCAACAAGCATTTATCAAGTTCTTACATGTACTAGGCACTCTGCAAAGTGCTTGAAATTAAAAGAAGTATAAAAAAGTTTTTTTCTCTTAAGGGATTTAGCTATATAATTGTGAAGCCTACAAACATGAAGGCAAAGCACACTGGAGAGCCTAAGAGAGAGTATGACAAAAGAGGGAGAAGTAGAAGTGATATCATTGTGAGAGTGTTCTATACACTAGTCAGCCAGCTGAAGGAAATGGACACTTTCCCAATAAAGTTTTTCTTAAACCAATATACAAGTGAAATTTGTGCTATCGATTTCAGCTATCTGTAATCGGCTGGATATTTTTCCCCATCAAAAGCAGAGTTTTTAATGAATTTTTTACTTGCTTTGCTAAAGTTTCCATGTATAGGAAGGGAACAGCATTAGTAAGGATAACTTCCTCTGGATCTAATCCAGATCAACAAAGAGGAAGTGATTGTTGAATCAAAAATAACGGTAACCTTCAGAGAAAGTGACTATGCCATCTTGGAGTTCATGATAATCAAAACAGGGAAGATTTGCCATATTCAAACATGTACTCTTAATCTTTAGGAGAGCACAGTTCAAAAAGTTCAGATGAAAGTTAGACTTTTCTTGATATTCTAAAATGAAAGACAGCTGAAGAGAATGAGACTATTAAAAAAAATTCCAACTCAGTAATAAATGATTCCAGTGAAGAATAAAAAGGAACAGCATGCAGCGTGACTGCTCAGAGAGTTCTCTCATAATAGCACACATTAAAAGAACATTTAGGGGCAACTAAGTGGCTCAGCAGATAAAACACCAGCCATGGTATCAGGAGGACCTAAGTCCAAATATGACCTGAGACATTTACTAGCTGTGTGATCCTGGGCGAATCACTTAACCCTGATAGCCTCGAAAAAAAAAAAATGTGTGTGTGTGTGTGTGTGTATATATATATATATGTATGTATGTATGTATGTATGTATATATGTGTGTGTGTGTGTGTGTATATTTCTTGTCTTACCTTTTTTTCTCTGTAAGATAAGAGGAGTTCTTGTAAACTTCTGCAGTACTCATAATAAATGCTAATTTCAATGTTTGCATATTAATCTCAGTAATTTACAAGTAATAATATTTAACAATGGGCCCTCTTTGGGGTATCTCTTTATCACTTCTAAACAATGCTGGTGGTGAGAAAGTTTGAGTTTGTTCTGGATTTGGCAGGCTTACCAGGTCCAAGAAGGGAAATACTTAGTGTAGAAAGCCAGATTTGAGGCATGACTCAACACAAACAAGAAAAGAAGGAGGAGTGCCTGGTTCAGGCTAGGTTTAGACAAGCCTCACAACTTACTAACCTTTGTAATGATCCAATGGAGTCGTAGGTCTTGAAAAGTATGAATAAAACTTTCACATATGGTAACAGAACTTGAGAAATAATTTATGGAGAAGGAGGTCTAAGTAAAGTGACTAAAAAAACCTGTCATTCCAAAAACCAAGACAGATTTTTTTTTTTAAAAGACTGACTCAGTGACATCAGGGTTCCTATTATAACCAACTATAGAATTTTGCTAATGAGAAGTCAGGTCAGTGGAACCTGAGAAAATGACACCTCCCCTGCTGAGTCTAATAGAACTTGTGTGCAATGAGTGAAGGTCGATCTGCAGGACCGTTTTCCAAACCTGCTTCCAAATCCTATCAGTGTTTCAGTACTTCTGTATCATATTTTCCAAACTGTATGTGGTGATTCACTCAGAAAACGTGTTCAGCCTATTAGCAGACCTGAAGTTGGTTGGAGTCATGTGCTGGCCATGAGTCTGTGGTACTTGCCCTTCTGTGACCTGGCTGGATGATTTGCTAAGGCTAGGAGACTTCAAGTCCCATTTCTCTCCCAACCCCCTTCCCCTGGGTTTTGGGGTCAGCTATTAAAAGAAGAAAATAAGATCGCACCTGGGTTAAATTCTTCTTGGCTGACTAAAATATTCTTGGAGTTGCTGAGAAGAATGTTTTCACACTGATTAGCCACACAACAAAGCAGTTGTTTGAAAGTGTAAGTGTTCTTAATGTTTTTCCCTTTTAGAGTATCTACTTACAGATGATTCAATTGCTGACCTACACACCCTTTTTTCTTTGATAAAGTAGAAGGTTTAACTTCTCTACACTGTGGTACATATCATTTACATCTTTTAGAGTAGAATTAAAGCAAACATGAAACCTCATATGGCCATTTAACATTATATGGTGCTTTTGGCAAGAAGAAGAATGTTAGTAGTACTCTTTGCGGCCTTATTAAAAATCAGATCACTTCATCATGTTGTTTTGTTTTTTAAGTGCAGGTTCTGTTATTTCAGTATGAGAAATTTTCACAGCCTTGCTGTAAAAGTTAAATTATGAGGAGCCTGGAAGTGGGGGAGGGGGAAGCACACATAATTTTTATTATTATATAATCCACATGATTTCATCCAACCCCCCCCTACAAGTGACACTCCCTCTGCTTCATGTAGGGTAGCTAGGTGGTTTGAGCCCTGGGTTTAGAATCAGGAAGTTAAATCCAGCTTTAGATACCAGCTGTGTGACCCTGGGCAAGTCACTTAACCTCTCTTTGCCTCAGTTCCTTCAGCTATAAAATGGGGTTAATAGCACCCACCTCACTACATGATATTTATTCCTTTCCCTTCTCCCTGTTTACCTAGTACAATGAACTATAAAAGCCACTAATGAATTTGTTATATATGTCAGGGAATACTGTGATGCAAGATTGGTCTTTTTATTTATATAATTGTGTGATGCCTAGTACTTGAAGCAATAAAAGATTATCATACTAAAGGACTGCTTTTACCTTTCCTGTTCTATTGATGATGGACACAGTGCAATTTTAACTAACGTCTGTGGGCATCACTGGCATGCCTAAAGTATGGGTTTGTGCCCATATATACACGTGTAATTTTTTCTTTATATGTAGGCACCTAGCAACCTGTTTAAATGTAGCATATGGCAAAGGGTTGCTACCACCAACAGATGCCTTAAGGTTCTAATTCCATAGGCTGCCTATCCTGGAATTAGATGATTATTATCACCTTTGAAAAATCTGCTAGGGCTACTGTGACCGGTTAAAATGATATATTCAGTTCCAGAGAATCCTTGAAAATATTAAAGCCTCTGGAGATAACTTCTTCAGATTTACAGATTAGGAAACAGTCTCAGAGAGACCAAGTTACATATTCAAATTCATACAGCTTAGGTGGTAGGAAAACCAAGTCTCTAACCCACAACTCCTGACCCCAAGTCCAGTGTTTTTTCTACCACAATACTGTCTCTCCTAAAGTAGAACTAATTATACGCCTGGCAGTACTTTTGTCTTAAATGGGAAAGCTCACTAGCAAAAACTCTTGCAACTTTTTCTTGTTCTATTAAACAATATAGGAATAGTCAGGATGGTAGAGTAATAGGAAGTACAGTGAGCTCCCTCCCCAAATTCCTCCAAGCAGACCTAGAAAATGCACCAGATCAAATCCTGATTAGGAAATTCAAGGAAAAAAAAATCACAGAAAGTCATTTGTGCAGCCCAGGTTGGCATAGGGAGACAGATCTGTGGACACTAGGGACAGGGTCTGGTCAGGAGTACTACAGGGGAAGCATTCCAGTATCTGAGGACTGTGCCTGAAGGTAAGATGTTGTCTCATCATCTGAGGGGTGATTTTGTCCAGGGTGGGACAGGTATGAACTGGCAGCTCTGTTACCAACTACCCAGTCAGCTTTCCAGCTGGCTGAGAGTCATTGAGTCTAGCATCTGCTGTCCCAGGAATAACACAATATTCATATCCACCAGAAAGCAGCAACAGGACCAGCCCAGATTTTCCCTCCGGAAGTGCTCAGAGCCTGACCCTAATCTTAAACAACAATATGTGATAAAGAATCATATATTTTTTTTACTACCAGATGTCAAATTTGGAGTCCCTGTCACTTTTTCCTCTCTTAATTATGTATGAAATCTATTTTCCTCTCTTATTTTTTTCTCTCCCTCAAAAGAGTACTGGGAGCAGCCTTGGGAGTCTCCACTAATGCATTATCAATGATGCCATTATTCTTTAAGGCTGATAAATAGGTCAGTTTCAGGAAATAGCTACTTTCCCTCTTCTACTTCCTGGTATTTCATATCAATGAATTAATGCTTTCATCTTAGAGTTTTTCTATTCACAATTAAAACTGATGATTGTTATTTGTTTGGGGTTTGTTTTTTTTTAAAGAGTAATCACAAAACTCAGAGCAATTTAGTATCGAAACCAGTGATGCAACCTAGAAGAAAATACCCACTTGAAAACAAGGCAACATGTAATTTTTAGATGCTATCATAAAATAATTAACAGTCTTAGGAATTTTACCAAGGTGTATTATATCTCATAGAGTCACTGTATATTCTTAGATAAGGTTCAGAAATAATTTATTCATGTATAATTACTTAAAAATTAAAAACTAAAAACATCAGGAAACATTAAGTTCCCATGGAAATTGACATAATATATATGTAACGCTTCCAACATGATGTTGACCTTCATTTCATCTACAATAGAAACAAGCAAATTTACCACACATCAGTGTCATATTAGAGCTTAATTTTTTCTGTTACCTAAGATTTTATGGCATTCCAAATTTTTGCATTTGATTTCTTCTTCTTTTCTGTGCTTGACAATCTACAAGTGGGGGTAAACTTGAAAATTTATTTCTGAAAGTATAAAAATAAGTATTATGCATAATAAGATGGTACGTAGTTGTAACAGGATGATTTAAAACTAAAACACTATGATATATATCGTATTATACAGCATGTATGTGTGTGTATATGTGTATATATATATATATATATAAAATATACAACTTAATAAATCATACCATTCAGCCTCATTCTTTTACAGATGAGGAAACTGAGATCCAAATATGTGGTTTCCTCAAGGTCATTTGAGTAGCCCTTTCCAGATATAAATCCATGATCTAAATCTAAATTATTCTTTCATGAAACAGCCTATTGCTAATTATTATTTTCTTTTGGTAGAATTTCCTCCCTAAGCATTATGGATCTAAACTTGTACCTCTGTAAAACACATTGAATATAATATGTTCCCTTAGGGTATCTACAAATCCTGAGGACCTAAATAAGATACAAAGTATATAAAAATCAAGTGGTGTTCCCTGAGTTTAATAAGAGAGCCACACACCTTCATGACTGAGTGGTCAGATTTCTCTTAATATGCTCTATGGCTGCCATTTTTCCTGCTTCAAGGATTGTACACAATGTAAGTCACAGACTTAATTCCTGGCTCATAACATGCGAGGGTGTGGCTAATAGTACCTTTCTTTTCTGAATTTTAGCTAAAAATCATTCTCCTTGCTCCTAACCCATTCATTTTATGGGGTTGACAGAGTACTAGTTACAGTACTTTCTGCTTTCCTTGTTCCTCCACTATGTGATCAATTAACAAATAGAGAAGGAAGAAAATAAATAAAATAAATAAAAATATAAAGGACCTTCCTATCACTTTTGATATTGTCTTCAAGAGGAACTGTGCTCCAAAGCCTGCCTGCCAGACACCCTGGAGATTATTGCTGTATCACGCAAACTCTGATATTGAGTCAGGATGTGCCAGAGTTGTGCACTTCTTCTTTATTTGTACATATAGTTTTGCATAAGACATATCTACACGAGATTATTGTAAATGCCATTAAATTCATGAATGTTGTAGCCTATATTGCTGAGTTGATAAATCCAAAATTAAAAGTAGATCTGAACCAGACATTGGTTATATTTCTGTCTCTAGTGTTTTCTGTCAACATCATTTGGGGAGGAGAGGAAAGAGGGGGAACTTTTAAATTTGCTATTGTTTATTTAAGCCAGCAGCTACTAGCAGGTACAGTGCATAAAGTGCTGGGCCTGGAATCAGGAAAATATGAGTTTTAATCCAGTGGCAGACATCAACTAGCTCTGTGACACTGGGCGTGTCACTCAGCTCTGTTTGCCTCACTTTCCTGAAGGTTAGATGATGATAGTAATAGAGCCTACCCCCCAGGGTTGTTGTGAGATCAAATGAGATAATATTTATAAAGAGCTTAGCAGAGTGTCTGGCACATAGTATGAAGTTAACAAATGTTTATTCCTGCCTACCGTACACACATTTCTCCTCTATGTCCCTACTGTGCGTGCACACACGCGCACACACACCCACACCCATACCCATGGGTGTGTTGGTAAATATTTAACAACCAGCTCTCTAGAGGAAAATATAAATGACATATATACGACATACTTCTAAAAAATTATATTTTAAGGGAGGCTACGTGGTGCAGTGAATAGAGCACCGGCCCTGGAGTCAGGAGGACCTGAGTTCAAATTCAGCCTCAGACACTGAACACTTACTAGCCATGTGACCTTGGGCAAGTCACTTAACCCCAATTGCCCTGCTTTCCCCCCTCCAAAAGAAAAATATATATTATATAAATGTATTAATTTATTAATAACACAAATATTTATTAATTATATAAATTTATATTTATATAAGTTATTTTTACTTTTCCCCAGTTACACGTAAAGACAATTTTAATATTCATTTAAAAAATTTTTTGAGTTCCAAATTTTCTCTCTCTTCCTCATCTCCCTCCCTGAGACAGTAATTTGATATAGACTATACATGTTCAATCATGTAAAACATTACCATTACCATATTAGTCATGTTGTGAAAGAAGACACAGACCAAAAAGAAAAAAAAATACAGAAAATGAAAAAATAATTTGCTTTGATCTGCATTCAGACTGCATCAGTTCTTTCTCTAGGGATGAATGCAACACACTTTTAAATTTAATGTGTGTCAGTAACACTTTCCCTATCATTTCTTTAATTCTAGATTATGTCAAGCTCTGATTTATAGCGTTTCCCAATTTCTGAGTTGTAAAGGTTCACATACATGCGCATCGCTCTCCTCTCTACCCCGACATCCACTCAGTAAACTCTAGTGACTGTCATCTCCAAGGTCAAATATAAAATAATCTATTTGGTATTCAAAGCCCTTCATAACTCAGCCCACCCCTTACCTCTCCAGTCTCCATACTGTACAGGCACCTCTTCAGTCCAATGACACTGGACTTCTTGCACTCCCTCCATCTTTCAGCTCAGGTCCTTTTCCCTGTCCCTTTCCCATGCCTGGAATGTCCTTTTCTCACTATTTGCTGGCTTCCTTCAAGTCCCAAGTAAAATCCCAACTTCTACAGAAAGCTTTTTTTAGCCCCCTTAATTCTCGTGCTTTTCCCATACTAATTATTTCCTCTTTATCCTATATATGACTTGCTTGTACATATTTGCTTGCTTATTGTTCCCCCGTGCCCCCTAATTAGATTGTAAACTTTTTGAGGACAGGTCCTGTCTTTTGCCTGTTGTTGTAGCTCCAGTGCTTAGTACAGTGTCTGGCACTTAATAAATGTTTATTGACTGAGTGACTGCCTTTGTCACATGCTGACTGTGTAACATTGGGCATGGCTCTTAACATCTCAGTGCTCTGAAGGCAGTTCTCTAAGACTAAAGTTGCAGAATGGTTAGGAAACAGAGTTTCTTCAGTGGAGGATCCCAACACCAGTGAAAACACAGGTACAGCCAGAAAAAAACAAAAAATCTACCATAAACCAAAACAAATGCCTAAAACAAACAGTAACAAAACCGAATAATTCCATCCCAGCTTCCCTTGCATCCTTATTTCTCCCACTTTGCTGCTCCCAGGGATAGGGGCCTTGGCATAGAGGGAAGACTGTCTTGGTTACCTGTCTCCCAATAGGCAGATAGTAAGCAGCTTGGAGTCCATTAGTTGTCTCGGTAGGGAGGCTTATACACCAGTGAGGCCGCCCAAGGGTATTAGTTTTTAAAAAGCTCTATCAAACATGACTCAAGGTTGAGTGACTCAGACCTAAGACTGTGCTTACAAAAATGTCAAACCGTGAAGTTCTATCCATGCTGTTTTGACAGTGTCTTACGAGTAACTGTATTAGGGTCTTGGTTAAACTCTGTCCTCATAGCTACAGAAAGATTAATAATAAACCCCATGAAGGAAATTAGCATTGTGGTCACAGTTATTAACAAGTAAGGCCAGAGTTGCTTTGTGGCTTCAGTATAGATAGCCAGGCACTGTGGGAGCTCGCATCTGCAAAATGGCCATGGGCCACAGGACCCAGGCCAAAGAAAGGCATCTCTTCAAATTTTTTGGCATCTGCTGTGCTAAAAAAGCCTTAGGACTGTTGGCCCTGCCAGTGATCTGGCTTTGCTCAGTTTTGTCTGGGAGTAGAAACAAATACTCGTAGATCCTTCTGTGATTAACAAAATTAGTCCCTGCAGGACTTCCGAATTGTGTCTCACAAGCTAGTGTGCTTCTCCTCCACCCCCACGCCATTCCCCACAGAACTTCATTCTATCTGCATTCATCCATACAGCTGGAAACATTTAGGTTGGAGATATTGCATCTTTTATAATGCCCACCCATGAATTGTTTAAAGTCTTAAAATGTCAAGTGTGTTCCTAGCTCTCTCACTCCTCCAATATAAATATAAATGGCCTCTTTTGTGGGTCTGCTTCCACAAGTAGTTGGCCGAAGTCACTATGTTGAAAATGCTGGGAGTTATATAAGAAACCATCAGACTTCTGGGCCAACTGGGGTCCCATCATGAAAGCATAAGTAGTTTTGATATTTAACACCTTTTTATTATCACAGGGCATAAAGCACAGTAGGCAAGATTTATGAGTCACAAGTTAAGCTTAAGGAGATATACAACTCGAGGAAGGGTCAGGAAGCTGGGTAACAATGTTATGTTTTTCTTTGTTACTTACAGACCACAGCAATCCACTAAGGATTATTTAGCTTGGAAAGGTAGCCTGACAAACTGAGCCTGTACGTCAGCCTGACGAAAAAGAGGAAATTCATAGAAAATTCATATTAAGCCATGATTTTACATATTATTGCAACTTATATATTTTTCTGGCATCTTCAGTTTTGGGATTTTTTCATCAATCATTGTGAGGCTAAAAAAAAATATTAGTTTGATTTCCATGAGATGAAGAAAATCTGACATTTATTGTCATCTCTTCTCTCCCCTCTCCCCACACTTCCAAATCTAATCTCATTGGAGTTTTGAGAAAGAGTGCAGAAACAGTTTTCTCAGCAAAAAGGTATGTGTTTGGCACACCTTGTTACAGAGAATGATTCACAGTGTTTGTCTCAGCCTGTTTGAATTTGGAAGTAGTATCTCTAAGGTAAGAAAATAATGACCTCAATTCTATTTGAAACTTTTTTAAGTCCTCTAAGGAGAAGTACTTCTGTTTCTTTCCCTTTTTCCTTTTAAACAAGATTTGATTTTTGCTGTTTTAAAATATTCATTTATTTTAAATTTTCCATGCATAATACTATATACATATATTTCAATTCCTATTCATCTACTTATAAATTATACTGGGACTTCTATCCATGGCATTTAGGAACTTGGGCTAAGATTACAGAAACAAGGCAGAAAGGGATACCTTCCAAGGTGTCTTACCACATGATTTGTAGGATTGGTGACCTAAATATTATAGTGCATACTGAAATATTTAACACTTACCTGAAAAATGGAAAATATATAGCACATACAGAGAAACAGAAGAAAGAGTCAATCTATTGTCCTCATTTACAGATGAGGAAACAGGCTACAGAAGTGTAGTCGCTTGCCTTCTATGGATTAAAGTTTGTCCAGAGACTGCAATTTTTTTTTGTTAAAAACTTATTTCAAAATTCCTTTCATACTTATAAGCTTTTTTAAAAAAAGTTAAATATCACACAATTAACAGATACCCCCATTATCTTTGGAAGCTGGGTTATATGTTATAGGATCATATGTTAAGTGTTCAGAAGTAAGTTTAGAAACTATCTACTTCACCATCCTATTTTACAAATGTGAAAAATAAAGTCTGGAGAGTTTAAATGACTTCCCTATATTCACCTGGATAGGAAGTGAGAGAGAAAGGATT
This sequence comes from Pseudochirops corinnae, assembly GCA_028646515.1. Lineage (NCBI taxonomy): Eukaryota > Metazoa > Chordata > Mammalia > Diprotodontia > Pseudocheiridae > Pseudochirops > Pseudochirops corinnae. The sequence continues at coordinate 213,229,355 of CM053587.1, forward strand.
TGAACCCAAGTTCTCTGACTATAAAACCACTGTACCAGTCTATCTTATTGAATAGATTCTTTGTTAAGGTTATTGTTTAAGATGTTCAGTTGTTGTTTTTCATGACTTTTCATGACCTCATTTGGGGTTTTCTTGGCAGAGATACAAGAATGATTTGCCATTTCCTTCTCCAGGTCATTTTACAGATGAGGAAATTGAGGCAAACAGGTTTACATGACTTACCCAGGGTCACACAGCTAGTAACTGCCTAAGGCTGGATTTGAACTCAGGAAAATGAGTCTGCCTTCCTCCAGGCTTGGTGCTCTATATCCACTATGCCACCTAGCTGTCCAGTTGCTACTTGACTATTTATTTTAGATATTTAATCTTTCTTACTTTGTGTTTCTGTTTTAGTAGCAGTGTCTAGGGTTCTAGTTCCTGCACTTCTGCCCAGTACTTCTACCCAGCCTCATGTAATAATGACATAGACATATATTTGTCAGCACTAGTTTTCACTTGGACATTCAATCGAGCAAGCATTTAATGAGTTCCAATTATGTGCCAGGCACACTATGTTAATCACCAAGGCCACAAAGACAAATGAAATTATCGCTTCTCTCAGAGTTTACATTCTAATGAGGACAACATGTACATATATAAGAATGTATCAAATTTATACAAAATGAGGAGGGAAAGCACTAGCAAATGGGGGAGAGAAGAATGTCAATCTGATGAGATTATAGAAGGTAGAAAAAGAATATTATAATTTCTATGAAAACAATAAGGGGAAAAGGTACTAATTCTTGGCAGTAGATTGGATATGTCGGGTGAAGAAGACTATTAAATCAAAGATAACTTCAAACTTATAAACCTGGGAACCTGAGAGCATGTTGGTACCATTAACTGCATTAATATTTTTTGGGAACAGAACAATTTATGGGATCTAACATAATATAAACTAGAGTTCTGGGGGGAGGTTCATAACAGTGGTGATAGAGATTTAGAAGTCATCTATACAGAGGCGATAAATGAAGCCATAGGAATTGATGAGATCACTGAGAGAGAGGATATAGAAAGAGAAGAGAAAAGGGATGGTTATATGGGGAGCCTCAGCATTTAAGGGATGGGATGACCATGAGGAGCCAGCAAAAGATAAAAGAGATTAAAGATGGGAGAGGAGAACCTTAAGAAAACAAATATGGGTGCCAAGAAATGAAGCCATCCAAGAGGAGATAGTCCACAGCTTCTCATATAACAAGGAAGTCAGGGAGACTGAGCATAAAAAGGCCTTTGGATTTGGCAGTAAGGAGGTCCTAAGTGACCAAGTGACTAAGTGAAGGCCAATTGACTAGATTTCTGTGGAAGGAAACCATATTGCTAGAGTGAGTGGGTAGTGAGAAAGTGGAGTGTAGGGTATCCTTTATAGAAGTTTGTGAGTGAAGGGGGACAGAAAGTCATAGTTTGACTAAGTAGCAGAGTTGAAGGTTTTGGGGGGGGGGGTAGATTAGAGGAAAACTGAGACTATTTATACCTTGAGAAGTGGATTATAGAGGAGGAGAGATTGAAGATGTATGAGTGGGGGATGATTGATAGGGCCAGGTTACAAAGTAAGGAGGGATAGGACTAAGTGTAGGTAGAAAATATAAAGAAGAGACACCTTCCTCTTTGACTAGGGGAGGATATCTGCATATGACTGCTTGAGGGCCAAATCTATCTCACCTTCTGTTTTTTTGTAAGGTCAGAAAGCTAAGAATGGTGGTGTTGTTTTATTAATACAAAAAACTTTACTTACAAATGTAAAAGCCATTATTAACTTGCAGGTCATACAAAAACAGAGGACAAGCCACAGTGTGCAATTTTACTTACCCTTAGACTAGAAGGAAGGAGGGAATGTTCTTTCAACAAACATTTATTGAGTAACTAGTGTGTATATTAATGCTAAATTCTGGGAGAGATAACAAAGTTTATACAATTACCCCTTCCACATTACAACTTTCCTCATCACGGTTTTGACATATCCCATCAGCATAAGAAATTAAAGGGGAATTTGGGGGGAGTTTTGTGGAAGCCAAAGATAAACCATAAAGGCCAGCAGATGGCACAGAGCGTGTGACCAAATACTTAACTCAAATTTTTCAATAAGGTGCTGTAAACACCCCATAAAAGAAAAAGAGAAAAAAATAAGACTTTTCTGGTACAAAGAGAGTGCCAAAAAATTTTATGTGTACCACATCCTTAACCCCCTTGATGTGGAAAGGATAACTGTATAACATATAAACTAGTCCCTGGCCACACTGAATTTGCAGTCTAGTGGAAGAACATGACATTAACAAAGACAAATAGAATATACATATTAAGTACATGCATCAGAGAGTTTTAAAGTGCTGAGTAATGTCTATGGAGAAAGGTCCATACCAACAAGAGATGTGTTGGTGAGGGTTTAGAGAAGGCTTCCTTGAATAGGTTGCATTTGAGTTAAGCTTGATGGCATGTCTAGAAATTCAGCAGTGGAAAAGTATAAGGAAAGATATTTCCAGGCATAGATATCTGTATGAACACAGGTATGCCAGTGGGAAAATGCAGTAATTGTTAACAGAAAGTAATATAGTTTAATTAAAGTAGAGAATATATACAGTAAGGTAATAATATGAGGCAAGGCTGGAAACTTAAGAGTGAATAATAGAGAGCCTTGAATGCCAGGCAAAGGAATTTGGACTTCATTTGGTAGGGAAAAGGGAACCACATGCAATTTTTTTTTCCTGGGAAAAACAGCATGATCTATACTTAAAACAGATTATTCTGGAATCAGTATAAAGGATAGTTTAAATGAAAAGAAAGTAGAGGTGGGCAGTGAAATAAAACCATTACAATAGTCTAGGAGGGTTCTAATGGGGTACTGATCCCAAAATGGAGGATCTGGGAAGAACTTATCAATCAGAAAAGAAAACTGCAGGGGTAGAGAGATCTTTCAGGTTGAAAAGACTACTGCATGGAAGAGAATTCTGGAGGTTCAGGTGTGGAACTGAGAAAGGAGAAGAAGGGAAGTTCCACCTTTGACATGTTGGGTTTAAAGAACTAGTGGAAAATACACGCATAGATGTAATATGGGCAACTTAAGATGTTGACATGGAGCATAGAAATTGTATAGTTTGGTTCAAGGCAGAGATGTAGAAATGGGAGTTGGCTGCACAGAAGTGATGGGGTGGAAGTGAATGAGATTGTCAAAAGAGAAAATGCAAGCAATAAATGAGGACATGAAAATGATTAAATGATTAGATTAGGAGTAGGCAAACTATAGCCCACCTCACAGACCAAATACTGCAGCAACTAAGAATAGTTTGCCAGTCCTTGGGTTAGAGTAGATTTGAAAGAGTTGATGTTGGATGGCCCTAATCTTCTCAGGAAGATAGAAGGATTTTTATTATTTCCTTTAAAGACAGTATTCTAAATTGTTTAATAGAACATGAAACAAAGATGTATATTTTCTTAAATGAACTTGTCAAATGAATTCATACTCTCATAGCCTTGTTGAACCACTCCACTACCTTTTCCTAAAATTATTTTCCTGTACACTGTCATGGGCAAACCTAGCAAATATTACTTTTGATACAGAAGAATGTCTTCTGCAAAGGAAAGAACTATTTTCTATTTGTATAACAGTTGATGCAATCATGAATATAAATTCTTTAGACTAATCCATGCTATTTAGTCATATCTATGTTTCACCATGCCAAGATGTTACTGTAGACATGCATTAACAAATGGTAGATTATTCCTGTGCTGACATATCTGATCATGGTTTGATTAATTATTTAGCTAAATCTGTTGTACTCTTCTGTAGTATACTAGTATTTCACAAATGTATACATTTGTGATAAATACATTCACAAATGTGTTTTTAAAATACATATTCTAATAGACCCTGATAAGGGTAGGAGTTTTCAAATAAACAGTACATTCACTGGGTTGAGAATAAATCAATCAATGACCATTTATTAAGAACTTACTATGTGACAGGCAAAATGCAAGGTAATGTGGATACAAACATAAAAATGAGAATTGACCCTCAAGCAACTTCAATTCTGTCTAAGGAGACATGTATGCATATAAGTATGTACAAAATAAATGCAAAATCATTTTGTAGGGGAGGCACTAGCAGCTGGGGAGATTGGAAAAAGCCTTGTGTTGGAGGTAGCATTTGGACTGAGGACAGAAACATAACGAACAATGGGCGGAAGCTGAAAAGTAGCAAATTTATACTTGATGTAAGGAAAAACTTCCTAACAATTGGAATTATTTAAAAGCATAATGAACTACTTTGGGATTCCATGATTTTCATTGATATAATGTTACCAGGAGAATGTTAGTGTTAAAAGGATCGTGTTCTGTGGCAGTGGACAGTTTGGAATTATTGAGATTGAGGCAACATTTCCTAAATGTGTTCTCCTTTTCCATTTGGGACTCAACTCAATGTCCATCTACTGTTACCCTTTTCCTATGTTTACATACATACTGACAAATGAACTCAAGGGATTGATAGTCCAACTGCATGTCGTCATTTGGACAATAAACATTTCCACTTTGTTTTTCTGGTTACGATGATTTCTTTTGCATTAACCATGGATCTCATTGAGAAGATACTGTATTGATTGATCCATTAATCAGACTACAGTATACAAATTATAAATTATTATTTATTCACTAAGACATACTTTTAAAAAATTTTTCAGCACCTTTTTGATGTCCACTAGTTTATGTTTCTGTATGTATTTGAAATGAATAAAATTGTACATGTTTAAGATTTAGACTTCCCATTTATTCAGTCATGTCTTTATAAATAAATCTAAATTTATGTGGTTTAATTATTTTAATACTCATTCTTAGCTAATTAATTTATATCAAAATGGAGAGGGCACAGAACTGCTGGTTTAGCATACAGATTTCTCTCTTCAGAAATAAAAATTATAATACTCATTTAGGATTTTTTATTTAAATATCTTTCCATTATTTTTATTTTAGCCTGAGAGACTGTCACTCTCAGTTCCCATCATTCAGGAAACATCACCAAGTTATTTGCTCTTGACAGAACTGCACATCTCCCAGAAGAAAAAAAAAAATGTACTCATTCTAAGCTACTTAAGCATCAAGACTGGACCCTGGTCATGATTTGATACAGAAATATGTATTGATACTTGATTGCATTATTAATTTAGGTCATTTCTGTAGCACCCTTCATCTGTGCACCTCTTTTACTAATTTAAGCAACTCATATTTTATCATCAGTTATTGTTGTTCTCCTGATTCTGCTTCTTTTATTCTTCATCAGTTTATAAAGATCATTAGTTGTTCATTTTTGTGGTATTGATGTTATAGTATAAATTACTTTTTTTGTTTCTACTCCCGCTCCTCTGCACTAGTTCACATGTCTTTCCATGTGTCTCTGTAATCATTTATTTCCTCATTTCTTACACTGCTATAGTACTCCACATTCATATATACCACAGCTTAGTCAGTCATTCATCAGTTGACTGGCACCCCCTCAGTTTCTGACTTTTTTGCCTCTATGAAAAGTGTTGCTATAAATATTTTTGTACATGAAGAATCTTTTCTTCTTTCTTTGATCTCTTTGGAGTATCATTCTGTATTGCTTTTCAGAATGGTTGTACCCCTTAACAGGTCTATTAACAGTGCCTCATTGTGCCTCTTTTCCCACAGCCCTTCTAACATTTAGTCAGTGAATAAACATTTATTAAGTGCTTCCTGTGTGCCAGGCCTTTATGGTTTCCTTTCTTTGTCCTCTCTGCCACATTGATAGGTGTGAAGTATAACCTCAGCATTGCTTTAATTTGCATTTCTTTAATTAGTAGTTATTTAGAGCATTTGTTTTTAATACAGCTATAGAAAGCCTGAGTTTCTTCCCTTGAGAGCTGACTGTTCACATCCTTAGACCATTTGTCCATTGAGGAATATTTCTTATTCTTATAAATTTGCATTAATTCTCTACATTTCTTGGAAATGAGACCTTTATTACGGAAACTTGCTGCAACAATATTTTTCCCAGTTGTTTCCCTCTTAATTTTATATGACCAAAGTCACCCATTTTATCTCGTGTGATCCTCTCCGTCCTTTATTTGGCCATGGACTTTTTTCCTCTCTGTATTGTCTCCTGGAAACCGTTCCCAACTCTTCCCTCTCTTATTTCCTGTTTATAATATATATTGCTTGTTTTTGCATATTTGTTTGTTTATTGTCTCTTCCATTAGATTATGAGACCCTTGAGGGCAGAGATTGTCTTTTGCCTCTTTGTACCCCCAGCACTTAGCACAAAGCCTAACACATGGTAGGCACTTAGTAAATGTTTATTAACTTTCTCACTGACTGACAGACACTAATGAAATCCCATATTGAAGCAACTGTTTTTCTCAAAGGTGCACTCTTAGCAGATGTACATATTGTTGATGTCTCCCTACCCTCCAACACCCCTCCATCACAACTCTGTCCTACTGCTGTTATGTAGCTAGGGGTACAGTAGATAGAGCACTGATCTTGGAGTCAGGAAAGCCTGAGTTCAGATTCTGTCTCAGATACTAACTATATGACTCTTGGTAAGTCACTTAACTTCTGTCTACCTCAGTTACATCATCTGCAAAATGGGGATAGGAATAGCACCTACCTCAGAGGGTTGTTTTGAGACTAAAATGAGCTTACATATACAAAGCCCTTCATTGGGTATCCCAAGATTTTTGTGATACCTTTCATAAATGCTAGCTATCATTAATATATCAAGAGCCTGTCATCCAGTTGCTCAAACCACTCTGGTGTAGTCTGTACTATAGTCTTAACTACTTTATTGTCTCTGTTTCTCTCTCCTTTAATCCTAACCACAAAACCCAACACCTTCCTCTTCACGATTGTAAATTTACACAAGTTAAATAGCTTACTGAATGACAGTGCTACCCTACCTTCCTTACTCCTTCATCTCTTCCTCTTGAACAAGGAATACCCTTCTATTACTATATTCTAGATATTAGTGTTATCTTAACAAACCATGAAGTCATATTTGTGGCCCCCAATTTAAACATTTCTAGTTTACTTATTAGTTATGGTCCATTCTTTGGTTTACAGATATCATAAACATTAATTTTTTCTCCTTTTGCCAATAATTATCCCTAGGGGATTACTTAGCATCTCTACTGCTATTCTTCCTGTCAGCATTTCTGTGTTGATATTCCTATAAATTCTCTTGTACATATATTTCCACAGTGTTCAAAAGTAGTGCTTTTTCTTTGTAGTCAGAAATGTTTTCACTCTACTGTACGTACATAGAACATTGACTATATTTTCGAGGACTTGGTTGTTAATTAATTTTTTAATCTTCTTTTTGACAGGTCAAGAAGTAGTTTTCAAATGCCTTGGAGAAGGAATTCTTGAAAAAGCCTTTCAGGGATACAATGCTTGTATTTTTGCCTATGGGCAGACAGGTAAGAATTTTCATTTTGTAATCAGGTATAGTAAGTATATAGTTTCAACAATGAATATGTAAAAAATATGACTTCATCAGCATATGCTACAAAGCAGAGATTGATTTATAATTTTGTTGATTAGCTAGATTTAAGAAAATAATGGAGAAAATATTAATAATGAAGATTAAATTCCAAAGTGTTTCTGGACTTAAGTAAATGATGGAGACAATGTCAGTAATGCATATTAAACTTAAAAATGTGTCGTGAATACATTTTTTTCCTGGAGAGCTGATTGTTAAACATTTACCAGCATACTCCTGACTGGGAGGGACCTCAGATGTCATCTTGCCTAATACTTTCATTTTATAAATGAATAAACTGAGGTCCACAAAGTATTTCTAGAAAGGTGAACTATTGGATCAGTGATCTCGTTGATGTAGGTCTTCCTTCCAATGGGACAGATTGCAACCAATCCATATATCATTCTGTGCTACCCTTGTCCATGCCCTTCTATAGGTCCGCCCACAGGGAGTTCATATAATGTATTGGAGACCTTCCTCAAGCTCTTAACATTGTGTGAAAACCAGTAGAGCTTGTGTGGTGTCCATTGTTATCCTTTGCTCTGACAACATGACTGTTCTACCTCTTCTTCCAACCATCCAACTCTAATGCTAATTTTTATGCTACTCTTCAGCAAAATTCCCTATTATTATTACTGACCAAAAAAATTTATTTATCTCTACACATTTTGCCACTTGTCCTTTTAATTCGTCACAAGGTGGTTAAATATAATCAAATCCTGATTATTTGTACACAAATTAACCATGTTGGGAATTATTCAACTACAGCTGGGAGCTATCTCTGCTTGAAATAATGGTTGATGGTGAAGACCTTGTTGATGGTGTAGTTCATTTTTTTCTGTCTTGTATTTTTGTTTTCAAATATCCCTCTTTCCCAACACATCTCTCCTGGATGTTTAAAATTATAGTCCCAATATGTACCATACAGATAACCAAGATCTTATTGCAAAGAAAAACATTTTAAATAATCATTTTCTAAAACCATTTTAGGATCATAGATCCACAGCAGGAAAGAACTGAGGTCATCTAGTCCAACCCTCTCATTTTACAGATGAGGAAACTGAGACCCAGAGAAGCTGAGAGATTTTCCTAAGGCCACAGTGGTAGTGAGTAACAGAATCAGGATTTGAAGTTAGGTCCTATTACTCCAGGTTCCATACTCTTTGTATGTATGTAACATCATTGTACCATGATGCTTCCATTGTCCTGTAATGGAAAGGAGACTGCATAGGAATAGTCAGGAAACTTGGATTCTAGTTTTGTCTCCATCATTAACTATATGTTTGGCCATGAGTATTTAATAAAAAATTAAATGCTTTTATCTAAATAACATATCTATATCTATAAAATGGAGGTAATTTTACATTCCCTTCTCATCTCACATTTTTTTAAAGATCCAATGAAATAAGAGATGTCAAGTCAACAGTCATTATTAAGCACCAACTCAGTGCCAGGCTCTATGTTAAGCTTCGGGAGTACAAAAAGAGGCAAAAACAGCCTCTGCCCTCAAGAAACTCACAGTCTAATGGGGGAGCCAACGAACAAACAAATATGTACATAAGCTGCACATGAGATAAACTGCACCTAATCACAAAAAGAAAGTACTGGTCTTAAGGGAATTGGAGAAGGCTTCTTTTGGAAGGTGGGATTTTAGCTAGGACTTGCAGGAAGCCAAGAAATGGAGACAGGAAAAAGAAGATTTCAGAAACAAAGAATCACCAGTAAAAATGCAAAGGGATGAAAGATACTTTAAACGAACATAGCACTTCTCTTTCCAGAAAAGATGTTTGGTCAATGTCTGATTAATCGGTTCTAATTAGGTTCAGAATCTAAGCCCTGAAAGAAACTGGCCAGACCCAAAAGGTAATAATAGTCTGTGAGTAGATGATAGTTTTTAATAAAATTGAGAATGTGACCCTCTGTCATCTTTTAGACATTTGATTCATCATCTAATATTGAGTATGAAAACAATTGATGAGAGAGCCAGTAAAATGTTTTGAGGGTACTAAGAAGTTTCTGAATCTATCTTTAAGGCTGTGTACAAAATCTTCATTCTCTAATTTAAAGCTTTTTCTTATTCAGTCATTTCAGACTCTTCATGACCCTGTTTGGGGTTTTCTTGGCAAAGGTACTGGGGTGGTTTGCCATTTCCTTCTCCAGCTCATTTTGCAGATGAGGAAACTGAGGCAACCAGGGTTAAGTGATTTGCCCAGGTTCACACAGTAAGTGTTGGAGACTAGATTTGAATTCAGGAAGATGAGTCTTCTTGACTCTAGGCCTGGTACTCTATCGACTGTACTTCCTAGCCACCCCAATTTAAAACTATAAGATATAAAATTCTTGATAGTTAATAAACATTCATTCATGATAGTCAGTAAATATTTGTCAAGTACCAGAAACTGTGCTAAACACCAGTTATATAAAGAAAGGAGTAATACATCCCTTGCCCTCCAGGAGCTCATAGTATGGGAGTAGAATGCAGAGTCTTCCCTCATTATTCAAATACATAGAAAATTGTAAAGTACTCAAGCACTACTCTGTCAGGGAATTGCTTTCTAGTTCATTGTTTGCCCTTCTGAAACTAAGCATGTTATACTTTTTTTTGGTCATCCTGTAAATCTCTTTTATAAAATAATCAGGAAACAATGTATTTTTTCCTAAAAAACTCATCTCATCTGATTTGTGATTTATAAAAATATTATAGAAAAAATATCATAGCCATTTGATACCCTGTTAAATGTCCTTGATTCCATATTTTTCCCCCCCAAAGCAAAGTAGAAACCTGTTTCCCTGGAGTGGAGTGAATACTAGTCCACCAATTCACAAGCATTTGTCGCGCCTACTCTATGCTAGTCTCTGTGCTCAGCACTGGGGATATACAAAGGCAAAAATGAAGTGGCCTTTGCCTCAAGAAGATTACATTCTATTAAGGGAAACAACATGTTATCATATAAATATATTCAGAGTATATACAAAGTAACGTAAGGCAATTTGGGGGAGGGGTAAGCAGGAGGCAGATGAGGGAAATAGGAAAGGTCTACATAGGATGTGGTGTTTGAGGAAACTAGCTCATGCAAAAGGGTGGAGATGAGCAATAAATTGTTAGTTTGGCATGGAGAAGAGTGATGAAATATACTTATCATACACATTAGATTTCTGAGGAGTGTGCCATTTTGTTCCTTAAGAATGAAAATCATATATTATAAATACCCACACACATATAGAACATATGAGCACATTTAGAATATTCATATCATTCATTTTCCCCCTTCTCCATCTTTACCTCTTTCTCTGCTTTTCTCTAGGTTCAGGAAAATCCTTCTCAATGATGGGCAATGCTGAGCAGCTGGGCTTAATTCCACGGCTTTGTTGTGCTTTATTTCAAAGGATCTCTTTGGAGCAAAATGAATCACAGATCTTTAAAGTTGAAGTGTCATACATGGAAATCTATAATGAGAAAGTTCGAGATCTTTTAGACCCCAAAGGGTGAGTCGGCGGTTGAAATAAAATATTTTAAAATCCTATTATAGAGGTAATATATTAAAATAATCTTGGTGTAAAAAAAAGGCTTCAAGATAGTTTGAGCTACATATCACAACTCTGAGTCCTCTTCGTTTGAATTTGATACTATCTGATTATAACTATTTCTTATCTCTGCCATATATGGACTTCCAAGACACTCTCTTACCATTGTCAATGATTTGAGCCCATAGTTTACAGTCTTCTTCCTCCCTAATCCCTGCCGTCCTCCTTGTCTATTCCAATATTCATTTTTACAGCTCTTCTGAGATACTGGTCTTGTAGTTCTGTAACTCCTCTGACTTCTACATGTACTCTAACACTTAGTAGGGTGGTCACTTCTTCAATATTGCCCAGCGAAACATAAATATTTATTGTTTCCTGACCTATTTCTGCCTCTTCTTTCCTCTATGCATCTCTCATGCCTGGGGGGAAAAACCCCAAACCCTAAACTCCTTTCCCATCTTCACTTTTTGAAATCTTTCCTTAACAGTCTACTTTAGATGCCTACATCCTTTGTGAAGCCTTTCTTGATTTCCACAAACTACACAATGATTCCTCCTTTCATCTCTTATCCCACTTTATTTGATTTATTATAATATTCCATTCTCTAAAGCGTTTAGCATATTTCAACTTGTAATAAAGTTATGTGTGTACATGCCTTAATTCCCCTGCTATAGTGTGAACTGAAGATAAGAACTGTCATGTTTCATCATTGCATCTCTGCATGTAGTAAAGTGCCTTTCATTCATAAAGTGTGAAAGTATGATAAATGACCTAGCATCTCATTGAAACCTAAAATTGTTTAATTTTTAAGTTATTCTCAAATGCTCAGAAATGGTTTATAGATTTGAAAGGTCATAAAGAGCAGATGCTGTGAAAAAGAGAACACAATATAGCTGATAAGTTTCTGCCCTTTAAGTCTTAATTCTTTATTGACTTGCTATTGAAAGGGCTTGCAACCTCAAATTTTACCTGATCAATCCTCATTTGAACTAATTTTATATTTGGTTATATACCAGCTTTCTGTATCTCACTAAAGTACTATTTCATCATATGCCCAATGCCTGTTCAACCCATGTGAATTCAGCTGGATCTGCTAACCCAGAGTGATGACTGCCACTTGGCCAGTGGCCTGTGAGAACTGAGATTGGGTTTAACCCTTGCTCAGCATTTTATATTCCGCAGTGTAGCAACTGGATTGTAAGGGAGGAATTCCCCCTTTAAGTTAGGTTTTCTTCAGGGGGTAAAGTTATAGCATTTCTAGTCATTTTTTTTAATGGTGAAGGCACTAATGAAGACTAAAAAGACATTAAACTTACATCTGGAAGATAAGAATCATGAACAGGTGTCATCACTGGCAACACATTTCAAGAAAAAGGTTTTTTGCCTCTATTTGCTGCTTAAAACTAACCTCAAAGGTTAGGTTTTTAATGAGAAGGAATTAAAAGCCAGTAAAATGAAGGAATTTTCAAGGGTAATTTTGATTGTTAATAATTTCACCTTTCATCCTGACTACAGTCTCATTCCTTTATTGGGTTCTACTCCATTATAGCTAATTTCTTACCACACATTCAGTTAGGTGGATAAGGTTATCTATGATTTCATCAGTCTAAGTGCTTTTTTGAACACTGTTCAATGGACATTGTTCATTGGTTTAATGAGTTACAGTCACCAAAATAATTTATTATCTGGTGACCAACCCTATCTCTGGTGATAAGCCTCTTTGGATTTAGGTAGGTTGGCCCTCAGATGACAGGTGTACAGTGTGTTTATTGTCAAAGTTGCTCTCAGACCTTTCCCAGATTAATAGGACTTGCCAGAGCTCTCCTCATTATGATGAGGCATCAAAAAAAGATTTTATAAGTAAGCCAATATAAGCTCATAAGAAATAAATTTATCTTGTTATCATCTTTACCCGTTTGGCCTCTCCCAAGCCTCTGTTGTACTGATGACCTCTGTTAGGTATAAGATAGAAAAATTAAGGATTCTAGATATCCAACTTGAATGGCCTGATAGTGGTAATAAGTATTTAGCAGAGTGCCTTGCCCAAACTCAGTAAATATTTGTTATTTTGATTTGTGATAAAGAACCTAGTGATAAAAATTTATGGGTTCAGTCTTCTCAGTAAGTGAAATAAAGGAATTGGAGGAGGCATTTGCCAGTGCCAGGGTATAAGGAAGTCTGAGGCCCACAAAATCTCCACAAATATGCTGTAACTACCTGACTCTTTTTGAGAACACAAAAGAGAAACCTTCCAGTGAGAAGCCTTCACTGGATCAAAGGCCTCATGATGATGGATTTTAGCTAGTTATGTCCTTAACCTAATTTTCATTGCTGATCTATGGGGAGAATGTACTTGAAGACCAACTTTAATGTGGACATACCACGAAATAGGGGAGAGATCACTGGATGTGGAGTCAGAAAACCTAGGTTCAAGTCCTATTTTTGTCTTTTAGTAGTCCCTTCACTTCTCTGAATCTCAATTTGTTTTCTCATCTGCAAAATGAAGGTAATATTAAGCTTAGATGACCTCCATGGTCCAACTTTTGAATTCTGAGATTCTGCTTGGTCAGATTATCTTTTTATGCATCCATTGCCACTGAGCCCTAGGCAGATCGAGTTCTATCTGGTCATTTTTCTTATTTCTCTTTCTGTTATCTTGTCCGTATGTAGTATTTTGAATTTTTTAGTGTTCTTTCAATGAAGGAAATTAGTAAGTCAAGTATTTTAGCAACACTAGTTTGTTGTTGTTTTTTGTGTTGTTTTTTTTTTTTTGCTTTGGTAAGGGAAATGTATTTTTGAAGCAAAAATAGAGATAAAGATTTGAAAATATTCTTGATTTAGTATGCTGTTTTAGTAAGCCAAAATAAAATAACTTTTAGAATATATTATGTCAATTTTTGTAATTAATTTTTTTGTAACTATTTAATAATTAACTTTCTAATCTTTTGTAACTACCACTTTAATTTGGGGATACTTTCAAAAAAGAAGCAATAGTGAAGTTTGCAAGCACAAAATACTATCTGTTCTTTTTTTTTTCATCCTGAAGGAGCAGGCAGTCCCTTAAAGTCCGAGAACATAAAGTCTTGGGGCCCTATGTAGATGGCCTATCTCAACTGGCTGTTACTAGCTTTGAGGTAAGTATAAGCATTTATAAGAAACTACCAGTGTTGGCAAGGAGGGAAAAATGATCCGAGAAGGATATTGGCCACTAGTGCTACTATGGCTAATGTGCAGAATATTGACCCCAGTTCAAAACACATTTTGCAGAAACACAGTGCATTGTCTACCACTTCACTTATGCAAATTTCATGATTAGATATGTTTCAATGTTTTGTGTTTGTTGAATGTAAGATACCATCTATCACTCTATTAAACCACTTTCCCTACGCTTATTAATGACTTCCTACCAGGCAAATCTAGTAGCCTTTTCTCAAAATTCATTCTCCTTGGTTTCTCTACCATATTTGACGCTGTAAATAATCCACTCTCTCCTTCTTAAAATTGTCTCTTCCATTGGCTTCCCTAATAGCATACTATCCTGGTTCTTCTTTGTCTGCACCCACGTCTTTCCTATCCTCTTTCACTGCCTTCTTCCCCTTGTCTCACTCTTCATTTTCAACATCCCGGGAGGTTTAATCTTTGATGCTTTGTTCATATCTGTCTATATTCATCTTAGTGTCCATCCATTGTCATAACTTGAGCTAACATCTGTAGAAGGATGACTTCCAAATTTGTGTCTTTAGCTCGGGACTTGTGTTCTAGTCCTGTGTTTTCAGTTGCCTGTAGAACTACTTGCATATCCCATTATTACCTTGAATTCAGTATAACTAATCCTGCCCCCCCCCAAAAAAAAACCAAAAACAACCAACCCCTGGTTTCCTTTCCAGAACCATTTTTGTCAGTGATATCACCATTCTCCTCGTCCTTCAGACACCAATACTCATTCCCTTCTTCCTTTCAGTGAAATCATGTCACTTCTTTCAAAATATGTCTTTTTTCCGCCCAGAATGTCACAGTAGCCTTCTGATTGTTCTCTGCTTCCAATCTTTTTCTGCTTCTAGTTTGATATGCACTACTATCACATTAGTCCCTTAAAGCTCCCCTTTCATCATGTCACCCTCTTTCAGAGCTCACAGTGGCAGCATAATATGGTAGTAAGAATCTTAGACTGAATTTGGGAGAGACCTGGGTTCAAATCTTGCCTCCAGCACTTACTAGCTGTGTGACCCTGGGCAAATCATTTAACCTCTCTGAACTTGGGAGTCTTTTTGAAATGGGGATAATAATGAAGCAATGCCCATGGCCATTTTCTGCCCTGATGCTGCTGCTGCTCAATCTTTCCTGCTAGACTACAGATAGTTCCTAGAAGAAGATAAACCACCCACATATATATTCCTAGGAACCATGCATCCTAATCTTCCCCATATCTCTATTCACCCTAGTTTTACATAAGTGGGAAAGGTTGGGAATTAGGAAACATCTATTTTTCACCAGGAATATTGAATAATTAATTCTGTATTTTTCTAACAGGATTCATTAGATAATTATTTATTGAGAGGATTACAATAAAATCAGAAATGACCAGTCTAAATCCCTAAGAAATGAGTTAGGTTTGGTTTTTTTTTGCTTTTTAGAGGGCAGTTGGGGTTAAATGACTTGCCCAAAGTCACACGGCTAGTAAGTGTGTCAAGTGTCTGAGGATAGATTTGAACCCAGGTCCTCCTGACTCCAGGGCCGGTGCTCTATTCACTGC
This sequence comes from Pseudochirops corinnae, assembly GCA_028646515.1. Taxonomy (NCBI): domain Eukaryota; kingdom Metazoa; phylum Chordata; class Mammalia; order Diprotodontia; family Pseudocheiridae; genus Pseudochirops; species Pseudochirops corinnae. The sequence continues at coordinate 213,245,155 of CM053587.1, forward strand.
GCCACCTAGCCGCCCCAGAAATGAGTTTTTGGTTTGTTTCTTAGCATATAGACCCAATAGGAATAATTTTTTGTGGTTGGTGGGGATTTAAAGTTTCTGATACAACATTGCCTTTTAATTTTTATAAATGAAGGTAGATAAACATATCAGAAGTAAGGTTTCATTATCTGTAGTTTTAAAAAGATAGTTTAAGAGGAAGCACAATCACCATATCTGCTTTGAAAATTCATTTAAACATTAAAGGAACCTTTAAGTGGCCATTATATGTAAGGTATTGACCTCCTTGCTGAAAAATGTAATTTTCTCAGAATTCTCAGAAGCCCAAAATATTTTTTTTAATACCTTTACATATTTTATTTTATAAGAAAGAAAAGTGTTTGTCCTATTTAATAGCTAGATCTCTGACATACTACTTCTGTAAAATGAAGACTTTAACATTTTTAGTTTCATTTAATACGTCAATTGATTTCCATTTTTAAATTATGGATGTACCTCATGTAATAAAATTTAAATTAAATAATTAAATATTAATACTAATAATTAAATAGAATTAAAAATCAGGGGTTAATTGAATATGCCTAGTTCTAATCTAATTTTAAATGAAATAGTACTTACTATTTAAAAGAACTCTAGTATGAATCTGTTTTTTAAAACAAATAATCATATTCTAACATACCTGCTTTGAAAGTTGGATTTTTGTTTAACTGTTCTTAAAGCAGTACATACCTATATTCTACTTTTGTCAATTTCTTTGACATTTCTTTAGAGACTAAAATTTACTTCATGAAACTCAGAGATTGTTAGAGCTGGAAGAAAACTTGAAAATTATCTTATCCAATTTCCCCAAACTTACCCAAAATCATATAGATGTTGCCTGGCTGGGAATAGACTTGAACCCAGGGCTCCTTGCTATAAGTCCACTCTTATCAGTGAATTAATTTTGCAGATTCTCAGGACATTATTTTTTACTAACTCTCCCCGGGGAAAAAACAAATGATAAAGCAGATGGCTCTTTCTCCTTTCATTTTCATCCCTGTTTTGATACAACTCAACACAGTTTCAGAGAACGCATTAGCTGAATCAGCAACATAGGGATAAAGATTGAATGTAATTACCTTTGCTAGTGAAACATTGTCTCTGAGTGAGGTAATCACTTCAGCCAATTAAATTATTATAGCACTAGGCTAGCAATGTCCAGATCAGAAGCACAGTCCATTCATTACCTTCTATAATTAATCTTCTTAAATGAATGTTTTGGGCTGATATAAAGGCACTAAAACTGAGCATGTTCAAAAGCAGCTCTAAACAGAAATGGAGCCCTAGGCTTAGAAGATGGGCTTTAGAAATTCATTGTTAATTGCATCCTGGAACATATTCAGAGAAACTTGAAAAGCAGAAGCATGTAAGATAAGATAAGAAAAGAACTGATGAGAAAGGTACATTCTAAACATAAAGATTTTGAAAAAATTTTGTGCAATGTGGAGAAACAAGATGGGAATGACAGTTCGAACCATGTTTTGACTAGAGCTAAGGGAAGGGAGTTCTAGAAAGGAGATGTTATTGGTATGGCAGAGGGAATATTGGTGTTCAGACTTGTAGTAACCTCTTTAGGACCCTTTGTTTGTGTTTCTGCCCTAGGATATTGAGTCACTGATGTCTGAGGGAAACAAATCTCGAACAGTGGCGGCAACTAATATGAATGAGGAAAGCAGTCGCTCCCATGCTGTCTTCAACATTATAGTCACACAGACATTGTATGATTTGCAATCTGGTGTAAGTGGGAGTCATGAATCTACAGAGACAATGGGATGTTGTATGAGTGAAATAACTCATAGCATGGTCAGGGGCTGGGGATTCATATTGCATGTCTATCTCTGACTTTGATGTATGAATTTATTAAGACAGTTGACCTCATATTGCCTTTATTGAACCCAAGGTTTTAAAATCAAGACCAGCAAAGAGCCTGGAGGGCTCTGTCCCTTGGAGGGTGTGGCAGTAATGTTATATAAATAGCAGATGGGATGAAATGGGAATCCCTTCTGCAGTGCCACCTAGATGTTTGCCTTACAAAGAATTAAGGATATCTATGGGAAAACTACAAAATGTAGTCCAAAATGTCATTTTTCTAAAGAAAGAGTATATTCACTTTGCAAGAGGCCTCATAATATACAAGGAACATCCAACTGGGTTGTTTCCAAGTAAAGGTTTGCTTTTTTTTCTCATGATAGGACATAAAAGAAACATTTCCTGACAGGCTTCTCAATCTTCTTCACCAATTTAAACTGTTGGGGGAAGTGGGGCAGGAGTTTTTATTACATATACAGATTCCTCAGATTTTCTTGTGCGTAACCTGGAAAATTAAGGGCTTGATGAAATGACATGTTTTTGTGCCAATCTAAAATTTGATTTTTTTTTTTAATTCCTTCCTCAAATACCCACTGTGTAGATTTAAAAGCTGGCTTCTCTGGGAAAACTTTCCTTTTCCTTTTGAGTAGGCTCAGGGGTACAGGTTTCTTTTTTAATCTGACAGAGATAGGTGCACCCAGGTTGTTGTTTTCTGTGTGCTTTTTTGCATTAACATTTATTGCTTCCTGTTTCCACAAACTAGAATTCGGGAGAGAAAGTCAGTAAGGTCAGCCTGGTAGACTTGGCTGGAAGTGAAAGAGTGTCTAAAACAGGAGCCGCTGGGGAGCGTCTGAAAGAAGGCAGTAACATAAACAAGTAAGAGAACTGTTGCAAGAACACCTTTCATGAGTCCAGACTCCCAGCTGAGTGTGATGTTCTGCTGCCAGGATGCCTTGGGGCCTTTCTTGTCAAGGGCTGGATGGTTCTGATGCAGCTTGTCCCAACGACTATGTAACCTTGGTTAACAACTTGACTGGTAAAAACAAAACACTGTGAAAACAAATCCCCACATACTTGGGGATACATGAAAGCTTCCCTAGGGCTGGTGACAGTGGTTAAGAGGGCGAGAGAAGAAGGAAAATGAGTGATAATCATATTCATTCAGAAGTATATATTTATATGTGCATTACTTTATAGAATAGAGCTATTCCTGAGAAGTTGCATGTAAAACTAAATCATACTTTAAATGCAGTAGAGGAGCTTACTCTTAATTTTTAAAAAAATCCATCAGTTTACAAGCATTTATTAACTACCTACTGTATACCAGACATTAAGTTAGGTGTTAGGGATGCAAAAACAAAAATGAAACAGAGACACTAAAGTTGTCTGAATTTTTACCCATTGAGTTGTCTCATTATGGGATTTGTTTGTATATGCATATGTACAGTTTTCTAGAAAGTTATCTGCTGTTTGGTACCTGTGTGATCTTTGGGCAAATCATTTTAACATTCCTAAGGCTGAGAGAGTCACAGACTTGCTTGTAAATGATATGTTTGTAGAGGTTTCTCAGATCTCAAAAGCTCTAACTGCCTTTGTTCCTTATATTACCAGTACAAATGTTCCAAGGTGAAATCTGTATTTAAAGATTTATGTTGGGCACATTGTGATTTTAATTAGCAGTGATTTGTAAACAGAAGGGAGATATTCTATCACTGACAGATCCGTACTGCCTTGCTCAGAGGGAAAGACAGCTTCTTTTGGGGAGTTCATCTAACAGGCAGTTTGTCTTCTCTCATAACAAAGGATTTGCCTCCCCCTTCCTGTTTCATGAGAAGACATTAAAAAACTCCAGTTGGCAGACCAGCACTGTTCTATTATGAGCAGAGAAGTAGAAAGGCAGAAGGTGAGGGGGAATTAAAGGAGACGGGATTTCTGCCTTTCTCTGAACTTGACTGATTTGTTACTGGGCTGTTCTAGGGATTTTGCCTTCAGGTTCAGCACTCCTGTGAAACACTGTGACGTCATGTGACCTTTCCAGCCTTGTCTCCTACTCCTCCCCTCCATTCCATGTGCTTTATACACCAGCCAGACTCGTCCACTTGTGGTCCCCTGGACGTTCCCCATTCCCTCCCTCTCCCATTCATGCTGTTTCCTCTGCCCTGAATGTTTTTCACTCTGCCCCTTTTTAGCCTCCTGAATTACTCTCCATTTTCCAAAGCCTAACTCAAATGCCACATGCTACTGGAAGCTTTTGCTGTTTCCCACTCCCAAATGTTAACTACCTTTTCTCCTTTGTACCTCACTGAGTACTTTGCTTGCACTTTAATAAACTTAGCTTGTATTCTTTTATGTTATCTGGGTATAAGTGCCATGAGGCAGCTAGGTAGCCCTGTGGGTAAAATGCTGTACCTGGATTCGGGAAGAGCTACATTCACATCCTATCTCATGTACCTGGGCAAGTCACTTAACCTTGATCTGCCTCAGATTCCTCGGCTATAAAATGTGGATAATAATAGCACTTGCCTCCCAGCGTTACTGTGAGGATCGAATAAGAGAATGCTTGTAAAATGCCTAGCAAATAGTAGGTGTTTAATAAATGCTTGCTACCTTCTTCCCTCTCTTTCTCTTCCTTCCAAACAGGGACTGTAACTATACTAAATTTTGCTTCTACCCCATCACCTGGCAAAGTGCTTTGTGTATAACGAGTTTATATTATTTTTTGCATTAGACTGATCCTAGTAAGAAACATATGGATACTATATACATAGTATAGATTAATAAATAACGAATCCAAATTCACATGACTTGGAAGGGGTGGATCTGGGGAGTCAAACCTGGATCTTCTGAGTCCCAGTCCAGTGGGTTTTCCCTCGTATTACCTCCCTAATATTTTGATCTTTGAGAATTAGGATTACCACAAAATCAATTAAGTTGATCATTTGTTAAGTGCCTGCTCTGTGTCATGCAATTGTGATCACAATACAAAGAAAGGCCAAAAAATCCAGTCTGCTCTCAAAGAGCTGATAATCTAATGGTAAAGGAAGGAAGGAGAGAGGAAACAAGGGAGGTTAGTTGAGTGCCAGCTATGTGCCAAGCTTTATGCTAAGCATTTTACAAATATAATTTCATTTAAATCCTCTTAACAACCTTGGAAGGTAGGTACTATTATCCTTGTTTCTGTTTTGTTTTGTTTTGTTTTTTTATAGTTGAAAGAAATTGAGTCAGATAAAGGTTAAGTTACTTGCCTAGGGTCACACAGCCAGGAAGTGTCTGAGGCTGGATTTAACCTCTCTTGACTCCAGGCCCAGTATTCTATTCACTAGGAAAGATGTAACCAACCATGTAAAAAAAAAAAAAAAAGAACATACAGGATAAATTAAAGATAATATTAGAATGAAGGCTATTGGCATTAAGAGAGATTGGGAAAGGCTTCTTGTGAAAGGTGGGATTTTAGCTGGGAGCTGAAGGAATTCAGCAAAGCCAGGAGGTAGAGATGAGGAGGGAGAGAATCCCAGCTATTGGGGACAGCCAGTGAAAATTTATGGAGTTGGGAGATTGGAAGTGTCTTATTTGAAGAATAGCAGGGAGACCAGTATCATTGGATCTCACAGTACATAAAGGAGAGGGTAAGGTATACGAAGACTAGAGAGGTAGGAAGGGGTCAGGCTTTGAAGGGCTTTAAAAGCCAAATAGATGACTTTATATTTGATCCTACATGTAATAGGGAGTCCCTGGAGTTTATTATGGGGCATGACTTGGTTAGACATATGCTTAAAGAAAGATCACTTTGAAAGCTAAGTGGAGGATGGCCTGGAGCAGACAGAGAATTGTGGCAGAGAAACCAACCAGAAGGCTATTTTCATAGTCCAAATGTGGAGGAACAGGGCATATACTAGGTGGTGGCAATGTCATGGAGAGAAGGGATTTATTGGATAAATAAAGGGGAGGTGTGAGAGAGAGAATGGGAAATGACTCCTGGCATGGGAGCCTGAGTGATTGGGAGAATGGTAGGGCCCTCAGCAGTAAGAGGGGAAGGTTTGAGAAAAAGATGATTGGGTTCAGTTTTGGCCATGTTGAGTTTAGGATGTCTACAGAACATCTGTTTTTGAGATGTCCAAGCAGCATTTGGAAACATGAGACTGGAGGTCAAGAGAGAAGTTAGTTCAGTGCTGAGGAATAGTTCACATTTATAGAGTACTTTACCATTTACAAAGTCCCTTATATTTATTTGGGCCTCATGAGTGCTCTTTGGAGCTGAGGAAAGGAAACTTAGATTCATAGATACTAAGTTTCTTGCTTAATGTCATTAAACAAATTGTGTTGTTAGCAGGACTAGAACCCACATTTCTAATTCCATTGTGATTTCCATGATATCACAATGACTCTCCATAGTAGTTATATAAGTACCAGCAACATGGTATTAGAAAGCCCAAGAGATACCAGGAAGGTTTATGTTTCCTAATCTCAGTTTCCTAGTTATAAAAATTGTCACATAGTTCCATAGTAGTTTTTAATGGAGAGGTGGATAATTTGAATCTTAAAACCTACACCTGGAAAACCCAGTTGTGTATTCCAAATCCTGTAATTATGTGTATATAGAAAGAAATCTTCTGCAGATTTCCTAAATTTTCCAGTTCCTTTTATCATAGGATTAATAATCCTTTTAGCAAGACCTTTTAGTGACCCGATAGAAATGTTAATGTTTCTTTAATGGATTATGGACCTAGAAACTTCAGCTCTCTTCAAGCCCTTAAGAGCCTTTAAAGTCTTCTTTCCTTTCTTCTTCTTAAGAGATAAAGACTTGGGGTGGCAAGGTGGTGCAGTGAATAGAGCACCGGCCCTGGAATCTGGAGGACCGTAGTTCAAATCTGGCCTTATATACTTAACACAGAAACTAGCCATATGACCTTGGGCAAGTCACTTAACCCCAACTGCCCTACCTTCCCCCCTCCAAGAAAAGCAAAAAAAAAAAGAAGAGAGACAAACATTTTACATGATTCTACACTGTTGTAGAATGGCTCCTGTGATGGATGAGCTGTACTAGGCCAATTGTACAGCCTCTCTCTACCTCAGAAGGGTAATAAACTTACATCAGTTTACTGTTCCTCTCCTTTGCTGATGGTTGGAAAAGGGAACTTGTATTCTGCTTACCTGAACCTGGCAGAGAACTGAATGCATTACAGACTTCTCTGAACAACCCGTTTAGAGTCTGTAGCATTCTAATGCCTCCAGGAGTACAGTTGGAGGCTGCTTGTATTATTCTCTCCAGAAGCATCAGGGCCAAGAATAAAAGTTGGCCTCTACCTGATAACATAGCAAGGTAGCTTCCTAACCATGTAGGGTCTTCCTATCTCCTGGTATCTGAGGATACAGTGTGTGTGCCCAACTTTGCCCTCCTTTTTTCCCTTGTTCCCTCTCTGGGACTCTAGTTTATTTCCTCTCAGAAGCCTCCCTTAAGTGGATGCTGCTTGAGTAACCAAACACTGATTGGTGTCTCCAAAGGGTGAACAAGGAGCTTTTCTTCCTATTGTTTATGTGCAGGTGTCCCTGTAAACCCCACAAGTAGTACAATTAGAAAGATCCAAGTGTTTGGAAACTCGATCTGGGAAAATATCTCTGCCTTTATCCTTGCAGGCTAGAATGGTGAGCCTAGGCTGGTCTTTGGGAAGTCAAAAAGCTTTTTCTGTATTTGGGGAGGTGAGAAGATTGGATTTTCACATTTTATCTCCAAACCACAATGCCTGGGAAAATAATGAACAAAGAATTTCTCCTTTTAAAATATCAAAGTGGGGGTGTCTAGGTGGCAGTGAATAGAGCCCTGGAGTCAGAAGGACCTGAGTTCAAATTTGCCCTCAGACACTTACTAGCCGTGTATGACCTTGTGCAAGTCACTTAACTCCAATTGCCCCTCCAAAAAAAAAAAAGTAAAATATCAAAGGAGGGGCAGCTAGGTGGAACATTAGAGAGAGCACAGGCCCTAGAGTCAGGAGGACCTGCGTCCAAATCCTGCCACATATACTTGACACTAGCTATGTGACCCTGGGCAAGTCGTTTAACCCCAATTGCTTTGCCAAAAAAAAAAATTAAATTAAAAAATAAAATAAAATATCAAAGGTATATTTGAAAGGAGATGATGTAGGTCACCCAATCAACAGTAAACAGGTATTTATTAAACTTACTATATATTTACTATGTTCTAGACATTGTAATATATGCTTGAGATACAAAAACAAAAATTTTAAAACAGTCTCTGTTCTCAAAGAGCTCCTGTTCTAATAGGAGAGATAACATGTAAATAACTAGTTACATACAAGAGATATACAGAGGAATGGCTAAACAAATTATGGTACATGGATATAATGGAATATTACTGTGCTGTCAGAAATGACAAATGGGATGAATTCAGAGAAGCATGGAAAGATCTATATGAACTGATTAGGTGTTAAGTAAGTAGAACCAAGAAAACAATATATGCAACAATTATATGATTCAAATGGAAAGAACAACTACATGCCAAAAAAACAAAATGGATGTAAAGGCCAAGCAAGACTTGAATGGGGAGATATGAGAAGACATCATCAACACACCCCATGGTAGAGGTGGGAAGTCCACACATGTTTATCCATTGCACCTGTTTGGGGACTTTTTCAATGTAGCAATCAGTTGTACTGACTTTTTTTCCTCTTTAAAAAATATTTTTATGGCTATAATACCAAATGCTAGATATGTGGCTAAATGGCTCTCTGGGAGACAAGGAGAAGGGATACTGGGGAAAGCTATGTTGATGTAAGAAGTAGAAAATATCAATAAAAAATTATTTTAAAAAAAGATAAACTGAGTAGAATGGAAGGTAATCTGAAAAGGGAGACATTGGGAGGTACAGGGACCATAAAAAGCTTCTTTGTAGGTAATTAGCTTCAAATTGAGTCTTGCCAGGGAGTCTAGTAGGACGAGTGGAGAAGGGACAGCATTCCAGGCATGAGAGATAACCAGTGAAAAGGCACTAAAACAGAGGATGAGAGTATGTTGTGCAAGGAACAGTAAGAAGGTGACCCACCAGAAAGTTATTGCAATAGTCGAGTTGTAAGGTAATGAGAGTATGCACCAAGATGGTGGCTAGGTAAGTGGAGAGAAGGGGACTCCTACAAGAAATGTTCCTTCCTTCATTTCCCCACCCAGCTACATTTTCTTTTGATTTCTAACAGGTACTTAGCACCTAGTTTGAAATTAATTAGATTAAGCCTCTGTTAAGGAACAAAAGGTATGAACCCCTGTTGCTGATGTAACAGGAAGGGGCAGAAAAGGGAGGAGCTAATAGGTATATAAGGAGAAGCTCTAGCTGGAATTTCAAATCTTCTTGGACCCAGGTTCTGGAGGCTAAGGAAGAGAGGCCTAGGCTGGAGAGAATAATTTTTATTTTGAGAACCTGGATGAAGTGATTTTCATTCTGGGAAACAGCTGAAACCTCTGTTGAGTCCAAGGGCCAGCTGGAGATGCTGAGAAGCTGTTGAAGAGCTACTGAGTCTCAGGGCCAGCTGGAGCTGCTGAGGATTTCCAAGGACCAGTCAGAGTTGCAGAAGACTGAGGAAGCATGACTGTAGTGCCGGTATTTTGTCTGTTTGTGGCTTTATTAAGCCTTGACTTCCCTGGGAACAGAGACTGTGGAGGATTTAAGGTGGACTGGACACTGTGAGCTTCAGTGAGGGACAGGAACTGCACAGAGAGCTGGTCAAGGAGCTGAGAGCTGTCTGCCTTTGAATCCAGGTGCCAGTTTGGTGAATCCAGGTAGGATCTGGGACTGTGGAAGGGGATCCAGGGAATCTGAGAGACTACCCCAAGTCAAGCTGAAAGAAGACTTCACTTGGATACTGCGTACTGACTGAGAAGATTATGATTTACTTGTGACTGAGGGTGGAGGGCCTGTGTATTTTCTGATGATTGACTAGTGAATGATGGTTGAATAGTGACTGATTTGTAACTAAGTGGGCCCCATGAGTGGAGAACTTTGACTTTAGTATTTTGTGACCCTTACTCCTTAAGGATGATTGAATGATTGAGTTACAGAGTGATTGACTAAATCAGCAGTTCTCAACCTGTGGGTTATGTTCGATTTGTAACAATGAAAATGCATCCTGCGTATCAGATATTTACATTATGATTCGTAACAGTAGTAAAATTATAGTTATGAAGTAGCAACAAAAAATAATTTTATGGTTGGGGGTCACCACAACATGAGGAGCCGTATTAAAGGGTCGCAGCATTAGGAAGGTTGAGAACCACTGGACTAAATGATTGTACTTTGTTCCTAACTATGTGACCATTTTTAGTGATAAGTTGTAACCTTGTGAATGACGTACCTTGATTTTCTGTGAATGTTTTTGCTCTGATTTGTTGTTGAATAAATAGACTGTTCACTATACTGCGTCATCAGAACCTTGAAAAGCTGCTCACGGTAGCATCCTTCTGGAAAGCTGCTTGTGCGTGGCATTACAGACGACTGCATTAGTCCTGTTACTCATGTCGCATCACTGCCTTCTGCCCTCGGGGTCCCTCTGATGGGAGGGTAGAGTGAAGAAATCCCCATGTGAGGAAAGAGCCCAGGCCAGGCAGCTCTTCGTTTCTCACCAGGATGTGCTTCTTTGGACTCCTCCAGCTTTGCCCCCGTGTGTGCCTCGTTGAATTTTACCGACTGCAGGAATGTTTGTCGTCTTTTAAAATTTAGCATCATTTGCCTAAATTCCTTGATCCATTGTGCCGTCTGCCCGTTCCAGAGCCAGCTTTTAGAAATCACGGCCGCCAGTATTTACAAATACCATTCTTTGAAGTCTCTCATTTAGCCCTTTCCATAATTTCTCAGTTAGTCATCACTCTAGCCTTTCCCATAACTTCCTAGTTAATCAGCAACCTACCTCATTGTAGGGGTATTAGAAGAGAATATGAAATTAAATTACCTTAAAGACCTCAATCCTGAAACCACTGAATGTGGATGAAATTCAGTGAACATAGAATATTGAGGGCCCTGAATCACCATCACCCAGTTTCTCATACTTCTCATTTTGACTACATATCTCTCAACAGTTTAAGCCCAGTTGGAAATAGGATGGGTGTGGGCTTTTATTTTTTTAAAGTATTTATGTATTAACAAGTAAAAGGGTGTGGGTTTAATTAATGGCACTTCTCCATAACATAGCAAGTTATGTAGCAAAATACACAGACACTAAAGCTATATAATTATTTTAGTTCAACCACACCCCCCCCATCCTGCCACTTGAAAAGTACTTATACAATGGAATGATTACACTGTATCATCATTTTTCTTTTTTTTCCATAAAGAACACTAATTTCGTTTTTATTACATTGCTTAGCAATCATAGTTAGACTCCAGAAATTCTCTTTTTCCTTCCCATGAAAATAAATCAGAAATAAGTCAGTACTTGTTGAAGGGCAGAGTAAAGGCACATATGCCTTAAGTATCCAGAATCCTTTTTTTCACAGAATGGATTATTTTTTATTTCATTCTTTTCCTTCTTCAAAATCTCTGTTAACATGGGTGACGGTAGGGTGCAGTGGAATTAGTGCTCTGAAATTTCAGTCAGAGGAATTAGTTTAGAATCCAGGCTCTGCTTTTTATTACCTGTGTGACCTTGGGCAAATCCCTGAACTTCTTTGGGCTTTAATTTCCTCAGCTGTAAAGTGAGGAAGGACTCTTGTAGCTCTAGATTTGATCCAGTGTGAGCTACTGTGGCTTTGGCGGATATATGATGTCATTGATGGCTCCTTCTAATGATGTATTTTGGCACCTCATCTATACCTTTTCATCCAGTGTAGCTTTTGTCCCTGTCCTCAAGGTCAACCCCTCTTGTTGGGGGCCTTCTTCTAGTTCTCTTAACATCATGTGCATGGTTAATCCATCTCCAGCTCGAATCATATTTTTTTCTGATAATATGCTTTATGCTTCTCCTCTGGTGTAATTTGTCTCTAGCAATGTATTACCTCCTACTCGTGCCCATGATATGCCTCTCCAGTACCTTTTTGATGACTCTCAACTTGTATTCTAAGGAGACTGCAGTAATCAGTGACTTTAGACCATATAACATCAGCACAAGAAAACTGTGTAAAAAAGAATGGACTTTGTTTTGGGGGAAAGCTTGGGACTATCAAAAGCACTCCTCAGTTTTTTTAAAGGAAATCCAATCTATCTCTTCTTCCTCAGTTTTGGGTCTAGCTCATTGTCCATATGAAGTATCCATCCAAGATGTACTTATTAATGAGCCAGTTCTTTTGGTTTTCCATCCAAATTCATGTCATAGTCTGGCATTCTTCAAATACTTTTTTAAAATGATAGGTAAGCCAGGCTGACTTCTTTTAAGTTCAGTATGGGAGACAATGTACTACAGAAAAAGAACACTGAATTTATAGTCATAGGACCTAAGTTAGAAACCTCATACTCTTTGCATCTTACTACTTTGTTTGACCTTGGACAAGTCACTCAACTTCTCTGACCTCCATTTGCCTCATTTACAAAATTAGAGTGTTGGAGTAAACTTTCTCTAAGGTCCCTACCACCTCTAGATTTCGATTCTCTTGTGGTTATGACTTTCATTCAGGAGGCTGTGCAGTATTCCCATACTTGATACAATCCATAGAATGTTATCCATATGCAGGAGCATCTAGATGATCTCATCATCCATAAAGAATCCTTCCATAAGAACTTTGTACTGGGCATCCTACCTGAGGGTTGTCAACATGTCTGGTGAGCATGTGTCCCTGTTTTATGCCTCACACAATATTAATAATCAGAGGTTCATCTAATAGAGTTTTCTCTATTACATTATATCTATCAAGGAATCTTATATGATTTTGACATGTGCATGGGAAATGCCTTATTGAACAATAACCTTTAAAATGGTGTTTCATTTTTACCAAATCGAATGCTTCTTAAAAATAATAAGCAATAAGCTCTACATATTGTGGAAATCTTGTATTCTCTTATACCTTCAGGCCAGTTGTGTTACCAATAAGTAGTCTTTTTCAACTGAAATCATCTTATTTGTATTTGGACCTGAAAAGATATGTAGCAGTAAGAACAACTGTTTTTTAGTTAAGTAGTTTTGTCCAAAAGTAGATTTTGTATTTTCTCCAGAGCCTAGCACAGTGCTCTTCACACAGCAGAGGCTTAATAAATGTTTATTGAATGAAGAAGCAAATGAGTGAAAATGTGCTGTATTCTACATTCAAACAGAAATTGTTTCTTTAATCATCTATTGACATTCATCTTGGTTTTATACATCACATGCATTGCATGCAGTTTGACTTTTATAATGATGCCCTTTGAGGAAAGGGAATGGTTTCATTGGAATATTAAGTCTGTCAAAAAACAGTATAACATATCTGTGTCTCTATATAGTGACAGCTTTTAGTTATTGTAATATTGACTCATTCCTTGAATTATGTCTACATATTCAGTTTTGAGTTTCTTTCGGGTGGTATACTTTGTGGGAAATAAATTTCCTCTTCTCTCTGAGTTTGATACAAGAGTATTGCAAGTTAAAATGAAAGATTTAGACAAAATGATCCCTAAGGGCCCTTCTAGCTCTGAAGTTTAGTTCTCTGGATCGAGATTGGTTCTCAAAGAACCATCATGGATCCCAGCTTAGCCCTGGCTTTATTGGCTTTAGTGATTATCCTCTGGGCACAGACTTTCTCTTGTCATCTTCCTGAATTTTTTATTAATTTTTTTTCATCTTAATTTTTTCTTAATATTCTCTGTTAAAGATGTTATTTGTATGTAGCTAATAAATTTGATGTTGGATTTATTTACCTAGAGAATGCAAGTGACAGTCACATATGACACAAGTAGACATCTTCTTTCTCCTCACTACTTTGTGGCCCAAACTATTATTCCTGGCAGAATTCTTGCCTACAGGGTCTTAAGAGAATGGATTTTTCCCAAAGTCCACTTAGCTCTTTCTCTTTGACAAAGAAATTGGTAGTTATTTTCCCTGAATCACTATCTCCATGAGGACTCTTATATACTACATGAAGCATAGATAGTCTCTACCTATGTAGTTTGGTAAGTTTGTACAACTTTGTTAATTCTTCATTGAAGGCAATTGTCAACATGTTATGAGAAGTTCTCTGCCCAGCCATGGAAAGTGTGATTGAAGAACTCTTTGCAAGTTATCCTGTTGTGTTAGAGGTAGAAGGTCAGAGACCAAAACTATTTAGCTTCAGTGTAAGTGGCTTATGTTAAAAGCCATTAACCAACAACTGCAGAACATTCCATTGTGTGACTTGTGCTATAGTTTTCTGTTTTCTAAAACCCATATATAGTCCTTTTTGTACAGCATAACCTTCTAGGAAGGTCATTAATCCAGTTTGTAAATGGATTACTTTGTTCTTTTTCGTTGTTTCTTAAAAAGCTATTACTGAATTGATAGGAGTCAGTGAAGTAGTTTTGTTCTTTTATGTATTTTTTCTTTTTTTGCTATTATCACCTTTACCTAGAAGGCTTAATTTTATTTTATTTGTGCTCCCTCTAGGTCGCTCACAACCCTGGGATTGGTTATATCATCCCTGGCTGACCAAGCAGCTGGAAAGGGTAAAAACAAATTCGTGCCTTACCGGGACTCAGTCCTTACCTGGCTTCTCAAGGTAATGTTTGATTGTACACGTTCTTCCATTTCACGTTTGCTAAGGAGATAGTATGGCATAAAATCCAGGAATGCCTGGGTTCAAGTGTTGCCTCTGACACATACTGATTCATGTGACCCTGTATAAGTTACTTAACGTGTCATTCATTGTCCCATGTGTCTCACTAAGATTATAATTGGAAAAATAGGTATTAGTTTTCAGTAGTCAATGAAATTTCCTCCTGGAAGTTGTCTCTACCAATGAAATCCTAGATCTGGTTAAAAAAAAAAATGAGGACATTTCTCGAGTGTTTTGGAAACTACCCTGGAAAAGGAGTCAAGAGGCCTACTTTCTGTTCCTATTTTATCATTAAGTTGCTGGGTAATCTTACAAAATGACTTCATCTTTTTGGATCTCAGCTTAATTATTTGTAAAATGTATTAGAATGGATAAACTCTCAAGGTCCTTCCATGACAGGTTATCTTTAATTTTGTCAGTACTGGTACTCCCTCCAGTAACTGAGACGGTAACCCTTCTATAATTGTCTTCAAGAGTTATGTGCTATGGCACAGAAACTTATGATCTTGCAACCAAACTATTGCTGAATATCTCCAGATCCACCTAGGCTGGTCCTCAGCTGATGGACATTCAGTCAGTCCCTGGGCCTTCTTTCCAAATTGACAGGATCTACAGTTAGGCGGCACAGTGGATGGAACACTAGGCTTGAAATCAGGAAGTCCATCTTCCTGAGTTCAAATCTGGCCTCAGACACTTACTGACTGTGTGACCCTGGGCAAGTCACTTAACCCTATTTACCTCAGTTTCCTCATCTGTAAAATAAGGAGAAGGAAATGGCAAACCACTCCAGTATCTTTGCCAGGAACACTCCAAATGGGGTCACCAAGAGTTGGAAACAAATGAATAGCAGGAGCACAGCTTACACTTTGTTAGCCTAACCTTAGGGAGCCCAGGGTCACTTCCAGACCACAATGAGAAATTGGAGTAACACTTTAATGAAGTTCTTCTCACATACTGTGCTCTGAAAAAAGTGTGCATATCAGTTACAGACAACACCCACAATGTACTTTTGTTGATTTCTGGTCATTTAAGAAGACATTCTTTTTATAACATATTCCCTGTTTTGCTTTTTTCTTTCCTTTGATTGGCATGATTCATTTTAGGAAAGCATAATAACAGGCAGCATTCCTTCAGAGCCATTTGGCATAGTGAAGAGAGTAGTCTGAAGACCTGGGTACATTTTAACTTCTGACTCTCAGTTTCCCCATCTGTAAAACAGATAATTCTTTCATTACTCATAGAGTTGGTATGAGAAAAGTGCTTTGTAACTATAAAATGTTATATAAATGTGAATCTTTATTACTGTACACAGAGATCAGATTACATCATGTTTATAGAAGTTATTTGTGAACTATACAGAGAAATCATAGCATTTTTTTCTTGTCACCTTCATGTAGAATGAAATCATATTTCTATTTAAAACAAGTTTTAATGTTCTACTCTGCAGCAGTTTCCTAGTATAGTTATATTGGTGACCATTTGCTGAAGGAGAACTTTCTTCTTCAGTCTCCTATAGGTTACTTATTTCTCCATCCTCTACTATGACATCTGTGAGCGCAGTAACTGATAGGCTGGTTATAGACAAGCCTATTTTTTTTTTTAACCTGTATTAAACTTTTACTCTTCTTAGGTTATCCTGAGTTTAGGGGCTCTTCACTCTTAGGAAGAGAGTTTACACTAATTCTTTTTTTTTAATTTACTAATTACATGTTATACAAAAAGATATGAATTTGTTATTCTTGTTATGTTCCTGGAACTCTGTATGATATGTTTTACAGGACAACTTGGGAGGCAATAGTCAAACCTCCATGATAGCCACCATTAGCCCAGCAGCAGACAATTATGAAGAGACACTCTCTACATTAAGATACGCAGACAGAGCCAAAAGAATAGTCAATCATGCTGTGGTCAATGAAGATCCTAATGCAAGAGTCATCAGAGAACTACGAGAGGAAGTGGAGAAACTGAAAGAGCAGCTATCCCAGGCTGAGGTAGAAAATACTATCCTAATGCATGTTTTTGTTTAAATTATATGTTACTTTGCTCTTTTCAAAGTACTCTCACTTTCTCATTATATATAATCAAAAAGCCTAGATTCAAGTCATGGCTTGCCATTAACTAACTGGGTGATCTTGACTAAGTCATGTACCCTCTGAGAGCCTTAGTTTCCTTATTTGTAGGATGAGAATAACAGTTTCTTCTCCACTTACCTGTTAAGAGTGTTGTCAGGATCAAATGAAAATTTTATTCAACAAGCATTCATCAAGTATAAGGCATTTTGCTAGGCCGTGGATATGTTCACCATTTTCATAGCTAATTGTTGACAGAGAACAAAACTGACTGTTTTACATTTCATCACTTCTGCCTGATCCTGCCCATCTTTTAGCGAGGGCTATGTTAAGCAATGAAACAGTCCAAACGGAGACAAAAGGAGGTAGGGGAAGATGCAGGATGGAGAAGAAAGTGGCCTTTATATGCTCCTGGTTGAAGGAATCAGTTCCAGAATCATTAGGAACTGGTCGTGATGGATACAACTAGGAAGCAATGAGACTGACTCTCCAAGTCATATATGTATATTTGTGAAAATACTTTGAGCACTCTAGGAGAAAGAAGATATTAAAATGCAAGATGTTGCTAATATTGCCTTTAATGTCATGGGAAGAAGTCATTCTTTGTGCTAGACAAGTGCATTTTGCTAGGTTGAAAAAATGTCCAAGAAAATCTTTGATTTTATGATTTGTTCCATTTACTTTGTGTTTATCTTTGGAGCACATGAGTGTGGGTTTGCTGATTAGAAGCATGTATGGCTGGATGCTATTGAGTGATGAGAGAATAGCAATAAAAGTTCCTTGGACCCTGATTTCTTGAGTATTTGTAGCACAGTAGTCTTCCCAGTGGAGTTCAATGAAGGGCTCTTTTGTTTCTGTTAAACAACTAAATTATAAAAAAAGCGCTTTTGGTTTTCTGTCCTTGCAAATGCTTTTAATGTAAAATCATCCATTTAGAAAGCAATTAAGCAGTCCTCTTCTGTGTGTTTGGGATTTATTTACTTTTTTAAATGTATCAAACATAATTTTATTATTGCAGTTAGCAAGAGTGGAAAATGTGTCAGGAAAATCACAATCCTGAACAGACTTTGTAGATCTTCCCAGCTGTAGGAAAAAAAAGTTAAATTATTCTGGAATTTGTTTGCGGATGAAATTTCTAGTTGTTTTATCCTTTTCTTTGAATCTGTGCTATGGTCAGTCAGAGTCTCAGCTGAAAATGCCTAACTTGTTTTGCCAAAGCTGGCAGACCTGCCAGATTCCTGGAGTAAAATCTGAGGGTAGAAAATGGAAGACACTCTATTGTTAGCCCACTTAAAATGTGCTTGTCTTTCTGCATCCAAAATTAGATGTCCCAAGTGTGTTCCTAGTGCCATTGATGTTACCAGTATCTCTGAAGGAATTTACCCATCCTTATTAAGCGACTGGGACTGAGGTGCACTTGGATTAGCCTCTAAATCTGAGACACTTCATTTAGTTGTTTTTCTTCCTAACCCTATGGTCTTTGCTGTTGGCTGCCCTTTTTACTCTGTAGAGTCATGTTACTGCAGGGTGTCAGAAAGCATATTGCTGTCAAATGAAATGAAACATTTTAAAAAGAAAAACTTGCATCTGTCTAGCTCCAGTCCCCTTGGGTATTCTCCTTGAACAAATTCAGAGGCAAATTACTGCCGTTTTCACCAGATGTCCTGCTTCCAAGTGAGTAATAAATTGCCTAAATTGATTGCCAACAGTAAAGAAAAGTAATAATAAAGGGCCCAGATTGTATTCTGCAAATAAATTAGGAGAAATTTCATCTTTTCTAGTAGGTTAATTTAATTGAAATGCCTTCATTGGTGACATATGGTGATGTCTGTCATCAGTGGAAAAAAGTAACATTGATTAAGTGACCTTTTTGCTACTGGTTTCTTTGTTAGTTGTAGAGAAGAGTTTTAAAAATAGTTTTTCCTAGTATTTGCAGATCCTATACATGATTGCACACCACCATGGGGGGGGGGGGAAGGGAGGGGAGAAAATCTGAAACTCAAGTGATTATGGAACTGAATCTTGTAAATTAAAAGTAAATAAGTAAATAAAAAAAATTTTAAAAAAAATAGTTTTTCCTGATATTGAAAATAAGCACAAGAATAAGTATAGCATTTATATTAAACTCATTACTGTTCCTGAGGCTGCCCCCCTTAAAAGAATCAAGAAAATATTGATTATACCATCCATGTAAGAAATTATATCTCATGTGGTTAAATTACCACCCACGTACTGTTGGTCATCGCCCTGAAAAAGACCATCTTTTTACTTAATACAAAATGATGGGAAGAGGATTTAGCAAATAAAATGTTGGGATGTTTTGTTTTTTACTTCTTAAGGCTATGAAGGCTCCAGAACTGAAGGAAAAATTAGAAGAATCTGAAAAGCTAATAAAAGAACTAACTGTAACGTGGGAGGAGAAACTAAGAAAAACTGAAGAAATTGCCCAGGTAGCTTGATATGGAATATTGTGATTCTTGTGTCTTTATTGCTTGGAATATGTTATCACTAAAAAGTATTAAAAGGCACATTTTTACTTAAGACTCAGTTGAATATATAAAAAAAGTAGTTTAGACACTTATGCCTGGTTTCTTATGCCTGATATTTTGTTCTTTTATTATTTATTTGAACTGTATGCTTATGTTTTTATATTTACTAATGTGGTTAGGAGCCAGCAAAAGGTGTATGAGCATATTTAGAACTATCTGAAAAGCTAATATATTTAAACAAAGGTCTACTCTGTAGCTTCAGAAAATATAGCAAAATGCAAAACTGGGTAGTTTAAATTTGAATTATGCTGTTAGCAGGATAATCCCAACATATAGCATTAACACAGTTTTTACTGCTTCAGGTGATGAAACAATAATATGTGCAAAGTGCTTTGGAAATTTTAAAGTACTATTATAAATTTAGAAGCTGCTATTATGATTCTGATTTTGTGAGCTTATGAAGAAATGGAATTTGACAAGTTTCCCTTGAAGAATTCAAGAAAGATAGATATCACCAAGGGCTAAATTTCCGTTTTATCTGTAGAAAGGCACTTAAAGATGTACACTTTCACAGACATTTTTCAGTCACATTGATGCTTAGGCATCTGACCACACCAATCAATTAGAGTATAAAGGAGTATCTGGGATCTAGTCCAATCTTTACTTTCTTATGTTTCTAATAGATGTGTCTATGTGATGGCTTTGTACTCAGCAAGAATGACTTAAACTTTTCATTTGCACATCTTGTTACTAAGGCAACAAACTGGATGAGTTACTGACTTTTGTCTGGTTTTGTCCACAGGAGAGGCAAAGGCAGCTTGAAAGTATGGGAATTTCCCTTGAGACTTCTGGCATCAAGGTGGGGGATGACAAATGCTATTTAGTGAATCTGAATGCTGACCCTGCTCTCAATGAACTTCTTGTCTATTATTTAAAGGTAGGAAGACATATATAAATCTAAATTCCTGACTCATCCATGTGGAAGGCCCTGTCCTCCTTGCATCTCTTGCCCTATTTTGGCATTAGTTTAGCCTTCATTTAATTAAAAGCATTAATAATACAATGAATTCTAAAATTATTCCTTCTGTAGGAATTGTATTGTCATGAGCCTTCATTCATTAATTCATTCTTCAAGTGTTTACTTATTAAGTGGTCAAGACACAGTACTACGCAACATATCTTTGAGACAATTATTTCCTGACTATACTTTGTTGAATTAACTTAATAAGAAAAAAGATAATGATTTTTAAAAATGTCATTTCCATTTTGATGAAATACCTTAGAATCCCTGTGGGCTGTGGCTTAAAATAATGAAATTTTAAGCTATAAATGTTCCATAAACAAAGCAAAAAACCTAGAATCTTACAGCTTTTGGCTTCCTTTCTGGCAATCTTAACATAAACTCAGAGAAGAGACTCATTTTTCTTCTTCTGGATATGACGTTTGGGCTCATGTCCTCATGAGCTCAGGATTGAAATTACGAATTGCATCCAGTCACTACTCTTGTCACAGGGGCTCATGAGTAAGCCACTAAATGTTTCCCCTATAGTTCAGTGTAAAAGGAGCCCCTTTCTGTTTATTGGACTGCTCCAGGGCCTGCTAGGAAAAGAAACCATTGGGATATCTTCCCTGTGCCAAGAACCCTCCCCTTTCTCATCATCTCCTGGTTTTCCTAGCTTCCTTCAGGTCTCAGCTAAAGTTCCATATTCTACAGGCTTTCCCTATTCTCCTTAATCTTTGTACCTTCACTCTTGATATCACCTCTGTATTATCTTGTTTGTACATAACTCTGTGTATGTGTGTATGTGTATGTGTGTGTTACATAGTTGTCTCACCCATTAGACTGAAGTTCTTGAGAACGGGTACTGTTCACTTGTCACAATGCTGGCATATGGTAATCATTATGATAAATGAGATGATATTTGTAAAGCGCTTACTTAGCACAGTGCCTGATATGTAATAGGTGCAATATGAATGCTTATTCTCTTCCTTCCTCCCTTAATAAATAAATGCATGTTGCTTTGACTGGTTTCACACGTAGGATGGCAGAGTGACTCTTCTTTCTACCCCTCCTCATTTGAGAGGTTAGACAACCTGAGTGTTAATGATACAAATGTCTCTCAAATGTATGAGAAAAGTTTAGAAACTACAAGAGTAGTGGAGACCATGCTAGATGCAAATCAAAGAGATAACTTCTATTGTTGTTCGGTCATTTTCTGTCATGTCTGACTCTTCATGACTCCATTTGGGGTTTTCTTGGCAGACATACTAGAGTGGTTTACTATTTCCTTCTCTGGCTCATTTTATAGATGGGGAAACTGAGGCAAACATGGTGAAGTGACTTGCCCAGGGTCACACAGCTAGTAAGTGTCTGAGGCCAGATTTGAACTCAGGAAGAGGAGTCTTCTAACTCCAGATCCAGTACTCTATCCACTGTGTCACCTCACTTCCCATAATAGTCTCTATAGCTTTTTCCTTTTTCTCTCCTCATGTTGGGCATAGATATTGTCTGCATTATTCTGGTGTTACACAGAGATCTATGAAAGAAAAGTGAGCCCTTTCTGAAAATTTTGTTTGCTGAGACCAAAAGTTAAACTTAGCCTAGCCTACTAACACTTTGGAGGGCTTATTATTACAGCTCTGAATCAATAGTACTTACTTGTAGCATTATAGAAAGACAAGGCTGTAGTTTTTTTCATTCTCAGCTTGAAGGAAGGGAGGACACATATGTTTGTTAAGTGCCTACTATGTGCCAGACACTGTGTGAAGCACTTTATAAATATCTCATTTGATTCTTATGACATCCCTGATATCTCCAGTTTGCAACTGAGGAAACTGTTTCTAACAAAGATTAAGTGACTTGCTGAGGGTCACATAGCTAATAAGTGTCCAAGACTGGATTTGAACACAGGTCTTTCTGAGTCAAGACCCAGTGCTTCATCCACTGTGGCATCTGGCTTGAGAAATAAATGAGAAGGAACAGCGATGGTCTCTGAAGATGAGTCCTCTTTGAGTTGAGAGTCATAACAATCACCTCCTCCTGCCTCCAAAATTGTTTCCTTTCAATTCTTTTTCTAATAGTTACCAAATTAATTTTGCTAAAACACTATGGCCATATCAATCCACTAAAAAATTTCAGTTGGATAAAATATAATCTTCTCAGCTTGACATTGAAAATTCTTTTTAATAAGGTTCCTACCTACCTTTCCAATCTTATTTCCTGTTACTCTCTATCATGCATTCTCTGCCCCAATCAATATAGCCCTATTTGCTGTTTTCCAAGTAAAACTATCCCTCTCTTACTTCCCTGACTTTACATAAGTGGTTTATCCTCACTGCCTCCTTCCAGGCTGGAACGTACCCCTTCCTTACCTCTGCCTCTTAAAATCCTTAACCTACTTCAAATCACAGTTCATGTGCCACCTTCTACATGAAACCTTTCCCAGTCCCTCTAGTTATTAGCAATCTCTCCATCTTGAAATCCAAATTTCATATCATTGTATTTACTTTTCTTGTAGAAATGTTGTCTTCAGTGGTGGTTAGATGGTGCAGTGAGTGGAGTCAGGAGGACCTGAGTTCAAATGCAGCCTCAGACACTTAACCCCAATTGCCCTGCCTTCCCCCCTCAAAAAAAAAAAAAAGAGAAATGTATTCTCCCTAATAAAATTGGAATTTCTGGAGAGTATGAACCATTTCATTTTTTGGTTTCTTCTCTACTTAGTTCATTATATTGCATATATCAAGTACTCAATAAATGCTATTTGAATTGAATTGTAATGAACTGAATTGCACCATCAATTCAACAGACAAGTGTCTACTCTATGCCTGCTCCTGAGTGAGGTGATGGAAACACAGGACAAAAACTAAACACCCCTGTCCTCAAAGAGATTACATTCTATTGGTGGTAAACAACACATATACAGGAAGTCAATATAGAATATGTATGCAGCAAATACAAAATAATTTTCTGGGAAAAGTCCACTAGGAACTAAGGTATCATGATAGGCTCCATGTATGAGATGCTTCTTGAGCTGAGTCTTAAAGGAAGCTAATGATTCTGCAAAGCAGAGGTGAGAAAGGGAGTCCATTTCAGCCACAAGGGGAAGCCTATACAATGGTAGAAGCACTGAAGATGGAGTATTATATACAGAGGACAGCAAGGAATCCAGTTTAGCTGGAATGTAGAGAGTGTGAAGGAAAGTAATGTGAACTAAGCCTGGAAAGGTAGGTTAGAACCAGATTATGATGAACTTTAAATGTCAAATTTAAGAGTATGTGTTTTCTTCTAGAAGCAAAAGAAAGCCACTGGAGCTTACTGACCAAGGGGCTTGGAGAATATTACTTTGGAATCTTTGTGGAGGAAGGATTAGATAGGGGAGACATAGGTGGCAAGGAGACCAAGTAGGAACTACTGCAATAGTGCAAATGAGAAGTGATGAGAACCTGAACTAGCACCTTTGCTCTGTGAGTGAAGAGAAGGGGATGGATACAAGAAATATTGTATGTAAGACTTAGCAATGATTGGTTATCTTGGATGAGGGAGAATGAGGAATTGAAGAGGAAATAAATGGGGAATTTAGGAAGAGGTGGTGATTCGGGACCAAAGATAATGGGTTCTGCTTTCAAGATAATAGAATTTGAGATACCCATGAGACATTCATTTGGGAATATCTAATATAGATATTATATTATCTATGTAATGGATAGATAATATATCTGGAGAGGCAGGACTGGAGATCAGCAAAAAGATAAAGACTAGTTTAATAGATTGGGGGAATCCTCTGCATAGTGATGCTAGTCAAATCTATGGGCATTGATGAGGTCATATAAAGAGAGTATCAAGAAAGAAAAGAAAAGGACCCTAGAATACACCCGTAGTTGGAAGGACATGGATGGTGATCTAGCAAATGAAACAGGAGGAGTGACCAGACATATAGGAGGAGAACCAGGAGAGAGCAGTGTCACAAAAACCAAGGGAGAAGACAGTATCCAGGAAGGAGGAAAGGGAGTGGTCAGCTACCATATGCTTAAGTATACCTTAGTAGTATAGTGTACTGTATACTTCCAATGCCTTTATAAATAATACTGATAAAGGAACCTTAGGTATTTATATCATGCTATAATTTAATACATTATGACTTCATATGACTCATTTTAAATTGGTTGGTCAGCATTGACAAAAGACTTTAACTTACATAAATTTACAACTTTAATGTACTATTAACATAAAGTATTTATTTGATTTTAGTGCCCACAAAACCTGACATCTGGAATCTGCTTCATTTAGTTATACTTATATACATTCAGAAAAGTTGGGATGCCTTGTAATTTGTAAGATATTGGTAGAGGTGACTTGCGGTATCTTTAATAATCTCTTACCAGGATCACACCAGAGTTGGTGCAGATACCTCTCAGGATATACAACTCTTTGGCATAGGAATTCAGCCTGAGCACTGTGAGATTGACATTGCACCAGATGGAGATGTTTCTCTCACTCCAAAAGAAAATGCAAGGTAAGGAAATTATAGTGTGACTTGACATACATATTATTCTTTATTATTAAAAGTTAGAGACCGGGTGGCTAGGTGGCACGGTGAATAGAGCACCAGCCCCTGAGTCAGGAGGACCTGAGTTCAAATCCACCCTCAGACACTTAACACTTACTAGCTGTGTGACCTTGAGCAAGTCACTTAACCCCAATTGCCCTGCTTTTCCCCCTCCAAAAAGCAAAAAAAAAAAAGAGACCTTTTTTTTATTAGAGTCCCCACACTGATGAAATTATGTTATTGAATTTTAGCCCCCTTTACCTCCTGACTCTCTTACCTTCCTTTCCATTCCACATATCACCAGTCTTACCCATTCTTCAAATCCTTGCTCAAATGCCATCGCATTCTTGAAGACTTCCCCAGTCCCTTTAATAGATACCAATCTATCCTTTTTCTGAGTTTCTGTAGTGCTTGGTACTTCTCCTATTTTCTATTCACATTCTTTCTATTATTTCAATTATTTATGTTTATTTAATTAGCATAAATGAGATTTCATAGGAAGACAGGAGAGACATAGGAAATCTCATTAATTAATTAAGTTAAATTAATCTCATTAATATGGAAAGTAGTCCCCAATAGCTAATGAAAGCTTTTTTCCATATGAAATTGTCATAGGGGGCGCGGCTTGGTGGCACAGTGAATAGAGTACCAGCCCTGGACTCAGGAGTACCCCAGTTCAAATCCGGCCTCAGGCACTTAACGCATACACACACAAAAAACTAGCCATATGACCTTGGGCAAGTCACTTAACCCCAATTGCCCTACTTTCACACTTCCAAAAAGCAAAAATGAATAAATAAATAAACTTAAAAAAAAAAAGAAAGAAAGAAATTGTCATGGCTAAAATTTATGGTAATTAAATAAACTGTTAAAAATTTCATTCATTTCATTTCTTGAAAAATATGCAGTTAATGAGACTTCCTATGTGTCCAGACTTTAAGGACACCCTGTACTATGTGCCAAGCTAAGTGGTAAGGTGGATAAACTGCTTGGCTTGGAATCAGGAAGTCCTGAGTTCAAATCCTTAGTCTCTGTGTAATCTTGGGCAAGTCACTTAACCTTACTGTTTGCCTCAGTTCCTCATCTGTAAAATGAGCCACCAAAGGAAATGGCAAACCACCGCAGTTATCTCTGTCAATAAGATGCCCAAATGGGGTCACAGAGAGTCAGAAACACCCGAAATGACTGAAAAACAAAAATGTACCAAGCACTCTTCTAGTTATTTGAGATTCAAAAATAATGAATAAAACATTTCCTATGCAAAAAGATCTTATTATAATTCTAATGGGGAGAAAACAAGTCTGTGTATAAAGAGAACAAATAGGAAGTAATTATCTGAAAGATAATTTGGGAATGGGGACAGCTAGGTGGCACAATGGATAGAACACTGGACCTTGAGTCAGGAAGACCTGAGTTCGAATCCATCCTCAGGCACGTACTAGCTGTGTGACCCTGGGCAAGTCACTTAACCCTGTTTGCATCAGTTTCCTTATCTGTAAAATGAGTTGGAGTAGGAAATGACAAACCACTCCAGTATCTTTGCCACAAAAACCCCAAGAAGGGGTCACAAAGGATTGGACAAAACGGAAACTAAACAACAACAACAATTTGGGAGTGAGCTCATCAGCCATGGGCAAGAGAGAAGGAGAAGGAAAATTATGTAGACGGGGGCGGAGCCAAGATGGCTGCGTAGCAGCAGCAATATATCGCAGCTCTCACATAGCCACCCCAAAATACCCATGGAATAGGACTCTGGACCAACCTAGAACTTCAAATCGCACACAAAGATACTTCCCACTAAAGTCAGCTCAGCTACGAGGAAACATATCGGCACTGCCAACCGAAACCAGCCTGGCCTGAAGCTCCGGCTGTGCCCCGGGGGCGACCGGGCGGGAGGTCCAGAGAAAGCTCTCAGGTGAGCAAGCGGGATTAGCACCAGCTGCGAGGAGGGGGGATTGTGAAAGAGGGAGATAAGCGTCTGGCCGAAAGGTCTCCAGAGTGGAA
>CM053587.1:213272318-213327245 GCA_028646515.1 Pseudochirops corinnae
AGCCATGGAAATGATAGATGGAGTGTCATAGACGAGGAACAGAAAAAAAAAGCCTAGTTTGCCTGGAATGAAGGGTATGGTGAGGCGAGTAATGTCCTGGGAGGCAGGAAAGAAAAGTTACAGGGTAAGGTTGTGAAGGACTTTTAAATCTAAACAGAGAAGTTTGATTTTTATCCTAAAAACAATAGAGAGCCACTGGAGTGTTTTGAATAGGAGAGGAATATGGTCAGATTTGTGTTTAAGGAAACTCATTTTGGCAGCAGCGTATAGTATGAGTTGCAGCAATGAGAGATTAGAGGCAAGGAAATCCCTTAGGAGGCTGTTTTGATCTATTTATAAATTACATCTGTCACTGAAAGCTTGAAATGGGTGTCAATCTGTATTGTCTATTCATTTGTTCATTCACAAACATTTAAATGTGTCCAGCGCCAGGATTTGGGAAAAATATAAAATTTAGATAAGACCCTCTTGGAGGTTCTGGTCTAAGAGGAAGATAAAATATGAAGACAGTAATATAAAACATTACATTAGACCAGCAGTTCTCAACCTGTGGGTCGCGACCCCTTTGGGGGTTGAATGACCCTTTCACAGGGGCGCGGCGCCTAAGACCATTGGAAAACACATATTTCCATGCTCAACACTGTGCTCCTCTATCTGCCTCCAGGCAGGTCTACCCATATTAAAGGGTCATGGCATTAGGAAGGTTGAGAACCACTGCATTAGACAGTCACAACACAAAAAGCTATGTGAAGTCTCAGGACAGGCTGAAATAAATGGGAATGAGAGAGAGAGAGGTGGAACAGGAGACTTCATCAAGTGGTATTTGAGTTCAACTTGAAAGAAAGGGTAGGAATTTAACAGATGAAGGAAAAGGAGAACATTCTAAGCAAAGGGATGAATTCAATTCACCTTACATTATTTACCTTCTGTAAGGTCCAGTGTTGACCATATAAAGTACAAAGTTAAAAAAAAAAATAAAGAAAAAAGAGGGAAAGAGTCTCTGACCTTTGTAAGCTCACATTCTGGTGGAAGGATGTAATAGGTACACAGATAAGCAGATGCCAGAAATTTGAGGAAGGAGAGATCACTAGTAAGCAGGGGAGAATCAGGAGAGGTTATGTGTAGGCATCAGCATCTGAACTGAAGCTTAAAAGAAGTTAGGAATTCTAAGGTGGGCGGGGGAAAGTCAGCACATGCCACATGTGGAGGTCATTATGTACAAAGGTATGGGAATGGGCATTGGAGCATTGAATTCAGAATGTGATTAATAAGCCAGTTTGATCAGAATGAGTGAAGGAGAATAATATAAAATAAGTCTGAAAATGTAGGCAAGAGACTGTGAAGACCTTTTTAAATGCCGGGCTATATTTTAGCCTCAAGGTGACAGAGGACTACCAAAGGTTTTTGAACAAGGTGAACAAAAGCATGGATGTGGGAAATTGATGATAAAGGAAAAGATAAGCACATTTTTTGTAATATTTGTCACCATCCATTCAGCAAAATACATCTTGGCTTCTTTTTTTTCCCACAGTTCTGCAGACTAATAAAATAGTAGAAAATTCCAAACAGATGGGACCCAGACTTATAGGGATAGAGTTACAAAATTAGTCATTTTGACTGGCAAGAATATGGGAGCATGTCACTGGAAAAAAACACATAGCAAACTATGTTATGTTGTATTTGTGACAGACCAAAAATATTAAAGAAGGTTTCTGGGATTTTTTTTTTTACTGAGCTGAAACAATCAACTCAGCTGAAATATGTGGTGATTTAATTGTGAATTTTAGAGTTGGTAAGGGTCCTGGTTAGTAGAGAAAAATAACTTAATGGAAAAAGAGACCTCAGTTGTTCAGTTTCCTTCTCTTCCACTGTGGATATAGGAGCCGCAAGACTGTTTCCTTTCTCACATTAAACAAAGGGATGAGTGAACAGGAAAATATTCCCTTTGTTTATTTAATCAACATCAGTAAACTCTTTTCAAGTGATTGGAAAACAGATTTGTTATAAGGTCACAGTTATCAGGGATCAATTAACATGGGATTAAAGGATCATAGATTTAGGACCAAAGGGAGCTAAGACCATTTACTCTAACCCTTGGACTTTAAAGATGAAGAAATTGAGGATTAGAGTGTTTAAATGACCTGCCCAAGGCCATACTGGTAGCTCACAGCCTAATGGGAAAGCCAAAGTGCAAACAGCTATTGCAAACAAGAGATATATACAAGAAGTCTGACAACTTTCTTGGAATGTATATGAAGCAGGTTTCTCTTTTCTAGTTATGCCTTGCTTCCAGTGTCTACAGTACAGAATTTAAATTTCAAGCAAGTTTTAAGTCATGTCTAAGATACAGCAAAGATCCCTTTGGACATTGAGCTTATTGTTCTATTACTACCCACTCCATTCTTCCTAAGGGCTTCCTTTTTCTTTCTTTCAGGTCCTGTGTGAATGGAACACTCGTGTGTTGTGCCACTCAGTTGTGGCATGGAGATAGAATCCTATGGGGGAACAACCACTTTTTTAGGTAACATCCCTGTGTTTGTTAGTGTTTTATTTTCATAAGCATTTTTATCATCACTGATTTTAGATACTAACAAGTTGATTTTTTAAAAAATAGAATAAATCTACCCAAGAGGAAACGACGAGATTGGTTGAAAGATTTTGAAAAAGAAACTGGTCCACCAGAACATGATCTGGATGCAGCCAGTGAAGCTTCCTCAGAACCAGACTATAATTATGAGTTTGCACAAATGGAAGTTATTATGAAGACACTGAATAGTAATGGTAAGAATCCCATGAGTCAAGAGATGTTAGATCTCAGGGTGCATTTCCCTAGGCAGTTTTTTGTCACATTCTGATAGAACAGATCTAGGTAGTGTTGAGTTCAAATGCTGTTTTGAAATTCAAAATTCCTTGTTTCCTTTTCTTATTTTAATGTAGTTCTACTGAGGATATCCCATGTTATACTACATTTTAATGTAGTTCTACTGAGGATATCCCTACAGTTCTACTGAGGATATCCCATATCTGATGTTCTTATATACCAGCAAAGACAGTGATCGCTTGCATGGGGATAATGCCTTCTATTCCCATATAGTGGACATGGCTAAGTTGACTCAAGCCTTGAAATACTGAATAGAATGCAATAGAACCCCCAATTTTGTTTCATTGAACCTAAGTCATTACTATACTAAGCCCAGGAAGCTCTCATCCCGTAATTTCAAACAGTCTACTGAAGAGGCTAAAAATTTTAATATTCTTTTTCTAGAAATTTGGGAATTATAGCACAGTGAGACTAAGATGGAGCAAATTCCTAATATAAATGAACTCGGGATATCTTTTTGGGCAAGAATACCTCAAGTATTTTTCCTTCAAAAACTTTCTTTTGGATAAATTTTGCAAACTCTTTCATCTTCATATTGATGTTCTCCCTTTCCCTTTATCTGAAAGCCAGATTATTTTTTTAAAATAACCTGTATTTATTTATCTTTATATGTGTTGTTTTTCCCCTCAGACAATAAGCTCTCTGAGGGCCAGAAATGGTTTTTATTTTTGTCTGTATATCCCCATTCCCTAGCACACTACCTACTATACATTAGGCACTTAATAAATATGAATGGAATTGAATTAAAATCTTCACTATATTCTAAACAGATTCTTTTCTCCTGTATCCCCCCCCAAAATAGTCTTTTCCCATTTCTCTGTAATCTAGTTCTTGATCTCTGAGTGTAGGAAAGTCAAAAAGCCTATAAGCAGACCAGGAAAATTCTCACAGTGCCCAGTAACTACAGGAAGGTTGCAAGGGCTACCTTGTCTCCTCCCACTTTTGAAACTATAAAACTAAAACAGATCCTATAGTCTACCAGAAAAATGCCTTCTGAGGTTAGCCAAGCCTTTCCTGCCAACCCAGTAATATATTTTTGATATAAGGACTCTTGTGTATACCATGAAAGACCTCTAAGGATCCCTGGAATTTGTTTTGGGAAGCTCGGGAGCAAGTATGAATGTGTAGGCTCTGCTTTTGGAGACAATACTTAAAAGTATAGTTTGTTTGTTCATTTGGATTTTACTGGTAGATTTTCCTTGTGTTGGTCTTGGTGGAATATAAACTAGCTAAAGGATGATTGTTCTGAGGTGAGACATAACATAATGGGGTTCAAAAGCACACAAAAACCTTTTTATCTTCTTATTTGACATCTATCCCTTCATTCTTTTTTAGGGTTAGCTTCGTGGATCCTCACTTGAGGGAATAAAAAATAAAAGGAAAAGTCATAAAAATGAACAAGAATTTTAATAGTTTGCATTGAAAGAATGCAGTGAAAAATGTTAAATAGAGAAGAAAGGAGAGAGTAACAATGCAAAGGAATCTCTATAATTTTCTTTCCTGAAAGGTATTCAAGATAGCTACCTGGAAGAGCTTGGGAAAGCAGTTCAAATAGATGTTTAGTGACATCGAAATCTAATTAATGGGTCATTCAAGCAACATTTCAAAACAGCAAGTTCTTCCTTGGAAGCCTCAGGCTATGCGTGTTGGGACAGGGCAGGTTATAGGGTGTGAGCTCTGAGGTGGAAGAGTTCTTCCAGGTGGGGAAGCACTCGGAGAGAGAGCTCATTATTAGTGTTCCTAGCAAAGTTTATGGAGTACCTAGCATCTGTCTAAATCATATGAATTTTGTTCTCAGAATACAGAATTATAATTAGCCTAAGTCAATGATTGACTTTCATGCCGTATCACAAGACACACTGAGAATTCAGTTCTCCTTTTACCTCCTCCCCCCACTGTTTCCTAACTTCTCCTATTCTGAAGATCAAATCACAGTACATGGTTGCTGCTGTGACTCATAGTATTAAAGAAATGGCTTTAGAGCTGAAAGAACTTTTGAACAGTACCATTCACTTGTTCTTTCCCATAGTGTGTCATGGAACATTTCTGTGTTGTGTCTTTTAGTTGTGATATGGATAGAATCCTATTGGGAAATAATGATTACAGAATCGGCTCCCTTCATTTTACGCGTTAGGAAACTGGAGCCCAGAAACATTAAGTGATTTTGTATCTCTAAAACTGAATTTAATATACGTTCAGTGATGGATTAATTGGTTGCCCAACATCAGTCAGTCTAGACTAGATTGTCTAGAGGCTAGAACTCCCTTATCTTAAAACCAAGTCAAGCTCTCTTTCCATTCGTTATTCTATGCTACTGTTCTCCTTCACTTTCTAAAATGTTTAGAAGTCCATGCCAGCTAATTAAAGACCGATACAAAATTGGGATAAAGCATATTGAGAAGCATAACTGAGAACAATGGTAAATTAAAATTTAATTTATTAAATGCTCAGTTTACATACTGCATTTTGGAAATAGCAGGAAATCAAATGAAGAATGAAGAGATGGTGGCCAGCTCCTTTCCTTCTACCTTGTTCTCTTATCCAAATAATGCTAAGATCCTCTCATCCCAATATACTTTATACAGCTCTTTCATTTGTTAGGCTGGTAGCCATATTGGCACTCTGTATATCACATTGTCCTTTAAATTCTTTTTATTTTCAAATATTGACCATATCTTTTACAAAGTAATACTCATTCTCCATTTACCCAAGTCCCAGTGACAAATGAGTATCTCCTTTCTCCTAAATCTAACTTGCTTATCCTTCAAGCTGTCTCTGGTGAAACCATTCCTGTGTTAGTGGTTGGATGACATTCACTGTGGTTCAACTCTACCACCAGGTGGGTTCCTGATAAACCTGTCTTCCTGGTGGTCATCCCGGTGGTGGTCCTACTTGAAGATATTCTTCCCAGTCATGTGGCTTCAGACTGAGCTCCTACACAAACGCTGGGATGAAGGTTTCATGTCGATCTGCCTTTGCATGGCAGAGCATGGCTATTTTTTGGCATTGTTGTCAACTGATGCTTGAAATGTGTGTCTTGGCAGGATTTAACAACTTTGATTAGGAGAAAGCTAATAAGCTATATACCTGAAAAGCTGCTCTGCATTCTAGTTTGGAGGATTCTTTAAAAATATTCTTCCCATTTATTCCATCCCCATTTTAATTATTATTCATTAAAGTTTTTGTTATATGAAACTAGCTTCTCTCAAAACTGGAAAATATTATTGGTGGTATTTTGATCAGTACTATACTGAAGAAGTCTTGTGATGTCTCTTCGTGCCATGGGGGTGACCTTAGATTTTTGAAAGTCATGTCGCCAGAGCACAAGCTCTATAAGACATACTAGGCTGGGAAGACTTTTGAGTACAGACCTGTCAACCAAGGTTCAGTTTGAATGAAAGAGGCTTGGATAGAGAGATTTGTGGTGAGGTTTTGAATTTCACAGGCCACAGCAACATATTAATCTGTCAACTAAGAGTTGTGATTTTCATTGATATTAGAGGTGCCCACAGGAATGATATCTACCAGTTCTTGAGGTAGTCCTGCAGCTGTTATTCCTGCAGAAAATAATAATGCATCAATTCAAAAGATAATACATCTAAGTACTTGTCATATCTCCAAGGAGATGCCTATCCCACTACTAGGATTTCATAAAATATTTGATGGGCTCTTTGCAGTAACAGTGATTAGTAGCAGATTCATTTGAACTACACAAATAAATTATAATAAACTTTATACTTAATGTAGAGTAATGACTTCTTTCCTGAGAACTCAAAACAGTAAACAGTTACAAATTTATTGTCCTTGAATCCCTTGTAAGAGAAACAAGAGGTAATTGAGAGATATTTCTCCCACTACTGTTTTATAAATGGGTATACTGAGAGTAAATAAGTAACTGAATGAGTACTGTGGTATAATTCTATTTCAGGAAACACAGTGAATATTAGAAAACTCCTTCTAGGGCTCTACACCTTTTCCTAGGATCTTGTCTCTTCTCCGAGACTGCTACTTCTGCTAACTTTTACCCTAAGTCTGATTCTTAAGCCATTTTGTCAGCAGTTCTGGTTCGCTCCATTTTCCAATGTAAACATTTCCTTTCAACTTCTGTCCCTGCAAACTTTGCCACTGGTTGAACAAATAGGCCAACTCAGGTAGATACCACAGCATTCACAAGGGAAGTCATTTTTCAGTTCTATCCTAGGAAAAAACCCAAAACTTTGGAAACAGAGTAGTGCTATGTCTGGATGGGGCTCGTTGGCCCTCTTCCTGTAATACCTGTCACTTTGATATTGCAACCAAAAGCTATATAGACAGTCTTACTAACCTAAAAACAGCATTCAGGAGGAGTGGAATGAAAGGAAGTGGGTGAAGACAGTGTATAATTCCCTAAGATCCGATTTTATATTGTGTAAGAATGGGCTAGAGATTTTTCAGTCCTGTTGTAGTGTAACATTTCATAGTGACAGAGACCCACAGTCACTGGACAGATTTCTTATCTAAAATAGTACAATTATAAGGAGTGACCATTAGCAAACTAATAGTAAAACTATAAAATAGTAAACTACTTCGCAAAAGAAAACCCCAAAGCACGTTCAAAAGAAGGTATTTCCAACCATATGTCATCATCAAAGCCAGAGTAGAAGTCCTACCCCTGTAACTGTTACCATGAGTACATTTATGGAGAGCGCACGCAGTCTGTGTTCACTTGGACACTGCCTAAAGTGCTTTTGTGATGTACAGAAGGACATGCAAGTCATCGACTCCTTAATAATATTTATGATGTTATAAAATAATGCATATTAAATAAAAATAAGTGAACATTTTGATATTTACATTATTATGTAATATAACAATCATCATAATAAAATATAAATAACACGTTCTAAAATAATAATAATCAACATTTTATTAATAGTAATGTCTGTCTAGGGCTTTGTCATTTACAAAGTGGTTTACATACGTTGTTTTACACTTTCAGTAACCCTTTGTGGTAGGAATCAGGCACTTTTATCTCCATTTCACAGATAAGTAACCTGAGAATCAGAGAGATTAAGTGACTGGTCCACTGTTGCAGCGTAAATGGCAAAACTCAGACTTCAACTCATTCTACCTGTAAATGTATGGAGAAGTAGGAGTGCCAGCAAGTTATATTTCTTCTAAAAGTACTGGTCGCCCCTTGTGTGAGCCTAGTCAATTCAGTTGCTTCTTTGCTGACAAAAAGTAAGCTTTAAAGTTTTTTAAATTGTTGCTTTGATTTTGAATCCAATGATTAACTATGTGGTATGTTTAAGTTGCAGTATTTGTCTACACAGGCATTTCTCAAATTTGCAAGCAAATTTTGTTCTAAATACTTATAAATTCGTTTTCTAAAATTTGAAACCTTTTTATATAGAAATAAGTTCCGAGCCCACAAAACTCCATTTGCAGCTGAAATGACACGAAATAGATGATTTAATCATCTCCTCCAAAGCCAGGAAAATGCAAACCAGAAACAAACCTACCCTAGAGAGCAGAGAGCTCACTTCTGGCTAGAATTATGTGTTGGTCTAAAAAAGGTGGTGCTGTCTCTTTCGTAGGAACAGGACAGGATAGAAATGAAATTTAGGATTCTAGCTCAGATCTTTACCATGTGGCTCATTATAGTAAAATGCCAGTCATAAAAACTCGACTAACTTAGAATTTAATATTCCTACTTAGGTTGCATTTAAGCTTGACTATACTTTTTATGAGCAGATGGTTTGATAAACCCATTTCTGGTATAAGCAATATAGTAGGGCACATGTTTAACCTACTTAAGTAAAAAAACTGCTTTTAGAGGTTTTATTACAAATAACATTGGTATGCAAACAGATGCTTCTAATTACAAATTAGTCTGGTGTACTTTGAAAGCAGGCCTGATGTAGGATCCTTTAATAGCAACATTTGATTAGTATTGAGTCCAAGGAATTTTGTGTATTTGAAAATAAATAAATGTCTTTTTTTTAAGTTGAACAAAAGATTGAACCTTAGACTCTCTGCTAATTCAGACAAACCTTCTGCCTCAAATGATTCAGATACTGCTAATGAACATTTTTATTCCATGCATAACATTGTACTAAATACAAGATGAAATTATACAAGATAGTTCCTGTCTAAATGGAACTTATACCATATTTGGGAGATATGAAATACAAAAGTAATTATACACACACATACAGAGAGTATAGTATATGTAAATTAATTATAATACTAATATAACTATAATAAAGCTATAATACAAAATAATGAATGTGAGAATAAATGAACACCAAGCAAGGTTATTGTTGCTTGGATCAGGGAAGATTCCCTGAGGAACCAGCAGTGGAGTTTTGCTTTGAAGGATAAATTGGAATTCATTTATTTAAATGTAGAGGAAAGGGCCATTTCAGGCATAAAGAATAGCAGAAACAAAGACTCATAGGTGGGAAAGCATGGGAATATGTATGAAGGACAGCAAGTATGTCCAGTTTGGCTTGAACATAGACTATCAGTGACGGTAAGTAGCATGAGAAAAGACTAGACAGGTAGAATAGCATCAACTTGTAGACAACTGCATAATAAAGTCTCAATTTTGCTTATAGACCATAAGGAGTCATTGAAGAGTTTTTAGAAAAGGAGTGACAAGGGGCGGCTAGGTGGCACAGTGAATATAAGCATCAGCCCTGGAGTCAGGAGGACCTGAGTTCAAATCTGGCCTCAGACACTTAACACAAAAAACTAGCCATGTGACCTTGGGCAAGTCACTTAACCCCAATTGTCCTCCAAAAAGAAAAAGAAAAAGAATGACATGACCTTATCTATATATAATTAAATTCTGAGCAGGAACTGTTTCATTTTTGTCTTTGTATTCTCATTCCTGGTATATAGTAGGTGCTTAATAAATGTGTATTTAACTGAACTGATGAGAAAAGATAAATTTGAGTGGGAAGAAAATATTCTTGGGAAACCTGTAAAATATTAGCATTTTAAAATATTGCCAGTGGGAGACTTTGTTTTCCTCCGCCATGCATATTTATTATAAGGATTTTGTTTTTCTTTGTTTTTTCATGGGGGAAAGGGAAGTACAGAAGGGAGGATATGAGTAAGGTAGCCAAAAAATGAGAAAATAGAAAACAAAAGAAATAAAAGAGGGTCATTGGAGTATTTTTAATGCCCAAAAGAGAACAGAAGGAAGACCAAAGAATCACAGACAAATAGGACAGTTTTGAAAGTTACATGTTGAATTATATATTTTAAAAGAATATTTTATCGGATATAATAACTAAAAAGAAAGCTAAGAGCTGACTAAACCCCTCTCAAAAAAGCCAGCATTGAATCGCTTTATCTTTCCTATAAAATGGAGATTGGGACAAAGTAAATTTGCTGCTGCTACTTGTGGAGGTGAATATGAGATGAGTGGTTCATGGGGCCAGTCAGTCAATAAGCTCTTATTAAGCACCTTCTATATGCCAGAGTCCGGGCTAAGCACTAGGGATATTTAAAAAAAAAAGAGGAAGCAAAAGACAGTCCCTACGTTCAAAGACCAATCAAATGAAGTAAACAAGGGAAGAGCTATGTACAAACAAGCTACATACAGGATAAATAGAAAGTAGAAGGAAGGCGCTAGAATTCAGAGGGGTCATGGAAGGCTTCTTGTAGCAGATGGGATTTTAGCTGGTTTTAGAAGCCAATAGAAGGAAATGAAGAAGAGCATTCCAGGCGTAGGGAACAAGCCAGAGAACATGCCTGGAGTTGGGAGATGGAATGTTTTGTTCATGGAGCAGCAAGGAGACCAGTGTCACTGGACTGAAGAGTGCAAGGAGGGGAGTAAAGTGTAAGAAGATAAGTAAGTGCCTGTTTCTATTTCTGGTTTGGGGCTGAGGCCAATAGGGAATCAGTTAGCAGCTCTTGCCCTTGGATAAGCACAGTCAGCTTGTATTGCACAATAGTGTGTCCAGGGGCTGAGGAATTTGGACACTCAGCTCTTGAGCTTTAGGTTCCAATGCTGACCACTTTCCGTGTGTGGAGCATTGTTTAGGACACTTGAGTGGAGGCCTGCCAGACAGCACTGATGTTGATGATGGGGCATCAGAGTGTAGATGAAGATCTAATAAAAAGGCCAGATGGGAGCCACTGTTCTGGGACTTTAGAAGGTTGCTTGGTTATAAAGCTGGAAGTCACCTTAGGGATGGCAGGCAGAAAATAATTTATGACTGAGGCCATTTGTGTTCTAAAAGATGGATATGCCAGGTTACTGACCTTAATGGACCTGGATTGGCTTTCGCACCATCTCCTTAGTGATACACTGTGGAATAGATCAGAGAACCTTGCCAATCATTCAAATATTTCTATGGAGGAATATTTTGGCAATGAGGGCACAACTGCATCAAATACCTAATTGTGTTTATGGTTATAGAAGATATTGTCCACAAAGATTCAAGTCAAGTGAAGGACAGCCAGTGTTTCAACTCTGTAGCTTAATGGTAGCACCTTAGGCCCAGAAAGGGTGGAACGGATTTTAAAGCAGGTCCTTAGATAATATAATAAGCAATGATGAATTGACAAAGTGGATCATGGTAAGGTATATAATATCGTGTCACCTCAGTGACCCCAACCTCAAACTTTTATGAGGGAGGGATCCTGTACCTAGCTTTTTACTGGCATTTTACCCACAGAGCCAGGTTAGACTATTTCTTATTGAATAGGAACAGAAGATCTGGCCCTGGAGACAAGTCACCGTCATCAAAGCATGGTACCAAATATCACGCTCCCCATGTCCTCTGTGACTTCTGTCCTTATTTGAGTAGGGATATCATTGGACAGCATGATGCCACCCTGAATGGACTAGCAAAGGCAATCTGAGTGCCAGAAACCACTGAGGTTCAGGTGAATCTGACTGTTCCAGGGCTAGAACTGCTGTCAATCATAATACCACTACTTTCACTGAATTACTAGAACAGATACTTGGCTTTCCAAACAGCCAGAGCTGGTAAAATTGAAAACTATCAAATAGTCTACCATCTTATGGTCCAGGCAGGCTACACAGTGAATAGTAGGAGCTCTGGAAGGCTGGGACCTGGCCAGTGGCCCTGTACCATCTAAACTGAAAATCAGTCAGAAGTCTGAAAATCTGCTGAGAAAATTAATGATGGGAGACTTGATAAGGAGAAGCAGAGAGCTTTACATCAAGCACATTAGTAGTTTAAAACTAACATACAGAGTAAATATAAATGAAAGAAAATGAATCTAGCAGGGCATAACTATTTTTATCTTTGAGAAGTAGACACTAGTTTTCCTTATGGAGAGTTATTGTAAATGTTATTGTAATTGCTTATTTCTATTATACAGATGTAAATGTTGATGTTATGTATGCATATGTATGGATTTAAAATTTGTTACCTACCATGTTTTATTATTGCTACTTATTCATTCACGAAGAAAGTTCTGAGGTGAATTGTCATGCCATAGTAACATTTATGTGTGTGTTTGAAAGAAAGGCAAACTACATAATAGATATTCATTGTTCCATGTACAGTTCTCCTTTTCTGATCTGTTGTATACATGGAAACGCTTATTTTACTTCATATTTGTTAAGATCGGAATTAAAAAAGAAGAAAGGAAATTTGTTATGAGGCTGTTACAGTAGCCCAAATAAGTGGTGGGGAGGTAATATGGCACTTTGGGAGATGGCAGTAATTGGACATGAGATGAGCGGTTGAATATGCAAGATGCTGTGGATAGGACTTTGGTAAATGACTGTATTAAATAGAAAGGGAAGAATAAGAAATAACACTGAGGTTTTAAATATTGTTACCTGGGCAAATGTTAGTACCACTAATAGGAAATAATAAAGACAGAAACACAAGTAAGTTTTAGATACATTCAGTTGAAGTTGCTGGTGGATTATCCAGGGGAAGGTTTGTTGTGTGTGTGTGTGTGTGAACCCTTTCTCAGAATAATGTTTTGGGAGACATAAAATAAATGGAGCATAGAACAGCTCAGTGGTACAATGCCAGGCCTGGAGTCAGGAAGACTCATTTTCCTGAGTTCAAAGCTGGCGTCAGACACTAGCTGTGTGATCCTGGACAAGTCATTTAACCCTATTTGCCTTAGTTCCCTCATCTGTAAAATGAGCTAGAGAAGGAAATGCCAAATCATTCTAGTATCTTTCCAAATAAAACCTAATGGGATTACAAAAAGTCAGACATGACTGGAACAACTCAACAAATATAAGCCCTTTCTCAGAATAATATTTTAAAAGGCATAAAAATAAAAAAGATAGTATTACAAAGAAAATACATTGAATCAAATATGTTATTTTATCCCTTCCAAGTTCACGAATCACCTTAAAACAACCCAGGATAAAAATCCTTGATCTTGATCTAGGGCAGTGGTTCTCAACCTGTGGGTCACGACCCCTTTGGGGGTCGAATGACCCTTTCACAGAGGTCACCTAAGGGGATTGCCTAAGACCATTGGAAAACACATATTTCCTATGGTCTTAGGAACCAAGACACCGCTCCTCTATCCATCTCCAGGCGGGTCCGCCCACATGCAGATATGCCCACATATGAGTATAAAGGGTCACGGCATTAGGAAGGTTGAGAACTACTAATCTAGGGGAAAATGATCTGTAAAGATGTTTGAATATGTGAGTTTGGAGGTTGGGACCTTGAACTGTAGATTTGGGAGGCTTCTGCATAGGGCTGATAGTTAAAACCTTGTAAATGAAAGAGATCCTTAAGAGAAAGAGCATCAAAAAAAAAAAAGAGAAAAGGGTAAAGGAAGACTCTTGGGAAACAAACACTTTCAAGGGCTAGGATGAAAATGAGCCCATAAAGAAAGTATAGAAAAGGGTGATTGGAGAAGTCAGTCATAGTCAGTAAACGTTTGTTAAGCACCTACTGGTACAAGGCGCAGTGTTGTGATATAAAAAGAGGCAAAAGACAGTTCCTGCCCTCAAGGCGCTCATAATTTAATGGAATATGGGGAAAACAAAGACAGTTTGGTTTCTCCAAAATCTAAGGGAACAGAAAGTATACTGGAGGGAATGGTCAACTATGTCACATGTTACAGAGAATTCAAGAAAGAAAAGGACTGAAAAAAATAAAAAGGCATTAGATTTGGCATTTAGAAGGATGTTAACGATCTTTGAGAGTGTGGTTTCATTAGAACGATAGGACCAAATACCTGATTGCAAAGAGCTGAGAATAGACTAGGTGAGGAGGAAGTGGTGCTATGAAATATAGATTTTTATTTTAGAATTTTGGCTCTAAAAAGGTCAGAGAGATGACAGTAGCAGGATGAATGGAAGGAAAGGCTTTCTTTTTTTTTTTAATTGAGGAAGCTAATTTTATTGAAAAGAATATAGAAGGAACCAGAAGAGATGCAGAAATTAATATGTATAACAATGTAGGGATGATTACTGGATTGAGGACCTGAAGAAGATGGGGTCAGGAGAGGATATTAAGTTCATAGGTAGAGAGATTAACCTTATCAAGAGGGATAAGGATAATTCCTCCTTTCAGAGATGAAGAAAGGAAAGAGAATAAGTAATGACTTGAGATTTTTCAAGAGTTCATATTCAGTTAACTTAATCTCAAAGAAATAGAAAATCGCTATAAATGTGGAAGAAGAGGGGAGGAAAATGTTTGGCACAGATGGAAATATTGCTTTGAGGAATGAGATCCTGGGGTAGGGAACTTGTAGCATTGAGGCCACATGTAGCTCTCTAGGTCCTCAAGGGCAGCCCTCTGACTAATCCTCTTTGTTCTGTGAAGTTTGGATTTAGTCAAAGGGCCACACTTGAGGACCATCCTAGAGGGTCATGTGTGGCCTCAAGGCCACAGATTCCCCACCCCGATAGTCTATCAATAAGAAAGACTGAGAGTCTAGCTAAAGCTATATACAGCCTATCACTTCAGGTAGTATATGATAAAAGATATGTTAAATACCATATATTTATAGTCCTGTGAAATTTATTCAGTTTTGAGATTTTTTCCCAGTGATGTTCAGCAACCCACAAGTACTAGAATTTACTGAAAGTTCAGTATTTGAAGTTTGGGGGTGAAAGGTCATCTGGTGGGTCAAGGATTGTACAGTTGTGGCCAGAAAATCATTAAAGTGGGAAGATAAGGAATCAAGACTGTATGGAGTCAGGTAAAATCAGTGGGAAGGAAAATGAGTTAAAAGAACTAGTTATCCCAAGGAGAACAAAGTCAGTTTAATTTCTGAAAGAAATAATTTCAGCTGCCTTTGTAAAGAGAATTCTTCATACTTCTTTTAAAAATCATATAGGCTCACAGTTTCATATATAGTCCTCATTTTCTGGCTCCAAAATATTCATAGCTACTGATTTTTTCTAGTTAATAACAAAAAATTAACCATGCTCTTCCAATAGATCACATTCAGAAATTATAAGAATACATACCTTGCTCTAATGTTTTAGATCACAGTGGGTGATTATTTTTCATTTATTTTCTATCCCATCTCTGTGTAGTGTTTTATGGCAAGTTCATTTTCCATAAGTTAACCTGGTGATATCTCATGTCTAGCGATATGAGAGGCATAGCAGAAATATGTGAAGAAAATTGTGTTTCTTGAAATAAATGCTGAATTTAGGTTCATAAAAAGGATAGTTTGTTTTTTTTTTTTGCATAAGTGTATATTTTCTCTTTGGCAGCAGTAATTCCTAACTTAACACATGCATTCAGTTTAAGAAAAGGTGGCAGCTCTAAAGAAGAGTGTAAAAGCACCTAGAGTCTGTAGAATCTGTTAGTAAATGACACTTGTCATAATTGATCTATAGTGACTATTTAGTAATTTTGCTTATTGCTCTGTTTGGGGGATTATTTAACCTTTTGTTTTTATAACTGATCATTACTAATTTGTGTTTTGTACCCTTTACTCTGATGACAGTAATAGGAAATTGAGTTTATAATTATTTAAGAAACCTATGAGGCCTTTCAGATAATGTTAAAAGTGGTACAAAAATTCTCATTGAATCATTTGAATCTCTCACTTCCATCTGAAACATTGAAATCTGATACTTGAAAACACAACTGATATTTCATTGTATAATGACCAAATGCTC
This sequence comes from Pseudochirops corinnae, assembly GCA_028646515.1. NCBI lineage: Eukaryota > Metazoa > Chordata > Mammalia > Diprotodontia > Pseudocheiridae > Pseudochirops > Pseudochirops corinnae. Next base: position 213,288,290 of record CM053587.1, read on the forward strand.
AAGGCCATTGACTCTCAAACTTTTTGGTCTCAGGACCCTTTTACAACTCCTTTTTTTTTTTTTAACAGCTCAATGATACAAACTTTATTAAGGTTATCTTTTTTAAAAAATTAAACCCTAGGGTAGCAGCAGCTTGCTTCTTTCTCCTAAGCCTTTTAGTCCCATTAACATCAGCTCTTGGGCCCCTTCATGTTCCTTTGGAAACAGCCACAGAAAGATGCCGACCTCCATAACCTAGGACTGCCCCTCCCCCCCCCCAAGGGAGTGGGGGAAAAGAGGAAGAGCCTAGCAGCAGGCAGGCCCTCAATGAGTGGCTGGGCCGTTCCCAGAGACCCAGAGAAAGAAGTCACAACAAGCAACAGGGCTGTTGATGTGGCCCACAGGCCGTGAACAGACATAGAACTGCCGGACAAAGTTGGGCCCAGCTTTCCTCACTGGCTGCAGCACATAGGGCTCCCCATGGCCCTTGCACAGCGGAGGACGGAGGATGAGGGGGACCTTTCACAATGGCTTTCCAAAATGTTGCCTGGCCTTCACCTGGTTTGGAAGTGTAGGTGCCTCTGCCCTGGGCTCCTGGCTGACTGGCCCTGTCTCAGCCTCCTGTGCTTCAGTGATGAGGGGTTTTTCTGGGAGATGGCTTTCCTGGAAAAAGCTCAGGAGACTTGGCTGGCCTTGGCCTGGGTCCCCACAGGTTCTTTTGGCCCGGTACTTAGCTGGCACACCTTTCTTTTCTCCTTTGGGCTGGGGCAAGGTGGGCTTTGTAGAGTTTGGGTCCAGTTTGACTAGGAACTGGGAGAGTTTCTGCTGCTGCCCAGCAAACTCTGGCAGGTAGCGGTTACAGAGTGAGGGACAGCAGGATGCAGAGATGAGCTCAGCCCTCAGGGTGGCCCCAACGGGGCAGTGGTCTGAGCCCTCCACCTCAGGCATGAGGAAGGAGTCCTCAAACTTCTCTAGCACTAGAGGTCTGTCACCGAGGATATAGTCCAGTCGAGTGCCATAGTTGGTAAGGTGTGCCCCCGTAACAGTCAACCAGCAGGTGAAGGCACCGATTTTGGTTGGGTGGAAGTGACAGAAACTGTCAACGAACAGCCCACTCTCCCTGTCGGGCCGCCACAGGAACTTGGTGAGCCACTGGCGCCCGGGGTTCTCTTCAAAGCACACCAGATCGGCAGGGTCACAGTGGTCCAGAGGCAGGTGAGATGTGTTCACATCGCCCAGAATGATCACATGGCTGCCTGCCCACAGGAGGGCTTCAGCTCGGAGGTGCAGAAGTCAATAGAAACACAGCTTGTAGGTCAACCGTTCGGGCTTCTCCGGGTCCACATGGGGACAGTAGACATTCATTATTGTCAAGGTCTTTTCGTGCCCTTAGTGCGTATGTGGTGCTGAGTGAGGACTGACCAGCCTTCACTGCCCGCAGCTCATCTTCAGTGAACTCCTCCATGTTCCCGTAGGAGCCTACTGCACCCTGGTGATTGGTCAGTTGGCTGGTCAGGCCTTCTTCCAATACCCCTGGAGTGGCATTATTTTTATAGAAGGTGGCCACACCTGAGTAGCCACTGCAGACTCAGCTGAAGCTAAAGTAGGAGCTGTATCTCCCCACGATGGCCAGGGGCTCTTCCAGCAGGTCTCCTTCAGGCAGGTCACATCGACTCCCAGGGAGTCGAGCAGGCACTTCAAGGCGTCAGGTGATTGCCAGATCCCATTATGTTCCAGCTCACCAGCCGCGTGTTGCCCTGCGAGCATTTTCTGCCTGCCTTGTGCAGCATGCAGGGTGGGGGCCCTTTTACAACTCTTAAAAATTATTGATGATCCCAAAAAACTTTTGCTTATCTAAGTTACAGCTATCAGTATTCACCACATTATGAATTTAAACTAATACATTTTAAATATTCACTTTAAAATAAAAACAAACCCATTATATAACACAAATAACATTTTTATATAAAATAACTATATTTTTCCAGAACAAAAAATTAGGGAAAAGGGTGGTATTATTTTATATTTTTTTGCAAATCCCCTTAATATTTGACTTAATAGAAGACAGCTGAATTCTCATCTGCTTCTGCATTCATTCTTTTGCAATATATTGTTTTAGTTGAACTATATGAAAAAAAAATCCCTGCCTTACATAGATATATAGTTGAAAGAGGAAGGAGTATTTTAATAGCCTTTTCAGATAATTGTGAATGGTCTTTCTTGAAAATAAACCAGAATTCAACAAAGGCCAGTATCTTAAAGGTTAGTTGCAATGTGGAGTATGGAACCAAATTAATGAACTTTTCTTACTTTGTTACATTAAAATCCATTGGTCAGTCTTGTACTTTCAATGGATCACTTTCCTATATATGAATTTATAACATCATGCCTTGATCATTTGGAAAATATTGGGTCTCTGAGATCTTCCAACTGTTGATACATTTATTATATAACACCAAAAAAGGTCAAGTTCATCAATTTCATCACCAATCCCATCAGCAAACTCTTTAAGTCTTGGCAAGCTCTTAAGCTTAAGTGGCAGTTATAGGTTTTCCAAAATTCTAATTTTCACTAGAAAGCTCAAATTTTATCATCAGAACAAACAATAACAGTCATTTTCCTTAAGGTGTCAGGCTCACCATTCATTTTCAAGAAAATGTCTGCCAAATTCACAGGTCTGAATAACCATATTTTGTATACTGGTCATTTTCTCAATTAAGAATGATGTTTCGTGAAAAAAGCAGCTAGTTCAGCTTTCAGCTCAGTCTCACGTGTACTTTTCCTTGAAACAATCATTCTACTTTGGTATGTAGCAGCAGTTTTATCCAAATTTCCCATTTCATCACATAGAATATTAAAAAGCATTCAGGATTTTTGTGTGATAAATAAATATAATATATATTTAATAAATTTAAAAATAAAATTAATTTTCACTTCCTCAAGGACATTCTTAAAGTAAAAATTTTTTAAGTGAAATTGTTTTTTTTTTTTTAAGACTGTGAGTGCATCGTGATAAAGAATAGAGTATTTATTAATACACTTTGATGCCAATGCTGTGATTCATGTAAAGGATACAGCAATTTTATACACCTTGCTTTTATATCCTGACTACAAATGTCAGCGCAGTGGTTCCAGGATAAACCATGAAATTCAGAAGTTGGTCAGCAATGAATATTTTAGCACCACTTATGTTTGTTGCCAAGTACTCCCATAAAAGAAAGTCTTTGATGATTAGTTAGTGCTGATACCAGACTAATACCACAAATAAAACCACAAGTCCAGCCACATTTGTAGATTTGTCCATTTGTAATGCAAAAATACAAATCTGCAGATGAGATTGTAACTCAGTCTTTATGTTTTCATAAATCTTTAATTTACAAATAATGCAACCTTTGGAAAACTCCAGTGTATACTCATGAGAGAATGAGAATGAAAAAAAGTCAAATAATGTTTTAGTATGACTACCAAAGTAGTTTTAACTCTTGGACCCATTAAAAGGGTCTTGGGGCTGCCAGGGGTTCACAGACTAAACCTTGAGGACAATTGCTCTAGGCAAAGGTTTTACCCAGTCCAGTGCCTTTGTTGTTCTGGTCAATACTATTTCTTCAGTGTGCACTCAATAAAAATTTATTGATAATGATTTTGGTATTCGATACTTTGTTATTGTCTAACTCGGTATGGGATGTGTCCTTGAGGCCACATATGGCCTTCTAGGTCCTTGGGTGCAGCCTTTTGACTGTATCCAAGTTTTACAGAACAAATCCTTTTATTAAGGGGATTTGTTCTGTGAAGTTTGGATTCAGTCAAAGGGCCACACCTGAGGACCTAGAGGGCCACATGTGACCTCGAGGTCCCAGGTTCCCCACCCCTGGAACCATATCACAGACCACAACAAAGCTATCATACCCATTCTTCAGTCTTTCTCAATGTCAACTGGCAGTGAGTACACTATCCCCACTCTACTTCTATAAGGGGCCATTTTTTTTCCCAACCATTAGTCATTACTGTTATTCAACACTTATTTATCAACTTCTGATATCAGAAGAGGAAATTTTGCTCACCCTTTGCCATCATTTCCCACTATTTTCTGCTTTTAGTCTCTGACAAAAAAGGTTGGCCATTCATGATATTCGAACTGTTAATCCCATACATATTTTTCTGGTTTATGTAAACTATAGAAACGTAATATTTATAATTGGAAGGAACTTTGCCAATGATCTAGTCCATCTTACTTTTTTACAGGTGAGGAAATTGTGGACCATAGAGCTTAAGTAATTTGCCCAAAGTCACAAAGGTAGTAAACAGAGTAAGATTTAGCCTCAGGTCTTCTAATTTGAAATGCAATCTGCATTGCACTGTACCCCACAGCTTCTCAGACCATTGTACCCTCGTATTTGTTCTTGTTGAGTCATTTCAGTTGTGTCTGACTCTTCCTGACCCCATTTAGGGTTTTCTTGGCAGAGACACTGAAGTGCTTTGCCATTTCCTTCTCCAGCTTATTTTATAGATGAGAAACAGAGGCAAACTTAAATGACTTGTTCAGGATCACATAGCAACTAAATGTCGGAGGCTGGATTTGAACTCTTCAGCATGAGTCTTTCTGATTCCAAATCCAGTACTCTTTCTACTGTGCTGCCTAGCTATCCCAGACACTAGCTAGTGACCAGTTATAGCCCATTGTTAATAATTAGTTATAAGAGAGTCACCTTAGACCCCATTAGCTACTAAAACCCTTGAGAAGAATAATTCTTTTTTTTTTTAGCCTTTTTTTTGAGACCAGTTTGATTTTTCAACAATTGTTCAGCTTTGTGTCAGTGAATTTGGGCCCTGCCTTGCAACCTAGATTTATACCAGCTGGAAGTCAAAAGTATCCTTTTGTTGTGTAAAGAAAAGACCTAAAGGTGAATTGGCTCTTCAGACAACAGACCGTGGTGTTTAGTGAAGCCATTAGCTGCTGGAAAATGGCCAGCTTGCAGTCAACCAAATATTCCCAAAATGTTTTTTAATGATTTGTGTGTTTCTGCTAACATAAGGTAAGTTTGAAGACTGAGATTTGTGGTTAAAATTGGCAGTACAAACTCTGTATCATAAAACATATTCAAAACAATGCCTGTTTTTTCTGCCTGGGAACCACATGACTGCTCATCTCTGTTCAAATGTCCACTCATTTTGAAAGTGAACTTATATGGCTTAAAGCCTTAGAGTGGTTCTAGATCTTGGAAAGTTTGCATTCACAGCCAAGACTTATGGTTTCCTTTTGCCTCTGTTCCACAATTCTCCACCCCACTCCAGAGACTATTTGTAAAGCACTGCCATCTGTTTTCTATTAATTATTTCTGTATTTGAATATTGGAAGTACTCATCAAGGTGGAGGAAGTTAAGTAGGAAACCTAGGTGGAAGTATTCAAAGAATTGGAAACAATGAGAATTTTTGTCTTGCAGGGACATAGGACACTTAAAATGTCATTGCAAGGGACAGAATGTATTACTGGAAATTGTGGAGACTTTTTTATTCTAGATACTAACGGAAAGGCATATTGGTGGAGTACAGGACCTATTTGGCTTCTAATTTTTCTTATGTACCTGTTATCTTGCCTTGGCAGACCCAGTTCAAAATGTGGTTCAGGTTCTGGAGAAGCAATATTTAGAGGAGAAGCGGAGTGCCCTGGAGGAACAACGTATGATGTATGAGCGTGAACTGGAGCAGCTGAGACAACAGCTATCTCCTGAGAGGCAACACCAGAACAGTGGGACTGACCGGCTCACGTTCACAGGACAGACAGCTCAGCAGAAGGTGACCTTGTGGGCAGAAGAAAGGTAAAAGTATAATAAGGTTTGGTAACAGTGCTTCCCATGACCAGCACACATAGAGTAGGAATGGCAGAAGGGGACATTACTGAAGACAAGCCTAATTTCATGGTGTTGTGATTGTTTTTTTGGAAAACAAAAGGCAGAAGTTGACATTTACTATTCCTGGTAACTATCTTAAGTGCATTATAACTGTTAAATGGTCAGGACAAAGAACATAGCCTGCCAGCTAAGAACCTTAATGTATTGGAATGGAGAGTAAGATGCACTTTAGTAGAAAACTGCTTTCCTTTGTCTATTTTTTTTTTCTCCTGCTTTCAACCCTGATTAAATGTAATTTCAGTTTTAATGTAATTGCTCTTCTGGTGAGTGCCATTTCAAGTGGAAGTAGAAGTATCAGGTTTGCTTGACTCAGCTCATTCCCAAGAAAGGATATCCTTTGACTGGGAATAGACATAATAAAAGGGTAACCATTTTTTCCTATCATATAAAAACCTGCTATAATAATGTGCCTGATTGTGCAGTTGTGATTTTTTAAAATATGTTAATAATTGTATTTCAATAGAACTAGTTTCCTTCACAATATTTTGTATTTTATTTTATTTGGCTAAAAAACATTGTTCTCACCAGGCTGCCAGAGGTGCCCATGATGCCAAAAAAGTTTGAGAACCCTTGCTTTAGAAGAGAAAGAAAAAACAAAGTGTTTACTAGATGATGCAAATGATTTTGTCACAGTGTTTTTTTCTTACCTCTAAATTTTAGATTGATTTTTATTATGACTTAATTTCTGAAAAATGAAAGGAACAAGAAGGAAGTTATTGTATAAATTGTCTCGTAGAGATAAGATCACTTGAATATTTATTTTGCTAAGATTTTCAAGTAAAGATAAAGCAAAAAGTAGTTCTTTTAAAGACAAAACTCTCTAATGGGATTCATTTAACAGTTATGAGATGAGAGCAGTAAGCTCTCAATGATTCTAGAAAATTTGTACTATTTAACCAAGAAAGTTTATACAGTTTAAAGCTATCAAAGCTTTAAACTATATTGAGACTTTGAGGAAACCCAGTCTATTGTCTCCTATGTGCATGGTACTATATTTAAAGCATTATGGAAGATACAAAGAGGTATTAAAAATATATTCCTTACCCTGACTAAGACTGTAATCTAAGCAGAGAAAGAACATATGAGAATAATATGTAAGAAAAAAAGATAAAGTTTCTAAAATTCAAAGAAATGGTGCTATAGCCAAAGACTCTAAAATTGAAGACAGCTCAAGAGGTATGGAAATCTCTCAGTACTGAAATTATGGCAATATAATTCTAAGGGAGCCTGATGAGGAAAAAATAAATAAAAGTGTGTAAAGAGATTGATGTGGGTTTAATCTGATAGACTTTAATTTTAAAAAGAGATGCACAAAAAATGGAAGGAGCAGCACATAAAATAAGCATGTAAAAAATCAAACAATTATTTGAGAAAGTTTATCACAAATTAAAAACCATTATAAAGCAATACATGGTTTAATCATCAATTGAATGATATATACACTTTGGGTATTAAGAGAAAGGAGAGAACACTGTAAACTGGAAGATAAGCAGAATTTGGACAGTCAGAGAAAAGATTGAGTAGCCGATGGTATATGATTGCTCCATATTAGTTATACTGCTGGCACCTTAAACTTAGCATGTTGAAAATTGAATTCACCATCTCTGTATCCCATATTATGCCCACTAAGACTGACCTCTCTTCCCAGCTTCCTTATTTCTGTTGAAAATACCACTATCCTTCAAATGATCTAAACTTGAAATTACCTTTAACTAACTCTTCCTCATCACCCTCATCCAGCCATTAGCTAAGTCCTACCACATCTGCCTTACATTTCTTGCATTTTTCTCCTTCCCAGTTATACTGACACTACTCTAGTTTAGCTGCTCATCACCTCTGTACTGTTCTCCCTCCTTCCATCCTCTTTTCATTTGTCCTTCATGTAGCTGCCAAAATAATCAGTGCACAAGTGTGACAATGTGACTCCTTTCCTCAGAACTTTCAGTGGCTTTCTGTTGCCTATAAAATCAAATACAAGGTCTTTAGCCAAGAATTTAGGCTCTCCAGTCTGGCTTCAGCTCCCCTCTCTGGTCTTATTTCACTCTAGCCCCCTTCAGATACTGTGTTCCAGCCAAATTTGACTCCTGCTAGTTCCCTGATCCTATTCTTTTCTCCCTCCTATATACATTTGCATAAGCATATAAATATATGCCTTATACTAGTGGAACCTTCCCTCTTTTTAAAAGCAGTTTAATCTTCTAAAACATAAAGATGAGAGGAAATCTATCACTGGATTTAATGCTTACCAAAGAATCCATGAAATCGAAGTAGCAGGAGCCTTGCTAGAAAGTGATCAGTCATATCTTAAGAGTTTGTGATAGCCAAGAGGTAATGCTATTGATAGTCTCACACACACACACACACACACCATAGACGCAGGAAAATTTCTTACTACAAATTCAAAGATGTTATAGTCATGGTTGAATGGCCAAACACTCTGGGAAGTCACCTCAAAAGCATGGAAATCTATCAGTAGTGAAAATCTACAATATAATTCTAAAGGAACCTTATTGGAGTGGGCGAGGGGGGGAATAAAAGTATTTGAATAGGTTGGTGTGGGTTCACTTACAGGGCACCTAGGTAATTCAATGGGTAAAGCATTGGCCGTGGAGTCAGGAAGACTTGAGTTCAAATTCTGCCTCAGATACTTACTAGCTGCATGACCCTAGACAAGTCACTTTACCTCTATCACCCTCACCCAAAAAATGGAAGGAGTAAGACATATAATCAGGGATGTATGAGAGTGAAATAGATTTATGATGATAGTGATGAAAGACCAATGTCCAAAATAATCTAATGCTTTAGAAAATACTAAGTACAAAAAGGGAATTTTTTCAAGGTATATTCAGAGCAAAGAAAGGACAAGATGTCCAAAAATTTCATTTTGAGTTTTGGCTCTGCCAACGATAATCGTAGGTAATTTAAATTCTATGAACCTGTTCTTCAGAGAAGTAGCATGGCACTGTACACCATGAAAACCTCCCACTTTTGACACATACTTTTGTGACTTTGGACAAGTCAGTTAACCTCTCATCACTCTAGGAAACTCCAAGGTTATAAAGTGCAGGAAACCTGCCAACCTATATTAGTAGAGGGAGTTTACTCATCTGGGAATTTCCTATACCAATGAAATCAGTCCCTAACCAAGTCCTACAAAACTGCTATAAACAATAATTGGGAGTCATAGGGCACTGATTTCAGCTCAGCATAAGAATGAATGTTAAAACGATCAGAGCCATCCAAAAATACAATGAACCATTTCATGAGGTTATATCCTTTATCGCTTGATTTATTCAGGTAGGCTGGATGACCACTTGTCATAAATACCACCAAGGGCAGTCCTGCATGAAGACATTTGGACTAGATGACCTTTTGGTTGTTTTTCAGAGTTAAGATTCTAAAGGAGACATTCTAAACCAGAGGTGATGTGTGAACAGAAATTATAAGATATGTTCACCTGACAGTGAGGAGTAGGCTAGAATTAGAGACAGAATTTTAGTGTTAAGAGGCACCTCAGAGATCATCTAGTCCAACTCATACCTAAGCAAGACTGCTTTAATATTCAAACAAGTGATCATCCAACATCTGCTTAAAGATCCTCAAAGAAGGGGGACTTGCCACCTCCTGAAGGAAGATAATACACTTTGGGATGATTCTTATGGTTATGATCCTTATTTTTTCACAGTGGACTTTGAAGCATGCATTCTCTCTGTGTGATTTCTGCCTGTACTGACATCTGGAGCCAAGCAAAATAAGATTAACCCTTCTTCCATGAAAGCCTTTCAAATACTTAAAGAGTGTTGTCATGGCCCCGCCAGGTCTTCTCTTTATAGGCTCATGTAGGAAAGTAGTGGGAAATAAGGCAGAAAAGTCTGGTTGAGACTCATTTGTGAAGGGCCTTGAATGCTAGGCTAAGAAATTTATGCATTCTCTTGCGGGCAGTAGAGAACTATTGAAGATTTTTGAGGGCAGCAATAAAACAATCAAAATACAATTTTAGTGAGGAAGCATGAAAGTGAGAAGAGACTAAAAACAGAAAGACTAAGTCAGAACTCTTGGAGCAGGCCTGTAGGATATGCTGAGACCCTGAATTTGGGTGGCAGCAGTGGAAATGGAAAGGTATGGTGTGAGAGACATTGACAGGATCTGAGACTGGTTGAGTATGAGTCAGAGGAAGGAGCTGAAGATGATGCCGGTGCTACAGGATAGCTACTAGTTACATTAAGAGAAATAGGGAAGCCAGGGTCAACAATATGCAGTCAACTGTAGGTCACCTGCCTTAGCTTAGAGCAGCAGTTCTCAACCCGTGGGTAGTGACCCCTTTGGGGGTTGAACGGGGTCATCCAAGACCATCAGAAAACACATATTTCCAGTGGTATTAGGAACCAAGACACCGCTCCTCAATCCATCTCCAGGCAGATACATCCACATGCAGATACATCCACATACGAGTATTAAAGGGTTGCAGCATTAGGAAGGTTGAGAACCACTGCCTTAGAGGGATGTCTTCTTGTAAACTTTCTAAAATAATGAAAAGAGAAGGAGGCATCTGGTTTTCCATTCCCCACAGAACTCTCTGAGAAAAGAAATGGGGAAGACTGGAGTTTGTAAGGGGAGAGAACAGGAGCTGTTCAATAAACGGAGAGATTAACCCACAAGCCCACCTGACTGTGTCAGCCTGCGTCTATAGTGAAATCCAGCTGTAAACTATTTCTAGACTTTGTGCCAGAAATTTTCGAGTCACATGGATGCTTCTGAGCAAGGTTTTCCTTGAAGAAAAAGAAAAAAAAGCATTAACCAAAGAGAACAGCTAGTTTATTAGATGTGATGACATTGTTCAAGATGGCACTTTCTTTTTTTTGTTTATTTGGGTTTTTTTGTTTTGTTTTATTTTTGCTTTTTTGTTGGGGTTAAGTGACATGCCCACACAGCTAGTAAGTATTAAGTGTCTGAGGCCGAATTTGAACTCAGGTCCTCCTGACTCCAGAGTCAGTGCTCTATTCACTGTACCACCTAGCTGCTCCTCAAGATGGTACTTTCTTAATCAAAAAATGAAAGATGCACATTTTCAAATACTCAGCCATTCAGATGAGAGTTTTCTGTGATTCATTTCTGGTTCTCTCCCTTTTATCTCCCCATCAAACATATACTGCTTAATCCTACACAGCATTTGTCTTCTGAAAGTCAAATCCTTGTGACATCATGCCAAAGGACTAAGGGATGTAGAGAAATTCACATCATGGTCTTCAGTTAGTTCACTCCCCGAATTTATTCTTAGGTTGTAGAAAATTGGTTTTCTCCCATTTTTTAATTATAGCAGTTTGTAAGAGTAATTGTCGATTTTTCACAAATTCTTAATCTTCTCTTTCCTATAACACAGAGATGAGCTTTTCCGGCAAAGCCTAGCAAAATTACGAGAGCAGCTAGTAAAAGCCAACACCCTGGTGAGGGAAGCAAACTTCTTAGCTGAGGAAATGAATAAGCTTACTGATTACCAAGTGACTCTTCAGATCCCTGCTGCAAATCTCAGTGCCAACAAGAAGGTAAGAGAAACCAGTTTATAAAGAAAATGAGAGTGAAGGGAGAAGGATAGGAAACTCTATTAAAGTACAAAAGCCATTATCCCAGAATACCCATTAAAAGGAGACATTGATGGAAACCAAAACTATTGATCTATGTTTACCTCATATCCACATCTGCTAAGATTTTCAGCCATAAACATTATTTAGTTTTTAAATGATGCCTTTGGGTCTTTTATCACCTAAATTGAAGCTGTATTTTAAAGTAGCACCATTGAAAATAACTATAGTTTTCTCTTACATAAATTTTATTTTCCTGACTTTAGGTGTTTGTGTTATGTATTAAAAAATAGGAGCTCTGTAATGAAGGAAGACTAGTGGTAACTAAGTGTTCAATATCTCTCATTGTCATTGGCCCTCCAGGTGTGTTAACTGTATCTGATCCTTTTAAATTAAGAACTTGAAGAGCAACTGCTCATTTGCGCCCCCTACTCCTTAAACAGAGCAATTGCCTGAATAATTTCTACAGATTTAGGTGTGATTTGAACTTTTTGGAGAGATTTGAAGCGTCCCTATCCTTGGATTTGAGAGAGACTTTTCCTATCCACAGGGAAATTGTTAAAGAGTACCCATACAATCTCATCATATAGTTGCCTTCTAACCTATATGCTGGAAAGAAAGAGGCTGGAGTGGGAGTTTTCTTACACTAGGTGGTAATATTGCTTAAAGAATTCATCTTTGTGTCTGTATGTGGGTAACACAGAGGGGTGCCATAGTGAGTGAACCAGCAATTCAAGTGAGGAGAAAAGGAAAAAGCACCCAAGTGTGGAACATTGAGAAGCTGGAAAATAAATTGATTGACATGAGAGACCTCTATCAAGAATGGAAAGAGAAGGTTCCTGAGGTAAGGAAACCATACATTTAATATATATAGCATTTAGTAGAATTAAAATTACATAACTGTCTGGAAAAAAATGTGTGTATAAATATCTATGTATATGTGTGTATATGTATATATACATATATATATACAAACACACATATATGGAAACCCATGTAAGTCCACTGTACAAACATGCCTGCCTTTGTGGATACTTTGAAAAGTTAACAGTCAGCAAAAAAATATCAGATAAAAGTGACTTTAGAAACACTAGGTTAGATCAGTGGTATCCCTAAAAATATGAGCTATAGTTTACTAACAATTATTAGCAGTATTTTAATAGCGGAGATTTAAATGGCACTTTAAGCTCTGCAAAGGGCTCTTTACATATCTTATCTAATTTGGACTGTACAACGAACCTATTAGGTAGGTAATATAAGCATTATTATCCCTGTTTTTTAGATGAGGAAACTGAAAGTCAGAGAGATTAAGTGACATGCCCTAATGTTAAAGAAAGGACTTAAAACCATGTTTTCTGTTCTATGTCCAATCCTTTATCATTGAGCACCTAGTTTTTGGTGTTTGTTTTTTTTTAATTAAATTGTTTTCTGCTGACAAGTATCAATTTTCTTTCCCCACCCTAAAAAAAAAAAATCCTTATAACAAATCTGCAAAGTGTGAAGCAAAATAAAATTCTACATTAGCCATATCACAAAAATATGTCTCAGTTTATATCCTGAGTCCATCACTTTTATGTCAGGAGGTGGATAACTTGGAATTCATCACCTCTGGAATTTTAGTTGGTCATTGCATTGTTCAGAGTTTAGTCAGCTGTTTGTTTTTTTTTTTTTTACCTACTTGACATTTCTACTACATTTTGGAGGCAAATGCAATAAAACAAAACTGATTTTGTTTTTATTACTATTTTATAAGTCCTAGAGAAGATCCATTCTGGAAACAAATAGCATGGAATATATTAATTAGCAGAATTTCAGTGCCTATACCTAGGGAGACCTATAAATACTCCTCCAACTACTGAGAGTATCCTGTTAGTTTACTAGATAAGAGGTTAAGTTTGGTCCTGTAATAATAGAAGTAAAAGATGATACCCAAGTTATCACCTGATAATTAGCACAGTGCCTGGCACATAGTAGGCACTAAGTAAATGTTTATTGAACAGAATATGGAAACAGCTATTCACTAGTGAAAAGAGCATTGGTTTTAAAGTCAAAACTATATGGTTCTGAATCTTAGGTTTGCTGCATGTGACCTTAGGCCTCACCTTCATGTCTCTACCAGGAGGGGATTGAGGTTGGTGATCTCTAAACCCCCTGGCAGTTCTAAATCCTGTGAGTCTGGGTCTACAGGTAATCATAGAGGCAAGGGAGTTAGGAAGGGGAAGCAGAACGCAGAGAATTAAAAGGAAATAAGATTAGGGAATAATTAAAGAGTATAGTGGAAAGAATGCTGGGTTTGGATTCAAAGGATCTAGGTGGAGATTCCAGCTCTGCCTACTGTGAGCTTGGGCAATTTCCCTCATCTTTTAAATGAATAGGTTGGATTAGATGACCATAAGGTCTTTCCATAAACCTGTGATGTTAGTATGGCTTTGTCTTCATCTTTCCCACTCTGAGAAATGAGGAAGTGAATTAAATATGATTGCTCTGTTTTAATTACTGGGTTGACTTATTATTGTCTTAGAAAAAACCCTTTAATAAAGCTTTGCTAACAAAAATAATAATATTTATGTAGTGCTTTAAAGTTTGCAAAACATTTCATAAATGTGATCTCACTTGATTCTCACATTTCCATATGAGATGGGTGCTGTTGTTAACTTCATTTTACATGTGAAGAAACTGAGGCAGAGAGAAGTTGAGTGACTTGCGCAGAGTCACACAACTTGTGTCTAAGGTTGGATTTTCCTGACTCCAGGTTCTGTGTTCTATCTACCAATGCCAAATAATTGCTTATCTCTGTTTATTTTCTTTCTCCCCAAAGGTAAAGAGACTCTATGGTAAACGTGGGGACCCGTTTTATGAAGCACAAGAAAACCATAACCTAATTGGTGTAGCAAATGTCTTCCTGGAGTGCCTTTTCTATGATGTGAAACTTCAGTATGCAGTCCCCATCATCAGCCAGCAGGGGGAGGTAAAGGCAAAGCAACTTTGGTTAGCTCTATGCTTGTGACTTGAGTTTTAAATGCTGTTAGCAATGTGTGGTTTTTAAACATTTTTCATCATATTATTCTTGAAATAAAACCAAAAACTGGAATGAATAGCTTAGACCATGAAGGCATGGTTCCTGAATCATGACTTTTTTTCTGTTATCTCAGCTATCTCAATTATTTTAGTTTTCATTTTTCTTTTTTGCTCTCAGTTTTCAGGATTAAGACATTGCTTTAAAAATATTTAGGAATAAATTATATCTTATTTCCCTGACCTTCAGCTTTTTTCATCGTTAAAACTTGACTGGCCTTTGTGAATTCTTTCAGAATATCTCTTTTCAAACCCTTATCTTTATCTCAAAGTTTTGATTCCTTTTTCTCCTTCTCCCTGCATCTCCAAGCCCAAAAGCCCAAAGGACGCCTCAGCCATGAGGCACAGTAGACACACTGAGGTAAGATCACCAAGTTTTGAACTTCAGAGTATTTAGAGAAGCCAATTTAAACCTCTCCACTCTTAACTTTTTTTTGTTGTTTTGTTTTTTACTAATACAGCTCAGTTTATTTGGCCAGTTTAGTTATAGATTTCAACTGTTCCCATAGTATGCTGAAATTCAAATTACTTTTATTTTATATATTTCATTAGTTCCATTCTTTTCTTCATTAATTTGAGTAACATTTGTGTTTCCTACCTTTTCTCAATCTGAAATTGAGAACCAAATTTTAGCATTCAAAGTGTTGTTCTTTGACTCCCCAGATATACTACTGTACTTTGGTACCCTATTGCTTGGCCAAAGTGGAAGTGGTCAGCAGATTAAAATACAATGTGCTAAGTACACAGTTCTGTACTTACCTGTTCCTCCCTGGACATCTCATCACACACAGCCAGTACCATTAACCGCTTTTACTCCACAGGATCAAAAGTAGACTCCTGTAATGGATGGAGACAATACCTGATTTCCCAAACTGCTTTTTCTATTTTCTCTTTGACTAATTTTTCTTCGTTGCCATTTTACCTTACAGGGCTGCTGGGAGAATCACCTGAGATTTTATGTGTGTGTGTGTGTGTGTGTGTGTGTGTGTGTGTGTGTGTGTGTGTGTGTGTGTGTGCATGTTTATATAGTTCTTTGCAGACTTTAATGTACTATGCAAAAGCTGACTACTATTATTATCTTTTATTCTTTATTGTCATTAAGCCGACCTATGTTCATGGTACCCACCTTGAACGTGGTACATAGACACCACACATAAGCAAGTAAAACAGATGTAGAACCTGCCCTTGAGGAGTAAAGTTCCAATCCAGCCACTGTGGACTGCAAGTTTATAGCATTGCAGACACTTCTGGTTGAATCTTTCACCACCTCTAGCCACTTAGTGTCTTTTTGTCCCAGGTTGCAGGACGCCTACATGTTGAAGTGATGCGTGTCACCGGAGCTGTTCCAGAGCGTGCAATTGAAGGTGATGACTCCTCAGAGAACT
Organism: Pseudochirops corinnae; assembly: GCA_028646515.1. Classification (NCBI taxonomy): domain Eukaryota; kingdom Metazoa; phylum Chordata; class Mammalia; order Diprotodontia; family Pseudocheiridae; genus Pseudochirops; species Pseudochirops corinnae. The sequence goes on from CM053587.1 coordinate 213,304,218, forward strand.
CTAGTGAGAGTGGGAGCCTTGAAGTCATGGACAGCAATGGTGATATCATCCACCGAGTCAAAAAGCTGACCTGCCGGGTAAGAGGAGTGGTGTGGAGGATGGTCTTGTTTGTGTGATCATTTTTTAAAATGGAATATTTACTCAGTTAGCAAGAGATATTTTTCACTTAAAACAGTTAAAGTTAAATGAGTTGATGGTGGATACAAAACCTTAGCGTGTAGCTCTTTCTAAAGATGGTTTGCTTTACCTAACAAAATGCATTTTGCTTTGAAAGGTGTAATTTATAAGGTTGCATGAGTTTTTTCTTAGCAAAGATTGCAGTCATACCAGACACTAGTTATAGTGGTCAGGAGACCTTTTTCTGTATGTATTATCTAAGAGAAGTATGAGTATTTCAGATTGAGAATTATGGCATCGATATTACAGAGGTAATAACTAAAAATGTGCTTAGTAGTATCAGAGAGTCAAATGGGTGAGTAGTTTTGTCAGCTAGTCAGTCAGCTTACTACATACCTACTCTGTGCCTGACACTGCACTGAGCAGTATACATCACTCTGGTGCATTGCCATTTATGGTAGAAGCCATTTTAAGCTCTGCGGACACAGTTCCTACCCTCAGGGAGCCCACAGTTGAATGTGAAACACAATATGCAAACCATTGTTTACAAACAAGTTGTATACTGGGTAAATTAGAGATAATGAACCAAGCGAAGGCACTAGCCATCAGAAAAGGCTTCTTGTAGAAGGTAGGACTTCAGCAGATACTTGAAGGAAGGTAGGAAAGCTAGGAGGCAGAGATGAAGAAGGCAAGAGTCCTGGGCACGGAAATGTATTTCATGATTTACATTTACATTTGAGAATATTGAGAGAAGAAATGCATTCTGGGTAAATGTTTTCTTTACTGAAGTTATATTACATTTTTTCTATTTCCTCAGGTAAAAATTAAAGAAGCAACTGGGCTACCCCTAAATCTCTCTAATTTTGTCTTCTGTCAATACACGTTCTGGGACCAGTGTGGGTCAACAGTAGCAGCTCCAGTGGTTGATCCAGATGTGCCCTCACCTCAATCCAAGGAACCTCAGTTTACAGTAATTTTTTCTCACTGTGAGGTATTAATTTCTTTAATGTAATTTAACAAACACTTATTAAATGATTACTACATTGAGAATACTCTGCTAGGTGCTAGGGGAAATAGAAGGATTAAAAGTAGCAGTAATAATAACCAATATTCATTTAACACCTTAAGTTTTGCCATGTGCTTTACATACATTATTTCATTTGATACAATCCTTTGAAATAGGTTCAGGTATCATTATTCCCATTTTACAGATGAGGATACTAACTGGAGCTTGGAAGGGTTAAGTGCATTTCCCCGGGGGTCAAATTGCTATTAATTATCTTTGGTGGAATTCAGACACAAGTACTTCTGCCTCTACATCATCATGCCTTTGATAAACTAAGACATAATTCTTACCCTCATGGAGTAGCTGGGAAAAAGGACACATACACAATTACCTCTAATAAAAATTCATAGTTCTATAAAGATATTTATTTATGAGAGAGTTGGTGAAGGCTTCCTGGAAGAAGTAAAATTTGAATTGAGCTACAAAACATGGTTGGCCAGGGATAGGGAAAGGACATGCCAGACATTGGGAATAGTATGAAGAAAAGCCTGGAGGCAGGAATGTGAGAGTCATGAATGAATGGTCAGTGACTAAGCCAGTTTAGAATACTTGGAAGAGAACAGTAGGATGGAAGAGAGTAGTAGGAGATAAGGCTAAAAAAGGCAACCTGATGTGGTATTATTAGTGATCTTGAATGCTAAGCTAAGAAATTTGAACTGTACATAGTAGGCAATAGGAGGTCTTTGAAGGGTTATCAGCAAAGGACTCATGGGACAACCTATATATTTAAGAATGGTAACTGGCATTTGGAAAGGGTGGGCAGGAATTGTAAAGGAGATAGTTCGACTCTTTATGAGGCTATTGCAAGTATTGTAATGATAATCGACTGTGAAAGACTTAGTAACTCTGATCAATACAGTGATCTACTACAATTCAAAAGGACTCATGATGAGAAATACTATAAACCTTCAGAGAGAAAACTGATGAACTCTTGAGTGCAGTTTGAAGCTTAATTTTTTTCTCCTTTATTTTTCTTATTCCTTCCCCCCACTACAACATGACCAATGTGAAAATATGGTTTGATGTATAATGGATATCTTATTTCTTGCCTTCTCAATGGGTGATGGAGGAGAGGACAGAGAAAAATTGGAACTGAAAATAAAATACTTTCCTAAAAAAAAGGCTATTGCAATAGTTGAGGCATAAGGTAATGAGGGCCTATGGTAGTAATGAGGAAAGAGAGAAAGCAACAGGTGTAGAAGATGTTTCAGTGGTAGAATCATGTGGACTTTGTAGCTAATTATCATCTGTGGCAAAGCATTCATTCATTTAAAGACTGTCAATCTTTCCAATCTTCTTTAATCCATAATTTCGCATGCGCGCGTGTGTGTGTGTGTGTGTGTGTGTGTGTGTGTGTGTGTGTGTGTGAGAGAGAGAGAGAGAGAGAGAAAGAGAGAGAGAGAGAGAGAGATTTGGAGTTAAGAGATTAAGAGACGTGTCTAGGATCACACAGCTATTAAGTGTCTGAGGCCAAATTTGAACTCAGGTCCTCCTGACTCCAGGGCTGGTGCTCTATTCACTGCACCACCTAGCCGCCCCTAAACCCATTTTCTTTATTTGAGTAGGAGTGATGTCACCTGCTACTAACCAGCTGAGGGACGTCAAGTCATTTACTTTTTCTAGGCCTCACCTTCCTCCAATCCTAACCTCTTTCCCAGGCTTCAGGCCTGAATCTGCAGTCAGCTAGAGGTCATCCCTATCCATTGACACATTAAATTCAGCACATCCAAAATATAACTTGTCTTTCCCTATGAATTTGCTCAACTTGAGTCCCATTGCTGCCATGGTCACATTCCTTCACCTAGTATCTTAGGTTCAAAGACATGACATTCTCTTTGATTTCTGTCTATCATAACTAATTATTGCAAAGTCCAGAAAATTTTACCTTGTATCTGTTGAATATCAGACTAGAGGAAATAGGCTATAATTTCAACAGGAAATAAAAAGCATGAGAGGCAACAAGAGAGTCAGGTCTATTTTCTAATACTGTGTTTAGAGCTTGAAAATTTTAACCTATGAATTTTTAGAAATAAAATAAAACGTGAGTAGTTGAATATAGCCAATACTCATCATCAATTAAAATTGGTAATCCCTATTAGTCAATGAACATTGGACTGTACAATACTTTGAGAAGGCACAACTTACCTATACAAGACAGTATCAAAGCAAGAAAGTAATCTGACATATCTTGAAAAGGGAATTCTATAGCTTCCTTTTTGAACCTGTTTCTTTTTCTCATGAAGTCCTTCCTAATGTCTAACCTATATCCTTCTGCTTGAAATTTAAAGATTTAAATCTTCCCTTAGTCTTTCCTATCTCCACATATCTCCAATCTCTTATGTGTCATGACCAGGAGCCAAGGGAGCTGGGTGCTCTTCCAAAGTTTTACCACAGATTTGAGGCATGACCACACTTAGGTCACACACTAGACCTTTCCATTACCCACAAGTGTTCCACTTCCCTCATTAGAAACCCATCTGACCATAATTTCCTGTCATTTCATAGCTTCCTACGCTTCACCCCTTCTACACCTATTCTAAGACCTCTATTCTCACTGTTCCTCAGTACTTTCTCAAATCATTACCCTGGCTCTGATTTCAATGACCTGCCTCTGTCTCTCTCCCTCTTTCTCTGTCTCTCTCTGTCTCTCTTTCTTTCTCTATTTCTCTCTCTCTGTCTGTATCAGCAAGCACCCTAGCATACCCAGAATGGCTGCTAGCACAGATTCTTAGATCTGCTTTTCTAAAGGAAAGCAACTCAAAATGGGTTAACAATCTTACTTTAATCAATCAAACATATATCATTTACATAGTTCAGGGGGGAAAGTCAGCACCCTGAACTTCAGAGAATGCAAACACAAGTTACAAACAGACAGAGAAACAGATCAGCAGATGGCTTCCAGCGTCTGACCATTACATCCATAACTGTTCAGTTACCAGAGAGGGAAGCATCAACATCTGGGTTTTTCAAAGCCAGGGGGCTCAACAGCTTCCCAGAGTCTCATCTGGCCAAATCAAACAACTCTTCTCAAAATGAGCCCCAAAACAAAACCTTATATCAGGGTGTATATATAGCCTTCTCCTGGCTTGGAGAATGTCACAGCCCTCTTGACCCACTGCCCAATCACAAAGCTACAGGGCGAGGGCATTCCCAAAAAGCAAGCCTCTGCCACAGGTTCCACGTTACCACATTCAGCCTATTAGGGGGCAGAGTATACTTTCAAATCAGGGAAGGTTCTCAGAGTCACGTAGCCACTTTAGCAAAGGGCCTAGGGGCAGGGAAGATCTTCAGATTCTCGTAACACTGTGTTCCCCTTCACCTCTCTCTCCCCTTCAACTAACATCGGTTTAACTTTCCTCTCTATGCAAATGTTTGCCAGATCCATATATCTAGCCCTAGTCTCTGTTATGAGCTTCAGTCCCATATTGCCAATTGGACATTTCAGGATGTCCTGAAGGCATTTTAAAATCAGCATGTCAAAAACTGAGTTCACTATCATTCTACCAATATCTTCCACTCTTCTAAACTCCCCATTTATATTGAACGCATCACTATCCTTCTATATCTCAACTTTGCAACCTTCTCACTATCATATACTTTCTTGCTGTTTCTACCTTCACAGCATTTTTGCTACTCAGAGAGAATTGATTCTACTGCTTTATGAAAATACTTTTGAGGAGGTGAATAATGAGGTCAAATCTGAATATGTTTACAACAAAAATGATAGATTTAATATTCTCAGTGTTAAATCAGCAAACCCTATTTTATCATTATATGATTGAAGAAGAAAAATACAAAGTTTATCAACTTCAGTTTGAAGAATTCAGTCAAAATCCCTCCCCTCCTTGAAACTCTACATTCACACAACTGCCACCATAGTTTAGGGCCACATCTCTCACTTGGATTATTTAATTTATTTCAAAAGCCTCTTGGTTGGTTTTCCTGCCTCAAGTCTTCATTCTATGCTCCACACTGTTGTCAAAGTAATTTTCCTTATGTTTCAATCTATCAATGTCACTCTCCTCTTAAGCAATAAACACTGATGGTTTCCTATTGCCTCTAAGATAAAATATACATTTCTTTGCTTAGATTTTAGAGTGCTTTATAACCCTGAAATTTCTATTTCTAGTCTTACCAGACATTACTTTCCCTCCCATACTCTGTCATCCTAACTGTTTTCTCTCTTCCTTTAAAACAACACTCACTCTCTCCCCTGTTTCTAGACCTTTGCTCTGACCATGCTCCATTCCTGGAGTTCTCTGATACCATCTTCTGCATGAAACCTTTCCTGAACTCTCAAAAGCTATTACTTTCCCTTTCAAACTTCCTTGCATTTGACTACTTTGTATATATTTGAAATTTGTTAATTTTGTATTTATATTGTATACATTTATATATTTATTCTGTATACATGTATATATAATATATGTATGTGTTTATACATATATTTATACTGTATACATGTATACATATATATTATATGTATATTTATATATATATATATATATATATATATATATATATAATTATCTCTACCATTAGAATTTATGCTCCTTGTGAATCTTTTTTTTTTGTACTCGTATACCCAGCACCTAGCACAGCACCGGATACATAGTAGATCCTTAGTAAATGCTTGTTGAGTCATTGATTGATTAACTGACCTCAGACCAAGTTATCCAACCTTTTGGCACCTTAGTTTCTTTATTGGTAAAATGGCAGAGAACTGGGATAGCCTATCATTCTATTTACTTTTTTAAAAATGCATTGACGTTTTTAGGTTTTTTTAGGTCACATTCGTAGGCTTATAGATTTAGAATTGGAAGGGATCTTAGAAGTTCCTGAGTCCAACCCCTTCTTTACCCATTCTGGGAAAGTCAGACCCAGAGAGGTTAACATACTTGCGTAGAGTCAAACAGGCAGTGAGGGGCAGAGCAGGGATTTGAACTGAGCCCTCTTATTCTAAATCCTATGTGCCTTCCACTAAACTGTGCTGTTTTTTTTTTCCCTGAATGTAACTGTCCCCTATCCATTAAGCCATCCCTTGTAACAATGAATAAAAAACAAAAGAGAGAAGGGTAGGGAAAGCATTTCAGCAAAACAAAATAAACTGAGGCTGCTAGTACTTATGTGCCCAGCCTATCAAATAGGGAGGATGATTTCCAGATAAGAACCCAGATCTCGATGCAAGTAAGATGATAAAGAAATGTCATAGAAATTATTCTTCATTCTTCTACTCTATTGATACCTTCTCTCCATGTCCTAGGACTACGTTGTGAATGTCACAGAAGAATTCTTGGAGTTTATTTCAGATGGAGCTCTTGCAATTGAAGTGTGGGGTCACAGGTGCAGTGGAAATGGAAGTTCCATCTGGGAAGTTGATTCCCTTCATGCTAAAACAAGAACACTCCAGGACAGGTTCGTGATTGGCAATCAAACCAAGGCTCGGGAGGGGGCTGACAGTCTCATGGGGTGGTTTGTTGTGTAGGTGAGCACAGTGTGGCTCCAGTGCTCATGAGTGCTACAAGCGTCGGCTGATATGTTGTCCTTGTAGATGGAATGAAGTCACTCGAAGAATAGAAATGTGGATTTCCATACTTGAACTTAATGAGATGGGTGAATATGCAGCAGTGGAACTCCATCAGGCAAAAGATGTGAATACCGGGGGTGTCTTTCAACTGAGACAGGTATTGTACCTGGATTTTCTCTCCATCCACTGTACTTCTCCACGTATTGTCCTGACTTTCCTGACAGTTTCAAACATGTGCATTTCTCCCTGTCTCTTTCTCTCTCTTTCCTTCTTCCTTCTCCCTCTTCCCCCCCGTTCTTTATCACTCTTTTTCTCCTTACCACCACCCCCATTTCTTATTCCATGCAGGGTCATTCTCGTAGAGTTCAGGTAACAGTGAAGCCTGTTCAGCAGTCTGGTACATTGCCACTTATGGTGGAAGCAATTCTATCTGTCTCTATTGGCTGTGTAACTGCAAGATCTACCAAACTCCAGAGAGGATTGGATAGCTACCAGGTAAGGAAGCAGGGTTTGAAGTGAGATATTTAAAAGGAACTGCTTAGTTGAGAGTAAGAGGGGGTGGTTAAAGAACTGTAACTAGGATTTATTTGGGAATGAAATCAACCTTCATAACAGTTTACTCAAAATTCAGATTTGTTTATAGTCTCCATTTCCAACTTTTAGATTTTTACTAGGAACTGTAATATTATGGTTATATAATGTAGAATATATCTCTTACTGTGAGTAGTTCTTTTAAAAGCAGTTCAGTTCATGTTGAATATTAAACTTTCCTACCCCACTATAGTGCCTATCTATCCATCTCCTAAATTTTTTTTTCAGTTTTTACTAATTTGCCAACTGTATGCAGCTGTAGCAAAGGAACCAAGAGATAAACTCAAGGCTTTTTCTGTCTAGTAAGTCTGAGTGTGGTAAAGGCATTTCAAAACAAAGAAAAACCTTAAGAAGCAATAATCAGTTCAGGAATCATAAATAATGGCTTCTTTTTTTTTTTTTAGTACTTAAATCACTCCATAAGAATAAGGTTTGTTTTTGTTTTTCACTTGTTTCAGTCATGTCTGATTCTCAGTCAGTTTGGGAGTTTTACTGGCAAAGATACTGGAGTGGTTTGCAATTTCCTTCTCTAGATCATTTTACAAATGAGGAACTGAGACAGGCAGGGTTAAAAGACTTACCCAGGGTCACACACCTAGTAATATCTGAGATTGGATTTGAACTCATGAAGATGAGTCTTCCTGATTTCAAGCCCAGTGCTATATCTATTACACCACCTAGCTGCCGAAGAATAAGGTAGACTGTTAATAAGTGCTCCCTGACAGACCGGGAAGAGATGATGTATTTCACCAGACACCCATTTTACAACTATAGAAGGATTTCCACTACTAGAGAATGACTCCAATACAAATGGCTCAGAGTATTGCATTCTCTAATTTAGATTCATGTACATCCTCTCAACCCAGGGAGCCATGAATAGAAAAAAATCATCTTTCTTTTCTGTCCTCTGGTTCCTCCAAGAAATTTGGGCTTAATCGTAGCCACTTCTATTTGTTCTTTGACTCAACCAACCTCAAAGTTGCATAGCAGCCAAACAAAAGCTTTTCCGCAGACCAAATGTAAGTCTGTTGAAAATCTGACTCGGAGTTTAGGTTTCCTGAATAGGGAATACTTTTAAGACAGCTGTGCTCCTATCAGCCCACTCTCCCCTACCCTCCAACTGAATTTTCACTAAGGTTTACAAGGCCTGGTGAATGTAATGATACAGTAGCTAAAAACACTGCAAGATGTCCCCTTCCCTCCCTCCCTTTCTTCAAATACAAAAATGTTCCCCTTTCACCCTTGGGTTTATAACAGATTACTCTCTGTCTATGAAATTAAGAATGGCGTTCAAAGTTTTGTCATTCTAATTGTGCCACAAAATTGCTAGTCACCATTCAACCTCAGAAAATTGAACCACAAAGTCTCTAGTACATGACCTATAAGTACAATCAACTAACTTCAATTTCTGTTAGAGATGTTAGGAGAATTTCCTAGGTTGTTTGGGGTGGTTTTTTTTTTTTTTAAATGAATCTTCACATTTTTGTCAGAGTTGGATTTCATCAAAATGAAAAGAGGACAGTGGCTCAGCCACACTGCCATACATCACCTAGTTTTTGGTCTTTTTTTTTTGTAAGAGTATATATAGTACCTGCTAAAAAAGAAGAATAGATATTATTTAGTATTCTCTCCCTTCTTTTTTTTATTCTACTGATAGGTCTCCCCCAATGATCTTTCAACTATACCTTTTTTTATTTTTATTTTTTTAAGAAAGGATGTAGTGTGGTAGAATAGAAAGAATGCTGGATATAGAATCAGAAGACCTGACTTCAAATCCTGCCTTTTGGTACTTACTACCTATGTGACCTTAGGCAAAGTACTTAACTTCTCTAGACTCCTTATCTATAAAATGAGAGGGTTGGACTAGATGGTTTATAAAGTCCATAAGGTCCCTTGGAGTTCTAAAACTAGGAACCTGTTAGGCACCAACCTATAACATGCCTGTTTGTTGGTAACAGTGGCTTTCAGTAATTAGAAGCAACCTGTAGACTAAATGATTCTGTAGAGTGTAAAAGTATAAGTGGTTCTGATACAATATGGAATATGCATTTAAGAGAGACCACTGTACTCAGAATTATAATTATATCTACTAAAGTAAAATTCATCTAGCTTATAGCCCAGAGAATCTTATGTAATAGAAATTTAGTAAATGTTGAACATATGAATGAACTAAGTTGAAATAATGGTGTTTTTTTAAACGCTTAATTGAAAGTAGACTATTCTTACATAAAGCAATGTTTAGGTTTCTCCTTTAAAAATACAAAGAAAAAAAGAAACAGGATAAAACACTGGTGTGTATTTAAGTGGAAATGGTACCAATATACCTTAAAATACCTTATATTTAGTTATAAACCTTGACCACTTCTAGCTCATCATAAATGGTAGAGAATAGAAGATAGGGAATTATGTATACTAATGACCCAGACTTGGGGTCCGTGGTGGGGATGATTAGGAATTTAAGACCTCATGTGGTCTTAAATTCATACAAGGGACAGTCCTAAAGAACTACCATGCCCCTCCCAGGGGAGAGGGAAGACTGAAGACTAGCTATGTTCTAATCATTTACAGCAGTAATTCAAGCATTCTAGGATGATAATATCTACATTTCTTTGAATAATAGAAATTGGCAACCAGATATCTCAGATGTATTCAATGATATCATAATCTCACTTTTTCATGGATCTAGCTTTGGACTTAGGCAGGCTGTTGATCTGTATGTCTTAATCTAAAAAATTCTCAATGTTAAAGCAAATGTGAGACTTTTATAAATTTGTGTTGTTTTCTACTTCAAATTTGTGAGCATTTTCTGGTATACCACTCTAGTGATCATGTTGTTTATTCTAAAAACCCAAAAACCTTTCCGTTAAAGAAGTAATTCTTAAAATGTTGCCCAGTCGCTGAATTGTTCTGGTAAAATTGTTACGTCAGGTATTTGGGACCTGTGTTGCTTTCTCATTCACATCAATGTTGATTAACCCGGGAAACAGACTTATAATGATGATGTGTGCTTTCATCCGAATAATATAACTGTACCTTGCATTTGTAGAATGCTTTATACATTACACTATCAGTCAATTAGTTTGTATTGAAGTCCTTGCTGAGACAATCTACTAAGACTGAGCACACAGGGATTTTTATTCCTTCCAATAGCCAGGGCAGTTTAATGCCTAATTCAATAATTGTATAAAAATGATCAGATTCACTGAGTGCTATGTTTCATCACTGTGATGATATATGTAGATCTGTAAGAATGCATATATGAGTTGAAGATTTCCCCTCCATGAGTGCTGTTTGAGAAAAATGCATGTCCTTTGTGTTTATTTTCTCCTACCAGAGAGATGATGAGGATGGTGATGATATGGATAGTTATCAGGTATTGCTGCTGCTGTTAATCCTGTGGCATGGGGCACAGCTAATGCTAACTGCCAAATTGAAAAATAGAGGGTAGGGAGGAGGAGGAGCATCAAAACAAGGGAGAGCAACTCTTCTGTGCTGGTGATTATGCTTTAATCAAGAGATATGATGATACTGTATAGATCTCTCTATCTCTTCATACATTATAACCTGACAGGATTTTTTATATTTCAATAATTAGCTCATAAGGATGTCCTAAATAAAAGGACCTAACCAAAATATTCGAGACGGGGGACCTTTATAAACACACAATAAGGACCTAGTTCCTAACTCTAAGCTACTTTTATATCGTCTGACACATCAAATTTTTTTCAGAGAAAAAAGCATGGCTTATAAGAGGTAATAGGATATAGTGGAAAACATTTATTCATTTGGAGTCAGAGGACCTGGAATCAGGTCCCAAGTTTGCTACTTACTCCTTACGGGCCTTAGACAATTCACCTAATCTCTCTCTCTGGGAACTGCTTTCCTCATTTGTTAGATGAGAATTGGACTAGATGACCTCTGAAGTCCAATCTAAAGTTCTGGCTTTAAACCAGCATTTCATGGTGGAAAGAAGACTGGATTTGTAGTCAGAGGTCCTGAACTAGAATTCCATCTTGCCCACTTAGTAGCTTAGTGATCTTGAACATTCACTATATATATATTTGGGCTTCAGTTTCCTTGTGCGTAAAATGAAGGAGTTGGACATGGTCTTTAAGGTCCCTCCCAGGTCTGAAAACTCTGCAATAATTTTAGGTGAGTCTTTGTAGCTGAGTAGGAAGACCAAAAACTTGTTCATGGGTTTTTGTTTTTGTTTTTTGTTTGTTTGTTTTTACCACTTTAATTACTCTTTACATTTAGAAATAGGCTAAAGTTCCTAAGATATATCATTTCTGATATAGAAAGATGAGGGAGGAGGTGAGGTAGGGAGTACATTTCCCACAGGAAAAAGTTTTGTGAAATTTGATCTTACTCACGATACGTCAATTGGCTTGATGTTATGTGTAGGATGATGTTAGTGGTCAGAGAGGCAAACTGAAATAAAGGTATCTGGGTTTGGTTCCCAGCCATTCTCCATATATAGCCTATCACAGGCTGTTTGACCTCTATGTGCCTCTCTGCCTATAAAACTTAAGTCTTCAGATGACTTGTGTTCTTGCAGTCCAAAATTTTGTGAAATAGAATAGGACATGACCAAGGAAAGACCAGTCCATGGAGGCAGTTGTTGAGGTTTTGAGGGGTTTTTTGTTTGTTTGTTTTCATTTCCCAACAACCTTATAGTTTATCTAAGGAAAAAATAGCAACAACAAAGCTTAGAAAAAATGGCAACCTCCCCTTCAATTTTCACACCTGCTCCAGTGCCACTTACTAACTTCCTGCGGGCTGTTTGTGTGCTTCTTGCCATCTCATATCACAGTGAAGAGTCAACTAGACATATTCCTGTGATTTCCTAAAGCATGACTGACTGCATGTTGGGTTTTTGCATGGAAAATTTTTTGTTTGTCCTCTTGATGGTTATTGGAAATAAAAAATCTTTTCAGCAAGTTGAAGGGTTACCTGCTGACCTATTCCTTATGTTCCAGAGATCATGTGGCCATTGAACTATGAAAATGCCTATCTTTTTCCATTCCATATGCTACTATATATGTAATTTGGGTTCTGTTCATAGGGTTCTTCTGCTTAGAATCCAAATCCTTTGAAAGTACAGCTGTAATTTTAAAATATTCCCTCCCACTACCCCTTTCCCCAAAAGCATGAAAAATCATCCAACATCTGGTGAAATTTGATTTCATTTTGCTTCTCAGTACAATTGTCCTTTGGGGAATACTATGGAGGAAGACGGGACTCTGATTTCTGAGTATTGGGATCTCTGATCACCATGTGGTGTTACTGAAGGGTTCTTGCTTGCTTACATTAATTACTAAGCACTGTTCAATGGCCCTTTTTAATGAAGAGTTTTCAGATCAACTTAAATGTTCTTAAATAATAAAAAGGTAAGCTAGTTGATTGTATAATCTACAGGAAAAATGTTTCCTTCCCTATTTTTAGGAAGAAGATTTAAACTTTGTGAGAGAGAGGTGGTCTGATGCACTCATTAAACGCAGAGAATATTTGGATGAACAGATTAAAAAAGTTAGCAATAAAAAAGGTATGTGGGATGTAAGCTCTGAGAGCTGCTTTTTTATCTTTAAGATTTCTTGAATGGTCAAAAATTGTTCTTTTTCACTGCTTTATAATTATTAATCATTTAATTATCATTCATTTGTAATGATGATAGATCCTGAAAAGTTCTCCACAAGGTAATCTCTGTTAAGGTGAAGGAAATATAAAGATTTTTACAAAACTGAGTTAAACAGAGTTAGATGAATATCAAGCTCTAATTGGTTTTTGACAAGTACAAGATAGTAAGTAGAGCTGCAATTTCATTGGTATAGGAAACTATTGAATGAAGAAGCCTCTACCAAGGTGCATGTCATCACCTCCTCTGCCATTTAATAGAGCATGGATTCCTATTCTTTTGGGGTCATAGAACCCTTGGGCAGTCTGCCAAAACCTATGTATTTCTCAGAATCCTGCTTTTAAATGCATAAAATAAAATATCTAGAATGACAAAAGAAAACAATGATATTGAATGAATTGTCTAAATATTTTTTTAAACAGCTGTACAACCCCCAGCTTAAGAAACCCATTTTAGAGAGGGCTGCCTGCCCAGCAAAACTCCCCAGTGGTATCCAGACCATATTAAAATGTAATTGGGAAATATTTAACAAAATAAATATTTATGTAAAACACAAGATAAATACAAAATAATGATTTATACAAAAATACATATAAATTACAGTGTAACAGTATACCATGCTAATTTGTGGTTTTCTAAAGTTAATACATGGCCTGCAGGGATCTGTAGAGAAGAATATATAAATATGACAATATTTGTGTATAAAATGTGTGTATATATATATATACATTTTATACACAAATATTGTCATATTATGTATGTCATTATGTCATATATGTAAGAGAAAGATATATGAAAATGTTTAGATAGAAATTTGAATTTGACACCACTGGCTTAGAACACTAAGGTTTTAAGTGAATTATCCAGCATCATATGAACTAATATATATATACATATACACACACTCACGCACACACACATACATACATCTGAGTTAGGACTTGAACCAGGTATTTCTGGCCCCAAGGCTACCTTTTATTTCTCTTAATTAAAGCTGAAAAGAAGTGGGAAAGGAAGAAATAAATTACTCAATCTGGGACAAAATAAAGAGTAGGAAAATGGGAGAGAGAATGAGGAAGAATGTCCAGAGAACAATGAAGGAATGAACATTACTGGCCTGGGCATTTTATTTAAATTGGAGATTCCTAGAGGAACTGACCAATCAGAGGGCTAGAGTGAAGACCTGGGTTTGTGGCAGAGAATGTGGGTTAGAATCCGAGTCCTCTTGTGACCTCAGTACCCTTCTCTAGGCTTTGGTTCCTCCTCTCCGACGCAAGATTTGACTAGATGCCACGTGCAGACTTTTCCAGTGCTAAGTCCTGTGATCCTATAAGCTAATAAGCAAATCATATAAGAAATAAGGAAAATTCTTACTACATCTTCTCCGCCTCTCCCCTACTCCCACTCTGGAGTGAAACTAGTTGGTTCTGAATTCTTGGATATTTGTCATATTTACTAATGAAAGCTATATCAACTTTATATCAACTGGCTTTATCAACTATAAGTTTCAGAAATGAATTGAATTATTGATTGGGGGTCTTCAGAGTATCTCAGATGCAGAATTTCTCATGAAAGAAAGGGATAAGCATGTATAGGGTGCCTACTATGTGCCAGGCACTAAGCTAAGCACTTTATAAATATTATCTTATTTATTTTTTCCTCACAACCCTCCAAATTAGATGCTGTTGTTGTCCCCATTTTAGAGTTGAGGAAACCAAGGCAAAACAGAAGTTAAGTGACTTGCCCAGGGTTACACAACTAGTAAATGTCTGAGGTTGGACTTGAACTCAGGTCTTCCGACTCCAGGCCTAGCACTCTCTCCACTGAGGCACATAACTTTTGTACCACTTATCTTCCTCATGATGGAGAGAAGAGGTATTCAGTTATTTTTCAGTCGTGTCTGACTCTTCATGACCCATTTGGGATTTTCATGGCAGAGATGCTAGAGTGATTTGCCATTTCCTTCTCCAGCTCATTTTACAGAGGGGAAACTGAGGCAACGGGGTTAAGTGACTTGCCCAGGTTCACATAGCTAATAAGTGTCTGAGACCAGGTTTGAACTCAAGAAGATGAGTCTTCCTGACTCTAGGCCTGGCACTCCTTCTGCTCTGCTGCTTGGCTGCCCCAGAAGAGCTATTACGAAAATCTAATTGGTTTGAAGGGAGAGGTATATGGTTTTTAAAAGTATTAAATCCTAATTATCTATCGTATTTTACATTAAGCAGTTTCTTAGTTTGTCTGACTTTATCTGTGACATAAAGGAGCTCATACTCAAGGCTACATTGTTGTAAGGATCACTGATAATTCATCTCTTTTTACTTTAAATGATAATAATTGGACTTTTTTCCCTCCCTGCTTTCTGTTGCCAATCATCTTTTCATCTTCTACTACAGAGAAAACAGAAGATGACCTGGAACGGGAAGCCCGGCTTGTAGAACAGTGGGTGGGATTGACAGAAGAGAGGAATGCTGTGCTTGTTCCTGCTCCAGGCAGTGGGATTCCTGGCGCTCCTGCAGACTGGTAAGCACGAGCAAACACCTTCATGATTGGTCCTGAGCCAAAGAGGGAGCCGTGGTTCTTTTGATTTCTCTCTGACTTTAGTCTCTTCTTCCCTGATAAAATCTGATGTCTTCTCTTCCTGCTTCACTATCTCTAGCCCCACATTTTTCTATCCTTACCCCAATCCTACCTGTCCTGATCCAGAGGCAGGTAGATAGAACATGGGGCCTAAGTCAAGAAGACAAGTTCAAACCCAGCCTCAGACATGTATTAGCTCTGTGATCCTGGGTAAGTGACTTACCCTCTGTCTGTCTAATTTTCCTCAACTTGAAAAATGGGTTAATAGTAGCACTTATGTCTCAGAGTAGTTATAAGGATGCAGTGAGGTAATATTTGCAAAGTGCTTAGCACATAGTAATAAATGCTTCTTTTCTTACTTCCATAAGTACATTAATACATTGTAGAAAGGTTCCAGATAGTGAAAATATGACTTATTTGCATATGAAATTTATTGATTTTGAGTGTTTCTCCCAAATTACATACCATGTATGTACAAGGTAGGGCAGCTAGGTGACAAAGTAGATAGAGTGTTGGATCTGGAGTCAGGGAGACTCATCTTCCTGGGTTCAAATCCGACCTCAGATACTGACTAGGTGTGTGACCCTGGGCAAGTCACTTAATCCTGTTTGCCTCCGTTTCTCCATCTGTAAAATGAGCTGAAGGAAATGGCAAACCACTCCAGCATCGCTGCCAAGAAAACCTCAAATAGGGTCACAGAGTAGACACGACTGAAACGACTAAGCCACAATATGTACGAGATGGCTAAAATATTTGTTATGACCCCAAATCCTGAATTTTTCTCATGCTATACATTATTATTTACTTCTCTTCATTTTGGGGTTTTGTTTTTTAACAGCATACATTGAAATTGTCTTTACATTAATGTTCCATTGTAATAGAAATTTGTTATTGGCTTTAGGACCCCACCTGCTGGGATGGAAACACATATACCAGTCCTTTTTCTTGATTTAAATGGTAAGTAGATACTAGAACTAAGTCTCCAACAGATTTTTTTTCAGATTTCGGGGCTTAGTAATTTAGACCAATAAGTTGAAAAATTAAGATAAGGGGAAGGAAGAAAAAGGTAAATTCAATATTTTTTTTACAAATTAATTATCTTAGAGTTTTACTGAATACACTTTAAAAACATGTATTTAAGTGTGGCTTTTGTGAGGGTGGAGAGGGAGATTGAGACTGGAACTATTGATTTCACTGGTCTAGGCAGTTCCAGGATGAGGAACTTCAATGCAAGTTGGCATGTTGGAATCTTTTCTGCTAAGTATAGTTCACTGTAGCACTGAGCACTAAGAGATTAATTGATTTACCCTGGGTCACACAGCCAGTATGTGTCAGAAATAGGTCTTGAATCCCTATCTTCCTGGCTCTGAGGCTGGCTTCTGTCCACTTCATCATGCTACCTCTCATAAGGGTAACCTCAAGTTACTTTACAGGCATGATTGACATCAAGAATGTGCAAAAATCTAGGGTAAGCTTACCTTAATAAACATATAAAAGGGTAAACAGGATTATTTTGTATCTTGGGATAAGAATTCCTTCTGTGATGAGAAAAAGCATCCATTTCATAAAGCACCTCATAAAAATGTTTAATTTTCAACCTCCAAAATAGTATTTTTTTTTAAGTATACCAGCCCTGATGTGGCTTCTCTAACTCTTAAACCAATAATAATTAAACTGTTGGTTGAATAATATAATACCCATCCCACTCACCCTGATGAAAAAATGCATTAACTAAAACTACCATTTTTTAAATCACTCAATCCTCAACATGGGGGAAGCAATAATAAAAATAACTTTAATTATGCTTGTGTCAGAAAAAGAAGTCATTTTTCCTTTTCCTTTTGTTTGTTCTAAAACTGACCCTTTTTTCTTCTTTAACTTTTTCTTTCTTCCATGTATTTTATTAGCTGATGACCTCAGTGCCAATGAACAGCTCGTAGGTCCTCATGCATCTGGTGTTAACTCTATACTGCCGAAGGAGCACGGGAGTCAGTTTTTCTATCTGCCAGTCATAAAGCATAGTGATGATGAGGTAACTGACTGTCTAACATTCTTTGAAGTGACTTTGGATTAGTATGTGATGCCATGCAGTTCTATAACCCTGTGGAATGGAATTCGGACTGAGGAGGGAAAACTCTAGTTCAATGAACTTCAGTTCAGCTTCCTCCCTCATTTGCATTCATTCTGGAGTCATTGAATTACAAATGATTTGTTTCTTGTTTCCCTCTTCCACCCTACTATCCTTTTCCTATTTCTCCTCTCAGGTTTCTGCTACTGCCTCTTGGGATTCCTCTGTCCATGATTCAGTGCACTTGAACAGGGTTACCCCACAAAATGAAAGGATTTACTTGATAGTAAAGACCACAGTCCAGCTCAGCCATCCTGCTGCTATGGAGTTAGTATTACGTAAAAGGATTGCAGCCAATGTTTACAACAAACAGGTAATGTAGGGCCCATTTCCACCATTGTGCTTGTGACCTTGAAAGCTCTTCTTTCCTGTTAGAACTACAGAATAATTGCCTGTATCTTTAGTGCACTGAAGCTTAGTGCTTTAGTGCAGTTTTTCTGGTGTACAGAATCAGTCAAAAAGCATTAATTAAACACTATATGCCATAACTGGGAATATAATAGCAAAATTTAAATAGATCCTTCCCTCAAAGAACTTTTAATCTAACCTCTGAGACAATGTTTACAATGTGTTGAAAATATATACCAAGGTCATTTGGAAGGTGTGATGTTGGGGGGGACCAGAAAGGATTCATGTAGATAATGCTGAGCAGAGATGGGGCACATTCCAGGCATTTACCCAGATACCTCCTTGGTTCACACCCACATCACACCTACCCAAATCACTTTGATTTTTGCAGTGACCTGTATATTTACAAAATTATAATTGAAAATGCCTTTAAAATTTGCAAAATATTTGAACTTGAAATTTTGTACAGAGTTTAATTATGCTTTCTCTCCTGACCAGAGTTTTACGCAAAGTTTGAAGAGGAGAATATCTCTGAAAAATATATTTTATTCCTGTGGTGTAACCTACGAAATAGTGTCCAATATACCAAAGGTAAAATAAAAACTTCAAATTTAGAAGTTTATCTTTAAAATTTATTATTATTCTTATAATCATGACATTTACAACAGATACCAATTAACTAACAGTAGACCCAACCATGTAATAAATCTCCAGTTAAGACCCCTAAATTTAACCAATTTACCTCTTAAGTGAGTAAAAGAAAAACATAACAAAATTATATTGCCATGTTTTTTAAAAACCAAATAATTTAACAAGTGAACATAAATATGTTTGTTTATTCAATCTGTGTCCTAAAGGGACCTCTGTTAGGATTAGATTTGTTTTAGGGTTTGTTTGGTTTTTTAATAACTGTACCTAGTGTGTATATGGTTCTGGGATTCCCACTTTTCATTGCTTTCTATGTGTTTCTGTACTTCTAAATATTTGTTATTTTTACTGTGTCTTAATATTGTCTTACATGAATATACCACAGTGCATTTAACTAATATCTAAAGTTTGGATATAAAAACAATTTCCAGGTTTTTGCTTTTACAAATAAAGCAGCTATAAGTACTTTTGTATGGATTTTTACATTTCTTCCTTTTCATCAAGACCTCTTTAAGATAAGTCTCATCAATGGAATCTCTGGATGAAATCTAAGTATAGTTAGTTTTGTGATTCTCATCAGATGCTACCATATTGCTCTTAGAAAAAAATCTACACCAGTACATAGCTGTATCAGCAGTATAAGAGAATGCCTGTTCCCCTGCAATCCTGGCAATATCAAATTTGGTCATTTTTTTGATACTTTGTCCATTTAATATTCTTAAGTTAGGGTATCTCAATATATATTTCACTTATTATGAGGGAATTTAAACATATTTTATGTTTATTCACAGCTTGTATTTCCTCTAAAATTTTTTCTTCCTATCCCTTTACCATTTCTTCATTAAAATTATGCATAATGAGAAGATAAATTATCTTTCTAATAATTGCTCCACAAATGATCCAGTTAAATGAAAAAAGGACCAATAACAGCTGGCAACACAGCTGGCAAAGTTTGATTCTCTTCAGATTTATTTTACTACATCCTCCTGTTTACTTAATAAAATATTGACCAAAAAAAGGTAAAAATTAAAAGACTAGCATTACCTTCTTGTTTACAGGCAACAGAGGAGATTGAAGACCGAGAAACTTTGGCTCTTATGGCAGCAAGGAGTGAAAATGAAGGTACATCGGATGGAGAAACATATATTGAGAAATACACACGAGGTGTACTGCAGGTGGAGAACATTTTAAGTCTTGAGCGGCTCCGGCAGGCAAGTAGCTGGACAGTCACTGTAAAAAGGAAAAAAAAACCCAGTAAATCCTGTTTAATTTAATTTCCAAACCCTACACAGAGGTCTTGGAGGGTGAAGGCTGAGGTAATGTCATTGGATTTGACAATTAAGAAGTCTTTGGCCTTTGGAAAAGAGTTTGAAAAAACTCACAATAGTTCTGAGAAAATAATAACTCTGAAAAAAGAGATTTCATGGTTTAAGAGAGGGTGGATGATAACCAAGTAATGGCATTGAGCCTAGACCATTTTGTGAAGAAATTTGTCTGAGAGAGGGAGAAAAGAGATAGGATAGTAGCAGAGTGGAGGTACAAGGGCAAAGGGAAATTTCTTTTAGTACTGGAGAGAACTGAAAATAATTGTTAGCAGATGGAAGGAAGCCAATGGAGACAGAAATTGAACATGCATCAGAAAGCAGTGTTTCATGGAGCAAAGTCCTAAAGGTAATAAGAAGATGGCATCAAAGGTGAAGCTGGCAGGGAGAGAGGATTGGTTTTAATAAGAGGTCTTCTGAGAAAAGAGGCTAAGAGGAAAAAATGGATGAAGGTACTGAGAAATTTTGGAAATGCAGAAGGATAACTGAGGGAATTCTTGTCAGATAACTTCAGTCTCAGTGAAATAAAAGTTATGTGTTGTAAGTCTATGGAGAAGGTATGTTGTGAAGGTGTTGGTTAGAATCTTGAGAGAGGAAAAGATTTGGCAACATTGGTGTGGGGAATTAGATTGGAAATCACTAAGTTCAGAATAGAAGGACTGGAGAATTTCAGTGAGAATCCAGCTGATCATCAAATGGTGTGTGTGTGTGTTTGTGTGTGAGTGTGTGAGAGAGATGTCCTTGATAAACAGCAGCAGTTCTCAACCTGTGGGTCGCGACCCCTTTGGGGGTTGAACAACCCTTTCACAGGGGTGTCACCTAAGACCATGAGAAAAGACATTTCCGATGGTCTTAATAACCAAGACACAGCTCCTCTATCTGTCTCCAGGCGGGTCCGCCCACATGCAGATACACCCACATACCAGTATTAAAGGGTCACGGCATTAGGAAGGTTGAGAACCACTGATAAACAGGAACAATAAGTTACTGGCCAGCATTGTCCATCATGGTAGTAGGAATACAGAGGGATATATGACTAGACCCTCTTATTTTGTCTAAAACTTCAGCCAAGCTCTGCTCTCAAAAAACCTCCTAACTGGGTTATTAACAATATTTTTTAAATGAATTGGAATTTTATCTCCTCTTATTTTTCCTTTCTTCCTACTGTGGCATCCATACCAGTGCCCATATAGACCTCAGCCAGAGGAAGGGAGAGTATAGGTAATGAACCCAGATATTACATATCTGGCTAAAAAAAATGCTGACTAAATCACCTTAATCTATTGTCTTTGATTATCATCACCTATGGGATTACTGGTAGTGATCATTTCTGACCTAAAAATGTGACTGCTAACAATCAATACTGTGTAGTCTCTATTTATAGTCATGATGACTAGTGTCTAAAAATTTACATATGCTTTTACCTGAGAGGCAGCATGGTATAGTGAATAGGGGCCTGACCTTGGACCCAAGAAGATCTGAGTTGGAAATCCACTTATCATACACTGACTGTATGACTGATGAGTGTGTTAAGTGACTAGTTGGTCAAGTCACTTAATCTCTCAGTGCCCTAGGGAGCTCTCCAAGGTTCTCCTAGAGAAGATTCCAACCTGAATTATTAAAGGGAGCTTCCTTATCTGAGAGTTCCCTAAATCAATGAAATCACATTCCCAATTACTATTATTCCTATCTTGACTTTGACTCATCCAGCCAGTCTTTTAAAAAGCACTTAAGCACCAACTGTGTACAAGGTGGTATGATTGTCAGCGGTGGTCAGACTGGTTATAATCAGAAGCTTATTTCTAAATATGTAAAATCATATCAGGGCAGTGACCTAGGGGGTTGTCTCACCTAATCTCTCTTTGACATTCAGACATGAGAATCTCTCCTGTTTTTAAAAACCCTTAGGAAAAGTATACTCTACATTCTCCTTTAGTAACCCTTTCCAATCTCACTTTATAAAAGGATCTTTTGGGGGGAGGGTGTGAATTTATAATTTAATCATGATAGGGAACTCTCAGTAAAGAAATTTCCTTTACCAATGCAACAAATATTCTACAAATTCTGCTTTGGTATTAGAAAATTGCCAGGAGTTCTAAGACTTGGCCAGGAACCCCCAGCCAGTAGATAGAGAGAGAGAGAAAGTATGAGTGAATGTCAGAGCCTGAACCAAGATCTCTTTGATGCTAAGGCTGGTTCTCCACCATGCCCGCATATTGTGATTTTGTAAGAGCAATGAGCAATCATCCATTTATACTTCTATCCATATTAGTGTCAGTACTGTTCCAGGCACTAGAGAAGCACAGAACTTGTCTTTTGTTCATAAGGGGCTTGCAGTCTAGTTGAGAAAACCAAACTTATTAGAAACTATACTGTTCTAAACTCTTAAGTAATAATTATAAGTAAAATAGAGATTCAGAAAAGAAAGGGATCAAATATGGGCTGGAGTACTCAGAAAATATTTCAAAGAAGACATAGGATTTGAAACATAAGTAGAGAAGTTAAAAGAAGGTATGTCAGGTAGAAGGGTAAGTATGGTCTAAAATGGGAAGGTAGGGATGAGCTTTGTGTGTAGGGGACAATAAGGAAACCTGCCTGACCAGAGAAGAGGGAACATATTATATGATAAGGAGGCAAGGTGATAAAGGGAATTCAGATCCAAGAAAAGAGTTTGGAATTTATTCAACAGACAAAATCATTTCCAGTTTTTGAACAAGAGGTGTAATCAAGCCATGTTTAAAAAAACCAATCCGGCAGCTGGATTGGAGTAGACACTAAAATCAAAGAAATCAATTGAAGAGGTCATTTCGATAATACACTTGAGCTGATAAGGACCTTAACTAAGGATGTAGAAGTAAAAATTTAGAAAGAAGTCAGATTTATAGAATATTAGAGAGCTAAGATTTGAACCTGACTTCAGGATTTCTAAGGTGAGATAATACCACTGAAAGAAATGAGACAGATTGGGGAATGGCTGAACAAGCTATGGTATATGAATTTAATGGAATACTATTGTGCTATAAGAAATGGGAAGGAGATGGACTTCATAATTACCTGGAGAGGCTTATA
>CM053587.1:213327745-213345503 GCA_028646515.1 Pseudochirops corinnae
CATTTACTTTGTTTCTAATCCTTTTTTTAATCATAAAAAGTGCTGCTATAAATATTTTGATGTATATAGGCACTTTTGTCTTATCAGTGGCCATCTTGGGGTATAAGTCTGGTAAAATAATCTCTGGCTCAAAAGATACAGACATTTTAGTCACTTTATTTACACAATTCCAAACTGCTTTCCAAAATGGTTGTACCAATTCACAAAAATACCACCAAGAATGCACAAGTGTACCCATCTTCCCATAACCCCTCCTACATCGGCTACTGCCATCTTTTGGCACCTTTGCCAATTTGCCAGGTGTGAGGTTGAATTTGGAGTATTCTTTGACATAACTGTTAATAATCTGTAATTCTTTTCTGTCTTCCATTTTTACTGGCTACGTTATAAGTCAGGAGTCAGCAAACTATGGCAACAAGCCCAACCTTGCTTATTACCTCTTTCTGTACAGCTTGTGAATTAAGAATAGTTTTTACATTTTAAAATTAAGATGTGCTGGAACACAGCCATGCTCATTTGTTGACAAATTGTCTATGGCTGCTTTCATACTACAACTGCAGAACTGAACACTTAGAAAAGGGATGATGGTGCTCTCATTGATTTTCACTGCTCAGTGTACTACCAATTGCAGTGATAATTACTACTCATTGTTTCAAGTACCATGCATATCATCATGATGACTTTTTTATTACCAGTACATACTCATCATGTCAAAAAAAGAAAATAAGTGTAAAAAAAGTTTTATTACAATTTTTTTGAACCTAGGGCTGAGACTGAAATATTTCTGAATGAGAACTGCCCTCAACCACTATTATTGAATACTGAAAGACTTTGGAAATTAGATTTTGCTGCAGTCTTTATAAAGTTTATTAATAAATTCAACCTAAAATTACAAGGCAAAATAGAGCTTGCAGGTGAAACTTATATTGTTGTAAGGTCAATTGAATGACAACTGATATTGTTTGAATTATAAGTAATGTTGAGTTTTTTATACACTTCCTGTGTGTCAAAAGTTAAAACAAGAGGCAGCTAGGTGGTGCAGTGAATAGAGCACCAGTCCTGGAGTCAGGAGGACCTGAATTCAAATCTGGCCTCAGACACTTAACACAAAACTAGCCGTGTGACCTTGGGCAAGTCACTTAACTCCAACTGCCCTACCTCCCCCCCTCCAAAAAGCAAAAAAAAAAAAAAAAGTTAAAACAAGAAGTGAGATCTCTATTCCCACACAAGTTTGTAGCAGTTACATTTTCCCCAGCTAAGACTACAGTTCTAGCAGTGCTTTTTCAGACTTTAATGCAATTGCAAAAGAAATTTCCATATTTTAAAATGCATTTAACTGAGCAATTGAGAAGTTTCCACCTAACCTTCAACTGAAATGACTACTCTGTAATGTAATGACATAATAAAATTCTTTATCTAATAAAGAATCCAATAAAATTCTATAAATGCCTTCCAAGTAATGAATATGCTCAATAAAAATCATGTTTGTGGATTAATATCAGTATTTAGTGTGGAAAGACATTTTCTAGATGAGATAAATAAAATCTGATTACAAATCAGCAATAATAGATGAACATTGGCAATGAACTCCAATTCAACTAAATGCTATCCTCCCTCACCCCCACCAAAGGAATTCGATTCTTTTCATTACTAGACCCATATTACAAAAAAGAAACAAACTGTACTTAATTTTTATTATACATGTCCAAAACTGAACTTATCTTTTTTCCTATACCATCCCCATTTCCAACCTTCCCTATTAATGTAGAGGGCAACATCATCCTCCCAGACCTTCAGATTCGAAATTTAGGATGTCATCCTCAACTCCTATCTTTACACCCCCATCTCCAAATCCAATCTGTTTCCAAGGGCTGTCAATTTCAAGCTCCCTTCTCTCCTCTGACACTGTCACCATTCTAGTTAAGGCCCTCATCATTTCATGCCTGGACTTTTGCAACAGCTTATTGGTGGGTCTGCCTGCCAGTCTTTCCCCATTCCAATTCATTCTTTAACCACCAAAGTGATTTTCCCAAAGCACAGGTCCATCCATATCACTCTTCCTCTCCCTGCTCCTGCCCTCCCCCTCAATCAATAATCTTCAACAGCTCCCTATAATTTCCAGGATCAAGTACAAAATGCTTTGTTTGGCCTTCATACCCTAGTCCCTTTATATCTTTCCAGTCTTCTTAAACCTTATTCCCCTACATGCCCCCTTTCATCCAGTGACACTTGGCCCCTTGCTGTTCTACAAACAAGACACTTCATCTCTTGGCTCTGGGTATTTTCCCTCTCCTCCATGCCTGGAATGCTCTCCCTTCTCATTTCTACCTCCTGGTTTCCCTGATTTTCTTTGATTCCCATCTAAAATCCCACCTTCTACATGAAACTTCTCTCAATCCCTCTTCTTATTCCTTTCCTCTGTAGATCCTCCAATATATAATTTGCATGTATTTGCTATGTCCCCACTATGTAGATAGTGAGCTACCTGTAAGCAGGGACTCTCTTGCCACTTCTTATATTCCTAGTTAGCACTGTGCCTGGCACACAGTCGGAGCTTAATAAGTGTTTACTGGATATTACATTTTGAATTTCGTCAAAAGAATCTATGGAAATTAGTTTTCTCTCGTTATATAAGTACCTACAAAATGTCCTCAATTTTACCTACTGGCTCACAAAGCCCAAAATATTTTCTATGTAGCCTTTGATAGAACAAAATTTGCTGACTCCTATAACAGGTTAGAGACAGTATCTGACATTATAAAAAGTGAAAAGAAAAACCTGCTAATATCACAACCCTTATACATGGCAGCCTCATTGGAAGATCCCTTTCTGCTAATGAGTGAGTAATAATAGCTCATAGCCCATCTCAGCTTGCACTATACTAAGGGATCCTATGCAAGATATTTTGGGGCTGAATCTTCCCAATATCTAAATACTTGAATTTTTTCTCACTAGGAGGTGGGGATAGTTTCCCAAGGTCTAAAGTTCTGTGTTGGAACTCCTAAAGTTTTCCCATAGAAACAATGTTACAAACTGCGGTCAGATTCCCAGACCAGTCCACAAAAGACCATTTAGCTGACAATATAAATTGGATACTATTTAAGTAACACACTTACAATTCCATTTCCTTTCACTGTCATGTGATTTTGATACTAAATAGAAATAGAACATCTGCCTGCAAATCATTAATTATGCTGCATTACACTCAGAGTTAAATAAACGGATTTCCCTTTAGTTATAAATTACATGGATTTCATCTCCAAAATGAAGATAATTTTACATAGAAAACTAGAAGACAGTATTTATCATTAAGGATAATTTTTCATAAGAGAAATTCTCACGGGAGGGAGTCCCCAACTTGCAAACAGATTATGTTCCAAAATTTTGTAAATCAGCTGTTTGGTGCTAGGAATTCAGTACCAGATTAACTCACAAAACCCTGTTTGAATCATAATGTTGCAGGTACTATTTCATAGAAAGTTGTTTTCAAAACAGTAAGTTGTTTTCCTCCCCTATCCCAGAAATTTTACCTTTCTTTGCCTTTGTCTTTACTAATACTGACAAAGAAAAAACAGGGCTTGAGGATATTGCCTCTCCCTAGTATTTTTTTTTTCATAACTTCAAGAAATGGTATTAATGAATGAAATTCAATGATTCAGAAAGCAACTTCTCAGATTTTCAAATCACAACATTCCCTCCTTCACTTAAAAATTTCTGCATTGCTCTACTTTAAAAAAAAGTCTTTTTATAACTTGAGCCAAGTTACTTTCCCATTCTTCCAAAAAATGATAAAAATATTTACTACTTCAAAAATTGGATTTCTCCTCACATCTCAAAAATTAAATAAATTTGCTTTACAAAATTAGTTACTTAATGCGACTACCTAACATTTAAGATGTTTAGAGTAGGAATTCTGTTGTGTGATAGAGAAGTTCAGTAGACTTTCAGTAATGGGGGTAGGGAATGGGGAGGGTGAATAGAATAAACTGGTGTGGGAATATCAGAAAATCTTTTAACTGCCTAAGGACGCTGGATGCATATACTTCAGAAATCGAAGATTAAGGCATAGGAAAGCACTGAGGAAAAACTATTCACTTTTCAATTTTGCTTAGCTTTCAAGTGGCGGTTTCACTCTGGACACTGAAAATCAGTTCCTCCTAATGGTATGCAGATCCTACTTCGGCTTGCCTAGTACTGTAGATGAATGTTAAACCAGGTACCCTGTAAATGTAAAATGTAAATATAAAAGTTGGTTACATAGTGAATCACTGAAAAACACTTTAAAGGCTTAAGTTGAACTCCAGTAATTACCAGTCTGCCTACCCATAGTGCAATAAATAAGTAGTCAACTTTTAGTAAAGAGCAAAAGGAAAACGCAAAAGTGATCTTGATGAAGATCACTAGCTATCAAGCTGGAAGAGGCCATTGAGTTAGTTACGGAATTTAGCCTGGGAGTCGAAAACTTAAAATTTTTTTGATAACTATTTTAATATTCGTGTCCGTTTTAATCCTATGCTTTTTATTTTACACGTTTAAAAACAGTATTCTGAAGGATCCCTAGGCCCGCTAGAGTACCAAAGGAATCCAAAACACCTCCGACGCCTCTCCTCCCTCCCCCCAAAGAACCCAACAACAAACCACCTCTGGTGTTTTCCATCTCCTTCGTTTCATAAATGAGGCCAAAAGAGGGAAGGTTACCAGACAAATGGGTATGTGAGGCCAACTTTTGACTGCAAAGCCAGGGGCTGCTTCCTTCCACCGCCCTTAAGCCACACGCCCAGAAGTGGGGAGGCCCCAGCCGGTAACGTGTCGGGGAAGTCCACGCCTTTGTTCCCCAGGGGGCAAAGAGAGTAAAAGGGAGAGTGTGGGAGGAAGGACCCTGCTCTAAGTTAAAAGCACGTGCGAGCTTCTGCTGAATCAGAGCCACATGGAGAACACACAGGAAAGTGGCGCCTTATTTTGTCCCAATAAGCCCAGCCTCCTTCCCTTCCCCACTTCCAAACTCTGCGTTCCTCGGTCGAACTCTATTTCCCGACAGTCCTTCGCCGTGCGCGGGCTTGTTCAACCTTCTTTCCCTTCTCCTCTCACTCACCCCGCCCCTCGGGTTTGGGCGCGGATCGATGATGCGCCGTACCAGGCGCGGGAGAGTGACGCCACCTTGGCTCGCGACGGCGGCAGTCACTGCAGCAGCAATAGGAGCAAAAGCGGCAGCGGCGGCAGCGACGACGGCGGCTAAGAAGACTACGACGCCGGCGGCAGCGGCGGGGCGGGCGCCAGGCGCGGGGGGGAGGGGCGGGCTGGAGGCCCAGGCAACAGCGGCTGAGGCGGCAGAAACAGCGGAAGGATCACCGCCCGGCGGTCGCGTTAGGCCCCAGCGGCGCCGGGAGCTGCGCGAGACTCGGGCGCCCGCGCGCGCGCCGGCTTCCCCCCGGAGATCTCCATAGAGACCGTGACACGCACAGAGGCGGGTGCCCGCAGGCGGGCGGGCTGCGGGGCCCGGAGCAGGCGCCGCCGCCGCCCCTTCTCCTCCTCCTCCTCCTCCTCCTCCTCCTCCTTCCCCCCTTCTCTTCCTTCTCCTCCTCCTCCCTCACCCCTCCCTTCTCTTCCTCCCTCCTCCCGCGCGCGCCCTCTCTCTCTCCCCCCTCGCCGGCCGGGCCTCGCGCTCCCTCTGGTGCCCGTGCCCCGGCGAGCGGGCCGGGCGGGCTCTTGGGCCGGGGCCGGGGGGTGGGGGGGCCGCTGAGGCCGCCGCCGCCGCCGCCTCTCCCGCCCCTCCCCGCCCTCCCCCCTTCCCTTCCCCGCCCCGGAGCGGGAAGAGGCCGAGGCTCCGCCATGGCCTCGGGAGCTGGAGGAGGGGGCGGCGGCGGCAAGATCCGGACGCGGCGCTGCCATCAGGGCCCGACCAAGCCCTACCCGCGGGGACGGCAGCAGCAGCAGCAGCAGGTAAGGAAAGGGTTCGGGGCAGGCCCGGCCTGGGCCGCCAAGCCGGCCGCGGCCTAGCCGGCTGGGGCGAGGGACCGCCGACCCGTACCCGACACCCAGGTTGAGCGCCCCCAGGCTTGCCCAGCCACCGCACAAACCGCTGTGTGCCCCATCACCCTGGACCCACGCACTGCCCCCACCAACGCCATACCCCCAACATTCTCCCTCTACTCACCCTGACGGTACAGTGTCCGCCTCCTCTCAAACACGTCCACACGTGCCTTGATCACCGTAGCATCCGCGCTGACCACCCAACGCACAGCCCATTGTGTTCCTTATGCCCCTCACTGTGCTCCTCTCTCTCCGTCTTCCACACTAGGTACTCCCACTTTACCCTCCTCTTCCCCAATACACTTACGTCTTCCCCTAATACACCTCCCTCCTCCACCACACAATACACCCCTCACTGTACCCCCTTCTTCTCCAGGACACTTCTGTCTTCCATGACCCACACGCACATAGCTTCACCCACCCCAGGCCCTCCAAACTTCTCCCCCCCACTGTGCCCACATCTTCTCCAGCACACTTATGTCTTCCCTAACACGCATAACATCCCCCCCCTCAACTGTGCTCCTTTTTTCCAGTGTGCCTACATTGTGTTACCCTCTTCTCCAGGACACTTCTCTCTTCCCCAACACACAACCCTACTATACTCCTCTTCCCAATACACTTCTGTCTTCCCCAACACACACCACACCTGTGCCCTTATCTTCCCCAACATATACAAAACATCACCCCCCATCACAACACACACTGTGCCCCTCAACTTCCCCGACACATACCTGACTTCACCCAACATACCTCCAGCCAAACCCATCTTTCTTTCCTGAAACACACCTCCCCCTCCCCACAAACAACATACACCCACACTCACTCTCATCTTCCCCTATACAGGGTAGTTAACTGACTCCTTACACACTACATCTATGTCACATACTCATTTCCCCATACACACTTGTCTTTTACACATGCACACACACATCTTCCACTTCACACGTGCCTCCTCCCTTACATACCTACCTACATCTACTTCTACATAAATGCATATTTTTCCTCATATGTGCACGTGTGTGCATGCACATACACCCACACCCACACATGTATTCATGTATAACTGGGACATGTATGGGGACCTCTGGAGCCAGGGGTGGCGTGAACTCAGGCTAATGATGAAATGTACGTGTGTTAGGGCTACTGCTAGCTACACCATCTCCTGATATGTACCGTGGTCTGGGGTATTCAGAGTGAATTAGTTGGTGGTTGTTTGTATTTCCAGACCTTGTTTCCTTTTTGGGAGTGGAGAAAAGAGGAGTGTGTATGGGAAGGGATAGATATTAGGATAGAATGGGAAGTTGTCTCAGGCTCATTATGTCTTGTCCTCCTGGGCTACAAAGGGAAGGAAAGGAATGGACTGAATAAATTTGGTGGGATGGCTCACTTTGTAGCCTCACATTTCTTGAGATTGATGTTTTTGCTTCATGTATTTGTTTTCTTTCTACTTCTGTCCCCATTCTTTTAAAAGTCCAGCTTAGATCTCATAAGAACCCTGGGCCACGTGGGTCACCTTCTGTGAGAAGGGTTATAGCCACACTGGTAGTGGGTGCATTTTGAAAATCCCTCTTTTTATATGTGTCCTTTATGGGTTGGCCTTTCCTCCGCCTTTACTGTTTTTGGAAATTGGACTTGGCAGTTCTCCAAAGATGATCTGGGCACGTGATTTTGATTTCCGGTGTTCAGATTTTCATTTTGTTGGGGATATTCTAAAAGCTTAGGTTCTTTGCAGTTGGGGATGGGGGGTGGGTGCAAGGGGAGAGGTAGAGGACAAATAGCAGTAATTAGGCAACCTTTGTAAAAGAAAATATTAAGGTAACTAAGCTATCTTAGAAATGACAGCTAGTTGATCCATGAAAAGTTACAAGATAAAATTCTTTTTTTTTTTTTTTGCTTGAGAGGAAATTAACTTGATTTAGTAAGTGATTTACTATTTAATCTACTAGTGAGTTAATCACATGAAATTTTAAATGACTCTTAGTTTCAATGCCTACTGTTGAAATGATCAGATCAATATGTTGCCTTATTCTGGATAATAAAAATAATTGGTATTTGTATATTGCTTTAAAGTTTTCAAAGAAATGTGCATGCATTATTTACTTTGACTCTCATAACAGTCTTGTAAGGATAGTACTAAAAGTGCTAGAATAGATTTTACCCATTTTATAGAGGAGGAAACTGAGATTCAGAAATTGTGACTTACTGGACACCATCTAAGTCCAGTACTATATACTAACCTACTTCTCAAATGATGTGGAATACTATTTTAATTTAATAAATTTTAATATAATAACATTTTTTATGGTTGAAAAACCTACAGATTATTTTCCTAAGCATAGGTTTGTAGAAATCGTAAATTTGGAGGTATTACCAGTCAGAATTTGTATTTCTAATTATTATTGCTTGTAGGTATTGGAATTCCTCTTACCTTTAGTGTTTTCCCCTTAGGCATTTGCAGAAAATGCTTGATTGCCAAATATCTTTTGGAAGACCAATGTACTTTGTCTGGGAGTCTGAATTTTAATCCCCACTCAAAGGCCTCTAACTCGAAGTTTGAGCATAGACAATCAGTGAAATTGAGCATCAGTCTGCTCTTCTATAGATTAGGGAGAGGAATACTTAGATTGTGTTTTGATCAGAAAAAGGCTTGTTGTGTGGACAAGATAAAGCTATGGTACTGAGAAAGATGTTACGCCAATGAACAAAATATCTGTTCATTAATCTGTATTAGTATTGATCAGACTGTTTTAGGGGAGAAATGACACTACTGTGCCATCAATTGCAAATAGAAACGGAGATCATTAGTCTGTTCATAAGGAACACTGAGAGTTGCATCCTCACTTAGAAAACCAAATGTGTTTATAGGATTGTTTTTTTTTTAAATTAAAACATCAACATAACAAAATCAAATAGGAATTACATTTTAATTTGAGTGTTGTGGGCCTTGTGTTTGACATATATGCTGTACAACACCAAAGGCAAAGATGTTTTTATTGGTAAATTTTGTCTTAAAATCAACAAAGCCAAACACATTTATAATATCCCGAAATAGTTAAGTAAAACAACACAAAGGTGTGATTGTATAATGTCATTGTTCGTTTTTGTTATTTGCCATTTGTTAAAGGAGAAGAAGGCTGTGTGTTCTTATATTCTGATATGGTAGTACCAACCTACATACACTGTACTAAACCTGAGTTTTGTTGCTCTTCAGTGGTTGTAGTCAGTGAGTATATTGATTCTTTTGGTTCTGTCTTGTTTTGTATCAACTCATATGTCTTTGAATTTGTGAATTTGTCATGATGATTTTCTAACATATACCACAATTTATTTGGCTAGTTCCCAGTATTTGAGCAGCTTTCCAGCTTTTGTTATAAATAGTGCTGCTGTTAATATTTTAATCCAAATAAAACATCTTTTCTTTCTTTTATTAACCTAAATTTAAGATAATATTTACTAATGGAATTGCTGAGTCAGAAACTTTATTTTAAGGACATTTCAATGAAAATCATAATTCATGAGATTTCAGCATTTATCACAAATATGCATGTGCCAAACCACCTTAAGACATATCAATTTAGAAAGCATGTAGCTTTTGGAAGAATTATAGATTATAGGTTTAGAGCTGAAAGGGACAATTAGAGGCCATCTAGTCCAACCCCTCATTTTACAGAGGAGGAAACAGGTCTGGAGCAGTTTAGTGACTTGTTAAAGGTCACATAGTCAGTGTATAGTGGCAGACCAGGATTACAACTCAGGTTCTGTGATATCAGATCCAGTACTCTTTGTACTGTACCAGACTACTTAATCTTGAAATCAATTAGTAACAAGATGTGGGTGTATATACATATATACTTAAATGAGTTGCTATAGAAAATGTTCCATGTCCGCTCTTCCTTCCTCACCTAGATAGAAGTAATCTGAGTCTATGGAAAGAGACCTGGGGTTAGAATCAAGACCTGGGCTCACATCCTGCAGAAGCCACTTAACAGCCCTGTTATAGTGACCCAAGTTACTTAACTGAGTTATGTCTTTCTTATGTTCTCATTTGTAAAATATTAATTTGTCTGCCTGCCTTTGAAAAGTTGCTCGAGGCAATGTATATATAAAAGTTTTCTAAACAGAGAAGAAAACATGTAGTTGCTTAGTATTAAAATTTGCAGGTCCACAACTTTACACTCATGTAGTGCAGAAAATGAGCAATGAAGAGGTTAATAGTCTTCCTTCACCTTTTAAATTATTTGGTACTAAGTGGTAGGTATTACTTCAAATAGATACTGAATAGTGACTGAAGAAAGGTCATGGGTATAGTGAACGAGCATTTCAACTTTTAAATGTCAGTTTTACCTTAAATTTAGAACACTTGAAGATATTCTGTAGCTTCTTTCTTTTTGGTCCTTGTTGGGATTTTTCAAATGTGTGAACTACCTGCATTGTCCTTTTGGGGCTGGCAACTGTGAATGTGTGGCAGCTGCTGCTGAATCATCATGAATAGCAAGATGCTTCATGACATGACATGATTTGTGGAATTTTTTACTCAGTGATGAAATCTAGTTAAGAGTTTTGGGGTTTCTAGGCATATGTGGGAAGTTTTGTAAGTGTGTTGAGGGGTTGTGGTGATGGGATGTCCAGTGAAAGGATAATTGTTACTTGTTTTCAGTTGGCCTATTAGTTTAGCCCAGTGAATTTCATTTTTATGTTCAGTAGACACAGCCAACAGTACTGTAGAGAATGTTGAGTGTTTTTAATGTGTTTGTTGTAATTTTCTGCCTTTAAACCGTGTGAGAACTCCAACTTGTTGCCTAGCCCTTCATATAGACCTTTTTTTGGTTTGGTATTTTCTCCGCTGCATTATATACTATTATTCTCTATCTTTGATTAGATTGAAATTTCCAAGGACTGTTTTGATTCATTCATGAGCAAAGTAACTCATTTTGGAAACAGAAGTGCACAGTGGCTTAGGTGCAAGTTGGTAGACACTTTGTCTAAAGCTTTGGCCACTTCCACTTCAAAGGTGGTGGTGTGTTTTTTTTGTTGTTGTTGTTGTTTTTTATCTCTGAAATTACTGTGATTTGTGTGATCCTTCTCCATTTTTTCCCAGGTCCTTTTGTTGTAAACTACCAGGCCCCAAAGGGCAAACTCAGAACAGTTATCTGGGGATAGCTCCTGAATATCTCTTACCTCATTGATATTGTTGCTCCATTGATGAAGATCTCAGCCCAGTCATACCTGCTCACCTTCCCATAAATTCCTTTTAGGGTGGGGAAGGGTATCTTCTTTGAGTTCTTTTGACATTACTTGGCTACCTTTGGAACATTCCTGCTGTTAATAAAAACTGGGTTTTCTGAAAGCTGTCTCTTAACCTATTGCTGCTTAAAGACCATTATAAATGTGAAATTGTAGTATAGCAAAACTAGAGCCCTTAAGAAATATGAAGGGGACCCTATTACATGGTGGCAGAAGAGTGGAATTTGAGTTACTGCGCTTTCTGTGGTATGTTTCAACGATCTCATACTATTGCTATTGGGACATCTTGTTCTGGAAGGCTTTTCCTTTTCCTTGTAATTTGTTATTCTAGGATCCCATATATATCACTAAAAAAGCCAAGCAGTTAAGATGGCAGAATTTCCAAGGGGGTTGAATAGGAGGACTTGCTATTGTTCTTATGATGTCTTATGTATGAAAATTGGTATATTCTCTATAATAATAAAAAACTGGCGTGTCCTAGTAGATAAATACTATTTTTTGAATCTCCTCCAAAGTGAAAAATTTTATGAAGGTAGTGTGAGAATTGGGAAAACCAAAACTTTTCAGTTATTACTAAGCAATACAGACAGACAACTCAGCATCTTTCTCAGTGAACTAGTATCTTAAATTTGTCTTCTCTGGTTTTCTTTTCCATGGATACTAGTGGTTCTTTGGGCAGGAATTGGTTTGTCTATTTCCTGCATGAATAGGTGTCTAATAATTGATTGTTGAATTGGTGTCAGTAGTCACTGAGGGATAAATTAGAAGAGGTTGACATGAAATTGAGCTATCTCTTAGCATTTAAGCTACCTCTGGCCAAATTTGTCTTCCTTAAAAAAAAAAAAAAAGGTGCTATACTGAGCAGATGAGATTTGTAAATTATTTTCTAAATTCCTTCAAGTTAGTTGTTTGGTTCTGATTTTGTTTCTTTTAAAGCGGTGGTTGTGTTGGAGTTTTAAAGTGGAGGATTCCAGAGTAACTCTCCCACTTGGCAAATACTATTCTAGGTTTGGAGTTTATAAATATTATACATCCTTTATTAACTTATTCTGCTTCCTCATCCAAACTAGAAAGACCAGGTTCTAATTGGTGTGTCTGTTGTCAGAATACTAACCTAGCTGCTTTTGGGAGAGCTCACCATGAATCTTAAGATGATTATTGATTTTTTTTTACAGCGGGACTACAGCAACTCTTTTTTTTCTGTTTCCTTGCTTTTTTGGAGAGGGAAAAGCCTGGCAATTGGGGCTAAGAGACTTGACCAAGGTCACGCAGCTAGTAAGTATTAAGTATCTGAGGCTGGATTTGAACTCAGGTCCTTCTGACTCCATGACCAGTGCTCTAGGTGCTCTGTTTACTGTGCCGCCTACCCACCCCTGACTACAGTAACTCTAGAAGTTTATCTCCTTATGGAAAGGTTGCTGTGAAGGACTCACACTGATGAAATGATAGGTCCTTCAAGTACATGTCATGTGTGCATGCAACACCAAGGGTGAAACACTAAAACACTTAACTAATAGTGATTAATTTTAAGCATAAAAATAATAATATAAATAGCATTTTGAAAACGAACATGGCTATTTTGAATATATATGCTTAAAAATTGGAAATGCTTCACTGATTAAAGTGATGGAGAATTGTGATTATTTAGTGTTGTAGAGCTTATTTTTCATCTTAGATACTTTAAGGGCTTACCATTTGAGTACTGAATCAGACCATTGCTATATAAATGTAGATGTTGAGAAAATGTTCATTCTAGTTTCTTAGTCTTATTTCTTTTTTGTAATTATACATCTTTGTGTTAGATGTGAGTGAAGACAGGCTATAAGAGAGGAAAAGGATGTGATTAAAAATTCTTGTCATAAGGAGACCTTCAAAAATGTTACTTGGGTGAAGAGCAGGGGAGATATATTTGAAGTTTAGAGGGTAATGAGAAAAGGACTGGGAGGAAACAAAGAGAACAGGTATGGTCTACAGACCTGGAGAACAAAGGCAGTAAGGTGAATAGAACGAATTAAGAACAGCATTGGAGGTCCAGGGCATACTGCCCCAGAATTGTAAAATGAAGCCAGTATTTGATATGACAGATTGACTGAATATATGAAATTATTTGAAAAAAAGAAATTGTGTGTGCCAAAAAAAAGAATGATGGCATTTAGTGTATATTAAATCAAAGAAAAGGAATATAAGGGTTTTCTTAAAGTAGAAGGAAGCCAAGTGGAGAGAACTGATGATGGACAGAAAAAGCTTTGTATTTAAATATTGGAGTAACTAGAAATAGTATCAATTACACCAGTGTATTAAATTGGGAAACAATTTAGAGGAAACTATTATTTCTCATTTCTTATTACATTTAAAGTTGATATTATTAGTCTTAGATGTATACAGGAAAGTAGGAACACAAGCATAGTAGATTAGCGTTTGTTTCACTCATTTAAAATTGTCCTTAATCTTTTCATTCCTTTTTTAAAAAAATTAGTTTTTCAAATAATAAGTATTTTTTTCATTAGTTTGTCCCTCCTACTGTTTTCCTATCACCCTTCCCTCTTCTCCATCAAGCAATTTAAAACAAAAAATATCCCAAATTAATCCCTCAAAACATATCTCCATAGTCCAGTAAAACATATTCCCACATTAGCTGTCAGAAAGTCTCTTTCTACATTTAAAATCTATCACCTTAGTTCATTTAAATGTGAAATTTTTGCATTATATGTGAAAGTTAAATGACTCTGTTTTCAAATAGTTACCAATTCATTTTCATTAAGTAACACCAAGAAGAAGAGTTAAATAGTGGCATCATAGTGGAAAGATTATTCCATTTCTGGAGTATAAGCTGGTGAATATTTTAAAAGTTAAGATATTATTCAAATTTTATCAAAAATGTATTTTCCATTGAGAATCTCCCAGAAGTTCTTAAACATCTAAAACCCCTTTTGACAGCTTAGCTATACTTTGTAAATCACTAGAATTTAAATATAGTTGTTAAAATGTTTCATATAGTGAAGCAACAAAGATAATTTAAGAAATGAAAAAATTTCAGTGCTGTTATGCTTTATGTTAGAGTCACCTAGTAAATCTTGTAAATTATTCATATGTTCCTATTTAAGAGAGAGATTTATCCATTGATGATCATCATTTCTAATTCCTCAAGGTTCCTCCTTTTCTTGATATTCTTTAAGTACTTTGTCAATGTTTTATGCAATTGTTTTGATTTTATAATTTATAATGTAGTTACTTATCTCTAGCTTATCTCCCTTACTAGATTTTAAACTCCCTGAGGACACCATTTTTGTTTTGTACATATGTGTATCCCTGATACCAAACTCTGTCACTTGACTTTAATGGGTATTTAAAACTTATTTGTTGAATGAAATTGGTTTAGACTGGTATGGAGCAGGAAATATTGAATTTGGAATGAGAATATCTGAACTTAAGCATTTTCTGGTTGCGTGACAATAGTCAGTGCCTTGCATGTATATTAATATATCACTAGGTTTTTATAAGGAAAGAATTTGTAAATTTAAAAGGACTATATAAAATGTGAGCTGTATGTTAATCAACAGTCAGTCCATAAGCGTTTGTTAATCAATTTTTTCTCTCTTCATACAGGCACATGTTAGGCATTTTGCTATCAAGGGATACAAAGATACTAATAATGTGTTATTTATGTTAATTTAGGTTATGGATTGGGGTCTGTTTAATTGCTAACACTAATAATTACTGGCATTAAAATTTGTAAAGTACTTTACATACAATCTCCTTTGAACAAAAGTCTTGTGAGGCAGGTGCAGTGAATAATATTATTCTCATTTTATAAATGAGGAAATTGAGGCTCATGTTAAGAGACTTTCCTGTAGCCACATGGTTGACAATTTTCAAGAGCCAGATTTGAACTGAAGTTTTCCTGATTCCAGATTCAGCACTGTAGCTCTCTACTATATAATATTGATAAATCTAGACTTAAAGTCTTGAACTTTTAAATCACTCAGACAGAGTTTTATGAAGCTAATGGTTCACTTATGGTCCCCAACCCACTTACTTGAATATCCTCCATAGACTAAAACTAGTGAATATTCAGTAATAAACATTTGTTGGTATTTCCCACTAATGATTCTGTTAGCCTTAGCCTTTTGAACCAACTACATTTTTGAACTTTTAAAAATCTTAATTTCTAATTAGGATCATAGTATCATTATTTAATGTGAACTTAAACTGCATTAACATATTTTAAATAATATTTAATTTTTCCCAATTACATATAAAAACAATTTTTTACATTCATTTAAAAATTTTTTGAGTTTCTGATTATTTCCCTTTCTTCCTCCCTCCCTGAAACAGCAAGCAATTTGATATAGGTTATACATGTGCAATCATGAAAAACATATTTCCATGTAATTGTGTTGTGAAAGGAGATAAAGACCAAAAAACCAAAACCTAACCCCCCCCCCAAAAAAAAACACTATAAAAATAAAGAAATTAAATAGTATGCTTCGATTTATATTCAGACGCCATTAGTTCTTTCTCTGGGTGTGGTTAGCGTTTTTCATCATGAATCCTTGGGAATTGTTTTAGATTTTTTTATTGCTGAGAATAGCTAAGTCATTCACTGTTGATCATTGACAGCATCACTGTTATTGTGTGTTCTCCTGGTTCTGCTTACTTCATTTTCCACCAGTTTATGTGAGTCTTTAGGTTTGTTTGGTTTTTTTTTAAATTAACCTCCTCATCATTTGTTATAGCGTAGTAGTGTTCCCTTACAATCATATACCATAACTTGTATAGCCATTTCCCAGTTGATGGGCATCTTTTCAATTTCCAATTCTTTGCAACTACAAAAAGAGCTGCTATAAATATTTTTGTACAAATAAGCTCTTTTCTCTCTCTCTCTCTGTCTCTCTCTCTCATCTCTCGTCTCTGGAATATTTAGTAGTGGTATTGCTGGATTAAAGGGTAGCCTTTTGGACCAACTTTGTTAATTATTTAAATTAGTTTTTTTTAGTTGATTGGCTAGGATTCTCTAAGTATATACCATCATGTTGGCAAAGAGTGATAGTTTTGTTTCCTCATTGTCCATTCTTATTCCTTCGATTTGTTTTTCTTCTCTTATTGCTATATCTAACATTTCTAGTATAGTATTGAATAATGTTGGGGATGGTAGGCATCCTTGTTTTACCCCTGATCTTATTGGGAAAGCTTCTAGCTTATCTCCAGCATTACTTTTTTTTAAAGGCTTAAAGCCCATGGCAAACTTTTCATTGATTTCATGGTCCTCTGACTTTGAGTGCTTAGAAGGTCTGAAGTTTTTCACATCTGTTGAAAGTTTGGGAATCTTACTTTTGCAGCTTCATACCTTATACTCCTTCATTGGGCCACATTGTGGAAAATATCATTACCCTTGCAGTAAAACTTATTGAAGATAACAAAGATTAAATCTTTTATTTTTGTTTTCTTTAGTGCGTTCCTCTTTTCCTTGAGTTATTTCTTTAGCTGTCCCTTCATGCTTTCTTTTTAGGGTTAAGTAATTTGTCTGATAGAAAAATTGCTTAAGGTGATCTTGCTTATATTGAACAACTTTGTATTTGTGGGTTTTGTTGGTTTTTTTTTTCCCCTGAGGGAACAAGGGTGAATGGGAGGCAGTGCTATGACCATTAGGACAACAGAAAATGAAGCAGTGCCAAGGTGAAGTAACACTAATTTAGTTAGGCACTACTCTATTTCCTACATTCCTAAATGCTTATTTCAGAAATCCATAATTATTCTTATTTTCTTTATTTTTCTTTTTTCTTTTTTTGTATAAATTAATTTATTTGTTTTCTTGTTTACATCATTCATTTCCATGAGATTTTGAATTACAAATTTTTTCCCCATCTTTCCCCTACCCAACACCTCAAAAAAGTCATCCCACTGTATGACTCCTCCCCCATTCTGCTCTCTCCTATGTCCTCCCTCTCACCCCTCTGACTTTCCAGTAGGGCAGGATGGATCTCCCTACCACAGTGCCTGTATATCTTAATTCCCAGTTGGATGTAGTTAATAATAATAATAATAATAATTATGTATACATATATAATATATATTTTTAACATTTGATTATAAAACTTTAAATTCTAGATTCTTTCCCTTCCTCCCTCATCACCCACCCCCACTAGAAGGATAAGCAATTAAATACAGGCCATACATGTGTAATTATGCAGAACATCTCCACAGTGGGAATATTGGGAGAGACTGATTATATGTCCCTCCTTTCTATCCTGCCTCCCCCTTGTTCTATTCTCTACCCTGTCCCTTTACAGAAGTGTGTACTTGAGGGGCGGAGCCAAGATGGCAGCATAGCAGCAGCAACACATCGCAGCTCTCACATAGCCACCCCAAAATACCCATAAAATAGGACTCTA
The DNA here is from genome assembly GCA_028646515.1 of Pseudochirops corinnae. Taxonomy (NCBI): domain Eukaryota; kingdom Metazoa; phylum Chordata; class Mammalia; order Diprotodontia; family Pseudocheiridae; genus Pseudochirops; species Pseudochirops corinnae. The sequence goes on from CM053587.1 coordinate 213,345,412, forward strand.
AACCAAACCTACAACTCCAAAATGCACACAAGGTTACTTCCCACTAAAGTCAGCTCGGCTATGGGGAACCATATCAGCAGTGTGAACCGAAA
>CM053587.1:213346003-213382731 GCA_028646515.1 Pseudochirops corinnae
AAAAAAAAAAGTTCTCTCTTCCTTGCAGCCCCTCCTCCACCCGTTGAGAAGGCAAACAGCATTATATCAATTATACATGTGAAGGCAGGCAAAATATTTTTGCATATTAGCCATGTTGCAAAAAAAAAGGAGGGGGAAGGCAAAATAAAGGAAATTTTAAAAGCATACTTCAGTCTGCACTCAGTTCATGAGTTCTCTCTCTGGAAATAGCAATTTTCATCATGGTTTTTTTAGAATTGTCTTGGATAATTGTATTGTGAAATACTTATTTTTTATAAGCTCCAGAGGACCATTTTTACCCTAACATCTCAGTGCCCTTTATTTAAATCACACATATACAAAAAAAAAGCAGAAATGGCACCTTTGAAAATGATCTTAATAAAATATAATATTGCTTTAAGATTTGGAAATTGTTTTTTATATATTGTCTTATTTTATCCTCATAACAAGCCTAGAAAATAAGGTGATTCTCAGAAAAAAGTTATCTAGGCTTGACAAAATGTGTTCTGAAGTATTATAATCTCTGAAAAGCATAGGATAGCATTACGTGTTTTCTCATGGGGAGGGAAAAAATAAAAATAGGAAAAAAATAGCAGTATTACTAAATAAAAAAGATGATTGAGATGTCAGTACTATTGATTTGGCCTACTTTCTCAAAATTTGGGAGGTTGACATTTTAATGGTGTCCTTGATAAAAATGAGAAGAGAATATTTTCTAATTGTTCAGTTATTTCAGTTGTGTCCAATTCTTTGTGACCTCATTTGGGTTTCTTGGCAAAGATACTGGAGTAGTTTGCCATTTCCTTCTCCAAATCATTTTATATATGAAGAAACTGAGGCAAACAGGGTTAAGTGACTTGTCCATGGTCACACAACAGCTATCAGTGTCTGAGGCCAGATTTTAACTCAGGAGGATGAGTCTTCCTGACCCCAGGCCCTGCATTCTATTCATTGTGCCACCTAGCTGTCCCACATGTTTTCTTGTACAGGTGCTTAGTAGTAACAAAATTCTTAGCATAAGGACAAAATAAGCTCATGTTGTACTGAAGATCATGCCGCAGTGCATTATAGTTAGGTTCAAACATGTCATACATAACTCATTAAGGCCTTGGGGGGATAAGCTGTTTTTATTTTTATTTGGTGAAGATTTAAGGCCTTGTATGATTTGATTACAAAATAATATTTTTTCTTTTTTGTTTGTTTTTTGAGGTTTTTTTGGAGGGGGCTGAAAGTGGGGCAGTTGGGGTTAAATGACTTGCCCAAGGTCACATGGCTAGTAAGTATTAAGGTCGTATTTGTCTGAGGTCGTATTTGAACTCAGGTTCTCCTGACACTGCGCCAACTAGCTGCCCCATGACTAATTATTTTTCACTATCATAGAGGAAATTTAAAAAAAATTTTTTACCATTTATCAAGATACAGTTCATTGTGTTTTTCAGGACTGTATATTTCCCGTTTTTTCAAACTGCTTATGTAGTATTGGAATTAGTCCTTTAAATGTTTGGTAAAATTCATTTAAAAATGCATATAGTCCTGGGTTTGTTTTTCTTGGGGAGTTGGTCTATGACTTGTTCAAATTCTTTTTCTAAGATAGAGTTATTTAAGTATTCTATTTCTTGTTCTTTTAATCTGGGAATAATCCTGAAATCATAATAAACTTCACTTTATCAAGAAATTTCTACTTAAGGGCAGATACCTGCCCTTTCCCAACATTTACTTCCCGCTAATTTTCCTCTGTAACAAAGGAAGGCATCAGCATCTCCTTTTTTTCCCTTTGGGAATTTGTTTTTTGTTATATTCAACTCCTCTTCTTTATTTTACGTTCTTTTTCTTTGCAGATAAATATACCATTTTAACAAAATTATTTCCTAGTTCTTGTTAGGGCCTACTTTTTATAAGTAGCACTTGTTCTAACAAAATTCTTCATCCGAAAGGAATTTTATGGAATTCCTTATATTTGACTTCTTAGTTTTTTTAAGTCTTACCTTTTCACAGCATCTTAAAAATTAATTTTTTTATTCTCATTATTTAACTTCTAGTTCTTCTTTGAAATTGATTTTTTAAAATTTTTGAACTTAAACCACACAAGAGCTTTTCCATATATACAACATACAAAAAAATTGTTTATAAAACTATGAATCTCCATCTGGTATGCTAAAATCCATTTTTATACTATTTTTACTACCTCTTTAATTTACTAGTCCCTTCTTGCCATGTGAATTGTGAGATAGAAGTATACTTATTTCTTCAGAATTAATCATCTTTCACAGGTTAATGTAGTATGACTATGTACTAACATACTATGACAAATAGTTTCTTAAATTTGGCTGTTTTTGTTTAATCTTTTTTTAATTAGAAGCTCTTATGGATAGGAGGAAAATGTTATGTACTATATGTGAGGGAGTGTGGCTTTGTAATAGAACATGTTTTATATTCATCATGGTTTTCTTAAAAGGTAATTAGTGCATTGGAAATAACACCAAATTTGGAATCAAAAGGCTTGAATCCTTGCTCTTCCATTTATTATGTGATTTGGGCTCTTTGAGACTCAGCTGCATGTAGACAGTTCCTAAACAAAATATCTAGCCAAGGTCTCTCTGCTTAATTATTCTTATATTTCATCATGTTCAGAATGGAACTAATTATGTTTCCTTTGAAACCCATCCCACCTTCAAACTTCCCCTATTCTCTTGAAAACACCACCATTCTTCCATTTGTGCTGGTTTCAGCATTGACTTGTTATTCTCTTATCTTCTCCACTTTCAGATTCAATCAGGTGGTTTGTCTTGTCGGTTCCATTTTAACAATTTCTTTTGCGTCTGTTCCCTTTGCTTTACTCATATATCTACCCTTCCTGCTTTAGGCATCATTATGTCTTCACTGCTTTCCAATTCATTCTCTTTATAATTGCCAAATTGATATTCCTAAAACACAAATCTAACTGTCTCTCTCTTCTCCCTTTATCTACTCTACTTGCTTCTCTCTCATACATGAGCAATACATACACAATCTCAAACCTCATCATTGGCCTCCTTTACTTCTAGGATAAAATACAAACTGCTTAGCCTGGCTTTTGAAGCCCCTTTACAGTCTAGGGGTAGCTAGATGGCACAGTGGACAGAGTGTCTGGTCTATAGTCAGGAATGCTCATCTTCCTGAGTTCAAATCTGGCCTCAGGCATTTACTCTGTGATCCTGGCAAGTCATTTAACCCTGTTTGCCTCAGTTTCCTCATCTGTAAAATGAGCTAGAAAAGGAGATGGCAAACCACTCCAGTATCTTTGCCAAGAAAACCCCAATTGGAATCATGAGCAGTCTAGGTTCCCCTGTACATTTTCAGTCATTTCTGTATTAAAGATCGTTCCCTTGCTCTGTTCTATTCAGATTGGCCTGTTAGCTGTCCCTAATTCACAACTGATACTCTATCTCTGGCCTCCATGTCTTCTTACTATTGATTTCATGTCTGATATACAGTGTCTCTTAACCTGCTGTTTTGAATCCCTAGGATTTCTTCAAAGCACAGCTTAGGTTCTGTCTCTTACATGAAGCCCTTTCTGAGCCCTTATATTTACTTGCACATGTATAGGATGTTCCCATTAGAATGTGAGCTCCTTAGGGTCAATGGTGCTTTGATTTTTTTCTTTGTATCCCTAATACAAAGCCTTGCACTTTGCACATAATAGCTGCTTAGTAAATGTTTGTGGAATTAAGTCTTTAAACTGGAAATAATATTCTCCGTTCTATTTCATACTGTTGTTTTGAGAATCTGAACTTTGCTTAATGCATATAGCACAGTCCTTTGGTACAGCATAGAAATTTAGTACATTTTTATTGATGGTTATTATATACAACTTACATTTATAGCTAAGACCCAGAAATGATTGATTTTATATGACAATTTGAGTTGATTTTAAAGTACTTTTAAAAACTGAGTTTTTAAAAATTACATAAGAAAGTACTCGGTAGTGATCATATTAAGGTATCTAATTCTTCCTTAGTACCTTCTTCTTGTATGTACTATGATCTCTTTGGTGTTGCTATTTTTGAAAAAATTAAGTTTAAACATGTAGTGCTAATGCAATATTTACAGCGCCCGTGAGCATGATAAAGATGGTGACTATAAATATTCCTGCATGGCTCTGATCACAAAATATAACAGATTCTCCATATAGAGGAAAGAAACAAAACATTTATTTAGACACCAGAAAACACAATCCCAAAAGCAGTAAGCCGATTCCATCATAGTAACAAGGAAGTTAATAAGCCCCATAATAACACAGAGCCACAGCATCCTTTAGCCTTTCCACAAACCAACACAAGATCAGTATTTACTCAAAAACCTGTCTGACTTTTTGCCTGAGCATCCTTATCTCCAAACTGGCTTCTCTAGCTCTGACTCCCAGCTTCCTGTGGGCTCTGCTGTACCCTTCAGCAAACTCCTCCCACCACAGGCTCCATGTGACTACATTCAGCCTATTAGGGGGCAGAGTTTATCATCAAAGCAAGGAAGCTTCCTGTGGGTTCTGCTCCACCCTTTACTGAACTCCTCCCATCACAGGCTCCTTGTGATTACATTCAGCCTATTAGGGGGCAGAGTTTACTTACTTTTAAAGCCAGAAAAGTCTTCAAATTCCCCCCTAGGTCTATTAAGGGGCAGGGAAGATCTTCAAATTTCCATTCCCATTCCCATTCCAAAACATATCTTAAATAGCTTTTGACGTTGGTAAACAGCAGTTTTTTTTGTTTGTTTTTTGTTTTTACCTTCAACAGGGGATCCTTAGTAGAGTTACAGAATCTGTTAAGAACATCGTCCCAGCATGGCTACAGAAGTATTTCATCAAGAATGAAACTGCTTATGTACATTCAGATGACAACAGAGAATCAAGTCATTGGCAAGAGAATACACAAAATGATCATCTTTTATACACAGATGAGGAAAACCCAATTGTTAATGATGGGAGGATCACTCCTGACCAAACAGTCAGTAATGCAGAAGGTAAGTGGAAAGATGGATTATTAGTGCTATAATTCCACTTGTTTTGAAAATTATTTAACCTAATTATTGTTAAAAACCTAACTAAGTAATTATTAAATGAATGGTACCTAAGGAAAAATAAGTTATAAATAATATGTTCTGGTACTGTGACTTCATGGGTCCTTTTTTATTTGGGTTGTTTCATGGAAAATTTCATATTTGTTCCTTGGTGGAATGGTATTTACTTCTTTTTTTGGTCATTTAAAAATTTTTGTTCATTTTTTATGGTCACAATTAGAACAGTAATAAAATACATACTTTTGGGATTTTAGCTTGAAAGCTCTATGTAAATACAGTCAGCTGGCTACAATAATTAGCATTATTTTCTGTTCATTTTGGGTCTTCAGTGGTGTGGGTTCCTCTCAAAGTTTGAAAAAGGCCAGAGTGAATAGAACTAATTTCCTTCTAAGAGAGAAATGTTAAATCTAACCTTCTCCTAATAACATTAATTCACTTCACAGTTTTTTGAGTATACTTTTATTCTTACTGGAAATAGCAGAATAAATTTTATACCGTACTTAATGAAAGGTGCTTTCATGCCATGAATGAAAACATGCTAAAATAGAACAGTTACCTTGCCATCCCAAGATTTATAAGTTAAAAGTTTGCAATCTAACTATATACCTGAGCTTAACTAAAAAGCAACTATAATAAAGGAGATCACATACCATAAAAACAAAAGCTCCCATAGGTTTATTTATTATCTCTACTCAGATGAATCCTAGATAAATATATCCCATCAAAATATCTTTCTGAGTTCCAGTTCTACATCATGAGCTGGTTTTTGGACATCTCCTTCTTGGATGTCTATTGACATCCCAAGCTTACCATGTCCAAAACAAAGCTTTTTATCTTTCTCCCAAAATTCACCCTTCTTAAACTTCTCTTATTTCTATTGAGGATATCACCAACTTGCTAGGGACATCAGTTTCAAAACTTAGAATTATCCTTGACTTCTCATTTTTTCCCCCTCCTTAGATAGTCAAATTGCCAAGTCACTTTCACAATATCTCTCACATATGCCCCCTTTTAACTCACTGCCACTATGCTAGTTCAGGCTTCACTGTCTCTCTCTTACACTGTTGTAATATTCTCCTAATGGTGCCCCTTCCTCTAGTCCAGTGGTTCTCAATCTGTGGATTGCAATCCCTTTGGTGGGTCTTTTCACAGGGGTTGCCCAAGACCATCGGAAAATACATATTTCTGATGATCTTAGGAACTGAGACACCACTCCCCTATCCGTCTCCAGGCGAGTCTGCCCACCCACATACAAGTATTAAAGGGTTGCGGCATTGGGAAGGTTGAGAACCACTGCTCTAGTCTCTCTTCTCCAGTCTAACCTCCACACATTTGTTAAAAGTGATTATTTCTCAAGCATGAGTCTGACCACTTTCTGGCTTATCTAACTCAACTGATTCCCTCTTCACTTTCAAAATCCATATCCAGTACTTTTTAAATTATTATACTATTTTAGTCAAGAAATGAGAATGGAAAGGAATGGTCAGGTTGAGGACTGTGTAGAGGTAGAATCTTCAGCATTTGGGAAATGACTGGATATGTGGGCTAAGAAAGAAGGGAGAGTCAAAGATGATTCAGGTTACTGAGAAAATGATGGTGCTGTCAATAAAAATAAAGATGTTAGGGACGAGAGCTTTACAAGTTCAGTTTTGTAACTGTTGAACCTCTGGTAATATGAAGGGGATATATAGGTGGAGATATCTAACAGTTGGAAATACGGGATGACAGCTCTGAGATGAAGTTTTGAACATTTCTATTCTAGTCAGGCTGATGCTATTTCTTCTCGTTTGTTCTTTTCTACCTCTATTTATTTGTTAGAATTCCCATGCTTGTAATAATATATTCTCTCTCTATTGTTTAACTTCTTTCAGGGGTCCCACCCAGGTACCTGTACCTCCATGTAGTTGTCCCTGATTTTTCTTCTCAGTTAAAAGTGATCTCTTCCTTCTTAACATTTCTTGTAGCATGTTGCCTGGGTTCCTCCTTTGTTCTTATTCATTCTTCCCTGCATTATACTTATTTGTGTACCGGGCTGTATGAGAGGTAGTGGCTAAAATGCTGGCCTTGAAGCCAGGACCCAGGACTCCTGACACTTAATAATTTCTCTGATTGTGGACAAGTAATTTAATCCTTCAGAGCCTCAGTTTTCTTTATCTGTAAAATTGGGCTGATAAATACTTTTCACAGGATTATAAAGAATGTATTTTTCAAAGTGTTATATGAATGTGAATTCTTACCATGTTGTATTCCCTCTCTGACAGTATGAATTCTTTCACAAAGATTTGTGTGTCTTTCACACAGTGGCAGAATATTATTAAGTTGCTTGCTGAAGCAAATATAAGTATTTTATCATTATTTAATACATTTTGAATTGGAAAACACTTGACTAGATGATCTCTAAGGTCCCTTCTGGCTCTGAAACTCTTGTGAATCATTGTCATATACAGCTTTGGTGGTCTCATTTCATTGTCTCCAAACCTTTATTAACTCCCCAATACCAAAGGAAAGAAAACTTATCAAACTTTCATTCAATCTGACACTTGCCTATTTTTCCAATCTTATTTCATGCCACTTTCCCATATATATAATACTCTATGTCCCAATCAAATTAAGCTATTCCCCCAGACATAAGCCATACTTTGTTTCTAAGCCTTTGCTTTTCATTGTTACATACACCTGTGATATCACTTCATCAAGCCATCCCTGATTTTCTTCCTTCTGATAGCCAGAAGTAATTTCTCTTTATCACATCATATCATTTTTCTTTAATCCCTCCTCTGTATCTCCTGTGTCTGTTTTTATATTATAGGTCCTCAAGTATGTCTTATCTCCCCTATAATTATAAATTGCTTATAAGCAGGGACTTTGTCTATTTTTGTATTTCCTTCACCACCAAACACAGGCCTTTGTATCTTGTTCTCTTCTCTCAAATCACTTATGCTATCCCTTCTTAGATGTCCCTATGCTATCTCCTCTCTTTCACAGCCAAACACCTAGAAAATGCACGCTAAATTTGTTGCATCCAGTTTCTCACCTCCATTCCAGTTCTTACCACTTTGCAATCTGGCATCCTTGATTGGACAATCTCCTAATTTGCTAAATCAGTTGACTGTTTTCCTAACATTTTACATTGTTGATCACTCCTTTCTCCTAGATATTGTCATCTCCAGTTTTTCTGACATTGCTATTTTCTAGTTCTTGTCCTACTTTGCCTTGCCTTCTTTCCTTGCCAGCTTTATTGGGATATCAATAAAGCCCAGGGCTCTGTTTTCTTCATACTCTTTCTTAGTGGTCTCCTTAGTTCCTGTGGGTTCAGTTATTTGTAAGTGAATGATTCTTATACATACCCACAGAACCTCTATTCCCTTGAGAGGGAATAGGTAGAGACATACATACATAGTCTCAAAATATTTCCTTAAGTTTATATTACTGCTAGTTTGTTTCTTGCTGACTTTATAATCGCTGATAAACCCTTAGGGATAAAAGAAATTAAATTCAAAAGTAACAGGTAGCATGGCTTAGAGAGGCAATTTGATATAGGGAATACTGAACTTGGAGTTTTGAAGACCTGAATTCAGGTTCTGGCTCTCGCTTTTAGTAGCTGTATGAATACAGACAAGTCACTTAATCTCTTCAGTCATTCATAATCCCATATGTAAAATGTGAAGGTTAGACTAGATGGTCTCTTAGGCCACTTTCAGCTCCCCAAAACATACACACACACACACACACACACACACACACACGATGGTTATCTTATAAATGTCTCAAACTCAATACGTCCAACTAAAGCCAAGTTAATATTCTCCCTGAAACTCACCCTTCTCACCTAATTATCTATTTCTTTTGAAGCACCACCATCCTTCAGTCATTCCAGTGTGTAATTTTAGAATCATCCTCAACTTTTCCTTCTTCCATATCTAGTTAGTTGTCAATTATTGTTACTTCTTCCACTATTCCTCTTCTTGCCTTTATCCCTTTCTGTCTGCTCATATAGCCACTACTCTAGTATAATCCTTTATTACTTCTTGCCTAGACTACCATAATAGTCTCTCTGTCTCAAGTCTTTCTACTCTTTATCTTCCACACATTTGTCAAAGTGATATTTTTAATGTACAAGTCTGACTATTTTTTTCTGTTCATAAAACTTTAATAACTTTCTGTTTCTTTTAAGATCAAATACAGACCCATCTGTGGGGCATTTAAATCCCTTTATAGTCTGGCTCCAATACATCTTTTCAGATATATTTTTAATAATATTTTTATGCATTCCTCATATTAACCAAATGACACATCTGCTATTATTTCCCTCCTCTGTGCCTTTGCATGGGATATCCCTCATTCTAATAATGCTTTTTTCACCTTGAGGCCTCTTGTTCCTAGCTATACTGAAGGATCTGTTTTTATTGATTCCTTCCTAACCTCCAGTAGTCATTAGTATCCTCTGTTACTTTATATATAGTTTGCATTGTTATCTTTGTAACTATTGTGTCATTGTGTTCCATGTCCTGTCCTTTCACCCCCCCACCCCCCCCATCTAGTAAAATGTAATTTTCTTGAGGGCTGGTACCATTTCATTTTTGTCTTTGTATTCCTAAAGCTTAGCACAGCACAGTGATTGGCATGTAATAGGCACTAAACAAATATATGTTGAACTGGATTATACATCATAAATAACTAATATTAGTTGAATGAATGTAGGAAAAGACATCTCGTTCATAGTTGACTAGAACTTCAAACTGATAAGGCAGAGATGAAATTTGAGTTACTTTAAGTGTTCATAACTTAGCTCTGTAGGTAGATCTGATAATAGTGTTTTGATGTGATGGTGTTTTTGACATATCGTATATTCATTATATTGATGGTTTCCCTTTAAGAACCTTCAACAAGTAGATCTGCTTTAAATTATCCGGATGTTTTAACAAGGCCTTCTCTTCATCGGAGCCACTTGAATTTCTCCATGTTGGAATCCCCAACATTACATTGTCAGCCATCTACATCCTCGACATTCCCAGTCGGCAGTTCTGGGTTCTCATTTGTAAAAGAAATCAAAGATTCTACCTCTCAGCATGATGATGATAACATCTCAACTACCAGTGGCTTTTCTTCCAGAGCTTCTGATAAAGGTAAGTACTGTAGTAGATTTCATAGAAATCAAAGATTTAGACCTGGAAAGGACCCCAGAGGCCATCTAGTCTAACTTTCTCATTTTATAAATGAGGAAACTGAGGCCCAGAGAGGTTCGGTAACCCACTCAAGATCATACAAGTAATATCAAAAACAGAATTTCAGCATAGCCTCTTTTGACTCTAGAGTCAGTGCTTTTTCTGTTTACGGTGTTGCTTCCTATTTAAATGGTATGGTCTAATAACCATCTAAACTGAGCTTTCTCTTTCTCCTTAAAGGGAAGTTTGGAGTTAATGGCCCCACTCTCCAATTGGAGAAACTTAAATAAAGTGGTGGACCACTGTTGATGAGATCTTAGAGGATAATGGAGTCATCCCAGTACTGAGATTCCTGGGCCATGGTAGAGAAAGTCCCAAAGTAGATGAGCATATATTCATAAGTATATTTTTTCACTTTTCAGATATAGCAGTTTCAAAGAACACTTCAGGGCCACCTTTGTGGTCCCCTGAAGTTGAACGTTCTCATTCACTCTCACAGCATACTGCCACCAGCTCAAAGAAACCAGCATTCAACTTGTCTGCCTTTGGAACACTTTCCCCTGTGAGTCTCAAATAATATATATTTAATCACGGTAGTTTTATGGCTCTTGCTTATGGTCTGTCATTATTTTTCACTGCAGTCACTTGGGAATTCTTCAGTCCTTAAAACAAGCCAGCTTGGGGATTCTCCTTTTTACCCTGGTAAAACAACTTATGGTGGTGCAGCAGCAGCTGTTAGACAGTCTAAAATACGAAGTACACCTTATCAGGTAAAAAAAAAAAGCAATGGCTTATGATTTGGAGGCTTTGTGGTAATTTGTTTTTAAAAAATCTCAAAGGATAAATTAGAAGTGGCTTTCTTGAATGCTTCATCTGTGATTCAGAAAAGACCTTTCATGTGAAAGATAACAGCTTTTACATGACATCTCATTTTTGTGGATTTTCTTTGTAGTAACCAATATGATAGCTCATTGCTTGTGTTTGAACCACTTCCTTCCTCTATTATTATTTTTGAAAATAATTTGATCAAAATAATTAAACTACAGGCATCATTATTTTAATTTTACCTTTTAACATTTCTCTGAATTTTTGAATTAGAAAATTTATTTTCTGTCTACAGATTTGTTATTTTTTAAAAACAAGAATAGTTTATAGATAATGATAAGAAGATTTCAGAATCAAAGCCAAAGGGATATTTGCTAATTTCCTTTTTAAATTTTTTTTAATATATAGAATTAGTTACTATTCTCTGATTAGATCTAGTTCCTAAATCTTTAGCAGTCACCAGGCCCTTCTCCCTTTTTTTTGCAGAGGGAGAACTGACCCAGAAATGTTAAATGCAAGATTATATAATTTGTAAGCGGGAAAACAAGGGTTCAAACCCTAGTACTTTACCTCTAGATGCATTGTTTGTTTTTTAACATCACTTAGATGAAACCTATAAATTCTGTAGTTGTCCACTGAATTTTTACAAAGCTCATACACTAGTAGCAAATTTTATTTTTGTATACCTTTGCATTTTAAGAAGTCAACATGTGTTAATAAAATACACAAATGTTTAGGACCATGAATATTATTAACAGATTATTACCAAATTAATCTTGTTGTTTTAATAGTATAGTGAAGACAGAACAATGTTGTCTTTTATTTTTCTATTAAATTTGTTATCTCCAAGCATCTATCAGTGATCATAGAATCAAAATAGGTTCTCCATAATCATTGAAGAAACTACTTTTGAGATTGTTTGAGCAATATGCACAAATAAGCTAATGAATGCATGATGACTGAAGTTAGAAAAATAATTCTTTTTAAAAATAATTGACTTTTAAAAATTTTTTCTATGAGCTGTTCATAAATTATTTTAAAATGGTCTGTATTTACATTGTATTTTGGCAGTGCCACCTGCTTTATGTTGTTACTCATTACTGAATAGAGAAGAACAGGGTCAGCTAAACTGTGTTGTTTTTATGGTAGCAACATGACTGTTGGAATGTTGTAATCCACACTTGTATGGAAGTGGTCATTAGAATTTATAAACCCAGCAGGATTTCTTGTGGTCTGTTGTGGGCCAGGTGTTTCAATTCTTTTATTTTTAATTTTTTTGTTTCAATTCTCTCTTTTTTTTTTTTTTTTGCTTTTTAGAGGACAATTGGGGTTAAGTGACTTGCTCAAAGTCACATGGCTAGTAAGTATGCCAAGTGTCTGAGGCCAGATTTGAACTCAGATCCTCCTGACTCCAGGGCCAGTGCTCTATTAACTGTACCACCTAGCTGCCCCATTTCAGTTCTTTTAATGTTTATTTCCCAAACTGTAATACAAGAAGCCTTTATGTAAAGAAAATATACATAAAAACATAACCTCAGTGTTCCAAAGATCTTAGATTTCATTGTGTCCATGTGTTACTTCTAGTAACACAGCTTGCAGCCCCTCTATATCTTAACTACAAAGTTCTTTGAGAATTTCTCAAAGTGATCTATTAATGAGGAGCTTCTCTAAATTTAAGTCCTTGCCAGCCGATTACTTAGGCCATTTGTAAAGCCTTTCCAGCTTGATAGAACTTTCCAGAGCTTGCACTTTGTTTGCATACATTTTGAAAACCTACCATCATTTCCATGCTATGATGATATTTAAATGTCTTTATTGACCTTATTTTTTGTTATTATAATTGTAGGAAGTCATTTGATATGCTAAAAGTTAAGGTGCCAACAGAGTATTTCACATGATGGTAACTTTGAAACTTTATCAGTCAGGTTTCATTAGGTCTTAAAGATTTCTTAATTTGTCTATATTGGAATTTCATTGTAACTAGAAAATTGTGTAATGCACCTGGCCCAGAGCTTCATATTTGGTATAACAGTGCAGCTTTCTTTAAATTGTTGTTATACTTGGATTAAATTATAGGAAAAATAATTCATAGAAAAAGGCATATAGATATAAATAATACACACACATGTGTGTATGTATGTATGTAACCCTAAAAAGATATCACTAACTCCATGGAGTATCAGAAAAAGACCCCAGAATGTTCTGATTAGTGCACAGTGCTTAGTATCCTAGATTTGCAGTATACTGTACTAATATATTATTCCATGCTGTAATATTCTGTGCATTACCAAGTCTTCTTGTTTCTGCAGCATCTTTCCTATGTGTATCCTGGTGCAGGCTTTCATCAACTTGGATGCCTGTCTATTGCAATCCTCTTTTTGGTTGGTTTCTCTTTTAAGTCTCTTCCCACTCTTATCTGTCTGCCAGTCATTTATCAAAGTAATTTTTTTTCTAAACCATGGTGATTACATCACTTTTCTAATTCAACAAATTTCAGTAATTCCCTGTTATCTCCCGGATGAATTGTAGAATAATTTATACTTTATTCCTCTACGTTATGATCCAGTCACACCAGCCTTTTTATCTCTCCTTATACATGATACTCCATCTCTTCAACTCCTTGCTCTCTAACTGGCAGTTTACCTGTACCTGGCATGCTCTCCCTCCTTACCTCCCCATCCTGGATTCCTTCAAGACTCACCTCAAACTTAACCTTCTACAGGAGATTTTTCCCTCTCTCACCCCACTTGCTGGTGCTTTTCCTATGAGATTGTCTTCCATCTATTCTGTATATTTTGTACCTAAATATGTATGCATAAATGTATATGTACAGACATATGCACTTACATTGGTATAGTGTTTTCCCATTTAAATGTGAGCTTCTTTTAAGGACAAGGACCAAGATTTTTTTGCCTCTTTTTTTTGGGGGGGGGGGGTGGAGTACTCCTTGTGCTTATCACATAGTACCTGGCACTTAGTAGGAGCTTAATGCTTGTCATTATTGTATGTATGTGAGGGCATATAAAATCTTTTTTTTTTTTTTTTTCAGTTCTTATTTTACTTTGGGTACATTTCAACTCTATGAGTAGTTTTTAACCATCTACTTTTCATAAAATATGTACTCTGAATTTTGCATTCCAACAAGTGATGCAGGATTTTCTTTATAGGCACCAGTCAGAAGACAGATGAAAGCCAAGCAAGTTAATTCACAATCCTATGGAGTAACTAGTTCAACAGCCCGGCGAATATTGCAGTCTTTAGAGAAGATGTCAAGCCCTCTAGCGGTAAATAATTTCTCTTCTGTTCAAATGCAAGTTGTTTTGTTTGTTTATTTGTTTTTGGAGGGGGAAAGGCAAAGCAATTGGGGTAAAGTGACTTGCCCAAGGTCACACAGCTAGTAAGTGTGTCAAGTATCTGAGGCCAGGTTTGAACTCAAGTATTCCTCCAGGGCCTGTACTTTATTCACTGTACGCCCCAAGAATTTTTTTTTTAAGGAAAATATCTGAATTTTTTGGGGAAACATTGTGTTCAACTTTGTTTAACAGGATGCAAAACGGATCCCATCTGCTGTTTCTTCTCCAATATCTTCTGTAAGTTGAGTTGGCTCAAAATTATTGTTTTTTTATTAGCAAGGAAAAAACATTTCAGAGGAATTTCCTATACTAATAGTTTCTTGTTTTTCAGCCCCTGGATAGGAGTGTGTTAGACTTCACAGATATTCAGGGTAAAAGGAAAAAGGTAAGACTTTTTTTAGCAGTGGCAAGTGATAGCTATGGCTAACTAGATTGTAAGAAGTTGATACATTATAACTTAGGATACTAAGAAGAAATTTTAATCATCCTCTAATGTTGAATTGCAACTCCAGAATACTTTTCATACAGGCTAAGCCACATATTCAGTTTAAAGTTTTTAAATGTGTAGACTTTGTTGCAGTGTTTTTGCAGAGTAGGTTCTCAGTAAATACTTTTGGCACTTGTTTAGGAAGTGTGGAGGGGAGAGCTTTGTTTTCTTTTAAAAGAAAAATTGGAGCAAGCAAAATTTGGGAAACTTCAGTAATTAGGTCTGGTGAACTTTATTTAGACCTCAAGTAGAATAAGAACTATTCCTGTGAACTCTAGCCATGTAATAAGTTTCTTTGAAATCTGTTAAAAATTACTTTATATACCCCTTTGGAAACTTATCTTCCATATTTGTTTTTGTAAGGCTTGACTCAACCACAAATTGAACATGACATATACCTTGACATTGTTCACTTTAACAAATTGGGTCAAATTCTTTTAATTATGTAGAATGATATCATGAAACAGGTAAATCTTAGAAAGCTAGGCAAAGTAAAACAGCAAACCCTTATTCCCTGTTAGAAACCTTGTATAAGTTAGGAGGGACTGATTGGCAAGGTCAGTGACCACCAGCTTTCAAAATACTTCAGAACAATTGAAAGTGATACCACTTCACCCAAAGATAATTGGATTATGCCATCATGATACTGGTGAATTTTTTTTGTTTGAGAACAAGCCAACATTATGTATTCTCTCTTTCCCATGCTGCTACTACTTATTTAAATTAAATTTGTGGGTACAAACTGTGTGCTGATTAATAGGTTATTTCTAGCACTTAGTATAGTGCTTAGCACACAGGCAATTGCTTAATAAATATTTATTCACTGACTGCTTATGTAGAGAGGTACAGGAAAAAAGAACTTCAAATTTGGAGTTAGAAGAGCTGGGTTCAAATATTACCTCTATGAAAATTAGTTTATCTCAGTTTTTTCATTAAAAAATTATCTTTCTTTTTTCTATTAACAGGCAATTTTTCTTCCTCTCACCTCTTTTTTTCTTTCAATTGAGAAGGTTGTGCTAAATGATCTTTACAAACCTTCTCTTCTGGAATAAAATTCAGAGTTTCTTGTGAAAGAGTTTGTCCTCAAAAATTTTTGGCAGCTATCTAGAACTTACTTCCAGAGTTATTTGTAAGACACACTTGCTTCATTGAACAAATAATGAAATAATATGATGAAATATCTGATGAAATTTTACCAAGATATGAAGACTATCCTCAATAAAACTTTTTGTGGGTGTAATATCTGCTGGTAAAAGATTTGTCCCATTACATTCTTTTAGTTCAGTATTTCGAAAATAAACTATAGTGTAGAGCAGTGATGTCAAATTTGAATAGAAATAGGTCCACTAAAAAGTTTCTGTGGGCTGGATAGTAACTTTAAAAACTACACATTAACATTATGTTCTTTGTATTTTTATTTATTTTATTAAATATTTCCCAGTGATATTTTAATCTGATTTGGGATTGGACTGCTCTTAAGAGTGCAGTGGATTTGATATCTCTGGTGTAGAGGACCTCATTGAGTTAGTCACACTTGTGGTGAGAACTTTGCCAAGATGTTACCCTGAAAACTAGTGCTGCTTACAGCTGTTGTTGAGTGAAAGAAGTCTATTCATAGTATTGCAGTCTTTGGACAGCAGGGGAAGTTGTTGGCTGTGGTAATCTTAAATCAACACAGTGTTTTTTCTCTCCTTCAGTATTGGAAGTGGAGTGTTAATAGCATACTTGTGTACTTCAGATAAAGCTCATTCACACATTTCTGACAGTTTTCTTAATCTGTATGCTAAAATAATGATCATATTTGTACTTTTTATAGTGTCGTATAATGGTTTGAATTTACTAGCGAGAAGTTCTTTCAGTTAGAGAAGTTGATTGCCTCAAGTTTATTTTCACTATCCAGTTTGCATTGGGGGTCTTACTTTGGACTCTTCTGAAGTTTTAGGGAGAATAAATATACATTAATCTGGGCATAGATGAAGTAGATATCAGTTGGACATGTGTAACATATAAGAACTAAAACCCAGTTGTGAAAATTTAAAACATTCTTTAATTGACCTAAAAGTATGGTTTTGATTCTGAATCTAGTTAGCCTGACTATAATTCTATCTGTTTGGGGTTATGTAGAAAGGGAGTCATTAAACTTAAAAGAATGAGTTGCTCCACAATTAAAATCTTAAATTTCAGATTATGAATTATTACCCACCTTGACTATGATTTTCAACATTCTTTACTGTTGATATGTGTCTATGATATACTATGTTTATAAATCATACTATGCTGATAGTCTGATAAAGTTGATCCTAAATAAGTGAAAATATGAGTCATACTTCTGATTTCTGCTTCCTTTTAAGGTGGAACCCCTCTATCCTCCTGTTCAAAGACTCATGATCCCGAAGCCAATTTCTATAGCAACCAATCGATCAGTGTATTTTAAACCATCTTTAACCCCATCTGCTGAAGCAAGAAAGACTCATCAGAGAATAGATAAAAAGCACAATGTAAGTTTGCTGTGTATTTTTCCTTGTCTTTAGTTGTATTTTTGTCATTATGGGCAATATGAGTGTTTAGTTATTGCAGAGATTATAATAAGTGAAAATACCGTACTAATGGAATGTTATGCTATGAAATAAGCAGAAACATGTTATGACTATCGTTCGTCATTTAACATATTTGTGCTGCTTAGTTGACTCTCTTTTTATTCAAATGAATATCAGTATATATTATACTTCTAGTTGAATTAATAAGGTATTTAAGCACTTTATGGGAAGACTTTTTTCTTGGAATCACATTCTTAGGGACTTATTGAATAGGAATGTAAGTAGTATGGTGCCATAGAAAAAACAATGGATTTCAAGACCGAGGTCTGGGCTTTGAATCTTATCTTTGCCATTTATTATTTTCATGATCTTGAACAGATTAGTTAACCTTTATAAAGCTCAATTTTCTCTTTTGTGAAAAATGAGGGGTTGGTTTAGAGGATTCTTGAGGTCCATTTCAATTGTGTATCTATAATCTTATGATCCTAATACTAGTTTAAACTGAAATTATGCATAGCTTTGTATTTTTCTCAGGAAGATATTGCCATCTTTTCATAACTTTCATCCTTATTTTAAGCACAAATCAGAAATTGTGGATTACATGAAAATTTTAATTTAATAATTTCAAGGTACCAGGAAGACTTGGGGTCGAGTTCACATGTCTATCTGACTCATAATAGCTAAGTGACCCCTGCCAGTCATTTAAAGTCATAAGACGTTAAGCCCATGGTGTGAAACTCAAGTAGAAATTGGGGCCATTAAACCTTACATAAGGATCTTTGGGCTGTATATTAACTTAGAAACATTAATTTATCTTCTCTTGTATTTTTCTTTATTTTGTTACCTAGTTCCCAGTTACATTTAAATCTGGGTAGGTCCTCTGCTGTAGGCAACTCTTAAGACTGTTAGATGCTGATCTCCATTGATAGAAGTTGCCCACCCAGGTTTTCATTATACCAATGAAATCACAGCTCTAGTCCTGTTGTTTTTTAGTTGTTTCAGTCATGTCAGACTCACTGAGATCTCATTTGGGGTTTTCTTGGCAAAGATACAGGAGAGTTTTGCCATTTACTTCTCCAGCTCATTTTACAGATGAGAAAACTGAGGCAAACATGATTAAGTGACTTGCCCAGAGTCCCATAGCCAGTACATATCTGAGGTCAAATTTGAACTCAGGGCCTCCTGACTAGGCCTAAGACTCTATCCATTGCCCTACCTAGCTGCCCTCTAGTCCTTATGCCTTCTGCCAGTTCAAGGACATGTACATTGGCACCTCTGAAAGTTTCTAATATGATTGTAGTCACTTTTAACATTTGAAATATTTGGCCCAAATAAAATAGAAAGCAGATGTTTGAGCAGATTTAGGAAAATAAGGTTCCCAATTCCAGCTCTCTTTTTTGTTTGGCCCTAAATTTCACAATTGGCTTCTTGAATATCTGTTACCATATTGATGAAAAATCTTTAGTGGTGGATTCATAATACCTGTAGCTAAACTTTTGATCCATGAAATTTAACAGATAACTATATGACCACCTTTGTATACTACAATTCTTATTTTTGTATGTATGCTGGTATTCTTAAATAATTGTTTAATTGAAAGAATACTTTGCAGAATTTAGTTAACAGCATATCACCAGTTAGTGGTTAATACCACATAACAAACGGTATTAAAACTTGGTTTCTAAAAGGTTTAACATTACCTATTTTATTCTAATTAGAACCATCTTAAGTACATATAGCTTATATAGGCTCATAGATAAGGAATCCTAGTTCATCTAATCTATTCCCTTCATTATATACATAAGGAAATTGAGAAGTAAAGTGTCTTGCTCAAGATTAACAGATAAGTAGCAGAGCTTGGATCTGATTCCAGATCTACAGATTCTGAATGCATTGCTCTTTACACCATTTTACACTTACTTGTTCTTTAGACAAAGAACTAAATGAATGATTTTTTTTAAACTATAGTTTGTCTTTGTGGGGTATCTTCATGTTGGGCTATCATTTCAAATGTACTTGCTTCCTACTTAATATAAATAGTTTTGAACATTTACTTATATATCCATATAGATTGTGCAGGCTACACAATAAAAGGGGGGAAATAATGACCATAAAACTTTTTAATTAAAAAAAATTTATTAGTCCTCTCTGATCCTTTAAGTAGTATGTTATGTCATCTGAGAAACTATAATACTTGAAATCACACATTGAATTATTCAGTGTACTAAAAAAGGCTGATTTCCTGCTACGAAGAGGAGTTAGAAGATAGGCTTTCTTATTTTTCCAGAACACAAGCCTTGTATACCTAGCTATCTCCCTGAACTTGCTTCTGACAATGCTTTCATATTTAGTTAGCAAGGAAATAATTAAGGAATTTATTTTTAAGTCTTCTAGTAGCTAATAACAGAGTTTAGACCATACTAAGTTTTTATGCATCTTGACATCTATCCTTAGTTCTTAACAATTATTAAGAACAATATTCTTATAATTATTCAACATAATTACCCATTAAAGTGAGGTACAGAAGTAAAGGGTAACTTTCCAAATGAAAGCAAAATGTAAACCAGTTCATAACTAAAGTATATTTTCTTATAGATTGGGCATGAGAAAAATGTATCTCCGGGGCAAAAAGTAGAGCAACATGAGAGGTAAAATCACCCTAACTTTTGTGAAATATATCCAAGTTATTTAATTTATCAGGTCTTTTATTTAATTCATGTACAGTTGTGGCCTTTGAAAAGAATTTTAAAAGATCTTTCCCCCAGAAAGTTACTATTTGAACATTTTTCTAACTTATTTTCAATAATAGTTTGTCTTTGTTTTATATGTCCCAAATCACAGTACAGAGCCAGATGACCTTTTATAGATTAAAAAAATAGTTCCTTTAATAAAAAATACAAATAGGATGCTGTCTGCTTTGTTTTTGCCACACATTGAAGAAAAAAATTCTTTGTTACACTAATGATAATTTAGCTTCTTAATAAATAAGTAGTTAGTGCTATGAGATGTATTTTTTTAACCAGTATAGTTCAAAAATGGATAACTTCCTTTTTTATTGTTACTCTTTAGAACTGATGGCTTAACATGGTGTAAAATTTATAAGCAAGTAAGTTATGACTTAGTTTATTAAATGTTTTTCTTCTGATAGTGATTTTTCATACCCAAACTTCAGTACACCTGCCACCAATGGGCTCTCTTCAGGAGTAGGTGGTGGTGGCAAGATGCGACGAGAAAGAACACGCTTTGTGTCTAAACTTCCTGACAAAGAAGAGGTAGGATCTGTCTGTCTATCTGTCTCTCTTTGTCTCCTTCTCTCTCCCCCTCCCCCATCTCTGTCCCTTCTTCCATCTTTTTTCCCCTTTCACTCTCTGCTTCTCCCCCACCTCAAAAACCTGAGGGGAATGTGAAGTACTTGTTGATGTTATACTATTAAATATATCTGTTTTTGTAACTTAGGGAAGTACTTTTAATCTATATGAAATTTAAGTTATTTCTAGTTAAACATTTTTCATGAGAATTTAATTTTTTTATAATCTAGGCAGAGAAAATGGTTTGACAGGCACAAGGTGTTTTTGTGTAACTTGCTATTATTGTTGTAGGAATGCTAGGGCTATCTTTTACTGTCCAGCTTCTGACCTCATCATTCCAGTGAAACAACTCTTTGCAAAGTTGCCATTGATCTCTTAATTGCCAACTCCAATGACCTTTTCTCAATCCTCATTCTCTTCTATAACTGTAGCCCTTTAAAATTAATTTTTAATAAAAATTTTGAGTTCCAAATTTTCTCCCTCCCTGTCACCTTTCCCCCACCCTTTGAAAAGGCAAGCAATATGATATCTATTTTAGATATGAAATCATGCAAAACATATCCATATTAGCTGTGTCCTCTGCCCACTTCCATCCCCAAGCCCCACAATAAGAGCAGAAAACATAAAGAAAATGAAAAAAGTATGCTTCAACTTTCACCCATTTCATCAGGCTTTGTCTGGAGATGGATAGCAGTTTTCAACATGGATCCTTTGGAATTCTCTTGAATTATTGTTTTGATCAGGGTATTTGAGTCTTTCACAATTGATTATTGTTAAAATATTGCTGTTACTGTGTACAGTGTTCTCTTGATTCTGCTTATTTCACGTAAGTCTTTGAAGGTTTTTCTGAAACCATCCTGCTCATCA
Organism: Pseudochirops corinnae; assembly: GCA_028646515.1. Classification (NCBI taxonomy): domain Eukaryota; kingdom Metazoa; phylum Chordata; class Mammalia; order Diprotodontia; family Pseudocheiridae; genus Pseudochirops; species Pseudochirops corinnae. Next base: position 213,367,598 of record CM053587.1, read on the forward strand.
TTTCTTATGGAACTATAGTATTTTGTCACAACCATATACCACATATTGTTCAGCTCCCTCAATTGGGACATCCTTTCAATTTCCTGTTCCTTGCCACTGCAAAAAGAACTGCTATAAATATTTTTGTGACATAGGTCCTTTTCCCTTTTCTTGATCTCTTTAATGTACAGACCTAGTAGTGGTATTACTGTGTCAAAGGGTATGCACAATTGTATAGCCCTTTAGGCATAGTTTCAGATTGTTCCCCATTATGATTGGACCAGCTCACAACTCTATTTTTCCATATTCCCCCCAGCTTTTATCATTTTCTTTTTCTATCATGTTAACAAATCTGATGGGTATGAAGTGGTACCTCAAAGTTGTTTTAATTTTCATTTCTCTAATCAGTGATGATTTAGAACATTTTTTCATGTAATTATGATAGCTTTGTTTTTTTTCTCCCAAAAACTAATGTTCATATCCTTTGGCTATTTATCAGTTGGGGAATAGCTCTGTTATAAATTTGACTCAGTTAACTATATTTTTAAGATGATATTCAAGAAATGAGACTTTTTTCAGAGAAACTTGCTATGACAACCTCCACCCCCCACCCCATTTATTGCTTGTCTTCTAATTTTGACTGCATTGGTTTTGTTTGTGCAAAACTTTTTAATTTCATACAATCAAAATTATCCATTCTACTTCCCATCATCTTTATCTTGTGCTTAGTCATTCTCTGTAGCCTCGGACACTGTTGATCACTCAGTTTTCCTATATCCAGCTGACTTTCTGAAATCTCAAATTGATGTCCAGCAGGCATCTTAAAATCAACATGACTAAAACTAAGCTCATTATCTTTTTTCCTAAAAACTTAACCCCCTCCTGCGTTTCCTGACTGTAGAGGTCAGTACCATCCTCCTAGTACCTCAGATTGACAACCAAATTTCAGCCTTGACTCTTCACTATCTTTCATTCCAGTCTATTGCCAAGGCCTATCAGTTTCACCTTTGCAACATCTCTTGAATATGCTACTTTCCTCTGACTCTGCCACCACTCTGGTGCAGTCTCTCAGCATGTCATGTGTTCATTATTGTAATTACCCCCCCCCCCCAGTGGGTCTATCTGCGTCAAGTCTTTTCAAACTTCAGTCCCTTCTTCATTCAGCCACTAAAGTGATTTTCCTAAAATGATGATTCTCCCATGTCACTCTGCTACTCAATAAATTTCATTGCTTCTCTGTTACCTTCAGGATCAAATACTAAATCCTGTTTGGCTTTATAAAAATCCTTCATAACTTAGCCACATCCTGCTTTTTTGAGTCTTCTTTTTTTTTAGTCTTCTCCCTTCTACATACTGCTTGATCCAGTGACACTAGCCTCCTGGCTGTTTCATGAACAAGACACTCCATCTCCCAAACCTGCATTTTCACTGACTGTCAGCCCAGGCTTGGAATTCTCTCCTCCTCATCTCTACCTCCTGACTTTTCTGGCTTTCTTCAAGTCCCAGCTAACATCCCACCTTCTACAGGAAGCCCTTTCCAACCCCTCTTAATTAGTACTTTCCTTCTAGTAATTGTTTCTTGTTTATACAGTATGTAGCTTGCTTTGTACATATTAGTTTGCATGTTGTCTTTCCTATTAGATTGCAAGCTCCTTGAGGGCAGTGACTGTCTTTTGACTCTTTTTCTGTCCCTAGCACTTAGGCACTTGATGACTGTTTATTGACTTCTTGACCTGACAACTCTTCAGATATTTGAAGACAGCTATGTTTTTCTTTAGCCACAGAATATTAGAATTAGAGTTAAGCTTCTAACTTGATAAAGATTTATATAACTAATAAATAGAAAGCCCAGGACCTAACATATCTTAGAACTGCAAATCCAATGCCTTTTTAAAAAAATTCCAGTTGCTTTTTGTTTTGTTCAAATAATCTTCATATAGCGTGGTTTTAAGTACTTTCACTGTTCTGGTTATCATTATCTTTGTATGTCTTTATATGTATTCTTCCTCTTAAAATATGGATTATTCTGACCGAGACAGAGTAGTCAGAATGTTACATGTTTTATGCTTAATGTCATACTCTTAGTCACATTGTATACTAAGTGATCTTTTGATTAATTGAAACCATCTTCCCATCAACCCTTCCCCTCTCCTTCTCTGATATTGCTATCAGACCAACTCTTCTGCATCTTCCACGTGAGTTGGTTTTGTTTTGTTTTTAATCTAAGTACAATAGCATACTTGACATTTTTCCCTAATAAGATTCAGTTCATTGTTTAACTTTCTTAGAAATTTTCAGCTAATAGGTATCTTAGAGGTCCAAACCCTTTGTTTTAGATGAGGAAGCTGATCCAAATTCCCAGAATGAGGAAAAGTCTTAAAAAAGAACACATAGTGAGTTAGTGACAGATACTAGATAGATCTAGTATATATAGGTTGCTATCTATACTAGTAAATACAATTAAATGGGGATTATAATAATAGTATCTTCCTCCCAGGGTTGTTGTAAAGATAAAATGAGGCAATATCAAGTTCTTTGAAAACATTAAAAGTGTTATATAATTGCTAACTAGAATGAAGGAAGATTAAGACTTAAAAAAGATTAGAATTGAAAACATTCATTTGGTCCCACTGCCATTTTATGGATGAAGAAACTGATACTGAAAGAGATCCAATTACTTGTTATCCGCAATAAGTAACCTGATTAATCTATCTCCATAATATCCCACTTAGTAATCTCATCAAATCTGATGAATTGCTAGTAGGCGGATTAGAATCCAGATAGCTTAACCCTTAGATTGTGTGTATTTTGCATTGTTAGTACTGTCTTCTCTATGTAATCCTGTATCATCTACTCTTCTAATCTGAACCTCAGTCCTTCTGTATTCCTGTTTCTTCCAGCATAGCTAAAAAGTCCGTTTTGGTTGCCCTTAGCATTCATTGCAAAACCTTAGTTAACGTCAGTTCTCACATTCTTAAAAGACCAAGTTGCTTTTTTAGCATTATCAATTGCTTGACCTTACCCTCATCTTCTGTATATACCTTTCTCAAATGTGAGTCTGTTCATAATTTGCCAATACAGATGTTTCAGACTCTTAAAATAGCTTCTGCCTTTTTTTCCACTGTGGTGTAGGTGAGAGAGGGCTTATTTTAAAGTCAGTGATAACTAGATTTGAATTCCATCTCTAAGAATTTCTAGTTGTGTGAGTACAGACAAGTCTCTTTTATGCCTCAGCGTCTTTTTGTAAAATGCGAATAATACCCATAGTACCCACCTCATGTTCTTGTCATGAAATTTAACTGAAATAATGCATTTAAGACCCTTTCAGAACTTTAAAGTGCTGTATAAATGCCAATTGCTATTCCTCATTTTGGAATTTGTCATTAGAAATTTGGTTTTGGGCATCCTATCTCACCTCTTTTGAGAGAATTTTGCTTTAAAATTTGAGGCCATGTGATACTATCAATCTTTTTTAATGAACACTTCCAAAGCAAATTTTCTAAATTCTAATCTGAATAGAAGACTATGCCTTATATGTTTCTATCTTTATCATAGACTAAGATGGAGTGATATTTTCCTCTTTCACTTCCTCTCATTTCTGCTAATGCTTGATAGTCAGTTTTACTATTGATTTACCCACTTAATAGCTGTGTTCCTTTGAATAAAGTAGATAACCTTTTTTACTTGTTTCCTCATCTATAAAATGGAGATATTTGCTCAGTTTCTCTCATAAGGTGGTAATAAAGATTAAATTTTAAAATCTGTCTTTATTTGTTTTGTAAAATACTGTCCAAATATGAGTTACTTTAGTTATAATATTCTCCTAAATTTCATTTTAGGAACTTTTACATATATTCACACTATTTAAGTTTTAATATAAATAAAAGGGTAATCTTATTATAAACAGAATTGAATTATGTATCATTTTAGGAAGTAGAGGCACCAGTACTACCAAAAATACCCCTGCCAATTACAACTACTTCATTGCCTGTCTTCAGTTTTTGCTCTTCTTTGAGTACCTCTTCCTGTCTATCACCAATCAGTGCTACACAGCCATTGTCAAATAAGGTAAGCTAAAAGAATATATTTCATAATTCTTTGCTTTGTTGTAAGATAAATGCAGTCTGATTTTCATTTTCAGGCTATTGAAAGGTGTAGGTAGAGAGGTCGGGAACAGGGAAGTACCATTTTTAAAAAAATACTTGAGGTTTAAGTCATGTGAGGATGACCCTGAATTCTTCAAAGGTAAACAAGCAAGTGACAGACTGACAATTTCTGCAAAGAGAATGAGTATGGCCATGCACCATATATTTCATTTGAGGTTCCAAATTCAAAGAAACTCATCACCAGATTTAGCTTCAAGGTGTTGAGTTTTCAGCCATTAAAACAGTTGTGATCTGTTTTAATAGAAGTTCTCCTACTGATGAAATTAAGTTTCCTTGACTGATTGTGTGAGAAATATATTTAGTCTATGAATGAACAATACTTGTTGGAAAGCCAAGAAGGTTTTCATTATCTTTATTTTACATTTATTCTTTATGAATAAATGAGTAGCTTTTTCCAAAAGACTAGAGAGATTGAGATAAATGCGAGTCTTTTTATGCTGCTAGTCCTGCCAAGTTCCCTCCCTTCAGAACTGGGATTGGTTCCATCTCTTCTGGGTTGCAATGTTTCTGACCTGTCCACTACACATTACTCCTTCACATTCTCCTTCACATGGAATAACATGGGTTGCGTGTTTGGATAATTAGGCTCTGCTTCTATGCAGGGTGTCTCAGTCAATGTGCATGAGGCTAATTAACCGTGCATGTTAATGAAAAGTCAATGACCATCCCTTGACCCTGGCCAGTTTGAGGCAGTTTAGTCTGGGCTTCCTTCAAGAGGAACTTACAGGTTTCTTCCAGTTATATGATTAGATAGGGTCACTTTGCCCATAATTCCCTCATCCTTATTTACACCTTCCTGCTTTGCAACGTCCATTGTTCCTATAGAATTTGTAGAAACCAAACTCTTAGCATTTCTTACAATTATATTGACAAAGTAGTGTGATTGGGATCTCTGAAAATGTTGAACTGTTATACTCACTCTCTATAGTCAGGAAGATGGATTAAAACAAAAGTTTTATTGTGTTGGATGCATGGTTCTAATAAAAATAGAAAGAAAAAAGGATAATATTAAAGTGAAATAAAATCCACTTGAAAGTAAAGGGCTTGTTAAATGGGTTTAGATTGCTGAATATTCTTGGCAGAGTATTTTGTTTCTTACAAAGATGTCATTTTCTTTCAGTAAATGAATGTTCCGCTTCCAAGGGGAAAATATTTACTATTATAGGATCTTTATGTCAATTATCGTTTCACATTTAGGATCATGGTATCATGTTTTTTAATAGCTTGGAATTTATTTTCAAACTTGAAGCAACTGTGATGTGATGAGCTTTGCAAATTTTAATTCTTTGAAATTGTGTAATTATTTTCTATGTGTATGTATTCTTTGTAAAATTTTTATACTTTGGAAAACTAGGTACAAACAGCCTCTCCAAATAATGCTGGCAGTCCTGTGTTCAGATTTTCATCTCCAATTGTAAAATCTACTGAGGCAGACATACTACCTCCTACATCTGTAAGTGGCATTGCTTTTTGTATGGTCAGTCAGAGAAATTCAAAGGGAGTACATGTTTAATCATATGATATTTTTTAAAACATTCCACCTTAAAGGTATTATTCCAGGTTTCATATTTTGTTAAAACGGAATATAATCTTTCTTTACAGATTGGATTTACATTTAGTGTGCCTGTTGTGAAATCATCAGAAATATCTGCCTCTGGTAATATTTCAGAATCAACAATAAGTAACTCAGGTAAGCAGAAAAAAATGCGTCAGATTCTGAATAGGTTCACATCTGTGCCAGTTATATTTTATTTTTTTCTGACCTTCAAAATTGTTTAGAGTATCTTGAAGTAAGACTTTTATTTTATTGGAGTTTCATCTTTGTTGTGAGAACCTTTAACTCTGAATATAATCCGTCTTAAAAGTATAATGAAATACTCTATATTATTTATATTTCTATATTAGATATGTACTATCATGGATTTGGATCATTTTGTAGATAAAGAACTTAGACCCAGGGAGGTTAAATGACTTGCCCAAGGTCACAGATACAGCAAAACTGAGTTTCTAACACTGATCCTCTGATTTCTGATACAATGTTCTTTTCACTATTTATTTACATTATGTTTGATGTGAATAAATCTGCTGTATAAATAGCAACCTATCTGTGCCTTCAGATCTTATATACTTAGTTGTTAGTCAGTCAAACACTGTGCTAAGTGCTGGAATAGAAAGAAAGGCAAAAATGTGGTCCTTTCCCTCAAGGATCTCACCTTCTAGTGGAGGAAGATAACATGCAAATAACAATGTATGTACAAGATATGTACAGTGTAAGCAGAAGGCAGTCTCCGAGGGAAAGCAGTTAAAACTGAGAGAGTTCTTCAGCAAGTGACATTCGAGCTGAGTTTACTAGAGTGCCAAGAGGAGGTTTGAGGAGGGAGAGGTATAGATCACAGCCACTAAAAAGACACAGGGAGTAAGGAGATGGAGTGTCATGGGAGGCCCAGCAAGACAGTCAGCATAGTTTGGATTATAGAGTAAATGGAGGGGTTTAAAGTATGACAAGACAGATGAGAGCTGGGTATCAAAGGAGCAAACAAAAATACTTATCTTTGGCACTGGGCATAGTAGGGAGCCACTGGGTTTCATAAAGTGAAGGGTTGGAGTAGAAGTGGTGAACAGGCCTTAGAAACATCAGCTTGGTGAGTGGAAGGTGGATTCGAGGGGGGAGGAAATTGAGATAGGAGACCAACCAGAAAGCAGATGCAGTAGTGTGGGGTGAAATGATGAGACCGCCTCAGAGTGGCGTTTGTGTGAGTGAGTGAAAAGGAGCACATGTAAGAGATACTGTGAAGGCAGAAGCAAATACATTTGGCAGTAGATCAGGTATGGGGGGTGGGAGGGTGGGAGTGAGAGTGATGAGTTGAGGATGACCTTGAAATTGTGTGAATGGGAGGATGGTGATAGGAAAGATAATGACTTCTTTTTGGATGTGTCAAGTTTGAGGTTCTTATGAGACATAGATTTTGATATGTCTAAAAGACAATTAGTGATGCAATACTGCAGCTAGAGAGGAAAGATTAGGATTGGATATGCAAATCTAGGAATGTTCTGCATAGAGATGTGTAACAGCAAGCACCCCAGCATACCCAGGATGGCTGCTAGCACAGGTTCTTTGATCTACTTTACTAAGGGAAAACAACTTTAAAGGAGTCAACAGTCTTTAATTAAACATGTATATACATGTATATGTATATGGGGGGTTACATGTAGAGATAGATATCTCTATATATAGATATAGATATATAATTCACTTAGTTCAGGGGAAAAATTCAGAGGTTCTCAAAAAGGATTTTCAAATAGTATTTATTCATACTGCTTTTTGTTTTCTTAATATAATTCAATGAATTCCTTAATTTAAGTTCTTTAAAAAGTGTTCAGTACATCAGATAATTTGCTTTCTTTAGGAAAGTAGTATATAACATTAAGGACTGGATTTCTTTTCTTGGATTTACCACAGATATAATAAAAGAGAGATGATTTTGGATACCGTGATTTTTATTTGTTAATTGTTCAGCTGGTTGATAACGGTTCAGTTTAGTTCAGTATGAGAACTGGCATCTCTTTTTTCCTAAAGAATATACTTCATGAAGCAATTTTATTTTTTTTGTTTTTGTTTGTTTGTTTTGCTTTTTGAAGGGCAATTGGGGTTAAGTGACTTGCCCAAAGTCACATGGCTAGTAAGTGTTTCAAGTGTCTGAGGGCACATTTGAACTCAGATCCTCTTGACTCCAGGGCTGGTGCTCTATTCACCACACCACCTAGCCACCCCTGAAACAATTTTAAATAGAAATTTGTGTAGTATTATTTATTGTCAAATAAGAAATTTTTTGCAGGAAACAAAGCCTTAGGTTCTTTTTTTTTTTTTAACTGTATGAATCTGAATGGCTTACTTAACCCCAGTGCCTTTTATTTCCTTATGTATTACCCATCTTACTCTATTGATTGTGAGGAAAGAGATTTGTAAATGTGATATTTTATGTCAAAAGTTCTAGGTTTTTTTGAAAATTAAATTATTGAAATGAAGATCAATTTTAAAGATGTGTTAAATCCATTGAATTGTAGCTGCTTGATGTTAAGTGTTTTAATTTTTCACTTGCATTTATTAATAATAAACTTGAAATTACAGTTAAAGATTCCACCACTATAAATAGCACAAGCAATAATAAGGAGGAAGATGAAGATTATGAAGGCCCTTTCAGGCCTGCAAAAACCCTTAAAGAAGGGAGTGTACTGGATATTCTGAAAAGTCCTGGTAAGATAATAATTAAGTAATTTTCTCAAAAAATTGCTTTAAATTCAGATCTCTATTAATATCAATGACCTGTCCTGTTCTACATTGTAAAATCATTACTAAGTAGATGGTGTAGCCTTCAGAAATAGAGATAGAGAAGTTTTTATGGGTTTTTTCCCCTTCATATATCCCTGGAATTCAGGGTAACAGAGCTGAATCTTATAAATTAGGAAATGATGGAAGGAAAAAATGATTTGCATAGAGAATGGCTTACTTGAGGTTGAATAGTAGAAAGGTGAAAGAGGGGGAATGTAGGGTCTTACTTAATGAAGGGTTTTGAATTACAAGTGGAGGTTTTTCTGTTTGAGGGCCACTGGAGTTTATTATTTATTGAGTAAGATGGTAACAGTGTTGATTGAAACAAGCCCTAGTACCTTACAGAGCCTCCTGGAAAGAGGTTTATAATTCTCTAAAGGAGTTTAACCTGAGCACTCCCTAGGGAAAGACCAAGTGGATAAAGAATGTTACTTAGAATATGACATACATTTGAATGGACAACATAATCATTTGAATGGACAACATAAAGAGCTTTGCCATTAGTATGTATGTCTGGGACTGGGTATTAGTTGGCCTAATAGTCAAATTAAATTATGAGTACCCTTAAATTTGCTCTAGAACAGGGTTTGGCAAATTATGACTGTCTATTCCGAGAAATTCTGAGAAATCTTTCTGGTGTGCTATGATTGCCGCCTACTTTGATAGAGTAATGTTGTCATTCCTGAGTAATATTATCCTACATTGTGGTTTGACTTAGTACTAAAGTCATTAATTTTTCAAATTTTTTTCCCCTTTTCTATCCTTTCTCTTCTTCTCTTCCCCTGCCCCCCCAAACTTTCCCACACACGTATTAGGTTTCACATCTCCAAAGACTGGTTCTCCTGCTGCTATACAGCCTGCTACAACAAGCATAGAAGTTTATACCAGACCTGCAATAAGTACCTTTTCTTCTAGTGGACCAGGGTTTGGTGAAACTTTTAAAGCTGGAACTACTTGGCAGTGTGACACATGTCTAGTACAAAACAAAGGTACAGACAACAAATGTGTAGCCTGTCAAGCTGCCAAAGTGCCACCAAAAGATACTGCTAAACAAACTGGAATGATGACACTGAGTAACTCTGTACGATCAACTCTCCCCACAGCAGGGACTTTTGGTTTTGGAGACAAATTTAAACCAGCAGTGGGAACTTGGGATTGTGATACCTGTTTAGTACAAAATAAAGCTGAAGCTACAAAATGTGTGGCTTGCGAAACACCAAAACCTGGGACTGGAGTTAAGCAAACCTTGACATTGCCAGTGGCTTCAGAAAATGCAGTAACTGTGACTCCTTCATCTTCCAGTTATACTACAGCCACTGATACCTTGGGATTTGGAGATAAATTCAAAAAACCCAAGGATTCTTGGGAATGTTTAGTGTGCTGTGTATTGAATAAAGGAGAAGACAGTAAATGTGTGGCCTGTATGTCTGAAAAACCAGGTACGTTTGTCATTATCTGAAACAATTTTCCTCTTTAATAAGATTGCAATTCTCTAACACACTAAGAACAATATCATTCATACTTTTAAGATGTTCATTTTTCTTTTCATCTCAACTAATTTTCCTATCACTTCAGATCAATAATGTCCACGTCAATTAGTAATAGTGTTTAGAGTTAATTTATCAAAAAAAAGGTCTCATTCTTGCAAAAAAATCTCTTCACAGGGGTATTTTTATTTCCTTTTACTATCCCTTTTAAACATTTCTAGGTATAGTCTTCTTGGTTAAAAAAAAAAAAAAAGAAAGAGAAGGGAATAATGGTTTTTTGGAAGCTTCTTTGTAATGGTAGCTTTTAGGTTGTCTGATACAAATCCATAAGAGATTTAATACAAATTAATAATTCTTTTTCTTAGTGGTCCTGCAGTGAGAAGACTAATACTACAGTGACATTGTAAACTGTCAACTAGTTTGCTTTAAACATCAGGAAAAGGGATGTGTATGGGGGGGCAGGGTGGTATATTTAGCAAAACTACTAAGTTTATGTCCCTGAATCAGGGACTTGAGCATTCAGAAGAACCTAGTTCAGAGCAAGTTATTTTCAGATCAGAGTTGATAAAGGAATTCTTAAAAGTTCAAGCAAGATTAACTCACTAAATCAGATATCCATTGTATAGTTTTTTTGTTTTTTTAATTTTTTTGGTCTTTTTTTGGAGTGGGGAAGGAGGTGGAGTTGGGGTTAAGTGACTTGCCCAAGGTCACACAGCTAGTAAGTGTTAAGTGTCTGAGATAAGATTTGAACTCAGGTCCTCCTGACTCCAGAACCAGTGGTCTATTCACTGTGCTTCCTCACTGCTCCTACTGTATGGTTTCTATAATGCTATTTAATGACTGTGGTCTGTTATCCTTTTCAGATGATATTCAAGATGAATTAAACTATTCTGTGCGATTAGGGGTCATTTATTGCACTTACTATGTGGGCTGTGGCTAAAAAGACAAATAAACAAATCAGCCCCTGTTCTCGAGGTGCTTATATTTTATTAGGAATGGCAAGTGCACAAAAAAATTTGAAAAATATACAGAGTAAATGTGTTGGAAGGGAAGTAGATCAGAATAGACTTCTTGTGGGGGCTGAGAACTGAGATGATCCTTTGAAGGACCATGGAATTCCATAAGACAGGGATAAGGAAGAAGTGCATTCCCTGAGTGTGAGACCACCAGTATAGAGGCATGGAGAAAGAAGGTGGAATATTTGAGGAACAACAAGCAAGCTTGTATTACTGGAATGTAAGAGTACATAAAGGAAAACAATATGCAATAAACCTAGAAAGATAGACTGGAGATAGATTGTTAATGAAAGCCTTTAAATGCCAAAGGGGAGTTTTTTTCAGGCATAGTATTTTTGGGTCAGACCTTTTTAGGTCAGGCAGTCTTAAAGATTGGCACCTTGGCAGTTCTGTGGAAGGTGGATTGAAGAGGGGAAATCTGGGTGCTAGAAGTCCAATTAGACTATTCTAAAAGTTCAAGCAAGAGGTGATGAAGACCTGGACCTCCACAGTGGTCACATGAATGGAGAGAAACAGATATGAGACATGATGTGGAGGTAGAATTAATAAGATTTAGGAACTAATTAAGACAGAAGGAATGAGAAAAATGAAAGCCAAGGATGAATCTAAGGTTGCAGATTTGTATGACAGGAATAATGACACTACTTTCAGTAGAAACAGTGAAGTCAAGAAAAAGAGTTTGGAGGAATCTGGTTTGGACATAGTGGTTTAGAGATGCCCATGGGACATTGTTGGAGAGGTCTTATAGTCAGTGAAAAAAGTCAGAAAATTAGCAAGTATACCAAGAGTTTGGAACTCTTTTCTTTCCATGGTATTTAGTAAGAAATTGTTTCCTCTTGAAATCCTCTAACATGGTTTTATGATATGGAACCTGAGGATAAGGTAATTATGAAATAGATTATGACATAGAATAATTTAACTTGATTACATTATTTTTCTATTAAATAGAAAGAAAGCCTTTAGAATTTCCTAGAGCCTTTTAGAACTTTTAGTCAAGTAGACAAGGTACTTAGAAATGGGACAGGAAAGAATTCATTAAGAGAGTCTTATGAATTTTTAAAAAATTAACTTAAGAAACAAGTCCTTGGCTATTCTTGCTTATAACTAGTCAAGGAATGTACTGAAAAGAATTAGCTTCTCTTGCACAATGAATAAATCAAACAGTAGGTGACTTGAATAGAGACCTTAGCCATTACAAAAGTGCATTTTCATTCTTGCACAGAATGGTTATGTGTACTGTATGAATGATCACATAGTTTGAAAGGTTTATTTTTTGGAGTTTGTCTGTGCACATGGCAAGAGAATATAAAAAGGGCCTGGGACTCTGTATTTTGCTAGGCAAAAAAATGAATCTCCTGCAGTGACCATTTTTCCCTCCAAGACATACAGCATGTCACATTAATCTTCTCTTTCCCATTCACTCTCCAGTCTACTACTCACCCTCTACCTCCAGAGCATCTCTGCTGACAAGAATTCAGAATTGGCCTTTTTGTCTTGCCATCATTGTATAAATGCATCATTCTTTGCTTTGTCAGAAAAAAGCTCAGGGCAGCAAATTTTTTTTCTTTTTTTTTAAATTCTGAATTAATGAACACCCCCCCCAAAAAATATTCCTCTGTACAAAGTAGAATGGGAAAAGAATACTTGAAAACATAGTTTTGCTTATGTAAACTTAGTTTTTTTTTAAAAACCTTGTATTTTACATGTTAGTTTCAAAGCTCTCCTGCTTGTTTCCTTCTGAATTTCCATCAGTTCTCTCTTTTGTGCATGTTTAAAAGACCAAATAAACTTTTTTTTGGAGGGGGGGAAGGGAAGTGACCCTATGGCTAGTTCCCCTTTCCCTCCCAAGTCATTTCCCTCAAGAAACACAAAAAGAAAAACAGTCCTTGTAACAAAAATAAGCATATTCAGAAAGAAAAAATCTGTTTGCCAAATTCAGAAATGTCAGGAAGTGACCATCATGCTTAATTATCAGTTCTCTGGAATCATGATTGATCATTGCATTGATTAGAGTTCTTAAGCCTTTCAAATTACATTGTTATTACTACATGAATTGTTCTTCTGGTTCTGCTCATTTTCATCGTCCATCAGTTCATACAGTCCTCTAGTTTTTCAGAAACCATTCCTTTTGCCTTTTCTTATAGTGCAGCTTATTCCATTATAGTCATACACTATATTATATTCAGTCATTCCCCAGTTGATAGGTACCCTCTTTATTTGTAGACTTGGCTACAACAAAATGCTATGAATATTTTTTTACTACATGATTCTTTTTCTACTTTGATCTCTTTGGATTGTGGGGCTAGTAGTGATATTGCTGGGTTATGTGGTATGCACAGTTTAGTGACTTGGCACATAATTCCAAATTGCTTTCCAGGACATGGACCACTTCACAATTTCACCAACAAATGTATTCCAGTGCTCTTATTTTTCTGTAGTTCCTCTGAGAATGACCATTTTCCTTTTTTCTCTTTGCCAATCTGATAGATTCTGAGTGGTTTTTATTTGCGTCTCTCTTATTAATGATTTATAGTATATTTGTTATAGAGCTTTAGATAGGATTTCTTCCTTTGCAAGCTGCCTTTTAACTATTGACTTTTTTGGAAATGGCTGTCATTCTTACATATTTTAATCACTTTTTCTCTAATATCAGAACTTTATCAGAGCAACTTGCTGCATTGAATTTTTCAGGGCAGTCAGTCTTAGAGTAACTGTTTTAATATCAGATTAGGATATTTGTTGTCAAAAATTCTCTGACTTAAGAGTTTTCAGAATTTATTAGAGTAGGGCAAATAGTTAACCATTTCAATACATTTTATTTGAATTATTTTAAAGTAATATCTATATGTGTAGATAATATTTATTAAAAAGCCAAATTACTTTAGCCATTTTAAGCACAACATCAGTAAACCCTCATATTTTCTCATTTGGACAGACAATACAGTTTGTAAGCTCTTATATGCAAGACAATGACCAGGGCCTAAACTTTTATAACATCTGACATTTTAATGTTCAAATGCATACATTTATTAAGTGCATTCTATGTGCATGATACTCACGTAGTCTTTGGGTTTGGTTGTGAGAGAGCTGGAAGTGACCTTAGAGATCAGTTAGTCCTACCTATTTTTTTCTTTTAAAAGAAATTATTTTTCATTTACAGCATTTGCTTCCATAAATTTTCAATTTTCTCCTCCTCCCTCCCCCCTCTCTCCCAAAGACAACATGCAGTATCATATGACTCTACATATACATTAGTATTAAACACATTTTCACATTAGTCATGTTGCATAGAAGAATTATAATGAATCGGAGAGACCATGAGAAAGAAAATAGTCTGCCTTGCTCTGCATTCCAACTCCATAGTTCTTTCTCTGGATGTGTATGGCATTTACCATCATGAGTCCTTTGGAATTGTTTTACGTCCTTGCATTTCAGAGAATGGCTAAATCTATCAAAATCGGCCATCACACACTGTGGTTGTTTCTGTTCTCTTGGTTCTGCTTACTTAACCCAGCATCAGTTCATATAAATCTTTCCAGGATTTTCTGAAGTCTACCTATTCATCACTTCTTATAGCACAATAGTATTCCATTACATTCATATATCACAGCTTGTTCAGCCATTCCTCAGCTGATGGGCATCCCCCCAATTTCCAGTTCTTGGCCATCACAAAAAGAGCTGCTGTAAATATTCTTGTACATGTGGGTCCTTTTCCCATTTTTCCTCATTGGCTTTTTGGGCCTCTTTTGTCCTTTGAGTTAGTCTGTTTTTTAAGGTGTTAATTTCTTCAGGTTTTTGACTCTCTTTTCATGATTTTCTTGTATCATTCTTATTTCTCTTTCCAATTTTTCTTCCACTTCTCTCATTTGGTTTTCAAAATCTTCCTTCAGCTGATCTCTAGCTTTTTGACGATCTTCATGTTTCTTGGAAGCTTTTGGGGTGGGAGTTCTGACTGCGTTGTCTTCCTCCCTTTTCCTCCTTTGTTCCTTCTTTTCCCCGAAGAAGGAATCTAGGGTTTGGTTGCTGTTCTTACTTTGCTTCCTATGCTTATTCATGGTTGCCATTCAATGGTCTTTTTTTTTTTAAGTTCTGTGGAGCTCTGCTTCCAGAGGGAACAGCTCTGTCCCAAATTGCTGGGGTTTTCCCAGCTGTCAGG
>CM053587.1:213383231-213403984 GCA_028646515.1 Pseudochirops corinnae
CTGGAGGTGGCTTGGCCGGACCCGCTTTTCTTCCCCGATTTTTAGCCAAGTTCTACTAACCCGAGTCCTTTTTTCTTATGGCTGGATAATTCTGGATCCTGCCAAAGCTGTCGCAGATTCGCTGTCCTCAAGCTCCAGCCGCCCCTGGGGCAAAAACCACTGTTTCAGGTTGGTTTGGTTTCTCCTCTCAGAGTTGAAATGGTCGCTTTGAGCTGAGCTGCCTTCAGCAGGAAATATATCTATGTGCGTTTTAGAGCCCTAGAATTTGTTTAGAGTCATATTTTTTGGGTATTTGATGTGGCTGTGTCGGAGCTGCGATTTCTTGCTTCTCCTATACCACCATCTTGGCTCCGCCCCTCCTTTTCCCATTTTTATGATCTTTCTGGGATACAGCCCTAGAAGTCCTACGTATTCATTTTATAGATGAGAAAACTGAAGCCTTGAGAAAGTAAAATAACCTGTATAAATTCATGTAAGTAGCAAAAGAGCTGGAATTCAAACTCTGGTTCTCTAAATCAGTGTTCCTTTCACTGTAATCTGTCTCTTTTCCCAGTTTAGCTCTGAAAGAGCAAGAGATTAGTTAGCCTGTGCTGGAACACTGAGAAGAATAGGGAAATCATTGTCTGCATGTAAGTGCTGTGCAACACTAGGTTAGGAGAGTTGATAGTTTTGAATTTGACTAAAACTTATCCAGAATAAAGTATTAGATGTAAATTTGGATTTATAGCTAAAGAATGTTTTTTAAAGATGAAAGACTTGTTATTTTTCCTGATAGCCAAGAGCTCTCTCTATCAGAGAGCTGTCATATCTACAGTAATGATTATTTTGGGGTTTGA
This sequence comes from Pseudochirops corinnae, assembly GCA_028646515.1. NCBI lineage: Eukaryota > Metazoa > Chordata > Mammalia > Diprotodontia > Pseudocheiridae > Pseudochirops > Pseudochirops corinnae. The sequence goes on from CM053587.1 coordinate 213,384,068, forward strand.
CTCTTCTTTTCATGTATTGCAGTTTCAGAATATAATTTCATTTAGAGAATGGAGAAGTGGTTATTTAGGACTGTGTCTTGCAAACATGCAATATTTGGAGTCCTTTATAATTCTTTTCAAGAGGTCATACTACTTAGAAAAGTAATTTTTTGTTTGTGAGTACTAGAATGTTTTAAATTTTACTTGAGGTTATTGTTTATAACCTTTTGCTCTGAACACATGGGCAACCAGTTTCTTTTGTTTTACATACAGTAAGTTAGATGGCAATATGTGAAAATTAGCTATAGAAATAAAGCAAACGTGTGCTTGTGTTGTTATTCATGAAATTGCCAGTGACTTGTGTGTTTGTGATTAGCATAAAAGAAGCGCCATGTTTTAAAATTTAACTGTTTTTAGATGTGGTTTAACAGGAGTAAAGAAATACAGAGTTTCTTAGGGTGGTTCAGTTGCTTTTAAACAACATGTCAGGCCAAGCTTAGTGCATCTTAATTCTTCCTGGTCCACGTTAAGAATCAGTGAGTCAGCAAACATTAATTAAATGCCTACTGTGTGTCAGGGCCTGGAGAATACATAAAATAGAGACATAAATAAAATAGTCCTTACTCGCAAGGAGTTTGCATTTATCAGGTGAGGCACATACACATACAAGTACATTTAGAGCAAACATGTTAGTTTATGGAGAAGAGGACACTGCTGGGGTTAGCAGGGAAGCAGGAACAGTTTCAAGTAAAAAGAATAAGCAGTCTTGAAGTAAATAGGGCATGAAGAAGGAATGCTTTCTAGGCACGGGATAATATAATCACTATAAAAACATGGAGACACATAATAGAGTTGTGTGTGAAGAATGAATAGCAAGAAGGCCAGTTTGGCTGGACCATAGTGTATGGGAAAGGAAGTATGTATAATAAGACTGGAATGGCAGGTTGGGACTAGGTTGGGAAAGGCATTTAAAGACCAAACAGAAGTTTATGTTTTATTTAAGAGCCAATAAGAAACCACTGGACTTTGAATAAGGAAGAAACATGGTTAGATCTGCAGTTTAAGAAAATCACTTTGACCGTTGAGTGGGGAACCCCATTGAATACCCTATCATCTGTAAATGTTGGCCCAGTAGTCTTCACATTTAGCAGATATTTTCCCCCTAAGTAGAAAAAAGCAAACTAAGGTTGAATATGAGCTTAAATTTCATTGCTTGAGAGATCTGTTTGTATGGAGTAAAGGAATCTTAATACTTTTTCTTTTCCTATTCCCTTTTAGGAGGAGGTTCAGTGCCTGTGCCATCTAGTAATACAACTTCTGTTTCCATGCCTTCTGGAGGATTTCTAGGATTAGACAAATTCAAGAAACCTGAGGGAAGTTGGTACTGTGAAATGTGCCTAGTGCAGAACAAAGCAGATGACACAAAGTGTGTAGCATGTGAAAGTGCAAAGCCAGGCACAAAATCAGAATTTATAGGTAAGTAGTCAGTCAAGATGTTGCCACTCCCTAACAACACAACATCCCTCTACCCTTCCCAATCTCTGGGGCTAATTTTAGACTCATTTTTAAGTGATATGTCATCAAGTTGCCATTGGAATTATTATTTAAATCTGTTTCGTGAAAATTTACATAGTAAGTCAAATTATGTTGCCATCAGAATTTGTGCATTCTGAGCTGTAAAGTTGATTCCGTTATTTAATTTCCCAATTTAGTACAATAGAACTGAAAAACTACTCTTGCACATTCTGCCAATTAGAAATTCAGTTGAGTTGGTTCTTATAATTTAAATTTTATAAATATATTGTGGTGAAGGTTAACCTTCATTTAGAATTTGTTGAATGACTGGGACCTGAAGAGTAATTATTAATGTCTTGATGTTGGCTTGGAGGGAAGTTGCTAAAATAAGAGCACCTTGGGATCTGTCCTTAGCCTGTACTATTTGTTTAACAATTTAATTTATGATGTGGTTGAAGGTATAGAAGGCTACTTATAAAATTCGCAGAAAATATAATGCTATAAGAGGAATAACTAATATAGTAGGTAGATGACAGTTAGTAACCAAAATTTAAAACACAGAAAAATAACACTTAGAAGAGAGGACAAGGCAGTTTATTTGAAAAAGAGAGTGGATTGTCATCCCAAGTTTGTTTAATGTTTTATATATTTCATCTGATTTGAGCTTCACAGCAACCCTATGAGATAGGTGCTATGAGTATCTTGTATTTTGAGTATTCTTGAGTATTGAGTAGTACTTGATTATTATGCCCATCTTCCAGATTAGCAAACTGAGGCTCAGAGAGTGTCAGGAGTTGAGATTTTTGAAACAAGGTCTCCAAGTCTAGTAGTCTAGGAACACCACGTTGCCCCTCTTCACCAGTGCAACATATAATAGTCAGAAAAGTTCATGTGATCTTGGGCTGTATTCTTTAAAAGCATCATATCTAAGTGATAGACTTATCTTATTCTACTGTCATATAGCATCTAGATTATTGTGTTTTCTTCTGGGTGCTGTGATTTGGGTAGAACATTGATAAATTAAAGACCTTTGAGGAGGAAAGAGCTAGAACTGTAATTCAGAAAAGAAGGGTAGGAGAAAGAAAAACTTTCTTTACCTATTTTTGGACTTACTTAGGACTCTCAGTTAATAGTAGTCCACATCTGTGTAGGGCTTTAAGGCTTTGAAGTATTTTACATATCATTTGAACCTCACAACAATCCTTAGTCTTATTGCCACAATTGTTAATAGATGAGGAGATAAATAGTGTAAGTCTTGGATTCTGAGGTGTTGTGATAGCCCAGGATCACATAGCTAGCAAGCATGTAAGAGAGGATTTGAATCCAAAATTTCCTGACTTAGAGGCCATTTTATCATTATTTTTTGAGTTTGGAATAGAGTAAACCTTACTTAGATATTCTCAGTTTAGTGTATTGCAGCGCAGCTAGGTTGCATAAGAGATTGTGCTCTGGGCAAGTCACTTAACACTGTTTGCCTCTGTTTCTTCATCTGTAAAATGATCTGGAAAAGGAAATGGCAAACCATTCCTTTGCCAAGAAAACCCCACATGGGGAGAGTCAGACACAATTGAAACGACTGACCAACAATGAAAAATAAATGTGTTATAGTGTGTCCTGTCCTTCTCTGTATTATGTCAGTATAATTCAGTGTGATATTTCTCACTGAGTGATAATTTTGCAGAGAAAGGAAAATTGATTTGTACATTAGTAAGCTTAAGATTATGTAGGATCATTCACAGATAGCTTTGATACCTTAAATTTTAAGCTGAGCACCTGGGGACTTGACCTCTGTTTTCTTTTAAAGAAGAAGCATTGTTTCTGTTCGCTAAACTGTTTGAACAACTCCCATGTAGTTTTCTGAATCTCCAGGATGCTGTGTTTCTTTTTGTATATTTTGAGATAAACCGCTTAACTGTCAACTTAGATCACTGATTTTGGACAGTTGGTCACACTGTTGCCTTCAAAATAAACCACATTCATACCCTGCATATTTGAAGAATTAGTTAATAAGTAGTTTTATTATTTTTATTCTTTGGGGATAGTAGCTCTAATTTGCATGATAAATGATTCAGTTTTGTTTGTTTTTGAAGGTTTTGGAACCCTTTCCTCATCTTCAGACTCTGGAACCCCATCTTTCAAATTTGGTGTTCCAGCATCCACTTCTGAGTCTTCTCAGACTGTAGCAAGCACAGGAAGTTTTAAATTTGGTGAACAAGGAGGCTTCAAATTAGGCGTGTCATCAGATTCTGCATCTTCAAATCCCATGAGTGGGGGCTTTAAGTTTTCTAAACCCATAGGGGACTTCAAATTTGGAGTTTCATCTTCTGACTGTAATTCAGAAGAAAGTAAAAAAGACAGTAAGAATGATAGCAGTTTTAACTTTGGAGTTCCGTCTAGCTTAAGCAATCCATCTCCTTCAGTGTCATTTCAGTTTGGGTCACCCAATCCTGGGACACAAGAAAAGAAAGAGGAGCTTAACACATCTACAACAGGAAGCTTCCCATTTGGTACAAGTGTTACTGCTAGTCTCACCCCTACTGCTGCCACTGTCACCATGAGCCCTTCTGAGAATAAGACTGGAGTGGGCGGCTTCAGCTTTGGATCAACTGAAGCAAAAAATATGGCAGTGACTCCTTTTGCATTTAAGAAACCAGAGGAAAATAAGGAAGAAACCCCTGCAACCAAGGGAGGAGGGTTCCGTTTTGGTGGTGTGGAATCTGCTTCTCTGCCATCTGCTTCAGTGTTTGTTATGGGAAGGACAGAGGAGAAACAAGAGCCTGTCACCTCTGCTGGTTCTCTAGTATTTGGGAAGAAAGCTGACAGTGAAGAGCCAAAGTCTCAGCAGTTGTTTTCCTTTGGGAATTCTGAGCAAACCAAAGATGAGAGTACAGCAAAACGTTCATTTAGTTTTAACTTGACAAAACCAGTGGAGAATCAAACTGAGCAGTCAACAAAGGTCCCTTTTGCTTTTGGTACTCAGACTAGTACTGCAGCTGGTAAGTTCATGTATTGATGATGGCTTGATTATAAAATTCAGTAACTCTTAATTCAAGGATCTTAATATAGTATTAATATAGTATCTTAATATAGACTGTTCAAAAATTATAGTTTCCTACTATAAGAACAAGCAACTTATTCCCATCTTTTATTGACATAATTGGTATTTTATTATCTGAACAAGGCACAAGGAATTGGTAAGTTAGATGCTTTCCTCAGTGATAGAACAAGGGTAATCACAATATGAGAGGTGCGGATTGGGAAAACTAGTCTCTGGAAAGAGTACTAAAAGTGTAATATTTTCGCATATTTAATCTTTTTCAAGTAAAGGGAGTAAAGCTTCTGCTTTTAGCTTATCTTTTACCTGTTGAAACAAATTAGTGGAATGATAAATAAATTCTTCCTTTTTTAGAAATAATCAAGTTTTTAAAGAGAAGAAGGGCAGATAGGTGGTGCAGTGAATAGTACCAGACCTAGAGTCATCCGTACCTGAGTTCAAATCCTGCATCAGATAGTTATTAGCTGTGTGACCCTGGGCAAGTCACTTGGCCCTGTTTGTCTCAGTTCCTCATTTGTAGAATGAGCTGGAAGAGGAGATGGCAAAACTATTCCAGTGTCTTTACCAAGAAAACCCCAAGTGAGGTCACAGAGTCAGATGCAACTGAAACAACTCAACAACAACAAGAAAAATGGAGGAGACAATGTTTAAAAGGAAATTATCATATATATGTGTGTGTGTGTGTGTGTGTGTGTGTGTATACATGTCATGGTATGTGTAAATATACATGGTGGGTAGGGAATGAATAGGTGCATGGAATTTTGAAACCTTGAATAGCAATCTATGTGGATAATAACACAGTTTTGATAAATGTTACTTTTATTAATAACTGTTATTTGCCCAGTCTGAGTAAAAGTTTGGGTACTCTTTCTCAAAAATATTTTATATAAGTGATAATCATTGCTAATTAATCTTATAATTCTCCTTGAGGGCAGGTATTTTTTTTTCCCATAATAATCCCTAGTATCTGTCACACCGGACATTGAACAGTCAATCAATAAACAGTTATTCAGTGCCTGTTCTAGGTGCTGTGCTTAAGCGGCAGGGGATACAAATACAAAAAAAGACCGTCCCTGCTCTTAGTGAACATAAAGTTTAACAGAGAAAGATGCTGGGGCATGGTAAAGTCAGTCAGAGAAGTCCCAGAGTAGTCCAGCCAAGTGAGAAATGAGTCTGTGTCTGAGCTTAGCTTCGTTCTTAAATGGCGGTTTGGAGTTCGTGGCTCCACTTGCCTGTCAGAGAGGCAGAAGGTGCTGATGAAGTGGAGGACCAAGGCTGATGAGATCTTAGAGGATGATGAGGTCATCCCAATAATGAGTCTCAAAGTAGTGTAGCCATAAGTATTTGCTTGTTGGTTGTTTGGTTGATTCTTAAATATAGTGACTGTGAAACCTCAACTCTGAAAATCAGTTTTAATCTGAATAGATTTGATCAACAAGTAGGGTTTCCTGTAGTGTTTGTCTCTTTTGGATTACCTGTAGATTTATATAGGTACTTCAGTGGATTCTTAAAAGAGATTATATGTATCTCTCTTTTTTTTTAAGTTTTCAACATTCACTTCCATAAGTTTTAAATTTTCTCCACCTCCCCAAGATGGCTTGCAATCTGATATGGGCTCTATACATACATACCTATTAAACATATTTCTACATTAGTCATGTTGCATAGAAGAATTAATAACGAATGGGAAAAAACCATGAGAAAGAAAAGAAAATAGTCTGCCTTGTTCTGCATTCCGACTCCACAGTTCTTTCTCCAAATGTGGCTGGCATTTTCTGTCATGTGTCCTTTGGAATTGTTTTAGGTTCTTGCATTTCTGAGAAGGACTAAGTCTATCAAAATCAGTCTTTGCATACTGGTGCTGTTACTGTGTGTTGTGTTCCTGTTTCTGCTCCACTCAGAATCAGTTCGTATAAGTCTTTCCAGGTTATTATGAAGTCCATCTGCTGCTCATTTCTTATAGCACAGTAGTATTCCATTACATTCATATGCCACAACTTGTTTAGCCATTCCCCAATTAATGGGCATCCCCTTGATTTCCAGTTCTTGGCCTCCACAAAAAGAACTACCATAAATATTTTTGTACATGTGGGTCCTTTTCCCATTTTTATGATCTCTTTGGGATACAGCCCTAGAAGTTGCATTGCTGGGTCAAAGGGTATGCACATTTTTTATAGCCCTTTGGGCATAGTTCCAAATTGTTCTCCAGAATGGTTGGATCAACTCACAGCTCCACCAATAATGGATTAGTGTTCCAACTTCCCCACATCTTCTCCAAAATTTATCATTTTGCTATTTTTCCATGTTAGCCAATCTGATATGTGTGATATGGTACCTCAATTGTTGTGTATCTCTTTAAGCAATAGTGATTTAGAGCATTTTTTATATGACTATTAGATAGCTTTAATTTCTTCCTCTGAAAACTGCCTGTTCATATCCTTTAACCATTTATCAATTGGGGAATGACTTGTATTCTTGTAAATTTGACTCAATTCTCTATGTATTTTAGAAATTAGTCCTTTATCAGAGACACTGGTTGTAAAAATTCTTTCCCAGTTTTCTGCTTCCCTCCAGATCTTAGTTGCATTGGCTTTTTTGTGCAAAAACTTTTCAATTTAATCAGTATTATCCATTTTCCATTTCATAATGTTCTCTATCTCTTGTTTGGTCATAAATCCCTCCATTCCCCATAAATCTGATACGTAAACTATTCCTTGCTCCCCTAATTTGTTCATAGTATCAGCCTTTATACCTATATTGTGTACCTATTTGGACTTTATTCTGGTATATGGTGTCAGATGTTGGTCTATGCCCAGTTTCTGCCATACTATTTTCCAGTTTTCCTAGCAGATTTTGTCAAACAGTGAGTTCTTTTCCCAGAAATCAGGGGTCTTTGGGCTTATCAAATAGTAGGTGGCTATAATCATTGACTACCTGTGTGTTGTGTACCTAATCTTTTCCACTGTTCTTCCCCTCTATTTCTTAGCCAGTATCAATGGTTTTGATGATTGTTGCTTTATAATGGAATTTAAGATCTGGTATGGCTAGGCCACTTTCCCTAGCATTTCTTTTCATTAATTCCCTTGATATTCCAGACCTTTTGTTCTTCCAGACGAGTTTACATTGGTTGCTCTTAATTAGAAGCTTTCCTCATTGACTACAACTAGAAATCAGCATTTTTATTATAGAGACTGAGACTTCTAGAGCTACAAGCAAAACATTCTTTTACTTTGGATAGCATAAGACCCCTACTAATATACTTTTAAAAAATTTCAATGAGACATCTCTGATAGAAACAACTTGATATAAATCCTCATTGATTTCATTAGCGTCAGAAACAGAAACTTGCTGTTTTGTTCTAATATGCTTGTTTTATAATGGAATAAGCAACCACATAACAAAATTAGTATGAGAAACTGGAAGTGGGAAAGTGAACGGAGTCTGGCAAAATAAAAAGTATGGATTTCAATATGATTGTATTTAAAATAACCTATGCCTCCTCGAAGGGTGGGAGGACAAATTATGAGGGACTCAGAGTTTGCATTGATTTGAAAATTGGCTTATTGGGTTTTTTGGTTTGGTGATTTAAGAAAATAGACATCTTTTTAGAAATGGCATCATTCCTTAGTTCTTAAAGCAGTTTCAGTTTTTTATAAGTTATTCTTTTGAGGAGGCATTTACCATCCTAAACTCAGACCTCTGCATGTCAGCCTTTAGTTTATCTACTTAAAACTATAGAGAAGAAAAATTAGCCTAGTTTAAGTGGATGTGTTAGCTTTACCAGAGGATAATGTTTCTGATAATCATACTGTTTTGGGGTAAGAAAAGGAGAAACATTGCCAAATTACCTCTATTTTCCACCAGAATCTCTTTAGGAGTGTCTTATTTTTGTTCTTAAATTAGAAGCTTTTAGATGCACTGTTGACACCAAATTATTTGGTCGTATGATTGCCTGAGTTTGGAAGTAGATACATAGAAGAAAATCTTGCTTTAAAGTGCCTTTATAATAAAATGGGAAAATAACTTGAATATTTAAAGATATTAAGCCAAACAGGCATCATCTGAGCTCTGTATAGATACTCTAAGATTGAAGGCTAATAAAAAGCAATTCTGAATAGGAAAAAGTGTATCAAAGAACATTCCAGTTTTTTAATATAACATCAGAAAAATATGAGTTAAGAATTTGTGTGGAAAAAATGATTAAGATAATGGTTTGAACCAAAAAATACTGAATTTTTATAGTACTTGGAATCCCTCATCCTTTTGTTCATTCATTCATTCATTCATTCATGTCTGATTGGGCTTTTCTTGGCAAAGCTACTAGAGTGATTTGCCATTTCCTTTTCCAGTGTGTCCCCATTTTACAGATGAGGAACAGAGTCAAGTAGACGTTAAGTAACTTGCCCAGGGTCACACAACTAGTAAGTGTCTGAGACCTACTTTGAATTCAGATCTTCCTGACTCCAGCCATAGTGTTGTATCCAGTGTACCACCTTGCTGCCCCTAGTAGAATATGGAAAATGTTTCTAAACCTTGGAAATCTCTGGAATCCATATCTTTATAACTACTAAAATTAGCTTCATTTGTTTGGTGTTTATAGTGCCTAATAGAGTATCATAGCATCATCTACTATATCCCAATACCAACTTGCCCTAAATTGGATTTCCTAAGTGTAGTTCTCTACTAATATTCTGAATCTGAAATTCTGTGAAATGAGTTTATTTGAAATGAGAAAACTCTGGAAAGTGAACAGAGACCGTAAGAGAAACCTTTCTTTTTTTTTTTTTTTTTTTTTCCCCCTTTTTGGAGGGGGAAGGCAGTAGTGCAGTTGGGGTTAATGATTTACCCAAGGTCACGTGGCTAGTAAGTGTTAAGTTTCTGAGGCCAGATTTGAATTCAGGTCCTCCTGACTCCAGGGACAGGGCTCTATTCTCTGCGCCCCCTAGCCACCCTAAGAAACCTAATATTTAAATTATCTACAATAGCTTATGGTCCAGCCAAACAGGAAGATTTTTCACTCATGGTGAATACTTTGTGCCTATGGTGATGTAGGTGAAAAATGAACCCCAAACTCCAGAATTTAATATTGGTTGTCTAGAGTACGTCAAGACTCAGTGATCACTAGGCACATTCAGAACCTTAAATACTTAAAAATTAAGGCCTTCTTTTTAGGCATGTCCCTTGAAATTTCCTGGTGGTATCGAAATACACAGATTTCATTTGTCATGATGTCATGGTGTCTGAGTAACTGAATTTTAAGAACTTTTCACTGTTTCTGTTTTGCAGATCAAGGAGCAGCAAAGACAGTCTTCAATTTCTTGAGCAGTACTTCCTCCAACTCAAACATACCACCACCAACTACTTCTGCTGGTGCTGGTATATTTGGGAGTGTTACCTCTGCCTCCAACCCACCTGTTGCTGCCTTCATGTTTGGACCGGCCAGCAATACTGGGACCAGTTCTGCCTTTGGTAACCCCACAGAATCCAGTGCATCTCAGTCTTTTGTCTTTTCTCAAGAAAGCAAACCAGCCACCACATCTAGCACAGGTGTTACAGTTGGCCCATTTGTTTTTGGCACAGGAGCCAATAGCAGTAACACTGCAACCTCCAGCTTCAGCTTTGGAACTACAACTTCAACTGGCTCTGCAGGTATATTTAAAGTATAGAAGGGTAGGGTGGATGGTTAGTATTGAAATTGCATTGCATCTTTAAGGGGTTTTCTTGATTATATTTGCATCCCTAGTGTCTGGCACTTAGTAAATAATAAATATTTTTCATTCATTCATCTCTGAGGCAGCTAGGTGAAAGAGTGTATAGAAGCCTTGGGCCTGGAATTAGGAAATCCTGAATTCAAATCTAGCTTCAGACATTCAGTATCTATGTTCATCTGCCTCTGTTTCCTCATCTATAAAATATAATACATATTTGGGGTTGTTACGAAGATTAAATGAGATAATATTAATGAAGCACTTAGCACAGTGTGATTGTTAAATAGTAGGCTTTTAATAAATGCTTGTCTGTTCCCTCTTCCTTTTATTTATGGTAGTGGTATCTGTAGACAAGGGTTTTTTTGTTTTGCTTTTGTTTTGAGTTTTTTTTTCTTTTTTGGAGGAGAGAGGGCAGGATGTTTGGGGTTAAGTGACTTGCCCAAGGTCACACAGCTAGTAAGTGTTAAGTGTCTGAGGCTGAATTTGAACTCAGGTCCTCCTGACTCCAGGGCCAGTGCTCTATTTACTGTGCCACCTAGCCACCCCTGACAAGGGGGTCTTAACCTAGAGTTGGTAGGCTTGAGTTTCTAAATACTTTGAGAACTGTTTCAATAAAATTGATTTCCACTATAATTCCATGTATTTTATTCTATCTATTTAAAAATCATTATTTTGAGAAAGGGCTCATGGTCTACATAAGAGCTGCAGAGGTACAAATAAGTTAAGAGCCCTTCTCTTCCTGACACGGTTCAGGAAGTTTACATAGGCTTTCTACTCCATGCATTAAGTGAGAATTTTGATGATTCACAGGTCTTGTTGATTCTTCCTCTGCATCATCTCTTGCATACATCTTCTTTTCATTCACATGAACATTTCCGTAGTTCAGGTCTTGGCTCAAATTCATTCTTTATATAACTGCCAAATTGATAATTCCTAGGATAAATGTCTGACACTTTTGCACAGATAGCTTTCTTATATATACCTGTTAGATCTAGTATAAAATACAAAACTCTTCCACCTAACATTTAAAGCTTTCAACAATCTGGCTCCCATCTATCTTTTAAAAATTGTTATTAATGCCTTTTTTGTACAGTATCATCATTTTCTGGTATATTTTACACTGCACACTTCCAAAAAACAAAAAGATGAGCAAAAATGATGTTGTTTGAGAGCGTTCTGTACCTGTAATCCCCCCACCTCTACTGAGAGGAGGGAATTATATTTCATCATCTGTTCTCAGGAACAAAGATTTGTCATTGTAGTCGTTTAGAGTTTGACTCTAGTATTGTCATTGTTTTGTGTTTTCCAAGTCTCCTTTTATTCACTTTACATCATTTTATACAGGTCTTCCCGTTTTTCTCTAAATTTCTCATATTTGTTGCTTTTCATGGAACAATAATATTACATTACATTAATATACCACAATGTGTTCAGACATTCCCCGGTTGATGGACATTTTGTTTCTTAGGAGTATAGATTTAGACCTAGAAGGGACCATAGAAGTTATCTGGTCCAACCTCATTTAGTGGATCAGAGAACTGAGGCCCCCAAAGCTTAGGTAACTTGCCCAAGGTTATACAGGTGGTAAGTCACGATCTATAGTCAGAGACAATTTGAACCCAGGTCCTCCAAGTCCAAATCCACCACTTTTTTCAACTGCACCCTCTTATTCTTCATAAAAACAACTAACAAAATAAATGACAATATCACAAGGCAGTTGAACTGTATTTAATTATAATGATCAATCTTGGTTCCAGAAAACAGATGAGGAGACAGAATTCTTTCCCTTTTCAGTAGAAGAGGGAGGAATTACAGGTGTGCTATGTTAACATACACTGTTGGATAAGGTCCCTTTAACTTAGTTCTTTTTCTTTGTTATAATCAAAGGTTTAATGAAAGATGGCATGTGTCTGGAAATGATTGCTGGGGGAAAAAGAAAAGACATTAAAATATGATTTTTTTTTTCATCCTGGAAGTGAGGGGTAGGTATGAGAAAGTTTGCTAAGTATTAGTAATGCCAAGCTGAATAGTTTTATTTATCTTAGAGTCAGTAGTTTGTCACTGAAGGCATTTGCAAGGGAGTAACAGTCAATCCTGCTTCCTAGGAATATTAATTTGGTTGCTGTATGTGGAAGACTGATTGGAAAGGCCTGGAATTAGTTTTTTTTTAAGAACATAAAAAGTTTGCTTTTTATTTTTTTGTATTATGGGGTCTTTTTTTACCCCCTTCCCTCTCTCTCTCTCTCTCTCTTTTTTTTTTTTTTTTGTCTTTTTGGAGGGGGGAAGGTAGGACAAATGGGGCTAAGTGACTTGCCAAAGGTCACACAGCTAGTCAGTGTTAAGTGTCTGTGGCTGGATTTGAACTCAATTTTCCTGACTCCATCACTGGTGCTCTATTCACTGCACCACATAATTGCCCTTTTCTCCCTTCTTTAACCTCCTTGTGGTATATGCTTAATTTGACATTCCTGGGCCTAAAGCCCCAAAGAATTTAGTGACTTTCCCATAGAATAGTGGGACCCTGGTCCTCTTTTTCCAGAATAGTATAGGTCCATTTTATTGGATAATAGGATAATAAATTGGATAATAATAATAGGTCCATTTTATTGATGGCTTTTTAACATTTTTGATTGTTTGTTTTGGAGTGACAACTCATAGTTTTAGTTTTCATTTCTCATATCCCACCCCTTTCCAGGCTGACTTCATATACTTATCTGTATATACTCCACATTAAAGTGAACTTATAGGCTCTTGTCTCTTCCCTGAAACTCTGAACTCTAGCCCCCCTTTCTCTGTCTTTGTACAGTCTCCTGTTCTGCACCTTCATTCCTGTGACCTCATTCAATTGTCACTACAACACTCCTAGGTAGACAGAGGAAATATCATTCTACAGTTAAAGAAAATAAATCCCAGGGGTTAGAAATTGCCAGTGGTCACCCAGCTCCTAGGTGGCATGTTCAGGACTGGAGTCTGCTCAGTAGAGCAGAATGGCTTCTGTTTACTTAGAGTGAAAATTGGGGGAGCTATAGTAACCTCTATAAGATGATAGGTCTGGTTCTGGGGGAAGTTCAGAGGCTGTCATCCATTCCCTTCCCTTTTACAGAGAAGGAAAGTGAGGCCCAAGAAGATTACATGACTTGTCCGGGATTACAGAAAATAGTAGTCAGCATCCCAGGCAAGATTGGAACCCAAGTCATTAGGCTCCAGAGCCGACTTTCTTTTAGCCTTAAAGATCATCTAGTCCTATATCACCATTTTCATTTTTCATAATAAGAATTGAGGCCCAGGAAGTGTAAATAACAACCATGGTTGTGTAGTTAGTTGGTGGTAACTAAGAATGAAACTGAGATGCCCTTGCTCCTGGTCCAGCACTTTCTACTATGCCATGCTGCTTCTGTAGGAATCAATCTTAATAGATTTTCCTCTTTTTTCTGAAAGTGGAGCTTAAGTGAAGACTTAATTTTTTCTCCAGATAATTAAACTTGGTTACAGAATTAATTAAAACATTTTTGGTACCTCTAGGATCTTCTTCCTTTGTATTTGGTGCTGGGTCTTCAACACCTTCTGCCAGTCCTGCATTTGGTACCAGCCAGACCCCAGCATTTGGACAAAGTCAAGGTGCCAGTCAGCCTAGTGCTCCAGGCTTTGGATCTTTATCGTCATCAACATTATTTTCAACTGGTTCCCAGCCCCCAGCCCCTGCTTTTGGGTCAGTGTCAAGTAGCAGCCAACCACCTGTCTTTGGACAACCACCTACTCAGCAGTCTGGATTTGGTTCTGGAACAACTCCTAATTCCAGTAAGTGTGTGTTCCTTCAAAACCTGTGTGAATCTTCATAGTCAAGTCCTTGCCTTTAGAAAAGGACTTAATCTTGATCCTTGCCATTATAGGGAGAAGTTTTATAAAATGTGTTATAATAGAAGGAATGTATTCAGGACTTGCATTAAAATTGTGGTCTCCAGTATTCATTTTAAACTTTCTCTATATGTTACAAAAATGTATGTTTAAATTTGTATATTAAAGTTATAGCTTATTCCTTTCCAGTTTGACTTCGAAATTGCCAGTGCTCGTTCATTAGACCTTAATGTTATAATTTTCCTATTCTGAATACTCTTCCCTTACCTCCCACCTTCAAAATATGTGTGAGGGAGGATCTATATCACCCCAGTTCTTAGTGTTTTGTACTAGACCATTGTTTCTCAACCTTCCTAATGTCGCAACCCTTTAATACTCATATGTGGACGTATCTGCATGTGGGTGGACCCACCTGAAGACGGATAGAGGAGCGGTGTCTTGGTTCCTAAGACCATCGGAAATATGTGTTGGATGAAAGGGTTGTTTGACCCCCAAAGGGATCGCAACCCAAAGGTTGAGTACTAGACTATGTTCATGTGTTCATCATTTCTGTCCTAGGACTATGGTTTTAGATTGCCCTTTTTCCCTAACCCAGATTTATGGATCATTGGTATAGAAATTGGAATGCCAGTTATCTTATATCCTGTCAGACTGACAGTGAGGAACTAGCTATTAGATTTAAGAACATGTGGATCTGGAATAGGACTGTCCTGAGGAGTGATGGTAGGTTCTGCTGTAAAGAAGGCCTGGGGATCAAGAGTCAGGGCCTGAGGTACTAGATGAAATCCTTTTGGGGTCTCTTGGATTTTAAATAGTAGTAGACCTTTTGATTGACCTAGAGACATGAGCCTAGCCAAATATGTCTATCTTTGCTGGGATTGCTCCATTTTACTTGATTTACATAAATTTATTCAGCAATCTCCTCCCTAAATTATACATGCTTGTTCCCATTTGATTTAGTATCTTGAAGATTTTAGAAGCAGTGCTCTCAGAATTCTTTATGTTCTTGTGGTGGACATAAAAGTGCCATGCACACCTTGCTATAGTTCTTATTAAACTTTAAATAAAGAGATGACATGCATTTCTTCCCTTTTAGTGTTTCTAAGCTCTAAGCAAAGAGTGAGATGTTCTTAAAGCTGTTCTACCTTCTGAGTTAGCCATTCTTTTGTATGGTGACACAGCCATTTATTCTATGTCTAATATTCACCACTGGTATTATTTTATATTATCACGTTATAATATGTTATGTTATAACATAATTATGTTACAGCATTAAATTTTATGATGTATCTCTTCCCACTCCCTCACCTCTCATCCCCCCAAGTCCTGTTGATGCTCCCTAAGATTATCTTTCATATCTCCCTGCCTTTTCTCTATTCACACTGCCATTTCCTTTATACAAGCACCTGACTTAACATTTGCATAGCTTCTTTAACAGTTTCTTCACATTTCTACAATCTTCTTTGTACATAGGTCTGCTTATATTACCTTTACTCAGAAGAGTACTTCAGCACTTAAAAGGTTAAAGTTTAGGTTTCTTCTGCTTCATTCAGTGTCATCTGTTCCATAGCCAAACTGAACTATCTTTCCTGATTCTTATCTGTTTTCTCAGACTGATTTCTATGCCTTCAGTGCCCCCTCCCCCATTACGTATTATTTTTGTTCTTATTTCTTTTATATATTTGTGTTTTATTTGTCTTTTATGTCCTTTAGTTTATACACTTCATGAAAAAACTTTTCATTTGCCTAGCTCTGCAACTTGTACAAAGTTTGTTTTTTAATTCATCTTACTGAATTGAAGAATGCAATTACAAACTTCAGTTTTTGGTGAGGCTGCCAGTGTGCTCTGTAACTGAAGAAAATATATAATAGTTCTTTTTTCCCCCCCCAACCAAATAAAAAGAAACACGAATCCTACTTTTTTCTTTTAAGGCATATGAAAAATTAACTTTACCTTGATAAACAAAATTTGAAATACTTTTCTCTTTGGAACCTGTTAGATCCTATGTTCCACTTTGGAAGTAACACTGCGAATTTCAACTTCACAAACAACAATCCACCAGGAGTGTTCACCTTTGGTGCAAATGCTGGTACACCTGCCACTTCATCCCAGCCTTCAGGCTCAGCAGGATTTCCATTTAACCCATCTCCAGCATTTACAGTGGGGTAAGGGGACCCTTTTTATTTTGTTGGAGGTAATTTATAGGCATTTTTCACTTTAGTATTGTTGGTGTTCAAGTAAAATATAATGTCATTTATATCATCATTCACATAAAAGTTATTTATATTTATTAATACCAGAGAAATAGAATATGTGGGGGAAGGCATAGTTTTTTTCTCATGCACAGACCATGTACTTCAATGGGTTTGCATTAAAAATTAATTTTTCTTTTTGTTATTACAAGCCACACTTGAGGAGCATACTGAACCTGAATGAGTATTATGTCATCTGTTGTGGTTAAATTGCTTAATTGTGTCTGATTGCATGACCGCCTGAACTTTTGTCCATGGGATTTTATTGGCAAAGATACTGCAATGGTTTTCCATTGCCTTCTCCATTGTGCCCCTATTTTACAAATGAAGAACTGGGGTGAGTGATTTGCCCAGGGTACACAGCTAGTGTCTGAGACGGTATTTAAACACAAATCTCCCTGACTCCAAGTCAGGTGCCCCATTCACTGCGCCACCACCTAGCTGCCCCCATCATGTCATATACTGACTCTTTATTTTTTCTTTTTCGGCAGGACAAATGGAAAAAATATGTTTTCTGCTTCTGGCACTTCAGTTTCTGGTCGGAAGATAAAAACTGCTGTTAGGCGCAGGAAATAAATGTCAGAATGGTGATAGAAACATCAGTTTTAACAGCTTGTACTCTGCATTCGTTTACTGTGCTGGGGTTATTTGAAATCAGTTCTGCTTAAGGACATCTTTAATTTTCAAAAAGTTTTTCCTTTTCCCCCTACACCCTTCTTACCCTTCACCAACCACTCTCTGCCACTTTCCTTTCTCCCTTTTTAAAAAAATTATAGCTAGAGCTGGTGACAGGGAGGTTCTTAAGGGAAATTATTTTAGGATCCAGCAACTTCTTATCCACTGACTTGGCATGGTCTGGCTATATACATGAGTGTAGCCTACACAGCAAATGGCTTTGTATAATACCTCTTCATCTGCACCAATATGTGCGCTAATGTGCGTTTATGGAACGCATTGAAATTGTAATTATATCAGTGAGGGATTCTGTATAGATTAGAGAATGTTGAAATGAATGATTTCTATGCTGAGTTTGTGCTGGTGTATGTGTGAAGTGAGTGAGTTGGGTGTATTGTGCACTAAAATTTTCTGATAGAGGAAGACTGATTACAGAATGGTCCATGCTAAGGACTTGTTAGATCTAGTTCTCCATTTAATAATTATATGCTATTTCTATATTTTCATTCTTATGGCTCCATCACCTTGTCTCGCCTTTTCATTATTTTATTATGAAACTTGTGTAAATACAATTTTGTTTCTGTACGTACTTTTTTGGCATAACATAAATCTGTGAACTTGAAATTTTAATTTTGTGTGTTAACGACATTTTTTTGTTTAGTATTGTCTCAAGATTTTATTATGTAAATCCCATTATTCAAAGTTGCCTAAATCCATTTAGAAAATCTTTAAAGAAAATTGGGAATTCTTAAAGTGAGTTTATTGGCTTTTCTGATCCATTTTTGTTTGGACCAAAAACCAGTATTGTACAAAGTATTAAGTATATATTTTTATATTTACTGAAATGGACTGTGGTGACTTTGGATAATACGGAAAAGTTTAATATTAAAGCCATGTTTATTATAGTATAATTAACATGTTAAACCATGGGATAAATGCCATCAATAAAAATTATGAAATGCTTTTTGTTGTAGTTTTAAATCAAAATGAAGGTACACCATGTTACTGGAAAAACTTTCTGTATAAAAGTTAACAATTGTCTGAATGAGAAGATGGTATACCTCTTCACGTGTTAGCTAAGAAATTCTGAGAGCAGAAGAAATTTAAATGCTTTAGTGAACCCCCTAGAGAGTTGGGGAAGTGACTACATTTTGTGAGATCCAGTTGGCTCCCCTACAGCTTGTCAGTTCCCTAGGAAGCCATGCATAATTTGCATATAAATTTACATAGTTTTTTTTTAATTGAAAAATAAACATACACAACCATTTTTTATTGTATTTGTATCTTCCTTATTAGGTGACTAGATACTGTTTGAGTTTATGAAGCACTGTTGAAAATGAAATAATGTGCAAATCCCTTTTACGCTGTCTTCCCTATTATGGAAAATTGTATCATTCAGGCATGGTGAACAGAAGGCAGTCTTGGTTCAAAGACTGTCAATCAGCGTTTTGGAGGTGAATTCTGAAAGACAGATGTAAAGCATACTGCTTTGTACTCGTATTTTAATTTGACTTTTTATTCATTGTGGGGATTCTGAATTAGAAAACAGTTGAAATGTTTATATTGTAATTTTATATTATTCTAGATATTTAAACTGTAATTTGCTTTTATACTTTAGTAGAACTCTTACTGAAGGAAATAGTATATTTGTGGAATAGAAGAATTTAAGTATTTATGTATACAACTTAAAAGAAAGTATTGTAGATAGCCACTAGCTTAATGAATTCCAACAGGGGGTATGTATGGAAGGAAAGAAATTGAAAGCATACTTGCTTGTTATTTTAATTATTAGAACTATTTGTAAGTTGTAATTAATGTTAATGTTTTATTTATTTCACCCAAATTAAGACATCTTGTGGTTGTAGATAGCTTGTGTAATATTAGCATTGCATAAATAATATCTGCACAGGAGTTTGAGACAGAAGAACTGGATTCAAATCCTAACTCTGGGTTTTAGTTTCTACATCTATGAAATGTAAAAGAGCTAGGCTAGCTCTACTAGATTATCTCTTAGGTTCCTTCCAGGATTTTTGAAATTGTATACCATTTTTGTGAAGGTATTCTAATGATCTAATTATTCTAAATACTATCCAGATGCTATAAAAATGGGGAATAGGACATTGCTTAAATATATCTTTTATAGGCCCTAATGCCATAAAAGAATAATAATAAAGGAACTATAGATAAAATATACAGACCAAACTGGAAATTAACAGTATTGTGAGTAATGAATCAAAGAACAAATCACAAGTACTAAACAATTGTGTTTAAAAGTAATGATAGATGTTTGAGTCCCTGAAAACTTAGATTAAGAAAATTGAAAAAAGATCAATAAGATAAGCGTGCAATTTCTAAAAAAAATAAAAAATAGATGTTAACAATCTTAAAACCCAGTCCTATGAAAGAAATATTGAAAATTAAAAGAATAGACAAAATTGAAAATAAGACAATGTAATAAAAGTAAGAAAAGACTAACAAGCTGTATAAACAGCTAACTGGATCAAAAAAGCAAATAAAATTGCAAAAATTAATAATATGAATTCATAATAGAGAGGAAATAAGAGAATTGTCAAAAATTATGCAATTATATGCCAGCAATACAATTCAAAAGAATTGGAAGATTATAGGCAAAACCAAAATGCCCTAATTTGGGTGTAGGGAATAACAATTTTAACCCAATCTAAGAGAAATCAAATGAACCATAAATGAACAGCAAATGGAGGGAAAACATTTTCATGCCATCCTCCTTGGATGGATGGATACTATTTTATCAAACAGTAAAGAAGAATTTCTGTCTTATAAAAATTATTCTCCAAGTAAGTGAAAGGCCATCTATCAGACTTCTTTTATGTGATAAATATGGCCCTGAAGTCTGTC
>CM053587.1:213404484-213455112 GCA_028646515.1 Pseudochirops corinnae
ATAATTACCTGGAGAGGCTTATACGGACTGATGCTAAGTGAGAAGAGCAGAACCAGGCAAAACCTGTACACAGTCACAGACACATTGTACATATGGTGACCAACCTCGATAAACTGTACTATCCTCAACAATGCACAGCTAAAGACAACTCTACAAGCCTCAGGATGGAAGGAGATATCTAAACTCAGAGAAAGATATAGAAAGACTATAGTTTAAATGGAGACTGAAGCAAAACACATTATCGTTCTCTTTCATGTCTGTTTGCTTTTTTTTTTCTTTTCCCAGTGATCACTCATTGGTTACAACCCTTCTATATAACCAAACTATTGTACAATGTGAAAGTATTTGCAGATCCTATACATGATTGCACGCCACCATGGGGGGGGCGGGGAGGAAGGGAGGGGAGAAAATCTGAAACTCAAGTGAATGTACAACTGAATCTTGTAAACTAAAAGTAAATAAACAAGTCATTCAAAAGAAAAAAAATAAAAAAATAAAAATATCACAGAAAAAAAAAGAAATGAGACAGAAAAGGGGAGATGGCAAATGTGAAGAGAAAGGTGATGAGCTGAGTCTTGGACAGGCTGTGTTTGAGATGACAGAATATTCAGGTGAAGATGTCC
Organism: Pseudochirops corinnae; assembly: GCA_028646515.1. NCBI lineage: Eukaryota > Metazoa > Chordata > Mammalia > Diprotodontia > Pseudocheiridae > Pseudochirops > Pseudochirops corinnae. The sequence continues at coordinate 213,405,108 of CM053587.1, forward strand.
CAGATACAGCTGGAGACATAGAGCACTAGATTTAGAACAGTAAAGTTAAGATTTCAGCTCTGCCATTTATGGACCATTTGCATGTGAATGAGTCACATGTATCACAAGCCTCTGTATCTCGGTAATTCTCATGTATAAAATACCTGCGATAATATTTGTCTCACCTACCTGACTGGTTGTTATGAGGAAAGTGCAATATAAACAAAAGTTGTTATTATAAATATAAGCCTGTAGTATAGTCAGAGAAATCAAACCTGACAACATAGATCATCCACAAAGGAGTCATACTTAAAGCTCTGGAAGTGAATGAGTTTAATGAGGGGTTAAGTGTGGAAACAGAAAAGCAGAGAGGTAAGGACAGAGTCTTGAGGGAGAAAAATCTTCCATTTAAAGATAAACCAACTAAGGACTTTCAGCCAAAGTCTAATTTTTCACCTTTACATATGGAGGGGAGCATAGAAACCCAGGAAAATTTTTCCTCACTTTTTTTTTCCTTGTTAGGCATACAATGATTTACCGTATAAATCCTAATGAGTTTACCTGGATGTTGTTTTCATAGGCTGTCACTGTCAAAGAAGCACTTTCCACCAAAGCCCGCCATATACGGAGGAGTCTCAGTACACCAAATGTTCATAATGTAAGCTAAAGCCTTCCATTTCACCTGTTATCAGTTGACTTTTTTTTTTTGGAACAGAGGACCAGGGCAGGGTGGCAAGATGGGAAGATAACATATTGCCCTGGGTGACAAGCATGTGGGTTTTCTAACATTTCTAACTTATACAGGTTGTTTTAGTACAAATTAGATTTTTATAATCCAGCCCACTTTTTAAAATGAGAGTTTTTTAAATTTGCTTTTTTCCTCTTAATAAGATATTCTTTTCAAATTACTGTAGATTATAAACATAATTATTTGAGTCAACGGGGGAAGGATCTGATTGTTTGCCTCCCCACCCTATGCCTTTTCTATTCAATTACTTTTTGCTCCCTGAGCACTTTACTAGGGAAGAGGAAGAAAGTTGAAAAGTGGTCCAATTACATGACCCTGTCTCCTGAAACTCCTGACCTTTGCTTCTTGATGCCAGTACTGGCTGGCTCCAGCCACTGATAGGTGAAGTGTTAGTCTGCTGCTCATCAATTGTATAACCAAGAACCTCTCCATTCCCCACCCCACCCCAGTTCAATCCCTTCCTCAAGCTCTCCCTACTTCACCCATCTTCTTCAGACTACTCCAGCTTAGAGAGCTCAGCAGCTGCCTGATTGTGCCTGTCTGGAGGCCATCATAGGAGGAAGAGAGACCCTTATAGTGCAGCCTCTGAGCAGAAGACATAGCACAAAATTGCAACTATTGAAAGGACCACCCCTAATTCCCCCTCCCCTTCAGATCTGATAGGGAGATTTCTGTTTTGCTTGCTTGTTTGTTTTTTCATTGCTAGTTACATAAAACTTCATTATCTTTTTAGGTATCTTCTAGTAGACAAGATATTTCTGGCTGTGATGAAGATGATAAGGTGAAGATGATAACATATAAGAATGTGTTCAATAATAAAATCACCAAACATTTCTTCAGGACCTTCTCTTTACTCTGTACCAGGCACTGAGCCAGATTCTGGAGACTCTTAAGGCACTGCACTATCAGTTGGGGGTGGGGTGAGGGAACAACCAAGACCTCATATAGAAGGTGAAAATGGAGCTGAGAAAGAAACTAGGAAATCAGAGATTCTAAGAGTCAGAGGTGAGGGAGGAGTTCATGCATTACAAGCCAGGGGAGCAGCCATTGCAGAGGAGATGAAATACCATGTATGAAGTACATTAAGAAGGCTAGTCTGACTAGACCATAGCATATATGAAGGGGAGTGATATATAGTGAGACAGGAGAGGCGGGCTGCACCAAGTTGTGAAGGAATTTAATTGCCAAGCAGAGGGGTTTATATTTTGTTCTTCAAGAAACAGAGAGCCATTGGAGTTTTTGATCAAAGGACTAATATGGTCAGACTTGTATTTTAGAAAAATCACTTTGCCAATAAAAAACAAGTCTAGTCTGTCATAAAATATAAGGAATTAGGACTCAGAATCAGGTTAGGAATCACCCACTTCTCTACTGTGAACTTAATAGGACAATTATAAATCAGGCAATTAGCCGTTTTATTCTTCTGTTTTCCAACTGCAAATCCTCAGAATAAAACCCCATAAATTAAATTGTAGTATAATGCAGTACACAAGAACAATGCTGTATTATAGCTGAATGTATTTGTGAATATGAACAAATGCGTATTATAGCTATTAAAGTGGAAATTATTTGAAAGAAGTTCAAAGCCATTTAATTACTAGGGATTTTTAAAAATTAAGGACAGTTCATTCACTAAACACATCTTTATTGAGCATCTACCAGAAGCAAAGCAAAGTGCTTAGGCACTGCCAAACTTATCTAGATGACTTAGGGACCTTGCCCTCAAAGAAGTTGGTCTAGGACTTTTCATAAGCAGGCAAGTTTTTTGAAAGTCAGATGAAGGTAAGTAAGTTTATAGGATCAAGAGAGCTCTTTTTACTTTGTTACTGACACCATGACATCAGTTTGAACTAGTAAATCTTTAATCACTTCCCCTTTTTTTATCTTGATGACTCCTACTTTCTTCATAGGGTTGGTCAGAAAGCCATTTAGATATGCCCGACTGTAGTTCCAGTTACCAAGATGTTTCGTGTTATGGTACTTTACCCAGGGATTCTCCTCGAAGGATTAAAGAAGGTGCTGGTGAGATTACTTGAGATATTTATTTATTTCTGCTTTTGAAAAACATGAAGAGATTTATTTTCCTGGTTATGCATAATTATTATGGGCTGAAGAATGTGAAATAAAGTTGTTTTTTTATTTTAGAGGGGGGAAGGCAGAGCAATTGGGGTTAAGTGACTTGCCCAAGGTCACACAGCTAGTAAGTGTGCCAGGTGCCTGAGATGTGAACTCAGGTCCTCCTGACTCCAGGGCCTGTGCTCTATTCACTGTGCCATCTAGCTGCCCCAAATTGAAGAATATTTTAAGCTTTATACTGAAGAGGTCTAGTGTAGCATCTAAATAATAACATCTTGAATTTGTAAAGCATTTTCTTTTTCATCACTAATAAAGTAACAGGTTGTAAATCACAAAATGAAGCATGTCAACATTTTTATAACTACTCTTACCTTCAGAGGATGAAAATATACCACTAGGGAGCATATTCAAGTGCTCTGAAGGGAATTCCCAAAAAGCCCTTCCAAAAGCATCATTGGATTAAACATTAAAAAAAAAAAGATGCAAACATCTAGAATACTGTTTCTTTTCAAGAATTATTATGATACTTTGAATAGCATAAAAATATTATAAATTTCACTCAAAAAATCAGAACATACAACCTTGCAAAAAGACTACTTTGAAGTAAGCTTCAATTTGAGGTAGCCATGTGGTGCGGTAGATAGAGAGCAGGGCCTGGAGTCAGGAAGACCTGAGTTCAAATCCTACCTAAGACCCTTTCTAGCTGTGTGATCTTGGACAAGCCCTTTAAGCTGCCTGAGCCTCAGTTTCAGTGTCTGTAAAATGAAGATAACAACACCACTTGCCGTGCAAGGCTGTTGTGGGAATCAAATGAAGTAACATGTAAAAGTCCTTGCAGACCTTAGAAAGCTGTAATCTTAGCTTTGAACAAGCTCTAATGCCATGGAATTGGGAAGAAGAAGCACCAAAAGAAAGAAAGGCGTGGTAAAGAGAACGAGAAATAAGAACGTAAAAGTGGAAGTAAAAGCTGTTCTTCCTCATTTGTTTCCAAGGGAGGGAGTAGAGGGAGTGAATTAATTCATTGTTTATTCATTTGATCAGCCAACAAATATTTGTGGGCTACTTTTTATGAGTGTGACGCTCTGCTGGGCAACAATAGGGAGACCAAAACAAACCCAAACAGATAAAACACAGTCCCTAATCTCTTGGTGCTTATGATCTAGTTAGAGACAGTGGGCATGCACAAGAACAATTAAATAAAAGTACAAAGCAATATATGAATTGCCAAGATGAGCACTACAAATAACCAAGCATTAAGAAGGGACAGAGAACAGAGATTGCTGTGGGCCGAAGTAATTAGAAAGGATTCATAGAAAAAGATCAGAGTTGAATCATACCCTGAAGGATGGGTTATAGAAGTATTGGTTTCTGATTATTTTCCACATAATCCTTTGGGAACAGAATGTTATTACATAGGTTATCTGTATGCTTAGTTAACTATATATCTTTAGTTATACAGATATATAGTTAACTATATCCCATCCAGTTATTAGCAAATTCATTTCTTGATTAACCAGAAATCTTTCTTATATACAACATATTCACTCTAATTTCTTACAGTATGTTGATGAAATAGTGCCATGATACAGGCATCTCATTATTCTGAACTTTTTACTGAAGTCTGCCTGAAATTAATTAATTATCTAGGTCCAGCATCTCTGCTTAGAGAAAGAGAAATCCAAATGGCAGGGTTTCCCTTACATAGTTAAAAATCTCTCAGACCCAAACCTTCTCTGCTTACCATTTGTAGTAACCAAAAAACAACATTCCATAATGAAATTTAAAAGTTGCGAAGTTCAGTTTGGGAGTTTTCTCCAATCATCACTATAGAAATGTTCATGTTAAATGGTATACCCTTAAAGCTTTCCTGGAAGAACAAGCTAAGATCCAGCATGTAAAACAAGGGTCACCTCTGCATACTCAAAAAAAGAAGGAACACTTCCTCTGGTTAATCAATCCCCTCTGGAGAGTCCTGTTTCAAAGTGGGCATAGATGAGTAAAGAGATATTAATTGAACTGCTAAAGAGTATCTTTGCCCTTAACTTGGTCACTACCCAGTCATTTCTGAGGAGAATCAATGTTTCTTTTTAAAAGAAAAGGGGAAAAGGGATATGCTTAGGATGTCTCCATATTACCTCATATATTCTGCTTTACCCTAGGTTGTACTTCGGAGAATCCTCATGCCTTAACAGTCAGTCCCTTTAAAGCATTCTCTCCTCAGCCACCAAAGTTTTTCAAACCTCTCATGCCCGTAAAGGAAGAACATAAGAAAAAGACACCTCTGGAAACCAGACCTCTCCTCAGCCAGGAGGTAAATGTTTCACTTTTTCTTCATTGACCCAAACAAAAAAGACCTCTTTGCTGTTTAAAGAGTCAGTGGTAATTTGTACTAATCAACAAGCAGTACTTAATGTCTGTACATGAATGGAATAGCACTCCACCAGTACTATTCTGTCACACATATGAGGTCTTGGTGGCAGATTTTGATTGGTTAGTTTGGAGTTTTTTTTGGAGGGGAAAAGTAATTGGGGTTGGTTGCCTTTCTCAATTATATTATAAACATCATTTGAAATGAGAGAGACATGTCCTTTGGATATTCTTTGAATCATGAAAGCATTTTTTTTTAAGACTTTGGCATTATTGCACCTAATTGATGCTAAAAATTTCATTTGAGAGTCTTGTGAAACTCCATCCACGTCTCAACTCAGACCATGCTAATCAGCTGCTGCATGACTCATTTTTAATGAAAACCTCAGCATTGCTTTTCTAACTTGCATGATTTAATATGTATTCAACCCATTGGTGTCTTCTGTGTGTGATGTGTTTGTGTGTCTTAACCTTTGCAGAGCATGCCTTCACCTCAGGTACATAACGCTGACTGTGTTGTACCCTCAGGAAGTAATGGCAACAACCTGCCAGTAGAAAACAATAGAATGCGTGAGGAGAAGATTGTAAGTTCTGGATCAGTTTCTGTCATAATGCCTGGTGGTGGGTTTAAAGCCCTTTCACGGGCAATTATGCAAGTGCAATAGAAAAAAAAATTATTTGCATTGAGTGTTTCATTTTTTATTTTGAATATTGACAGTATTCTTTTGCATGAATGTGAGCTATCATTTGCTTTTTGTTGTTCTGAGTGTTAAGCAGAGAGAAAAAGCCATTTTAAATTATTCTGGATTTTAATTCATAAAACAGACAGCATGAATTAACTAATGTTGAAATCTTTCTAATGTGTCTGTATATATTGCTCAGATTCTGAAGTTAATCTTCATAGAGGAGTTGAGCTCACTTGGAGTAAGTAACTGCATTTAGCTGGGAATATGTTTGAAAGCTTTTTGTTTTGCCTGATGCTCTTGCCAGAATTATTTTGCAGTTCATAGCTGTCCTGTAATCCATTCCTGCTATCATTCCATTATCTTCATCTCCATAGTGCAGGTGACCTTTTTTGAGTTTGCTGTCAGAATACATTTTGTACCCCTTGGTGCCAGCTGTTAACCACATAACCCTAAAAACCTCAAACCCAGAAACTTGGTTTACAAATTCTGTTACCTGAGGGATACTTTTAAGTACCCCATGTAGTCTGGAATTTTCCTGCCCGTATGCAGCAAAGAACAGTTGAGGTTTGTCTCATGGTAGGGACCTAGATGGGATGGCTTTCCAGGTTCTGAATAAAGTTTAACCAGCTCTAGTGAGGCTTGGCTCTGTGGTGTTTACATTTGCGTATTTTTATGTTGTTTGTAGCCAGAAATAATGAAGAATTAATTTCTTCAACTCCACTACACATATTAGTTTCTCAGCTTAATTGAGGTGAAATATTTTAACAATTCCAAACTGCTCATGCATGTTGTGTGAAAACTAACTGATCCTTTATGCAGACAGGCATTCCCCCTCCCCCGCTCCAGAAAGATCTCCAGAGGTGATCTTTCCAGCCCCACATTTTGCTCCAGGGAAATCAAGACTCTTCTCCCTCCCCCAGCTGCCACATGACTTTCCTAGTAACTGAGGAGTGCCCAGAGCACTTGGCCTTAATTCTTTTCTCTTGTCTCTCAGATCTGTTAGCTCTCTGATATGTCCCTTAAAACTGACTCCTCTCTAGGGCAGGAGCATGAGCCAAGTGGCTGACTGATTTAATCAGTCTATTTATTTATGTAGCACCTATCACCATGGCACACAGGCACTAAATTTAAACCAATTTTAAAAATAAATATTGGCTAAAATGATAGTCATTAAGAGATGCTGCCATGTGTTTTTTTTATAGGTATTTGTTTACAGGGGTTTACCTGGCTATTTATCTTTCTGTTTTCAGTTTTTGTTTTTCTTCCTTGTTATTCTCTATACTCCCTCTTTAATGTGATAAAATAAAGGAAACCATGGTAAGACCTCCAGTTATCAAATGATAAGAAATCTACTGTTCAAAGACCTCAGTGTAGAAAGCCAAAGGAATATTTTTCTCTATGTACACTATTTGATAATAATCAGATCATAGATTCAGAGCTGGAAAGGACATTAGAAATTTTATAATCTGACACATTATGATGTGAATAAATTCATATTTTTTGTAGCAGTATTTTTATTACTGAAATCCAGGAGCATCCTTTAAGTGAAAATGTCCTATTAGCTCATTTATTCAAAAAGCGTTTTTAAGTTTATGGATTACATACAAGATGCTGTTAGGCACTTGGTATGCAAAGTTTAAAATTATAGTTCTTAAAAGAGTTTACATTCTGCTACTAATGTGTATTTACACATTATCATAGATAAGTATGATGTGGTAAGACATAAGAACAAAAGACATATGTACCCACAGAATGATATAAGGAAATTTGAAGAGGAAGAGAATACTAGAAAGATCCATAAAGACTTTTCCAGAAAAGATGATCCTGAACCTCGGAGGAAGAAAAGCATATTGAAAGGCAGAAATTTAGGGGGCAGGGAAGAGTACCTGGTAGGCAGCAAATTGGAACAATGGGCAGTGTTCTGCTCTCAGGACGTTGTGTAATGTGTAGTTTTTTAGCCCAACATTTCAGATTACATCTGTTCTCAAATTTTCACTAGGTTTTAGATGAAAACATAATGCCAGTAAAATAACAATATCTGCATAATGTTTGAGGTGATATAGAAGGTTTTTCATCACTCTTCTTATCAAAGTTTCCTTTCTATCCCTGATATTTTGAGGTGGATATGCACCTACATTTTCTTCTATTTCTTCTCTCTCCCCAAAACCTAAACTGATGATTAGGTAAATTCTTATTAGAGATATAATTCTTATTAGAGATTCTTATTAGAGATATAAATTCTTATTAAAGATATAAAATTTCATGACTTTAGACATATATGATATCACTGGTGTAGATTCTCCCTTTGTTTATCTAAAAATTATCTAATTATCTAAAATTAAACATTTTAGATAAACTCTTGCTAGAGGGACTAAGCAACGAGCATGTACTGTTCCCCCTGTCTTTCTAAGAAATGAATCCAGGGGCATAACTAGCTAGGGACTGTAGCCAATTCTTTCTGTGAACAGTACAAGGGGGAGCATTAACAGGTTCTGGGACAAGGAGCAAGAAAACAAGCATACATAATCAAGCATCAGCAATTATCCTGTGGAAAATAGGTGAGAGAGAGGAAAAGGGGGGGGGGAGAAAGGGAGAGAGGGAGAGAGGGCGGGGTAAGGGGAAAAGAAAGGTAGGATGTGTGTGTCTGTGTCTGTCTGTCTGTCGGCAATGCAAGAACATCCAGAGAGATGGACAGGCAAACATGGTCGAGAATTACACCAGGACTATAAAGACCCTTGTATTCAGATTAGTTTGAAATCATCCAAAGATATTCTTTGATCCTCCCAGCAGGCGGGTCCTGCTTCCGGATTTGTGACTAGCTTCCTCTTGATCTTCTGACTGAATTTCAGCTGTGGACAGCTCCTCATTACTGTCCATGCTTCCTGTGTTGGCAAACCACTGAGTTTATACAGTGGCAGTTAGGCAGGGAGCATAGAACGATGATAGGATTAGTGAGTATTTTTTCAATTATTTTATTAGTCACCTTAAGTTAGTAGAGAGGAGGATTTCAGAGGAAAACTCAGTTCAATTTTGGACATACTGAGTTTAAGATGTCTATAAGACATCTATTTCAAGATACCCAATTCAAGATACCCAGCTGATGATAAGAAACTAGAAGTTTGGAGAGAGATTAGGGCTGGATAAAGAGATCTGAGAATAATCTGCATAAAGATGGTAATTGGATCCACAGAAGCTGCTGAGATTGCCAAATGAAATCTTATAGATTAGAAAGACAGAAGATGACTCAGGATAGGTCATTAGAAGATACTCACATTTCATGGGAAGGGCGAAAGAGGGAAGGGCAGACAAGGGAATAAGTATTGATATAGCATCCCCTATGTGTCAAGCACTGTGCTAAGAGCTTTTTACAAATATGATCTCATTTGATTGATAATGGGCAAGACCTGGATGAAGGTCCAAAAAAGAAGGCTAATAGAAGTTTTAGAATAATAGTGAATACTTTTCTTAAGAAACCAACTCCAGTAAGAAAGCATCCTTTATTCTTAGTGCTCACCCTTAAGTTTGGTTTCTTTGAGTTTCAAGGAGTAACTTTTTAGTTGATTAAAGTAGCAATTCTGAGCCCAAGGGATTATCAGCTGTTACAACTTAAATTGGAAGAAAAAGGAACCAGGAGACCCTAAATTAAGGCCACTTAAATTCTCAATACATCAGGTAACTCTCCAATACTTAACAGTTACCTATTTATATTAATTGATGTTATTTCCAAAGATCAGGGAAATTACAGGTCCTGACTAAACAAACACAAAACTCAAAACCAGATTAAACATTTGAAATTCAGTATTGTTTGTTGAACATGAAAATTTGCAAAATCTATAAAATGTGTGGCCAAATTACCTGATAGTTCTTCCTTTCTTATCCTCCTTCCTCCCACAGCATAAGTAAATAAATCACTCTGTCTCTGTCTCTCTGTCTCTGTCTCTCTCTCTTTCTCTCTCAGATTTACAACTATTATTATTTGATGGTACTACTTCAGAATTCAGAGACAGTTCTAGGGTAAGGTGGAAATAAAATCCTGTTTGTGTATTATTAGGTCTAGTCAAAAAAAATTGCTACTGATAGTTGTTAAACAGAATGTAGAAATTAGTCCATTGTTTTAAATCTTTATAATACTTTTCATTCAAATGAATAGTAAGTATAAAGTGAAAAAGAAAACTGTTCTTGTACGTAAGCATCTTATGAGATAGAAGAGAGAACAGTACTGCAGATGGAATGTATGTTCCCTTCAGCTACCTCCTGTCTAAAAAGGATGCTGTATATACTAGATGTTTATTAGTTGATAAATGCAAGCTTCGTGTAGTCTTGGGGACCAGACTCTAGAAAACATGTTGCCTTTTCAGTCTCTAAATAATTACACTCAGGAGCGGCTAGGTGGCACAGTGAATAGAGCACCAGTCCTGGAGTCAGGAGGACCAGAGTTCAAATATCACCTCAGATACTTAATACTTACTAGCCATGTGGCCTTGGGCAAGTCACTTAACCCCCATTTTCCTGCCCTCCCTCCTCCAAAAAGATGATAATAATAATAATAATAATAATAATAATTACACTCACAACTCTACTGAATAACAAATGAGAGGAAAATTATATTGATATTTTAAGCCACAGCTTTTGGGAAGTCTTGGAAAATTTTACTTACTCCCTCTAGCCTCCCCCCAAAAGTATGAGCACAATTTAACCTCCTAAAAGAGTAATTTATTTCAGTTAAGATTGTAGCAGTAACAGCAGAAAAAGTCAAAGTTTTTTTTTTTTTAATTTTAGAAATAGGAAAAAGGAGTCCTTGAAATGTTGCATATATTGCATATGTACACACATATGTAATAAATCAATATGTAAGCTAAACATATTATTAATACATACGCAATTACAAGTTTAATAGTGTTTACATATGCAGAGCACTTTGCAAACCCACCTAAGTAGCTAATTATCCACAACAAAGGATCTAATCAGCCTTAGAGAAGACTTTTTGTCTATGGGGAGGACACTTGAGTGCAAGAGAATCCCTCCTTATGCCCAGGACTTTTTGAGTTGCTTTTATTTTCTTGTACTTTCAGTATATACAGTAGACCAACGAGCAAAGGCTGTGTTGTTGTTAAAGTTGCTAGACCTAGAATTAGGAAGCTCTGACACAATATGACCTGAGAAGCTTACCAGCTGCATAACCCTAGGGAAACTGATTACCCTCTTTCTGCCTCAGTTTCATCATCTATGAAAAAGGTAATAATGAGGGAACCTACCTTCCAGGGTTATTGTAAGGATGAAAACAGAGGATATTTATAAAGCACCTAACAAACATTTTAGCATTATACAAATGCTAGCTATTATATTATCATTATTATTATTGCTTTAATGATTGAATAGCATTTGATTATATCATTAAAACGAATGTACTTTGCAGTATCATCTTCAATAATTATCTGGCCTATTCTTGCCATATATGCTTGGCTGAATTCCTTGGGTTTTTTTCTTTCCACACACAAAATATAACTAAACATTATAAAAAGAAGTGTTTCTATCACCTCCTTTGTATTAGCATTTGAAAGACAAATCAAATGGAGGCATTTTCCTTCTTATTTGTTTTCCTATCTGGGTGTATCCCACTAGGAACTTTGAGACCTCATCTGGACATATTTATCTTGAATAAACACAATGAATCAATAAGCATTTCAATCAATAAACATATATCTAGCATCTGTCTACTACCCAGCCTAGCCTAGCACTGTGCTAAGCACATTAGGTCCTATGCCAAGTTCAGTACTGGGGATACTAAGGCAAAAAGAGCCTATGGCTTCACAGAACTTACTTTCCTGTGGGGGAGAAAACATGTAAATAAATAAATATGTACAAGATAGTATAGTTGGAAGCCAATCTTAAAAGGGAAGGCTTCTGGGAGGAACCAGGAAAGGACTCCTAGAGAAGGTGGTGGTTAAGGTGAGTATTGAATGGAGCATTTTAAGAGGTACACGTGAGGAGGAAGAGCATTCCAGGTATCTGGGGCAAAGATATGAAGACAGGAGATGGAATGTTGGGTAAGCTGGTATTGCTGAATCATAGAGTTTATGGAGGGGAGTGTAATATGAGAAGACTAGAAAGGTAGAAATGGACCAGGTTGTGAAGAGCTTTGAATGTCAAGGAAAAAATTTTATAATTGATCCTGGAGATAATTTTCTGTCATTAAAAATATTTGTATCATACATATACTTATTTATGTCTACTGGTAACCATCTCTAGGGCAGGGACAGGGTGAAGGAAAGAAAAAAAAAATTTATGTGATAACTTCATTATTATGTTTAAAAGGATAGCAGGTTGTACATAGTAGATTTGTGGTTTCATGTGCAGTCATCTTTTTTATTATACTGTGCTATGGAAATGCTTGTTTTATTCCATAAATTAATAATAAAATATTTGGATCTCTTAAAAATAATACTAGGAAGTACCCCCTCACAAAGCCACCTTTTGTGTTGTTGCTTAGGCAGCTGTCTGTGTTGCCTAAGAGGTATAGTAGATGGAGTCCTGGGCCTGGAGACAGAAAATCCAGCCTCTGAGACTCATTAACTATGTGATCCTCCGCAAGTCACTTGACCTCTGTATACCTAAACTCCCTGATCTGTAAAATGGGGGTAATAATGGCACCTACCTCTCATAGTTTTATGAAGATCAAATGAGATATTTGCAAAGTGCTTTGCAGACCTTAACTCTATATATGCTTCTTATTCTTATTATTATCATCATTATTGTCTAATCCAAGAACTGATTCTACTTAGTCGAATGAAAATATAAGAAATTTCATCACTGGTTTTTCATCAGTATTTCTGAAGTTGTTAGGAATGCTCAGGTACCAAGGCCACTTATTTATTTTTATATAACTCTAAAAGTATTTTTAGTAGATAACATTTGTCTTTGATGTATTCTAGTGAGTAGTTTTCCCCAAGTCTTAGGCAGTATTGGTCTTCACATCTTAACATGGACTTTTATTTTTTCCTTTATAATTTTATTGGAATATTTTAATTCATATTTTCATTTACTATCATTAGTGAACATTTAGTTTGGTCACTGACTTTGAGAATATTGTTAGTCTTTAATGGATACATTTAAAGTTTTAATGGTTGCATTTTAACTGTTGGCAACAATACACAACTAGTTCTAGTCCAGTCTAGCATAATATTTTAAGATTTTTTTTCTAATTGATCCAAATACTATTTTCTAAATATTTTGATTAAAAGTAGCAACCAAAAGAATCATTATTTTATTTAGACTTACATAGTAGAATAAGCAGTGATGTGGAGAGAATTAGATTTGGAGAGTGAGGATTAACAAGTAAGATGATAGTATTATAAGCTAAAGAAAGTATAGTATTCCTTATTAAATTTCTGGTGTGCCCTCCTATCTGACAGAATTCTCCATCTAAACCCTGCTGGAAAAGCCTAGATGAATATAGTCATAAGATTTATTGTTTACATTCATTTTTACAGCAGTAAAACTTTCACTGTTTCTGGCTTTGGAAATGTTTAGAATAATATTGTATCCAGGTGTTCCAAATGCTGTACTGGACTTCATCTCCCTTTTGCTGCCCCAGTCTTTGTTTTATTGCCCTGCCCTTCTACAAAGCAGCTCTAAGTGCTTTTCACACATTTCTTTTCACTTTTTAGAATTGTAAGAACAAAAAGGATATAGCTCTCCTCAACCATCCTCCATCTCTCTGCCTATTTGATTTAGAAAGAAAAAATACCACAAATCAGACTGTTAATAATAGATACATAATTGAAACCTACTCTGTGTTCAGTTACATTCAGACTGCTAAACCAATTGAATAAAAGGTGCAGCAGTAGTATTTGGAGAGTAAAGGAAAAATATAGAACCTCAGTAGGCAGGCAGTTTCAGTTAAAGGGTCTATGGCAATGCTCCCAAGTGTCATCATAATGGACACCAAATAATACATATGAGATGTTACTTTTTTCATTAAAAATAAAGGTGAAAATTTTAAATATAAATGAATCCATATATGAGCAAAATGTTTTAATCTGTCTCAATTAGAGTATTATAAGAAGATAATTAATTTTTGCTTTTTCCCCATAGGACTCTGAGGAAGAAGAACATGAATTGGAGACTATTAGCAAAAAGCTAGTAAGCCCACAGCCTTATGTACCAGTGGAGTTTGCAGACTTCAGTGTTTACAATGCTAGCCTGGAGAACAGGGAGTGGTTTTCTTCTAAAGTTGATTTCTTGAACTCCCGGGTCTTGGAAAAAGAGGTATCACGTAGCCCCACCACTAGCAGCATCACTAGTGGTTATTTTTCCCACAGTGCCTCTAATGCCACTCTATCTGACATGACCGTACCTTCTAGTGATAGCACAGATCAATTAGCCAATCAGATGAAGGATGTGGACACCAGTGAGCATTCAGGACCTTCACTTGTACATGATTTCAGACCTTCTTCCAACAAGGAGTTGGCAGAACCAGAGGGAGACTTGGCAAAGGATAAAACAAGCACAGTAACACTCAAAGAAAACAGTGCCTTAGTCAAAGGGAGTCCAGCATCCCAAAATACCATTAAGAAAAGTTCCAAAGAGCTCTGTAGGACTGGCCCGTGTTCAGGAATAGATCCTTGCTCCAACAAGAACAATCGAACGCCTGTGGGATTCTCTGCTAGGGAAGTGACCATAGAGCACATGTCAGATATTGTTGAAGATCATTCTTTCACAGAGTTCATGGGTGTCTCAGATGGGAAAGATTTTGATGGTATATCAGAACCCCTACACTCCTCACCTGTTGGAGATCTTTCAAGTGTGAAAAAGAATCTACCAAGTAAAACTGACACCAAGAGTAATGCAGATTGGTTACAAAATCTTGGCCAACCAGGGTCTGAGTCAGAGAATGATCAACTATTAAACTCCACAGTCAGTCCTTTGTGTTCAGAGTTAACAAAAGAGGATCCTCATTGTCAAGCAGACCCTGATGCCTCCCACCATGAAGACTTGCTGACAAAGAATCATTTAGATGTTTCTGATGGAGAAGATGGTCCTTCTACAGAGCAGGTCTACACCCTGCCTAGCTGGATGACTGTGGGAGAGCACGTTTGCTTTGGTAACAAGACTGGAATTGTGAGATACATTGGACCAGTGGATTTTTTAGCTGGCACATGGGTTGGCGTTGAGTTAAATGTTCAAATGGGTAAGAAACACTCAATGATATATGGGTTTCAATTATTATTTTCTGCTCTGAGGTATTCAAAAAGTAGATCATAAATGCATGATACAGAATATTTTAGGTGTCTTATTGGTGAAAGTATTGGACGTTTATAAATTTTGCATGTGGAAAATTAAATTGGCAAATTTTGTTTAGTATTTTAATTATTTTTAATTCCATGAAGGAGTAGAATTTACTATCATTTCTAGTGAAAACAGCTAATTATCCATTTTCTTTTTAATAAAAAATGTCTGAGTGTCATACTCCACTTGCCAAAAAATGGAATTTCAATTCTTTCTATTTCACTTGCTGCTGCTTTCATCTGCAGTCCCGTTAAGAAGGAACTAAGGTCTGTTGAAGCAGAGAAAGGTTGTCTAGGGATTTGGGGAGGGGGTTCAAGAAGAGAGAACATCGCATTTAAAGGTAAAGGTAACTCCTTTTCTGTTTCCAAAATATTGTCATTTCATTTTGGGGAAGAAGTTATTTTTCCTAAACTGAAATAGCTAGAATTTGAAGCTGTGAGTTGAGGAAAGGAGTACATAAAGTTTATTTACAATCTTTTACCTGAACTAGGCCAATACTTGAATTGGGAAAGAAGAGTGGAATAGAAAAACATAGAACCAAGGTTGATTATGGGCAGAATTGTGAACCAATCAAAATTAATCTTTAAGAGCCAGCATTGCATAGTGGAAAGAGCAGTTTTATTTTGAGTTAGGACATCTTGGGTTCAGGTCCTGTTCAGACTTTAAACATCTCGCCTTGAACAAATCACTTAGCCTTCATGAGCCTCAGTTTTTCATTGTAAAATGGAAACAATACTTGTATTACCTACTTTGTGGAGCTGTTGAGGGAAAGTCTTCCATAAATTTTAAAGTGCTAAATAGTTTTTTTTAAAAAGTGCTAAATACTTGTGAACTATTACCATTATTCTTTTTCGCTGCTTCATTTGTCTTGATGCCTGAATCCATAGTCCAGGTGCCTGGCACTTCATGTTGCTTTCTAACAACTGTCTTAGGGTCATTTTTTTTAAAAACATTTTTCTAGGCAGTTTCCTGGGCTCTTTGCTCCAAAATTTTTCTAACTTTGTCTCGTCCTTTAAAAGAGATATACAGGGGCAGCTAGGTGGTGCAGTGGAGTCAGGAGGACCCAAGTTCAAACCCAGCCTCAGACACTTAACATTTACTAGCTGTGTGACCTTGGGCAAGCCAATTAACTTCAATTGCCTTGCCTTCCCCCCTCCAAAAAGCAAAACATAAAATAAAATAAATAAAAGAGATATACATCCTCTTTTCCAATCTCTTGCTAAGTGATTGGCCAAACAATTTAACAGAATAATTCTACTCAATAAATACCTATTGAATATGTATTAGGTACAAGACAGTGTTATACAGTAGGTTTTTTAGGGTTATAAAAATAAGCAAGTCACAGTCTCTGCTTTTGAGGAATTTATAAATTAATAGAAAAGCTAAGACAAGTACACAAATAACTATAATACAAATTAGAAATTGATCAATGTCTTAATAGTGTTACGAGGATTTGGGAGAGAGAGAGAGAGAGAGAGAGAGAGAGAGAGAGAGAGAGAGAGAGAGATCATATTAAACTGAAGGAATTTAGAAATATTTTGTGGAAGAAGTGGCATTTGTGTGTGGTCTTAAAGGATGGGTAGAGTTTCACCAAATAGAGGTATAGAGATGGGGCACTCTAGACAAAATAAATAGCAAAAGAAAAAGGGCATAGGAAAGAATAGGATGTGTTCAGAAAATAGTGAAGAAACCAGTTTGGATGGAATATAGAGTAGAAATAAGAGATGAAACTAAAAAGACAAGCCAGGGCCATATCCATCATTTAGGGCTTTGAATGCTATGCTATGGAATCTGAATTTTGTTCTCCAGAGGGAACTACTGATGGTTTTTACCAGGGGAGCAATGTGATTCAAGGTTAATTCATGCTAAGATATTAATGGCTAATGATTATTTAATGTGCTACTTTTTCCTCTAACATAAAATCAGTATTTTAAAGGATTTATTCAGTGTCTTTACCAAAAAAGCAAATAATGGGAATTTCTGGTTTCTTCTTTCTTGTTTACACATACAAGACTGTAAACCCTTGAGGATAGGGATTATATCTTAATTCTTTCTTATTTTCTGAGCATACTAGGCAGCCAATACATGTTTGTTGAATAAATGAAGCCAGCCCAAGATATAGGATTTCAAAATAATGAGGCCTTGTAATAAGACCAGGAAGAGTAGGTTTCTTTCCTTTCTGCCTGAAACTAGAAGTGAAAACACTCTTACTACCTTTTTTATAAACTTAAAATTCATAGAAGCAAGGAATCACAGTGTTTGAAAGGATCTTAGAGTTTTAGTCTACAATCCTACCTGAAACAAAACATCTGCATAAAACGGTGAGAATTCTGTCTTGGTTGTTGGAGTTAAATCCTGGCTCTGCCATTTGCTGTCTGTGTAACCTTGGGCAAATCATTTAATCTGTCTAAGCTTCAATTACTCTTCTGTAAGATGAATAGTTTAGATGATGTTTAAGGTTCCTTCCCTTTCTAAAGATCTGTGATCCTGCCATCTTGGTTTAGATATCTTCAGTGTCCTCCAAAAGGGATCACCTCTGCTTTAATATTACTAGAGAAAGAGAAATTCATTGTCTTATCCTAGATATCAAATAGGTAGGGAGTTCTTCATTTTTAGTTCCACTGGAAGCTATTGTTGTCCAACATTGTGGGGAGCACAGGTAGACTGAGTGATAGATTTTTGTTGAAACTGATGATTTTTGTTGAAACATTTGACCTCTTTTTGTGTTATCTATAAACTTATTTAGTGGTTAATAGTTTGCCAAAAGTCTATCTTCCTTTTATTTTGACCCATTGATATTCTCCCTTCAGGGGCTAAGCAGAATCAGTTTAATGCCTCTTTAATTCAACAGATATTTATAAAGCACCACAAACATTTATTAAGGGATACAAAGGCAAAAACTGAACAAGAAACCCTGATGTTCATTCCAGACAAGGGAGATGAACCTGTGAAAAGGCCAAAAGAGAGGAGAAAGAATGTTATGTAGGGAACAATAAGCATGCCAGGCTGGCTGGAACTCTGTGTGTGTGTGTGTGTGTGTGTGTGTGTGTGTGTGTGTATTAGTCATGTGAAAAAATATGAAAAGGTAGGCTGATGCAAAGCAGTTATCAGCTGAGTTTGTGTTTTACCCTAGGGGAAATAGGAAGCCACTGATGTTTCTTGATAGGGAAATGATAGGGTCAAACTTGTTCTTTAGGAACACTGTTTTGTTTGCTGATTGGAGAATGGGTTGGGGAAAATAGAGATACAACCATGAGTCCACTGAGGAGCCATCAGATACAGTAGTCCACAGATGGCATGTAATAAGGGCCCAAACCAGGACAATAACCTTGTGAGTGAAGAGAAGGGAACAAATGAAAGAAATGTTGTGAAGGTAGAAACAAGGTAGTTAACCAAGTCTGAGAGGTGATGGAGAAATAAGAATCAAGGATGACTCTCTAGGTTTGAATCTGGGTGACCAGAAGGATGATGATGTCATCAACAGAAATAAAGACGTTTGGAAGAGGAGTGGCTTAGGGGAAGATGGATGATCCAGCAAATGAAAATGAGGAGCAATAAGTAAGATGGTGGGGATGGGACAAGTAGAGAGCACAGTCATGAAAGCTGAGGAAAGAGTATCCACCTCAAGGAGCTGGTCAACTCTGCTGGTTGCAGAAACATACAGGCTGAGGGGGGAAAAACATGTTAGATGTAATGGTTAGCAAATAGTTAAAACACACGCACTCACACTCATAATTACACACTGACAGCCCTTCAGATATGTAAAAATAGCTATCCTTCCCCCAAGTTTTCTCCAGGCTACATATCCCCAGCTCTTTCTATTGATCCTGATGTAACATGGTTTCTAGTTATTTCACTGTCCTGATCCCTCCTGAGACACCGTCTAATGAATACAGACTATAGGGGGACTGTTACCTCCTTTGTTCTGCATATTACACTTATACCAATACAGCCTAAAATCACATTAATTCTTGAGCCTGCCCTATCACTAGGGACTCATATTAAGTTTGTAGTCAACTAAGCCCCTCGGGTCATTCATTTCAAAGACTTCAGCCTTGCTTTGCCCTCATCTCTCATTAATCCGTTTGACATATTGAAACAATGTACAGCCTTCCTAGCTGTCAACAACTCTTCATGACCATCACTTCATTACCATTTTCCTTTTCTTTGAGATCAAAATCTCCTTGTTCTTCACCTTGGAACAGGCACAGGATTCTCATCATCTTGGGTCCGTACTCATATTCTTCCAACCCCAGTAAATATCCTAATTATACCTTTAGTTTTAGCTTATCAGCACCTAACGGACACACAATGGGAAACACAGGGAATTCAAAATTTTTTGTTACAACACTGAAATTTATTCTCACAGTCTGTGTGCTAGTGGTTAGGATAGAGGAATACTTTTTAACCTTAACTTCCAAGATATGTTCATCTCCTTTATTTAGGGTGATGCTTTCCCTATTTTTTTTTTTAACTCTTTCATGTTATACATTAGTTTGCTTTTCCTCCAATATGCCGTTCATTATTGGTTCCTTTCCTATATTAGATCCCAGGTTTTTAAGCCTTTTTAGGAGAGGAAAAGACTACTGGCATCAGTATTATGACTATGAATGTTGAGTGTAAAGTATGACCTCCTAGAGCAGGGAGGGGGGAGAAGGGAAGGAAAGAATACAGACTAACAGCATCTTTGTCTTTGCATTAAAGGGAAGCATGATGGGACAGTGAAAGGAAAAGAGTACTTCCGGTGCAAACCACAGCATGGCATCTTTGTTCGTCCTGGGCGCCTTCTGAAAGCACCAGCTCCCACAAAGAAATGCAGCAATGCTTCTCGACCTCAGGCAGCCTCCAGTCTCGAGAAGAAGAAAAGCATAGTGGTCCCAGTACCATCTCCCTCTTCTTCCAAAGCAGGAGAAGCAGCATTTTGTCACTCAGGCAATGCAGCAGCTTCTGCTTTTTCCAGGAAGCAGGAGAACAGAAAGTCCTGGATTAACTAAGCAGCAGTATGTTTTGATATTTGCACTTACGACACAACTCTCCCCATTCCCCCCACCACTCTGTAGGAACCTTTATAAATTAAAAAAAACAACTTTATTCTTGTATATTTTTAATCAGTCCTTACTGGATGTGTGCTCTTTAGAACCACGGACTTAATTCTCTAATTTTTTTATAAATAATATATATTATATATATATGAATATGTGTATCCATAGTTTGTCTGTCTTGAGGCAGGCATGGCTGCACACTAAAATAGATAAAAATGATTTGTAGATAACTGAAAGGTACTGGACTCTTTGTTACAAAGCAAGTTGGAGAAAAATCTTATTTTAAACAAATATTTTATTGCAGAACAAGGAGGATGCAAAGTCCCTCTTCGTGGAAAAGGTTACAGTATGCTGTTCTTTATAACCAAAGAACTTGTATTAGACATTTGCTGTCCTGTCTTATTTTTTCTGTAAATATACATTTAACTGCAAGTTTGGTGCCATGATTCTCTTGGTCACTGGGCATCATGCTGCCTTATTTGTCCTCTGTTAAATAAGCACACTGAAAATCTGGTGGTGGTGGTGGTTGTTGTTGTTTTGTCTTCCAAGTGGCCTGCCACTGTGCTGACCTGCAATCGTATTGCTTACATTGACAATGACTGAGGCTGTGAGTTTTGTATTCTGTAGGCACTTGTTCCAGCCCCGCAGTTTGAATACAGAGAGCAGTATTACTGTAAGGGGAAAGCAAGGACACACCACCTTGGCTGAGTTTTTTGTTGTTGTTTTGTTTAAGGTGGGAATTCGTGGGATTTTGTTGTTATTGTTTTTAAGTGACTGGTAAATGAGGAAGAGACAGGGTGAGCAAGCAGAAGAAGCTTGAGGCTGCACACGTTGCACTGGGGATGGCAAGAGTTATCTGCTCAATTACAGATGATGCTGCCCTTCGCGACTGCATTTATAGATGTCTCCTACATTGGGAAACATGAAAAGACTCTGAGGATGTGTGTGTGTGTGTGTGTGTGCATGCCTGTGCGTGTGCACATGTGTGTGTATATTTTTAAAAACTGCTTTGTATATCTATGCTGTAGTTATTTGTAAAAATGTTCTGGATGGACAGCTAGAAATGTCTTGTTTCTAAAGAGAGAGAGAGATGTGTAAGGCTGTGGTACCTTTTTTCCCCTTTAGTCTGTAGCATCAGTAAACGAGTGAGATACCTGGGACCTTACTGAAAAGCTGCTGTTCTTCGTATGATTTTGTGTATAGTAATCTGATGATAGTATTTCACTATTTGCTGTAAAGAATTGTAATTTATATTCTATTTCAGTCATACTGTATTTAATTCATACAGATTTTTTTGTGTTTTAGAATACAGACTATAATTCAAATTTTACAAAGATATTGGTTGTTTTTAATAATACCAAAAGTATGGTGTGAGGACAGATTGTGGTATAATGCACTTCTTGTTAAGCATTCTCCCCTGTTACATTTCTTTTCTATGTTATTCTTGCTACCTTTCATTGGTGCTCCAGCCCCTTTGAAGAAATTATTGGATTCCTTAAGGGACAAAGGGCTTAACCACTGGTTACAGGTGCTGATGGCAGTCTGATCAGATATGTATATGCTACTGAAATTTGAAAAGCAAGCAATATTTTACCTATTCCATACATGAAACAGAATGGATAATCATTATTTCTACCAAAATTTTCATCTAAAGAACATTTTATCACGGAATTGCTGTTGAAAGTGTTTTCAGCAGCTCATAATAATCCATCTTTCCAAAGTTACAGAAAATTGCATTTTCATTTTCTTATTTAGCAATGTCTGAGAAAGAACTCCAGGAAAAGTTATGTAGAGAACATTCAGATGAGCATACATGGATGCTGTAAGATTCAAAGCAATCAGAGGGTCCAGTAATTAAATAAACAAACTATGTCAATGAGGGCAGTACTTCAGTACAAAACAAATCAGGCAGTTCTTAACCTAAGCTTGTTTGAGATTTACAACATCACAGATTATTGATATTATCACTTGAAATGTTAGTGAGTAAACCACGGTTCATTCTGTACTTGATTTATAAATAGAATGCTGCTGATGTGTTTAATCATTTCTTTCCAAACTCTATCTCTCATGCTTTGTATTTGTTTTCAATTACCCTGGTCTATGAATATCATAATGGTGATGAAGGGGAAAACAGTGTAGTGCAAAGATTTCAAAACGTGACTCTCATTCTTCAGAACAATGTGACCACAAGTATAACACTTTACCTATCAAGACCTTAGCTTCCTTATCTGTAAAAGGGGATAATAATAGTACATTTACTCCCTACCTCATAAAGGGGTATTGTGAGAAAAGCACATTGTAAACTATAAAACTCCTCAGAAATGTGAGCTGTGATCGTTAAGCACTGTGCCCAGGACCACATAGCCTAAATGCTTCAGTAGCTGGACTTGATGGAAGTCAGCTCTCTATCCATAATGACTCACTGCCTTTTCTTCTGTTTCACAGATAGCTAGCTAGATGATAGATAGATAGATAGATAGATAGATAGATAGATAGATAGATAGATAGACAGACAGATAGATGGAAGGAAGGAAAAAAGGAAAGAAAGCGATGAAGATAAATGTACATATATGGACATAAATACATACATATACAACATATTCCACATCAAATATATGAGATAATGACTAAGTTTTAAAACTATGCCAATCAATAAACATTTATTGAGCACCTACTATGTCCCAGGTATTGCGCTAAGTGCACCATCCAAAGAAGCCTTTCAATACTAAATGGTGATGGCTATGCAATGCCCCCAAACTTGCACAACCAGAAGAAAACTTCCTCTCTTCTTTTCCTGGATAGCCAAAAAAAAGAAGGGAAAAGAAAAAGGCATACTGCTGGTAGAAGATGTAGAAAAGCTTTCTGGAATCAACTCTGGATTTCACTGCTAAAGTAACATTAATTCTAGGGTTTTTTTTTTTCAAGTAACATTTGACCTGTCCTACTAGTTGTTTTTTTTTTTTTTTAAGTATGTCTGTAAGGGGCAGCTAGGTGGCACAGTGAATAGAGTACCGGCCCTGGAGTCAGAAAGACCTGAGTTCAAATCTGGCCTCAGATACTTAACACAAAAACTAGCCATGTGACCTTGGGCAAGTCACTTAACCCCAACTGCCCTCCCCCCAAAAAATAAATAAAATATGTCTGTAATAAACACTTGGACTAAGTTTCTCTCACATGCCAGTAGAAGAGAGGGTCTGCCACCAGAACTCATATGGACACAGTAGCCTCCTGCTGGTGGTAATTAAAGTGAAATATAGAATGTGGAGAAGGGAAGTGGGGACGTGAACAAATAGTTATTAATCAGTCAATAAACATTTATTAAGGGTATACTATGTGTCAGTCACTGTGCTAAGCACTGGATATTCAAAAAGAGGCAAAAGACTTCCTCTGCGCTCAAGGAGCTCACAATCTAACGGAGGAGACAACAAGTTATATGTATCATATATAAATAGAGTGTGTGTATAGCATACATATATGCATGCATACATATATGTATGTGTGTATATATGTATGTAAATATATATATATATATACACATACTGGAAGTGGTTGACAGAGGGAGGCACTAGAATTAAGAGGGGTTGGGAAAAACTTCCTGTAAAAGATGGGATTTTAGTTGGGATTCAAAGGAAGCTAGGAAATGGAGATGAGGAGGAAAAACATTTCAGGCACAGGAGACAGAAAATTCGCCAATCTGAGAGAGAGCATCTTTTTTCTGGAATAGCAAGGAAGTCAGTGTCACTGGATAGAAGAGTATAAATCAGTGAGTAAGGTGAAAGAAGACTGGAAAAGTAGGAGGGAGCTAGGTTATGAAAGTCTTTAAACATCTATTAAGCACCTACTATGTGCCGGCCACTATTGATCCTCACAACAAGCCTGGGAAGTGCTATTATCCTCTCCATTTTACAGTTGAGGCAGAAAGAGGCTAAGTGACTTGCCTAGGGTTGCACAGTGTCTGCATGGATTTGAACTCGGGTCTTCCTGACTGCAGACCCAGCACTCTATCCATTGTACCACACAGACTCCTGTCCCTAGGTAACTTTCAGAAAGAAAGCAGACAAGAGCAGAAAAAATTCCTGAAGTCTATGCTTGGTCTGTTCCTCAGCTGTTTACAATGCTCAAAGGCGGGGGGGGGGCTCCCCGGAGACAGGAACTCCACTTGGTGGTGATTGTTTCCTATTATAGACTATGTTCATTGAAATTGTGATCAAAATTCGTGACTTCTTTTAAGTCTATTAGTAAGTAATACTGTCTTGTATTCCTGGTTGGTTAATTGGTTTGGTTTGGTTTTTAAGGTTTTTTTTTCTTTTGGAAGATAATTTTGCTCTTATACCCCCTACAAATAGATCTGACCATAAAAACAGAGCAACTAAGAAGATATGTTTGGATCTTCACTCTATGTAATCTGAAATGGCTTGGCAGCCACTGCTATCTTAAGATTTATAATAGGTTTTCTTTGTGCCAAAATGTCTCTGAAAGTCCTTTGGGAATCCTATTCGTGTAGATATTGACAAGCTCAACAACTGCCCAAAAGAGCAGAAGGTAAGGTTAGAAACCAAAGAATCTGGAGGGACAAAAGGTGAACTTAGAAGAAAATAAGAGGAACTGAGTGGTAGCACAAAATCACTTGGTCGTTTCCATAAAACCTAAAAATGCTTTAAACTAAAATACTTAATTTTTTACATCTCTCTCTCTATATATATATATCTATATATATCTAACTTTTCATTTTTATTTATGTTATTTTTTAATTCAAATTTTCAAAATCCTTGCCAGGATAAAAACTAAATAATTTCTTGTAGTTTATAGTCTACCAAGAAGACCAGAGAGTATCTTAATCAAATAGTGTTGCTTTCTCCCTATCTTTTAATAGTAAGCATTCTTGTCATGGAAGAAAAAAAAAGCCCGATTTTCACAATCAAAGCTAAAATTCAAGCCCAGGCAAGCAAGGCTTTTGCTGAGAAGAGTGTTTCATTTCAAATGGAGAGAATCCTTTGCATCTGAAGACCTATCACTGATCTTGCATTTTCAGTTGTTTTTTTTTTTAAGCCTGGTAATAAATTACATTTATCTAATCTTATCTTCTCTTATCTATTACCCCTTGCAACAAGGGATAATGCATTTTTGAGAACTCTAGCTAGAGTTAGGACTTGGAGTAGCTGTGGTAAAATAATGCTAGTAGACTTTAAACTACATTAGGGAAGGGGTTGTATTTTATCTAAATTCTCTCTACTCCATATTCTCTAGCACAAGATAGGAGTGTAATAAAGTTGAGTTGAATTAAAGTTAACTGAATTGAATCAAACTTATAACCCTACACTTGTTAGTAAATTCATTTATATATGTAGGTTTCAAAGAAAGTTCACCATCCAAAGAAAAATTGGCAAATTTTAGTTGACAGTAACTCACGAACATTGATTTAATAAAGCTAAAAATTAAATTGCACCAATATACCCAGCAGAGACAAATTATTTAAAATGTAATTATGCTTCTGTTTAGACTTCTTAAAATTTTTTTTTTCAAACTAGGTATGCGTTATATTAGAACTGTGAACATTAAATGATGCTACCTCCTTAAGTATACAGGCAGCTGGCTAAGTGACACAATCAATAGAGCACCTGGCCTGGAAACAGGAAGACTTGAGTTCAATTCTAGCCTCTGACCCTGAAGGGCCAGACCTGATCAAGTCACTTAATCTTCCTCTGTTTCACTACCTCAGTTGTGAAATGAGGATGATAATAATAATAGCACTTAACTCCCAGGGCTGTTGTGAGGACCAAATCAGATAATATTTTCAAAGTACTTAGCACAGTGCCTGCCATAGTAGGCATTTAATAAGTACTTGTTCCCTATGCCCCACTCCTCTTTAGTATAAGGTGAAAGGAAATTCATACTTAAAGGTAAACATTTTAATTTACTACAGACAGAAATCCCTACCTAAATTATAAGCCTTGTAGATAAAAGGGCAAACAGAAGAATAATCAACAATTTTGGCTATTATTTTTTCTTGTTATGAACATTAGTAAAAGCTAGATCTCTAGTTGTGACATACATATAAATATGTGGGGAAATAAGAAAAAATCTAGGTTCTCGATGTTCTGAAAACAAAATTGTTTTAAGTATAACTTTTTAAAAAGAACAAGCAAACTAAGGGATTAAAAATGGAAGAGGTAAAAGGGAAAAAAAATGATAAGAGGAAATACCTAAATTGGTATCAACATATTAACTGAATGGAAAGAAAAAAGTATTTTAGAATAGTATCAATTTCTATATCAACAGAATAACAACATAAAAATTAAAATTAGCTTCCTGTCAGTGCAGATAGAGTGCAGTAACACTCTCTTTACTTGCTAACTGCTTTCAGGGAACTCACAAACAGCATCACCCGGGAGAATGAAAAGTAGCTCTTCACAAAAATGATGAAAGATCCTTAGTGTCGAAGGTAAGTAAACGTGTGGATACAGTGGTTATTTTTGCCCCTAATCAGAGAACAGCCCTTGAATGTAAAATCAAAGTGGCAAAGATTAAGGGAAATGGAGGAAAAGTGTAACTCCTACTACACTTTTGAGGAGAATGTTTCAAGAACTTCGTTGTTGTTCAGTCAAATCTGACTCTTCACGACCCCATTTGGGGTTTTCTTGGCAAAGATACCGGAGTGGTTTAACTGAGCACATCACAACTACTGGCTGACATTTAAATGGCTTTGGATATTTTTCCCACTCTTCAGTCCCTGCAGATGCTCCTTCACTAGAGTTCTTAAATGGTCCTAGTCCAAAATCATTATACCTAAATATTGGCATTTTTATATGATATTGCTTAGGATCCCATATACTTTATGATATCTTAAAGTCCTATCGCATTGAATTATTAGCATCCTATCCTCATTAAAATAGGGAAATGAGGATTTCTAGTTTGTGAAAGGCACCTGAGAACTGCCAAAGTGGGAAAGAAAATACCCAATCGAGTTAGAAAAGGGATTGGTCAGAATGGAGATTCAGTTTCATGTGCTATCCTCCTCTTCTACTATGAGTAGGGTAATGCCTGTTTTACTTAGTGTAAAGTTTAGAATTTAAAAAAAAATTCAATCCTTTTCTCTTGGTTTGAAGGTAAACTGATTTCTGAGGAAATCCCATAGTACAAGTTGGAGCATGCCTGAAATACAAGGCTGGAAGGTTCAAGGCCAACACATGTGGTGGACCTGGAGATTACTGTTATCTCTCTTCTCCCCTGCCCCCCCCCAAATTCAACTTAATGACAGTTTATAACATTTATCTTCAAGGCACAGTTCTTAAAGATCCTGAGTATGTCCACTTTAATCTCTACTTACTGAATTTTGTTGCTGAGTAGTTTCTCAGCTGTGTCTGATTCTTTGTTACTCCATTTGGGTTGGGGGTTTTTGTTTTGTTTTTGGCAGAGATACTGAAATGATTTGCAGTTTCCTTCTCCAGCTCATTTTACAGATGAGGCACTGAGGCGAACAGGGTTAAGTGACTTGCCCAGGGTCACACAGCTAGTCAGTGTCTGAGGCCACATTTGAACTAGGGAAGATGTGTCTTCCTGGCTCCGGGCCCAGTGTTCTGTCCACTGCATGACCTAGCTGCCCACCTGCTGAATGGCCACAGTTTAATCTCCAGCAGCAATATGGAAAGCCTCTCTTAAAATGATCACTCTTGTCAGAGGCAGTACCAGAAGCATGGAGATCACCCAAGGCTCACCTTCCTTTGCATCTAACAAATATACCAGGAAGTTATTTTAGATTAGAAGTTTTTAAGTTGAGTCACAATTGCTGGGACCCCTCAGATAGAAAAATTCCCAGTAGTTACCCTTTCTTTGATATCTGTCTCTGAATAAGCACTGCTTTCTTTTTGATTATGGCAAAATTTGCTTTATTAGAAACATTTGGCAAAGACCAGAATACAGATGCCTGTGGATAGAATGGCATCAGGAAGGGAAGCTGGGGAAGAAGCTGACCTTCTCTTGAAACTTCCATCAGCCTGGATCCTCCTCTCTATGATTCTCATAGAGGCAAAGAGTATCTCTATCCTCTGACATCCATACTTGCTCCAGTCTCTAAACTTTAGAGAGTCTAAAGCAAGCTCTCAGATTTTTTTCTTCCCCAATCCTGAGATAGTTTGTCCCTTTTAGACAAAGCACGTAGGGTGTGAACTAGTATCTTACACAAAGATTTTGAACAGCTTCTGTTCACATTAAATTATTATTGTTGGATTCAATTTTTTGAAAATTTTTAAGGGCAAAAAAGTATTTGCCTTAGTCTAGGCATCACAGTTAAAAGGGGTGACGTATGAAAGGAAAACTTCATCACAGTGGAATGACCCAGAGATCAGTGTTTAGCCCTGTGCTGTTTAGCATTTATCAATGACTGGGATAAAAACAGAGATGTTATGTTTAGCAAATTTGCAGAAGACATGAATATGGGAGGGATAGCTAACACAATAATGGATGTTAGAGGTGGGATCTGAAGAGATCTTGACATCCCTGAATATTGGGCAGAATCAAGTAAGGTATAGTTTAATAGCTGTAAATCTCATACATGGGTTAAAAAAAATTAACTTCACAAGTATAGAATTGGGAAGGCCTGGTTAAACAGTGATCTGAAGAAGACCTAGGGATGTGACCCTAAGCAAGTCCTTTAACCTCTCAGTATCCCAGTAGTTCTCTATGATTATACATTACTGAGCAGCTGTTAGCCTTCATTGATTAAGGACACTCTTAATGGAAACTCTCTACACTAATGACATGGCAAGTCCAGTTTAAATTTAAAAAAAAAAAAAAGATCTAGGGGAATTCCATGATTCACTAGGAGTCAAAGGTACATTGTATCAGCTAAAAAAAGCCCATGTCATCTTGGACTGCATTAAGAGAGGCATAGCGTCCAGGAAGAAAGGAGATAGTAATTAATACATATAAACTGCTTTAAAATCCCTCTCCTTCACTCCATCTTCAGAAAGGGACAAGGTGTCTGCCTGCCTGCCAAGAATGTCACCTTTATGTTACATACACACTTAAACACCCCATATTTTATTAGGTTCTTTTACAATACTTTCTAATTAAAGTTGATATTCTTTATTTTATTTAAATTTCAACCACAGAGAAATGTGTAGGATAGAAATATATGGAAATAGAAATATATGTGTTGCCCCAGTCTCTCTAACTTTCTGTTGATGAACTTGTACAATGTGGTCAGGAACAGAGAATCAGCTCTCTTAGCATAGTTCTTAGACCATGATAAAGATTAACACAGATGTCTGAAGAACACTTATTTCTAGGAGAAAGCCATTCAGTACAGTGCAAGTATTTGTGGGTGTGGGATGTTTGTAATAGGATAGTTCACAAGTCAGGAAAATACCTGGACTTCACAGATAACAATTCCCCCAAGGAAAACATAGTTCATCAATTCCCCAGCAGCCAACACAAGTAGAAGAAATGATAGGCCCCAAGCTTTAAGGAACTTCGGGACCATCTAGTATAACACCCCTATTTCCAAGTGAGGAGACTGAGGTCTGGGGAGATTAGGGTACTCTAACTCACACAGAGGATATAAGGTGGGATTTGAACTCAGATCCTCATCCTCCAGAGGTAGTGCTCTTTCCATATAGTATCTCCACTATTTCCCTTTTTGTTTGTGGACTAGTTCCTAGAGAAGGCTATCCCTAAGTTGGTATAGTGTCTTAATTTCCTCTAAACTAGTAAGAAAGCTATTCAATGGTAAAAAAAAAACATTTGAAAATAAGAAATTCTTGATTCATTTCTAACTCCGGGTTTTGACAATCACTTTCATTTTTTTGGCTTTTGTTAATTCCCCAAAGGTGTCCATCTCCAATTATCCTGATCTATGTCTTGCCACTGGACGCAGAGAGAGTAAAGGTGGTCACTTTGCACAGCTCCGCCTCACTTAAATTCAGTTCACTTGTACATTATGACATCACTTTTCCAATGTCATGGTCCTCCTCAAGAACCAAGGAAAAACAATAACAACAACAACAGTTACCCAGAGAGAAGAGTTATTTACCTGTGAATCACAGAATAGTTTTGAGGGTTAATTAGTTTCTATTTGCACAAGGCTTTGCAGACAACTATGGTATCTAAATACCCTTTATCCACTTTGAAAAATAAAAAAATAAAAACTACTCCAAAGGTTATTAAATTGACTTGCCTTTTGTGCAATCAACTTAGTGGCTTTTAAGACAACTTCTGAAATCAAAGATAGGGTTCCAAATGCAGGGCCATCGACACTTAGGTGTTGAGCATGTATCTTAGAAAAAGAAGAAAGGTGGGTCAAAATATTTTTCTCTATATAAAGGATGAACTTCAAATAATGTGTTGAATGCAAATTTGCTCTCATTGAATAAATAAGAAAGTGCACTGGAACTTGCTTAGGGTATGACTATCCCATCTCTGTACCCATTAGATAAGGATGATGATGGGTAATGGGTCTATGATTTCACCCACATAGGGTGAAATCCTCAGGGTGAGGAAACTCTTTCTACTAATACAGGTCAATACCTCTGCAATTTTCGGTCTCACAGAACCATCTAGGGCATTGAAAGGCTAAGTGAGTGACCCAGCCAGGTCATACACCAGTATGTGTCTGAGGTGGGACTTAGACAAAGGCTTTCCTGGCTTTGAGGTTGACTCTCTATAAACTACATGTACGTCTCCTCTCTCTTCCCTTTCCTTTCCTTTGTATTATATGCTGTGCTATCTATTTTGATGATTCCATAATTGTACCTGACACCTTGTTGAATTACATGTTCAAGACTAGCTGGACTATTGTAAAAATCAATAATCCCTTCAGTTGGTAGCTCCTTTCAGAAAGCCTTGGTAAATGAATTTATATCAGTGTGTCTATTACAAACCCCAGACACTGTTTCTTTCAGAGTCGTGAGTCAATTCAGGATTCTTTGCCTCCTCACCTTTGAAAGAATCTAGATTCATGAATTTGTAATAATTTTTAAAAAGTAGCTCTCACCTAAGCAAAAATCAGTAATACAAAGTTGAATTATTCTGTGTTTAGATTTAGGGGGAGATTAATGGCAAAATCTTCAATTAAAACAACAAGAATACCATTTGGTATCACTCTCATTTCCAAATATACCTCTCCCACCTCCTCCCTTCTCTAGAGTCATCCCTTGAAACAAAGAATAAAAGAACAGCTGGAGTTTTTCAACAAAACGAACCAACACATCAACTGAGTCTGATGGTATAGTATCCCATCTCTACACAGAAAAGTCACTGCAAAATCTCCACCAAATCTTAGCAAAGATCAAGAAAAATAAGTTGTCATAGTCTCATAGCATAACTACAATGTTCAGTGCTATTACCCTTGAAGTATCTGCAAACACTATAAAGCCCATGGTAAGAACAGAACTGGGGTATTGGCTTAAAAGAAATATTTTGATAACTGCACTTCAATGTAAATGGTTTGTTTTGTAATTATACTTATTTTTTGTTTTTAAAAACATTCTGAGAAAGCGTCTATAGGGTTGACCAATCTACCAGAGGGATACAGAACACAAAAAGATGAAGAAGCTCATTCTTAGTTGCTTCTTTGCTCTTTGGTGCTAGGGAATGCGAAGTGTTTTATTTTCCAAGGAAACGTAATGGTTTAGAATGGAAAAATAAATATACGTGGACTTGATATGAAAAAATGTGATAGGCAAAATGGGATTACTTATGATGGGGATGTTTTGAGTGATGAGTTTTGTCTTATAACATCATTGTCAGGCTAGCACGGAAGGGGGTAGATAAGAGTAGATACAGTATATACAGTAGATACAGTAGATAAGAGCATGTGAAGTATCCTGATCTTACCATGATAATAAAAGATAGATGTGGAACTTCAGATCTAACATTGGACCCTTGCCACATAGCAGCTACTCAATGTCAGTAGCAGAAAAGTAAAGGAAAAGAAGATGAAAAAAAGAGAAAAAATGTGCCTTTAAGTTATACCTAAGGCTGTTAAGATATAAATCTAAATACTAACTTCTGCAAAGGAGTGTCAGGGACATTTAAAGTTGGTAACTGATAGAGTGACTGGTGTGAAAGTCTACCAAAGAACATCTGCATACAACCAGGACCATCTAACAGCTGAGACTGGGGGAAAGAAGAAGCCTTATGTTCATGGTACAGTTTGACAATAGTGGTTGGGAGAATGGCTTAGCCCCAAACCAGTGCCCTAGAGGTATGGGCTTAGGAACCCATGGGTTCTTTTCATTGCTCCAATTCCGTCTTCCCAGAGGAGTATGGGACTCTGATATTCTCTTGAGGTGATATGCAGGTCCTCAAAGTCATAGTATCTCACCAGTCATCAAGTTGGACACTAATACTGATCAAGAATCACAGGTCTATTGATTTAGAGTCGGAAGGATCCAGTGGAAAACATAAATTAACTAAGAAAAAAACCTCCTTATTTGATAAAAACTGCAGGGAAAACTGGAAAGAAGCAGGGCAGAAACCAGG
Source organism: Pseudochirops corinnae (assembly GCA_028646515.1). Lineage (NCBI taxonomy): Eukaryota > Metazoa > Chordata > Mammalia > Diprotodontia > Pseudocheiridae > Pseudochirops > Pseudochirops corinnae. Next base: position 213,437,774 of record CM053587.1, read on the forward strand.
TTTAGATTAGCACTTTAAACAATACAATTTAAATGGATACATGATCTTAATATTAGAGGTCATAGTATTAAAAAAAAAAATTGAAGAGAAGCTAAGTATATACTTCTCACAGCTAGGAGATGTGTTCTTAGCCGAACAAGATAGAGGCAATTATAAAAGATAAAATAGTTCACTTTGATGACATGAAACTGAAAGCCTTCTGCACAGACAAAATTAACGCATTTAGGATAAGTAATCAAATAAGAAAAAAAATCTTTGTATTAAATTTATCAGACAAAAGTTTAGTATCTAATAAATATACATAAGACTAATAACCATTTCCCAGTTGATAGGTGGTCAAAGGATATGAATAGTTATCAAAACAATTGCAAAATATTCACAACCATCTTTAAAATAATCCAAGTCACTGATAATAAGAGACATGCAAATCAAAACAACCCTAAGGTTTCACCTCATGCCCTGCAAATTGGAAGGATGACAAAAAATGACAACATTCAATGTTGGCAAGGTTGTAGAATGATAGGTATTTACTAACACGTTGGTAGAGCTGTGAAATGGTTGTTGTTTGTCCTTTTTTTTTTTAAGAGGAACAGTGACAGCACAGGGTGATATCTTCACTTGCGTGTAAATTGAATTTAAGAGAGGTAGAGTTGCACAAAGTCATCAGCCTCACTCTGTCTTCCAGAGTCAATGAAGTCCAATAGCAAGACAAAAATCAGGACAATAGGTGATGACCCAGGATACAGTGGATGACCTTGGCATCTCTGATATCTAATCAGGCTCTAAGCACTCTACAGCACCTGCTTCAGACACCTTCATGGCTATTGGAACAAATTGTTATCATCTTCCCATTACACTGGTGGAGGAGGGCAGTTTTCACATGTTCAGTGTAGATATCCCCTTAATTCACCAATGGGTTTGAGGCCTATTGATTACCCTCAACCTGGTTTAGCCCATCTACTGAGAGAGTTTTACCAGAGTGTAGCCATGGTATACGCTGCAGCTTCTTGGAGCCACAGGTGAGAGTTGGGTATCTGGTTAGACACCAAAGGTGGATGAGCAGCCCTGAAAAGAGCTAGGCAAGCCCATACGCCAGAGGTGCTAGTTCTCCCTTAACATCCTATACAACCATTTTGGAAAGCCTTGAAAATTATGGACTAAAATTTCCATACTTTTTGAACCAAAGACTCCCTTTACTAGGCTTATACTCCAAGGAAACCATTGATAAGAAGAAAATCCCCGTATACACCAAAATATTTATGGCATCACTTTTTGTGACAGCAAAGAATTGGAAATACAGTAATGTCTGTTGGGAAATGACTAATTAAATTGTGGGACCTAAGTGTAATGGAATATTACTACTGTACTGTAAGACAAGATGTATGTGACGAATACAAAGAAGCATGGAAAGATCTATATGAACTGATGCAGAGTGAAGTAAGCAAAACCAAGAGAACAATATACACGATAACTACAATACTGTAAATGCAAATAACCACATACCAAAAAATCAAAAGTTAATTTAACAAAATTATAAAGATCATGCATGACTTAAATGAAGAGATATAAGAGGACACTCCCTAACTGATCCTTCGTAGAGTTGAGAAGTCATTCACATGTTGCATATATATTCAAATTTTTTCAATGTATTGCTCAATTGTACTGATTTTTTTCTTCCTTAAAAAAATACTATTTGTTATATATGGGATGGGTCTCTGAGAAGGGATGAGAGAGATATACTAAAGATAACTATGATGATGTAAAAAGCAAAAGACATCAATAGAAACTTATTTTTAAAGTAACAAGAAAGGAGCTTAGAAATCATCTAGTTCAACCCCCACTTTTAGAAAAGAGGAAACTGAAGCCCAGAGAGGTGATTTGCTGTTGTGATAAGTGGCAAATGTGAGCCCAGGTTCTCTGCCTTAAAAGCCAAAGAACGTTCTCTTCATGCTACTGTTTAACAACTGGTAATATCTAGCTGCTTTTTTTTTTTCCAAATTCCAAGTGAAGGAGAAGCCACTATGTCCCCAGGCAGCCCACTCATTAGATTTGCAAAGTGTTTTCCTGTATTAGGTTTGCAAAGTATTATCCTATTGGATCCTTTGAGGTGGAGGGTGTTTTTAATCCTCATTTTACAGACTGAGACATTGAGACCCAAAGGAGTTAAATGAGTTGTCTAGGGTCACACTCAATTTGACTTCAAGTCTTCCTGAAGCCAAGTCCAGTGATCTCTCTCCTACGACAGTTATTTCGAGCATGTACATTTTTCCTTCTGTAGTATGTATGCTCTGGGCCCACTCTTGAAGGGCCAAGCCTGATACTTCTGCATCTCCAGGGTGAACTGAAAAGACTTAGGGAGGCTCTTCCTCTACTTCCATCACTTTGAGTCCTTACTGTCTGTGTTCCCATTTGGTTAGAAAGTTCATGATGGGCACCCCAGGTCCACTTAATCACTTAACATCTGCTTTAAACATATAGTAAGGGGGCAGCTAGGTGGTACAGTGAATAGAGCACTGGCCCTGGAGTCAAGAGGACCTGAATTCAAATCCAGCCTCAGACACTTAACACTTACTAGCTGTGTGACCTTGGGCAAGTCACTTAACCCCACTTGCCCTCCAAAAAGCAAAAAAAAAAAAAAAAAAAGATATAGTAAGAATGAAGTACAAACATTTCCACCAATACCTGCAGGGTAGACTCTCCCCTCTACCACTACCTTGTTCTCTGGTAAAATTTAGTTCAGTTCCTACAATGTTCCCATTTCTTTCAGATGATCTTCCCATAGTATGAACTCCATTCACCTCACCAATCTAGATGCCTCCTCTAGACATTAAGTTGTCCATGTGCCTCCTAAAATGCAGTCCTCAGAATTGAAAATGCTGACTAGGACGATATATAGGAACACTATGCCTTTATTAATGCATCCCAAGATTTCATTCACTTTTTGTTTGTCATGATACATTTTTTGATTCATATTGAGCTTGTAATCCACTAAAATGGCAGTTATTTTAAAATGAAATGCTGACTAGCCATGCGTCCTTGATCTTGTACTTATGAAGTTGCTTTTCTTTCACGCAATTGTAGGTAAAGGTGACAAAGCTGCCAAGTGGCACCTGTTCTCTTTATGATGCCCTGCTATGGGTCTTGGGGTTATTGTGTGGCTGTTTGGTTATGTATGACTCTTTATGACTCCATAGATTTTACAGATAGGGAACTGAGACAAATAGGGGTTGTTAACTTGCCTGAGATCACACTAGTATCTGAGACCAGATTTGAACTTAGATCTTCCTGTCTCCGGGACAGTTCTCTATCCATTATACCACCTAGCTGCCCAGCTCTTGAGGTACCCTAATCTAGATCTGGGACCTCATCTTGCACTGGTGCACATCCTATTCCTGTGTGCTAGAGTAGGCCATATGGCATACCTCTGGCCTGACCTTGTCCCTGGGATCTGCAGACCTGTCTCCCTATGTCGACCTGGGCTAGGCAAATGATTTACTATAACATTTTCTGAATTTCTCCAACAAGATTCAGTCTGGTACATTTTCTAGGTCTGTCTGAAGGTGTTTTGTGGAGAGGACCTCATCTGTTTTCTGTCATTCAGCCATCAGGTTTCCTTTACTTTATTTATTCATTCTTTTTTTAAAATAGTACCAATTTTAAATAGATTTTATTCTCCAGAACAAGAACTGCATTTCTACTTGTTTATAGTACTGATAAAGTACAGTGCTGTTCACTTCTCTCCCTCTGCACACATTCAAGTATTCAAAATGCCCAGATTTACACAGTAGCTTACTTAAATGTTTACTTTTAAACTGCTGCTGCCTTGGCTACAAATTTGAGTCTTTCAATTTTTGGAAAACTGTGTGGAATGCATTCTCTCTGGTGTGTTTAGTTGACCTCTTCAATGGTGGGTGCAGAAGAAGCACCTCCAGATGGAGCTGCTCCACCCCCTGGGGACCCACCAGGAATGCCCCCTGCCCTCTGGTACAGCTTAGTAATAATGGGGTTGCAGATCTTCTCCAATTCTTTCTGCTGATGCTTAAATTCTTCATTCTCAGCAGTCTGGTTCTTATCCAGCCAGATGATTATTTCATTACATTTGTTAAGGACCTTCTGTTTATCTTCATCACCAATTCTGCCTTGCACATCCTCTGTGGTAACCTTTATGTTGAAAGCATAAGATTCAAGAGAATTCTTGGAAGACACCTTGTCTCTCTGCTTTCATCCTTAGCTTTGTATTTCTCAGCTTCCTGGACCATACGCTCAATGTCTGCTTTGCTCAGATGTCCTTTATCGTTGGTGATGGTGATCTTGTTCTCCTTGCCTGTGCTCTTATCCATAGCAGAAACACTCAGGATGCATTTGCATCAATGTCAAATGTTACTTCAATCTGAGGAACACCCCTGGGTGCTGGGGGGATTCCTGTGAGCTCAAATTTGACAAGCAGGTTGTTATTCTTTGTCATTGCTCTCTCACCTTGATAAACCTGAATAAGCACAACAGGCTCGTTGTCCAAATAGGTGGTAAAGGTCTGTGTCTGCGTGGTGGGGATGGTGGTAGTGTTTGATCAGACGGTTATAACTCCACCAGCAGTTTCAATTCCAAGGGAAAGAGGAGTGATATCCAACAACAGCAAATCCTGTACATTCTCAGATTTCTCTCCAGACAAAATGGCAAACTGGATAGCTGCACCATAAGCAACAGCCTCATGAAGATTGATACTCTTGTTGATCTCCTTGCCATTGAAGAAGTCTTGCAAAAGCTTCTGGATTTGGGGGATTCAAGTGGAACCACCCACCAGGATGATGTCATGAATCTGTGACTTATCTAGCTTGGCATCTCTTAAGGACTTCTCCAAAGGTCCGGTGTACCATGGAAGAGATCACCATTCAGCCCTTCAAAACAGGCTGGGGTGATTGATGTATAGAAGTTGGTACCTTCATAGAGGGAGTTAATCTCAATACCAGCCTGGGTACTGGAAGAGAGGGTATGCTTTGCATATTCACAAGCAGTGTGAAGATGGCAAACAGCCCTCTTATTCTCACTGATGTCCTTCTTGTGCTTTCACTTGAACTCAGCAATGAAATGGTTGACCATTTGGTTGTCAAAGTCCTCCTCACCCAAGTGGGTGTCCCCAGATGTGGACTTGACCTCAAAGATGCCATCTTCAATGGTGAGAACTGAGATATCAAAAGTACTACCTCCTCAAGGTCAAAGATCAACACATTTCTCTCAGCACCAACCTTTTTGTGCAAGCCATAAGCAACAGCAGGAGAGTTGGCTCATTGATGATTTGGAGCACACTGAGACCAGCTATGGTTCTAGCATCTTTGGTGGCCTGACATTGGTAATCATTGAAATTGGCTGGTACTGTGACCACAGCATTTGTGACAGTCTTCCCAAGGTAAGCTTCAGCAATTTCTTTCATCTTGATCAAGACCATAGAAGATACTTCTTTTGGATAGAAACTTTTGGTTTCCTTTTTGTATTCCACTTGAACTTTAGGCCTGCCTGCATCATTCACCACCATAAAAAGCCAATCTTTCATGTCTGCATCATCAACTGCATCATCAAATCTGTGACCAGTCAGACATTTGGCATCAAAAACTGTGTTGATGGGGTTCATTGCAACTTGATTCTTTGCAGCCTCACTGATTAAACATTTTGTGTTGGTGAAGGTGATGTAGCTTAGGGTGGTCCTGTTTCCTTGGTCATTAGCAATGATCTCTACTTTCCCATGTTGGAAGATTCTCACACAGGAGTAAGTGCTACCAAGATCAATGCCAACTGTGGGTCCCTTCAACATGCTTGCTGGGATGTTGGGGGTCATAGCTGATTACTGTAGAGAAAGAAGGGCTGCTGCTGTGCTGAGTAGCCATTCATTCATTCTTGATCTAACCCTAGAACCCTACTAGTATGTCAGTCAGAATCCTGTAGCACTTGAGTGGGTTTAAAGCAGGATTAATTCACTAATGGGCTGTATCATATGAGTCAGGCTATTAATAAAAAGTCATATAGAGCTTTTTTATGAAACAATTTTTCCAAAACAGTCCTGTGAGGTCATTGGATCAGAGTGCATGTTGGTAAATGTTTAACAACTAGCACTCTAGGGATGTTGGGGGGGGGAGGGGAAGTGGGGGGGTATAAGCACAACAGACTTTTAAATTAGATCTGCATTAACATTTTCTCTATCACTTTAATTCTGGAGAATCAACAAAACTATAAATCTAGTCTTGATGAACAGTTTGTTGATTTCTGAGGTGGAAATGCTTGCATTAAAAATTTAGCAAAAAAAAAAATTAGCAGTGTATGTGCTGGCTCCAACACCTCCCTTTAGAGATCATACAGTCTATACAGTTCAACTGGGCTATTTTATATGAGTCTTTGGAAGTTCAGTGATTTGCCCATGACAACACAGCTAATAAATGTAAGAGTCATGTTTTTATTATTTTCTGATTTTAACTTAGAATCATATTGCTTAGTTTTCTTCTTGGTCTCTGATCAAGATTTCAGATGTTTCATTGATTTCTGGAACATAACTCATATCCTTCCATTCCATTCTTAATTCTGCCTAAACTTAGGATATTTTGCCTCTCTGAAAACTAGTCAAATTAGCATTTATTAAGCACCTATCAATGTGTCAGCTGGGGATACAAAGATGGGGTAGGAAAGAGTAAGGAGTAAACATTAATGCAGCACCTACTATATGTCATACTGTGCTAAGCACTTTCCAATATCCTCTCATTTGATCCTCACAACAAGGCTGTGAGGTAGGTGGGGCTGTTATTCCCATTTTACAGTTGAGAAAACTTGAGAAAAAAACCAGAGGTTAAATGACTTGCTCAGGGTCACACAACTAGTAAGTGTCTGAGGTCAGATCTGAAATCAGGTCTTCTTCCTTCTACGCCCAGCACTCTATCCACTTGTGACATCTAGCTGTCTCAGAGGTGAAATTCAGTCCCTGCTCTCCAGGATCTCACAGTCTAATGGGAGGGACGACATAATAATAGCAGTCAACTTTTCCATGGTCCTTTTCTGTGCCAGGCTTCTTTTCAAGTGTTATCTCGTTCAATCCTTACAACAATCCTGGGAGGTGGCTGCTATTGTTATTCTCATTGGGCAAATGAGGAAACTGTAAACAGAGGTCAAGTGACTTGCTTAAGGTCACACAGCTAGTAAGTGTCTAAGACCAGATTTTAACTCAGAACTCACTGACTTCAGGCCCAGGGCTCTGTCTACTGTATCTCTTAGCTATCTCTGTCAGCAATTGTGTTTAAACAAGATATATATAGGATAAATTGGACAAAATCAATAGAGGGAAGGTACTAGAATTAAAGAAGATTTGGAGAGGCTTTTTGTAGAAAGTAGGATTTTAGCTGGGACTCTTTCACATTAGAATACTTACTCTAATAAAGATCAGACTACTCACTTACTAAAGAATTATCACACTACATTTCCTGCCAGCAACACTCAACATGCTGCTTTGTGATGTCTTAAACAAGTCGTTCTTATCTGCTTGGTTATAGAGATATGACTACTATTTTTTGTTAAATTTTCCTAATTAAGATAATCATTAAAATGGAAAACATATGTTGAGAGCCATCTGTCTAACACACAAACAATGCATTTCTCGTCAAAAGAAATTTCTTTGAAAAAGAGCAATATCATTACCCTCAGAAGGGTGCTTTTAGGTGTCAATTTGTATGTAAAACCTTCCCCTTCTCTTCCATCAGCTCCTACTCTGAAATAATCCTTCAGGAAAAATACTATTTTGACAGAGTCTGCATAAACCATGATTAAGGCTACAATTCAGCTTTCTACCTCAGACCCTGACTCTAACAGAAGGAACAGATGGTCTTAGGCAAACATAATGTGTTTAAATAGAAGACCTGGATAGCTGTGGGAAAGATAAAAGTAATTCCATCACACTGTATCTGAAGGTAGTCTACATTCAACAGAAACTTTACAAAGGTATAAAAATGACTTAATGATGACAGCTTCTGCAAATGGAAAATGCTATGTAAATATTACCTAGTAACAGTGAGCATCTGTGTTTTATTTCCAATGGATTATTTATTATTCTGTTCATTATTTATCATGTGAGCAAGCAATACTCATGTAACTTGTTTCATCCAATGTATTAACTTTTCTTTCCTTCTTTTATTTCACCTCTTTTGAATACTACACACCATGGAGGTAGGTGAGCTCAGGAGACAGAGCAACGGAGTGTGGATACAGAAATGGTGAGTTCTGTGTTTGACACAGAGCAATTGATGGAATTCTGACTGAGATCTTTTCCAGAGGTTTTTAGATATTTGTTGGAATTTTATGTTTTCTTACTTGCATATTACTTGGTCTTCCTCCATTTCCTCTCATACCATTCCTTTTAAAATTTCTGCTCTTTTCTCTTATTTCTTTTAAAAAAATTGTTATTATTTATTTTTAGTTTTCAACATTTACTTCCGTAAGATTTTGAGTTCCAAATTTTCTCCCCATCTCTGCCCTCTTCTCACCCCAAGACAGTGTGTAATATGTAAAAAAGAATTAGAACCTATGGGAGAAACCACATATTTTCTCTTATTTTTAATTTGGGTATGTCTAAATACATAAAGGAGGTCTTCAGGTGCTAAAGAAATTTCACTAATGAACAAACAAATAATATAATTTTGATACTAATAAGTTCTGATGCAAAAGTGGTCACTTTTTCCTTTACTTCAGCAGTGAAGCTGCAATAAAATGTCAACCTATTTCACAAAATTGTAAAAAACAACTGCATTATTTTGTTCTAATACCACAGTTCAATATGTTTAAAAGGCACTGTCTAAAAAGTGAGTGACTTTGCTATGAGAAAAAAAAAATCATTTTGATCTAGGAAAATCAGGGCTGCATGACAGGAAGCACAATTGTAAAGGACAACCATCTTTTTATTAAAGGTAAGGTGGATAACTGAGGACAAGGTTTTAAAGCTGTCCAGCTGGAGTCCATTTGTAATGACAATACAAAACACTGAATTTTTTTCCTGTGGTCCAGTTATTTACTAACAGGGCTCCTTTGGAAGGTTTTCACTTATCACTGTTGTTACCTATCTTCAAGATTTTGTCCTCTAAGTCATTATTGAGTATGATGGAATAAAGGTATTCTAAGTTCCTGACAAAGATGAAGCAAAAATCTCACTGGCTCTGGTTGTTTTGTTGAAAAGTAATAAGCAGCTACCTCTTGTAAGAGTGCTCAGGAGCTACTGTGATGATTCACAGAAGAGTAATACCTATAAATGACCTTGAGGCAAAAGGGGTTGTTACTAGTTTAAAGAATTGTACCTTTTATTCATAGCTTTGGTTTAAATTAAGATTGAGGGGAAGCTATTCATTACTTTGGCTGTTGTGATCTACCCTTTTGTTTATAATTTTAAGAAATGATCTGCCTCATCAAGGTGATTGAACTTATTCTAGGAGGATATATATCTATATGGTAGTCTCCTGACACAATTTTCTCCATTGTATGCCAATATCCTGGTCAATGTTTAAGTCTACAAAGTTAAATTTTGTGAATCTTACAGGTATATTTTTGTTTGGTGATGCTTTAATGTTGTATTTACTATTACAAAGTCTAATTTGCTCACATCCACTCATAATCAACCTACTGAGATCATCTCTATAGACGATAGAATATTTCTATCATATCTCTGATCTCTGATAGACATTTCTTTTGATGAAACAACAACAAAAAAATAAGGCTCAAAACTAGAAGACTGAATTAAGGTCCAAGATTTTTGGCTAAAAATAGTAGATGTTAACCAACTACATTATGATGCTAATAGTTTTGTTCAGTCAATTTTAAATGGATAAACTACATTTAAAGTCTCATTTCAGGCAACATATTCAAAGTCTTCAGCATTCAAATTTGATAGCATTCAGCTATCAAATCTCTGAACAGAACTGCCAATGAAAGAAAATGAAATTTGCTTCATCTTCTCTCCTCTGCTTACATTTTGGAGATTTAAAAATGGCCCCAGGAATAAGAAGAGCACAAGTCAGGATCCTTTTTATTCAGCCCTTAGGCAACTGACTGGTGATCATGGAATGAATTTCTAGCAAAGATCTCAAGGCTGTCCCGGCCTAGAATTTGTTACCTCATCTTGACACTAAAGTTTACATGAGTAAACATGATTGTTTGGCTTGGAGGGAGGAGACCTGGAAGTGAGTCTTCTTTAATGGAGAGCTGCATAATTATGACTCAACCTTCCAGCATCCCAGGGACAGGGTTCAATAAAAAGCTTAAACCATCCTGATAAAAGTGCTTTTGGTAACTCTAACTTGCTTTAAGCAAATCTCTAACTCATTGGTCAAATATATTCTTTTCAAAGTACTTTTCAGCGAAAATGTCTTCTGCCACAAACTCTTCTCAAAGCTCAGGTTGTTTCATATGAATAATTTGTTCAATTTATGCTATAGCTTACAAAACTAGAAACTGCTATTATATTCATTTTATAGATAAGGAAACTTCAAGCTTTCTGTAAAGGAGAAATCCCAGATCTCTTGACTCCTTGATAAATGCTATATATATGTGACAATATCATTCCTTCCTATGTTCCCTCATATTACTTCCCTGTTTTTGTCCAAGTTTTTGTCTGAGTACCTCCAGTAGAATAATTATGTTTGTTCCAATACTGCAAGATTTCTTTATGCACAGATTCACTAGACTATGGGATATGATACCTGACCCATACTCACCTTTTTCTATCATCTCAAAAGATGGCTTGTTATAAGACAAGATGGCATATTATAACTTAGTTACAAAATAAACCAATATTTCTTTAAAGCAGTTATTCTTAACTCTTTGGTTGTGTTTATAAAACATTTCTGGCTCCACTTGTTGAAGATGTGTATAAAAATAAAGGGTCATTTCCTAACTTTTTAGAAGTGTGATATGTGCCCTAAGTTCAATTCAGTAGTGATTACAATAACACCTAATTTGTTAAAAAGTAACATGCTTGATTATTTTAAGCACAAGTATATTCTAAATAATTTTAAAACAATCTCCCCTCCCATATATGGTCATCTTTGCAAACAGTATTAAGAATGTCTTTTGTGTATTTATAGTGAATCTAGTCTTCTAAAGTCCAGAAGAATCAATGAAACAAGAGTGGGAAATCCAAATCTGGTAGAGAAAAAAAATTGTAACATAAGAAAGAAACTGTAGTGTCTGCATATGTAAGTGCTTAGAATATATTTTATAGCAATTTGTGAATTAGAAGTACAAATGAGATACCAAATGTAAAGTCTGAGGGAATTAAGGAGGAAAGCAAATAGTAATGGTATTTGTCCCATTTAGTGACATTTCAAGTGCCTGAATGGAGGGTGAACTTTTTGTGCAGTCAAATTAGGCATCTGCAAATACTGGTATTCAATAACTACTGTGAAAATCCCACCTCAAAATACTACCCCTCAGAGTCTAAAAATTCTGTTAGTCATGTCTCAGAGTTTTCATGCGTTGATATTCCTTTTTTCTTCTTCATTTCCAAATATATTACTCACTTCTCTGTTCCTTAGCAAGTCATCTTTTATAATGAAGAATTTTCTTTAAAAATTAATCAATCAAGTATTTTATTGTGTCCACTATGGCACTATGTCAGAAAATGCACTAGGTGATGGGAAATACTAAAGGGAAAAAGTGCCCCTGTCTTCCAGAAGTTTACATTCTAATGGTGGACTCTACATGTAAATAAGTAGTACATAAAAGATATATACAAAGTAGATGGAAGATAACCTTAGAGGGTAAGGTTCCAGGGTCTAGAATTAAGCAAGAAGTATAATGAGGATGACCAGGGCTTCTCCTAAGGCAGTCTAGATGAGGGAGTCATCAATCAGGAGAGCAGGGTCTTAGTGTAGAGTGGAAAGCTGACTAATAAGTGAAGAAATCTGGAGAATGCATCAAGCCTGGATTATAGAAACCTTAATGTTTGGAGATGCACCTTTAGAGATGATGTCTACTTGGAAAACTAAAGTCTGGTCCAGGGTGTAAAGGATATCCACCACAACAAAACCCCATATTTAAAGAAGGGGTACTTCCTTTGGTAGTAGTAATGTACATTACATCTTTAACCTCTCTCTGCTAAGAGTTCTTTTTCAATTATAGTAAAAATTCAGCAAAGTGGTTTTTAACAGAACTTCCAAAAGGCATCTGGTTACTATCCCAATAACTTTGAGTAGAGAATCAGAACTCCTTCACTAGCTAAGAGTTTTTTAATGTTGCCTCAAGTAGTTCCCCTCTTCTCACTTCAGTTTTGTCCCTCCAGAAACATATGATAATAAAGCAAGTGACTTATGCTTGCAAAACACCACTGTGAAATCCTGAAATATAAATCCTGCCCCCTCCTAAAAAAAAAGCCCAAACTAGTGGAAATGGATAACCTGAGCCATCTCCAGTATGTTCATCTCCTTCCTCCAGCTATTAGAATGAAGATGACAGTAAGGTCAAATCAGTTAATACTTAGAGAAATTAATTTCAGGCCCTTCCTTGAAAGGTCAAATACTGATACCAAAACTTAAATACTTTAGCCACATAATGAGAAGATGGAACTCATTGGAAAAGACCCTGATGTTGGAAAAGACTGAAGGCAAAAGGAAAAGGGGACAACAGACGATGAGATGGATAGATAGCATCATGGAAACAATGAACATGAACTTGGACAGACTAAGAGAAATAGTGGAGGATAAAAGGGCCAGGCACACTATGGTCCATAGGGTCAAGAAGAGTTGGACACAACTGAATGACTGGACAACAATAGGAATATATCAATACTCCAATGAAGAAGTTGTACAATGAAGATTTGTAATGAGAATCTATCTGAATCATTAGAGAGCTTTTTGTCTGGTTAAATGCTGGAAACATATGTACGTGTGTTAGAACACATGCAGAGACATTACTTGCATACATTTCTCCAAAATTTCTTCTGAGAATTTTCACTGGTTTCAATGGGGAGCAAAGGGGACACCACAACAGAATCACAGAATTTCAGACTTGGAAAGGATCTTATCAGCTATTTAATACAACTCATACCTGAAAATGAATCCCCAACATAACATATCCAACAAATTTGTGTGTATCCAACAAATGTGTGTGAAGTCTTTGAATGAAGGGGAACCTACTGCCTCCTGAGGCAGCTCCTTCCAATCTGAGACAGTTCTAATCTTCAGGAAGTTTTTTCTGACGTCAATTCTACACTCCTCTCTTTGCAAGGTCTACCATTGCACCTAATACTGATGATATGGGTCAAACAAAAGAAGTCTAATTCTTCTTCCACTTTATTTTGAATACTTCAAGACAGTTATAGAGTCTCCCCATTTTCCTTCTCAAGGACAAATATACTAAATTCCTCCAACCTATCTTCATGTGACATAAACAGGAGATTCTACCATTCTGGTTATCTTCTCCTGGATATTCTCCAGCTTATCAGTGTTGCTCCTAAGATGCAATATCCAGAACTGAATGCAATGCTCTAGACGTAGTCTGACTGAGGCAGAGTATAGCTTCTACAATCTACTCTCATTAGACTACATCTAGAGCACTGGGTTTTGTGGTAGCCATCACATATTAGGAAACACACTGATTATCCTAGTTCTTTCAGTATCCACTTAAGACCTTAATGATACTTTGGCATCTGTATATCAGAATAGAATTTCGATTTAGAGTGAGATCAAATTAGTTTTGAAATGTTATGAAAAATACAGTTAAATAAAACTTGTCTGACTTCTTCCATTTGTTGTAATCTAAATTTTGTCTTGCATTTTGAGCATGTAACATTCAAAGCTCATACAGGATAAAAACTGATGACCATTCCATCTGAGTTGGTCTAAATTCACCTCAGTAGCCCTTTAGATAGAACTTGCTAGGGTATTTAATAGAGTAAAAAAGATTTCATTGAGAAAATTTAACAAACTTCAGAAGATTTTTTTAGAAATATCTTCAGATATACTTTAAAACAATTTAGAAATGTCTATTTAAATAAATTAATATTTAAATACTAAATGTTAAATATACATTTACTTTAAGTTAGGTCAATATGATTTCTATTTGATTTGCCTACTTGATTTGTGAGGTAATATGTTCTAATGCAGTGGTTTGCAAACTTTTTGGTCTTAGGACCCCTTCACACTCTTAAAAATTATTGAAGTCTTCCCAAAGAGCTTTTGTTTATGTGGGCTGTGTCTATCAATATTTTCTGTATTAAGTTAAAACATCTTATTAAAATTATGAAAATACTTTTAACCACATAGACATCATAAAAAGGTCTTGAGGTCCCCTAGGGATCACTGGACTATACTTTGAGAACTGCTGTCACTGGATCTTGAATTAGGAAGAAGTGAGTTAAAATTCTACTTCAGATACTTATTAGCTATCATTTAATCTGTCTGTATATTAGTTTCTTCATTTGTAAAATGAAAGGGGTGGAATCTTTGGCTTCTGTGGTTCCTTCCACTTCTAAATCTTTGAACCTACACTCATACATGCTACATTCTTTAAATGTATCCTAGGACGATTGTGCTAATCCTTCCATCAAAAAATTTGGAATTATGTTTAAAAGTGTCTAAACATAAACGTCCAGAAGATCAAAGTTTTGGGGGGGGGAAGAGGGGTAGGTCTTATATACACCAAAATATTCATAGATCAGTTTTTTACAGTAAAGAACTAGAAATCACTTAAATGCCCAACAATTGAGGAATTACTAAAGGAAGTAGAGTACGTGAATAAAATGGAATATTTTACTGAATCACAAGAAACAATGACTATGAAGAAATCAGAAAAGTATGGGAAGATTTATCAGAACTGATATACGGAAAAGAAAGCAGAGCCAGTAAGACATGATTCATAATTACTACAACAATTTAAATAGAATGAAAACTTGAAACCAAATTATGTGATTATAATGAAAAAGCTTCTACCCAGGGAAGACATGAGAAAATACACTACCTTTCTTTACAGAAGTGAAAAGTGTGAGTATGCAGCATATCTTCTTACACTAACTTAATGTGCTGATTAGTTTTGTTGAACTATTTCTTTTTCTTCCTAGTCTTTAAAATTCTGTTATATAACAAAAGAAAGATGTCAAAATGAAGTTTTAAAAACCATGTTTCACAAACAAAATTAATAGTTGAAATTTGTAAAGTGAGATTTTTTTTAAATTTATTTTCCCCCAGTTGCAAGTAGAAATAATTTTTAACATTTGTTTATAAAACTTTGAGCTGCAAATTCTATCCGTTGCTCCCTCCCCCCACAACCCCATTGAGAAGCCAAGCAATTCAATATGGATCATACGCACGTAGTCATGCAAAACATATCCACAACAGTCATGCTGTAAAATAAAACATAGACAAAAAAATAAACTCAAGAAAAATAAAGTAAAAAAAAACAGTATTCTTCAATCTGTATTAGGACACCATCAAGTCTCTCTGGGAATGGATAGCATTTTGCTTAAGTCTTTCAGATTTGTCTTGGATCACTGTAGCACAATGAGATTTTAAAAGTTAGTCATATTTCCCTTAGCATTTACTAAAAAGCATTTACTAAAGTAGCTTGATAAGAATAGTTGGTATAACTATTCCCCCAAACCAAGGGTACACTTTTCCACAAGTACACAGTGTTCAGGGGAAAGTGGGCTCAAGCTTAGAGAGCATATGTAGCAGAGGAATAACACACAGCTCCTGTTATTCAGTCAATAAGCTTATTATATGTCATATACTGTGACTACACTGGGAATACAAATAGAAAGACAATCTATACCCTTGAGCTGCCATTCTAATGGGAGAAGACAATATATATAAAGGAAACTGAAAGGGAGGAGGGTAGCAAAAGCACCAGAGGCTAGGGCCTAGGGCCACTAGGCCCTGCTAGAGAGTCCAAAGTATACTCTGGAGAGGAATGAAACATGGCTGCCCAGAGGCCACTCTTAAATAGAGGTTCTAGAAGTAGCCATCCAATAAAATAGCAAGTCCGTCAATCCTGGAGCTGGAGTGAGGCTTCCAGATGAAGAGCTGGAGCACTGAAGGGGAACTCCTGGTTGCTGGAAGTCCTTTTCTCCCATTGTTGGGTCCTTGTGAGGTTCTCTTTAGGTATGGCATACTTATTTGCTGGGTAATGAAGCTGCGCTTCCTCAGGTTTTCTAGTTTGTCCATGGCTCACAACGCAGATGAATCTGGGGACATTGCTAGCATATCCATTCAAATATTCCCATTTTTCAAAGTTCATTAGGTCATCCTGTGACCAATTGTGAAAGGCAGGGTAGACTGGAATTCCAGGTTCAAACTTGCTTGATATTTCATCCAAGCCCCACGGGGTATGCTTGAGTCTCTTCAACTAATTCCAACACACTCCCTGTGTAGCCTCATCTCACTTAATCCAATGTCTTTATTCCTTCCAAATTAATTAAGGACTTTTCCACACTTAGTCTATACCTTTGATTTTTTGATTCAGTAAGCATTTTTGATAACGGTATCAGGGGCATCTCTCCCACCATGGAGTTGTAGGAATTTGATCTGTTGGTTCAATCAACTCCCATTCTAAGCTATCTGTTAATTAATTTTAGCTTCACAACAAACTACATTGAGTAGGTATTATTATCCACATTTTACCAGATAAAAATCGGAAGTTTGGAGAGGTTAAATGATTTGCCCAAGGTCATAAAACTATTAGGTATCAGAAGCAGGATATGAACACAGGTCTTCTTAATTCAAGGTCTAGCACTCTCATGATACTGACCTTTCTTTCCTTAAGATATTGTTACATTTTTCATTTGCACGCTTTATTCCGGTTCTTTTTAAAAACAAGTTTTTATTCATGGATTCTGCACCATAATTTCCCCCAGTGTCTCTTCCCCATCTTCTCTCTGCGAGTCATCCCATATAACAAGTAGTATTTTTAAAGACAAAAAGAAAAATAGAAAAAGTCAGCACAACTGAAACAAAAAAGTCTGAAAATATGTGCAGCATATAACACTTGTGAATGTCCCACCTCTGTAAAGGGATAGAACTATCTTCTTATATCTCTTCTTTTGAGCCATGTTTATTTTTTATAACTTGACAACATTCATTTTTGATTTCTTTTGGTGGTTGTTCTTTCTACTAACATTGTGTAGAATTGTGAATGTTGTTTTCTTGGTTCTACCTGCTTTCCTCTTCCTCACATCATAACAGCTCTTTGGATGCTTCTCTTTATCACATTCATCATTTTTTAAATTTTTTTTAAATTTTTTTTATTTACTCATTTACTTTTAATTTACAAGATTCAGTTCCACAATCACTTGAGTTTCAGATTTTCTCCCCTCCCTTCCCTTCCCCCCCCCA
>CM053587.1:213455612-213473093 GCA_028646515.1 Pseudochirops corinnae
TTTGCTTCAGTCTCCATTTTAACTCTGTTCTTTCTAGATCTTTCTCTGAATGTAGATATTTCCTTCCATCCTGAGATTTGAAGAGTTGGTTGAGAAGAGTCCAGTTTGTCAAAGTTGGTCATCACACATACGATGTGTCTGTGATTGTATACACATTTCTCCTGGTTCTGCTCTTCTCACTTAGCATCAGTTTTATATAAGCCTCTCCAGGTAAATATGCAGTCCATCTCCTCCCCATTACTTATAGCACAATAGTATTCCATTACATTCATATACCACAACTTGTTTAGCCATTCCCCAATTGATGGACATCCCCTTAATTTCCAGGTTTTTGCCACCACAAAGAGAGCTGCAATAAATATTTTTGTACATATGGGTCTTCCTACCACTTCTATGATCTCTTTGGGATACACCCCCAGACGTGGTATTACTGGGTCAATTATTTATAGCCCTTTGAGCATAGTTCCAGATGGGTCTCCAGAATGGTCGTATCAGTTCACAGCTCCATCAACAATGCATTAGTGTTCCAATTTTTCCACATCCTCTCCAGGATTTGTCATTTTCCTGTTTTGTCATCTTAGCCAATCTGACTGGTGAGATGTGGTACCACAGAGTTGTTTTGATTCACATTTCCCAAATCAATAGTGATTTAGAGCATTTTTTCATATGCTTATAGATATCTTTGATTTCTACTTCTGAAAATTGCCTGTTCATATCTTTTGACCATTTATCGATTTGGGAACGACTTGTATTCTTATAGATTTTACTTAATTCCCAGTATATTTTAGAAATGAGGCTTACGCCAGATTGTTGATGCAATTATCTCAAATTTTAACAGTTGATGGAATATTGTGCTATTTTTGATAGTTAAAGGGAACACCACTTCCTGAACATCTACAGACTATCTTTCCATTAAAATGTTTCCTTTTTTAAAAAATCAGATAATTACCATTAAATTTGTCTATAAAGTCAAGGTAAAATGAAAAATCAAACAATTATTTGGTGAATTTGGCCAGTATACTTTGACTCTTTTTGTTACCCTACCCAGTATAATTTTTTTTTGGCACAGTAGAGCAGGTAGCAAGGTAATAACTGCAGTCCTTCACTTGTCTGTCCAGAGATCACACAATTTTGGGATTTTCAACACTGATTCATTTCTGTGTTTGTATCCCCCAGGGCCTAGCCCACAGTAGGAACTTAAAAAGAACTTATTAATCGACACATTCAGAAAAAAAATCCTCTTGTACAATGAGCATACTTTAGTATTTCAAGATATGGATGAGGATGGGTGGCTATGAAGTAAAGAAAGTAAAGAAATTCCTTTAATAGATCATATGCTGGTTTTGTTACTTTACAATCACAACTAAGCACAATAAAATACACATAGGCAATACTTTGGAAAGTGCTTTCCTTCTAACAACCAAGTGGAATAGGTTGTATAAGCATCATTATTTCCATTTTACAAATGAGGGGAGAGGAGCTCTGAAGGGTTAAGTAATTTGTTAGTTTTGGAATAGCAAGGTAAGATTTGAATCTGGGTTTTCTGACTATGAGTTGGGCACTCTATCCATTTCTCCATGTTGCCACAATTGGAGTACATTAGTAGTCAATGTCTTCACAGGTTCATAAGACACCATAAAGTTTTATTTTTTACAGCTAGATGCCCATTTAGCCTTTAACTCTAAAACTTTTCTACACAGCTTTAAAGCTGTAGTAGAACTCTTGGAGCTGGAGATAAAACAACAACAGCTCCACATGAGTTAGACTTCCAGAATATCCACAAGTAATATTTATGATTCAATATTTGTGATGGTCTTTACATAGAATTTAGTGGGAAGGTAGTCAAGCTTTGAGATACAGTTTGGGGCATGCCCCAGTTAAGGGCTATAGAGACCAGGAGAGAAGCTCGAACCTAAAAATAATTTCCCTCAGGCTAGAAATATTTGGAGAGGGGACAGATAGAAATTTTAGCCCAGTGTCCTATCTCAGAGAAGAATAGAGTGGGCCAAAGTTGTAACCCTAATCTCTGCCTCCTTTTTCCTTGGAGAGGAGTGGATGAAAGTTCAGAATATCTAGTCAGACCCTCACCCCACCCCCTTTGAGTTGCCTTTTGAAAAACTCATGTGGACATACACATAATGTAACATGGGCAGCATACATACCTACATACACTTGCACACACTTTACAATACAAATTAGAATATTGACAGTAATTCAGTCATTATTTCATTAGTTCTGGTTGCCTTTCCCCCAGTAGCATGAATGCATATACCATAATAGGCAAAAATAGGAAAACTGAGTTACATTTGAGAATTAAAAGACAAATAGCCAATCAAGTTGTTTTACCAGATGTCATTCATCCATATTGGCAAGCAAAGAATTATAGGAAAGTGCCAGAGCTTCAAAAATCTTCCATAACAAACATGCTTGGTGAAAAATACTTACGGATTTGTGAAGTAATTATTGTCTCAATGTCTACAACAATCCTGTAGGATATTAGTACAGTACTAAATTAAAAATGTTACTCAAATCTGTTATTTTATTTGAAACATGCTTCTATCTTATATGTATATTTGTTATAAATGTTTAAAAAAGACACCTGACAGGTGTCTACACCTGCTGTCAGTTCTGTATACTCCTTAATAAATCAACCCACAAAGTATTTGAGTGCCTGCTATGTACATAGCACTGGGCCAGGCATTGTTTGAGTGTGTGGAAGACAGGAGAGCAAGGTGTTGGAGGCATAGAGAAGAATAAGATATGACCATTGTTGACAATATCACTGGGAGAGATCATAGCACTTGCCTAAAGATACATATTCAGTGTCTGACTAAATGTCTTGTATGTGGCCCTATGAGAGTAAATTTTTTAGCAGAAGAAAATCAATGTAGGTTGGAGTTGATTAGGAAAGAGTTCATCGAGGAAGTAGGAAATGAGTTGGGACTAGAAGAATAATTAGAATTGGGTCAGATGCAGAGGAAATGGGGCATTTGAAAGGAAAGGATTATAGATTTAGATCTGGAAAGGACATTAGATATCTTTTAATTCAACACTTTATTTCAAAGGTGAGGAATCTGAAGCCCAAAGAGGATGAATGACTCATCCACAGTAACTAGTAGAGCCAGAGTTTGAACTGGAGTCCTGATGTCAAATACACTGCATTTTCCACTCACCATACATCATGGCCTCCAATATGACCCAAAGTACAGAAATATGTGCCTCACTGGAACAAGGGTTTGAGTTAGACAGTAGTGAAAAATAAAATAGCAAAGGTAGTTTCATTCAAATTTTGGAGGGCTTTGAATTCCAGAGTTAGCAATTTGGACTTTGTAGTGCAGGTAATGTAGATCCACTGATAATGTTTGAGCAGAAGGATAACATGATTGAGGCAGTATTTAAGGGATATGAATCTTTTAAAAATTATCTATTTATTTTTAGTTTTCAACACTCACTTTTATAAGATTTTGAGTTCTAAATTTTCCCTCTTCCCTCTCCTTCCCCCTCCCCAAGATGACATGCAATCTGATATAGGGTATACATGTATGATCATATTAAAACTATTTTAAGGGATATTAATTTTGCAGCAGTGCATAGGAGAGAGGCTAGAGACAGGGAGATGGATTAGGGAGTTGTTATAATAAATAATAAATAAGGATTGAATGGAATGGGAGAGTATGAAAGATATTATGAAAGAAGAACTGACAGGATTTGGTGACTAGCTTAGTATAGGAGACAAAGGAGATATATAAATGAAAGCTAACTTGAACACTTTGAAGAACAATGGGACTATTTACAGAATCAGATAAGTTAAGAGAGAGATATGATTAATTGGAGAGGGGAGAAAAGATGAGTTCAGTTTTAGACACATTGAATGTAAGATGAAGGTAAGATATCCCGGTAGAAATTCTTTTTCAGTATCTTAGTAGAATTCCTGGAGGTGATGAAACTCTGAGAGGGGATGAATTCAGGAAAGAGAAGACCAGGTTTGGAATAGGGATAGAGAAGGAAGAGGTGGCAGAGAATAAACCAGAGAAGGAGGAAGAGAACCAGCATAATGTAATGTCACTGCTGACCAATGCAGTTTTAAGTACAAGGGAAAGGTGTTATTTAAGAAATGATATCCTGGGAATCTTGCGAGTCAAAGAAGTACACCTTTGTTTTTAGTTTCAGAATGTGTTATATTTAAGATTATGTTTATTTGGCCATTTAAATTATTTGAGATAATTTAATATATTATAGCAATGGTAATATATGATTTAGGAAGAATGGAAGAAGGGTAACCAAATCTGTAACATTTCCCTGTGCTTCATTTAACAACATATGGCTAAAATGTTTCTAATGACCCTTATGTTGAGAAGTGAAACACCGTATAATAAAAAGTTAAATACCATATAATAAAAAAGAAAAACAACCCAATCCTATAAAGTAGCCTACATAATAGGCTTAGTATAATTGTTATGTGGCATATTCCAAATGACCAGTGCATACGATCTTGTAAGGAAGACCTTAGGAAAGTTAAAACAGTTCTGAAGTTTATGATGCATTTCAAATAGACTGATTCACCAATTTAGTTATTTCTTTGTTTATGGGGCATGTCCATTTTTAGAATATTATGGGCTCTTCCTTATGTCAGGCCAATTATTTCTACCTGCATGGTCTTTCTCCCATCTGGTCTCTTTCTCACTCCCAATAAACTCAGGGTCTCATCTTTTCTCAACTAGACCATTGTAATACCTTCCTGTTTTTTTTTCTATCTCCAGTCTATTTTCTTCAAAAAATTATTTAATATTCATTAAAAAAAATTTTGAGTTGCAAATTACCTCTCTCCTTCCAGCCCCTCCCCTCCCTATTGAGAAGGAAAGCTATATGATTTCAATTATACATATGAAGTCATACAAAACATTTTCATGTTTGCCATGTTGACAAAAAAAAGCAAGAAAAATAAAGTAAGTGAAAAAAATGTATGCTTTAATCTGCAGAGTTTAAGAGTTCTCTCTCTGGAGGGGGAGAACAGTTTTTCATTGTGAGTCCTTTGGAATTCTCTTGGATTATTGTATTAATTAGTGTAGCTGTCTTTCACAGTTGATTATTACAATATTGCTGTCACTGTGTACAATATTCTGTTTCTGCTCACTTAACTTTGCATCAGTTCATATACATCTTCCTAGGTTTTTATGAAGACATCCTGCTTGTCACTTCTTAAAGTACAATAGTATTCCATCACAATTACGTACTATGACTTGTTCAGCCATTCCCTAATTGCTGGACAAGCCTCAATTTCCAATTCTTTGCACCCAGAAAAAGAGCTACTATAAATATTTCTGTACATATTAAGTCCTTTTGTTTTTTTCTTGATTTCTTTGGCATCCAGGCTTAGTAGTGGTATTGCTGGGTCAAAGGATATGCAGAGTTTTATAGACCTTTCAGCATGGTCCCAAGTTGTTCTCCAGAGTGATTGGACCAGTTGCCAATTCTACCAACAGTGCACTAGTGTACCCATTTTGCCACATCCCCTCCAGGATTTGTCATTTTCTTTTCTGTCATGTTAGTCACACAGGGTCACAAAGAGTTGTACACAATTGAACAACAATAAAATAAAATTATCCATTTTACTTCCCATGATCCTGCCTCTTGTTTGCTCATAAATTCTTCCCTTATTCACATATCTGACAGGTAAATATTTTAATGCATTCTTAATTTGCTTGCCATCCTTATTGTCTAAATCATGCACCCGCTTTGAACTTATCTTGGTATATGATGTGAGATGCTGGTCTATGCCTAGTTTCTGTCAAACTTGTCAGTTTTCCCAGAAATTTTTGTCAAATAGTGAGTTCTTATCCCACCTGTCCGAATCTTCGAGTTTCTCAAATACTAGATTACTATGGTCATTTACTATTGTATATTGTGTACCTAATCTAGTCTACTGATTTTGTACACTCTATTTCTTAGCTATTACCAGACTATCAGTCTATCCTCCATGCTGTGGCCTAAGCAATCTTCCCAATATACTTCTATGATTAGGTGACTACTTAAAAATCTTCAATGATTCCCTATTGTCTACTGAATAAAATGCAAAATCCTTACTTTGACATTCAAGGCCCTCCGCTAACTTGTTTAAACCTACTTATTTCCCCTGTGTTTGTAATAGATGCCTTCTCCATCTCTGTTCTTGACTTCCAGGTGAAACTTACCTTTTTCAAATTTCTTGCATCACTTTGCCTGAATGATTCCTCTGAATTTTCCTCTCTCTTATATAAATTGTTTTTGACCTGCATTTCCTCCTTTCAATTTTAAGCTCCTTAAAATCAGGGCCTGTGTCATAGCTATCTTTGTATGTAGTATTAGACTGTCTTTAATTGAACTGTACTAAATTTTGGGCAGATATTTTGGTATATTGGGTTGTGAGTATTTTACATTCTCTAGTATGTGCATTTTATCATTATTGCTATTATGATGATTAGTGGGCCCTGAGTTTAAGTTCTAACTCCATTATTTACTAGTTGTGTGATCTTTGGTAAATTTCTTACATTCTCTGTGCCTAAGTGTCTTCATTTGTAAAATGGGGATAATACATCTTTTCCACATTGTGATGGTTGGGTACCCCTGCTATCTGGAAAATTCACATAACATTTTTTGGCCTCCTCTTCATATCATGGAAGAAGTCTGAATTTTTTCTTTTTCTTTTACAGGGTGTTTATAGTACTATCTTTCCATCCATCCATCCATCCATCCGTCCATCCGTCCGTCCGTCCGTCCGTCTGTCCGTCCATCCATCTATCTATCTATCTATCTAACTATCTATCTATCTACGTATCCATCCATCTACACACACATGTATACATATACATTTTATGCATTTCTGAGTTTCTAAACTTTTTTCTGTGTTGTCTGCTGGCCTTTGCATATCATCTGTGGAGTCTACAAAACTCCCCAAAATTCCCATTTAATTTCTTATGCTGATCCTCAATATATTGAAACCATGATGGGGAAAGTCATGATGTGGAAGGGATAACTGTGATTGCATTGCCTCTGTTACAGAGTCTTTGTAATGGTAAAATGAAGTAATGTATGTACGTAATTTTTTCTGTAAACCACTAAGAATAATGATATATATGTTATACAAATATATCTTATGAAGATCAACATTTGATAACATATATATCAAATTGGCTTTGTGGTAAAGAAACAATGAATTTATAAAAAGGGATTATAGAACTAAATTGTGGTTGACACTCTTAACTAAAGCGTCTTGCATTTCAAATGCAGATGGCCTAATATATCTGTTTCAGAGAAACAAGCCAGCTATTCTCCAGGAGTGCTGGATAGAATGCTCTACAAATATACTCTCATTCAACCAGACAGACTCACAGCTGTTTTTATCAAATCCAACTACATCAGGAAGGGATTCAGGAAAAAAGGAAACTATGGAGGGGAAAAAAGTTTCAACATTCAGAATAATTCTCTGTATTTAAACAATTATAGTCTCATTTTATTTCAGAATACCCTTGAAAAATGATCTTTACTATAAAGCCACATTATACATATAGACAAAACCTTGTTAGCAAAACCTTGTTACATGAGCACTGGTTGTTATAGTATTGTAGAGATATTTAAGATATTAAAAAAAACAGAAACAATATACCCTGCAGGCTGCAATATATGTGTATATATATACATATATGAATTCATATATATACATATATATGGATTCTCATTACTAGTTCTGCGAGCATGTCACTAAGATTTCATCATCACAAAGTATTATTACATGTGATCCAAAAAGTAGGCAGATTTTTCTGTGTTACCAATAAAATACACAAATACATACCAGGTCTATCTCAGTGCTGAAAAAAGCATGGTCTACAGGTGCTACAAAACTGAGTTGGGAGCCAAAACCAGAATCAATTCCTTAGGCTTTGATAGGTATTAATAAAGGAGAAATCCATGGCTTGTTATGTGCATTTCAAAGGCTGGTTTGTAGGTTTTATAAGCAGAAAAGTAGTACGATATGCAAAACAAATTGAATCAAAAGTCTACGTAGGTATGAAATGACCTTAAAGTGGTAGTCATTTACAAGGCATCTGATGCTTAATAGGTATCAAATTAAAAAAATTTTTTTCTTGATCTCTAGAGCAAGAGTGTGAGGTATTATGTGTAAAATAAACTACCTCCCCCACCAAATAATAAGACAGAAGGCACAAAAATGAAAACTCTTCTGGTGATAGGGCAGAATTTTAAATAAATCACTGTATTTTGTAGAAGAAGAAACCCAGAATTTTACTTTCAATCTTCAGTAACTAAGAGGGAGGTCCCAGAAACTATAAATTGGGATCCAAAGTTGGACTTTCCTTACATACTTAATAAAAAGTGTGATAAAATACTGGCAGATACATTTCTACTGGCAGATATGTTTTTGATGAAATGCATACTCTAGATGACAAAATTTAATGGATAAAGTTACAAAAAAAAAATCATACTTTCCTGGGCACACTTTCAATGCATTATACATAATTTGGCTAAAAGGTAAAAATTAATATCTTACATTCTTCAAGATTGTTATTAATATCTTTCAGCTAGTATTAACATAAGAAAGGAATGCAACAGAATATGATTGTACAACTGTATCATGCAATATTCTGACTTAATCATTATGCCATAGTCAGTGATATGAGGGGAGTGTATTTTTTCTTTAAGTCTTTTATGTTCACATGGCATCTTTTAGGATTAAAACTATAAATGAATGCAGATTGTGAGGCGATTTCAAAGATTTCAGAATGCCTAATAAAGCGTGCTGGAAGTATCCCTGTTCCTAGAGTACAGAGCAGTTGCTTGAAGGCCCAAACTACAGCAGTCTTGGTTGCTGCTACTTCTAGTCCTTTGATGCTGCTATCCTTTATTCAGGTGACCTGTGGGTATTAAGGTCACGGGTTTCTGGGTGACTAGAGAGGAGATTATCCCATAATTTCTGCAGGTTCAGTGACCAACTTGGATCCATCCCATGCTGTCTTGAATTGTTCAGGAACAGGAAATTCTTTCTGGTAGAGGGATAACAAAAAGGCTGGTTAAATAAATAAAGGCTGTCTTATGCATGCAAATAGTTGGCATGTGATTAATGTACATGATGGGTAAAGAGTTTATATCTAAGGCAAACCTGAGTCACTGAGAGGAGCTCTGTACCATGTTCTAGAAGTCATTTTGATATCACACAGAGAGAAAACTCGTTTTTTCTGAGTCAGGTCATTAGTTATCTATTGTAAGAAATTTCCTCACCTACCCTTTGGCCTGGGAAGAAAATGTATTGAGGCTAACATGCAAATCAGTTTCCCACCTCCCTGCTGACATTTCTTTTTTTCCTTCTGCCTCAATCTGGGGTAAATATATCAATATATTAAAAAAAGAAACAGAAAAGAAAGGAAAAGTGGGAGAAAAGAAGTTTTGCTGTTTTTTTTCTGGGACACCTCTTGGGTACTTCATCTAGGGGTCCCAGTTAAGGGAAATGAGCATCTATCTGTCTTTGGCTATGGAGCTCTGGCCTCCCTCACTTATCATTTGGGAGTCACTGAAAATGTTGTAAGAGACATAGAGCACATGTTTCTTTCTAAAATGGATATTTTGGTAAATCACAAAGGTATATTTAGCTAAAGGCAAGTCAGATTTCTAATCAGGTCCCTTCTTTTGAGAATGCATATATGCATATATGTATATATTTTTATTGCAAGTACTTGTTGGATGGCAGCATTACCTTCAGTAGAGACAACAGAAAGTCTCTGAAGGGGCAACTCAAAAAGGCCACATCTTTAATATTCTAGAAGAGTGGTTGGACCAGATGGCTTCTGAGGTTCTGTCTGGCTCTTAATCAAAGATCTTCAGCAAACTTTTATTTCTTCTTGTTGAAGTTAGCACAGTAAATGAGGTTCGTTTTTTACTATCAAGTCACACTTCTTTATTACTGTGTGAATTACCAATATTCTCTAGGTGATCTCAATTTTACTTTGGAAGGAGTCATTGCTCTTTGAAACTACTGTCCCTAGTATAAATGAGGGATGTACTCAGTGCAAAGTACATGGGGCTGAGGTGGAAGGAGGATAGAAAATAAGTTGTGAAACCTTATGAGAAGTCTTAGCCAACAGAAGAATATATAGAACGCAAACTGGTTTGACACCCAAGTCAGTGTGAATTTTTCCACCTAGGTCAAGGCACATTTTGCTTTTGTTTTTGAGCTGTAGCCCAAGTATGTGTGGGAAGGACACAGAGAGCAAGTAAAGGTTTCTAAGGGGAGCGTAAGACTCAGTATTTTCTCCCACCTACTTCAGGAGCAGTGCCGGCCATGCTGGGAATTTGTCCTCACTGGGAATTCTCTCATGCTTAAGGGAGGTTGGTTGTGGCAGTAGAAACTAGATCAAGTAAATCAGCCTGTGTGCTGGCTCCTCATCAGCTGAAAAATTGACTAGTAGATCATGATTACTTGGAAGATTTTCTTCCAGAGAATGTCATGCTAAGAACTCCAACTTGTTTATCTTTTCCCATATAATAACTTCATATTTATATAATTCTTTAAGGTTCAAGGATTATATTTTTAAAACATTTTGCAAACCATGAAGTGCCATTTTTACTGTCATGTAGGCAATTTAGATACATATTTTGGGCTTATTATAGCCTATTACCAACTATGACTTGTGTGAAATTAATAGAATAAATGATATCAAATTGAAGCTGTGTGGTCAGAGATGGAGACGGATTGGCCATGTAGCAAAAATGAAGGGCCACAGCTGGATAGCTTGAGTGTCTCACTGATGCTTACATAATATTTAAAAAATCTAGGGGAGGGCTTCTATTATGTTGGGTAGACCCCACAAGGAGAATTAATGGGAAATGCAGAAAAGTCACACAACAGAAGAAAGTATGGATGAACTGTGGTCAGCACTACTGAAGGCAGTACCTACATCAGAGATTCATTGATTCATGGAAGTACTGGAATATAAGCTCAGAGGTAAATAGATGTTTAAGTAAAAGTATGAATGTTAACTGTGGTAACTAAAAAAAGATCTCAGCAGTCTATATACTTACATAATCACCATCCTGTGGAATAAGTATGTTCATTTCAGATGACTTGGCACTCACAATCTCACAGTCTAAAGCTTCTTCACTGAGGTATATGTGGCAGCCTTCTGTCTTATTAATTGAAATTGTTGGCACTTTCCCCATAACCTGCAGTTAAAACAAATGAATAAAACTGTACTGCTATGGCAATACATATGATAAACATGAACACATTCCAACATAAAATTCAATAAGCCTTAAGCAAACCTCATGAATATTTGGACAGGGGCAAAAGTATGTAGTTCAGTGGTGGGTTCAAAGGAATTATAAGAAAGAATTTTCAAAACTTAAGATCCCCTTCCTGAAAAAAGGAGATAGAGGTCCTCATATTATGGCAGTCACTGTGCCCAGAGGTGGCTTAATACTTATCTGTTAGCTGGACTACAATGTTGATAAACAAATGAATGCGTAATGAATGTTTTCAAAGATTTAAAAGTTTTCCCCATATACCTTTGTCAAGTTTGAATGAACATAGATATTAAATATTGTCATATTAGATGGTATTAATAGTAAATAAATGATTCTTGAATGTGATAGCTGACTGATTAATAATTTTCTGAACCTACTAAAAAATAAAGGAGAAGAAGGATGATCTTCCTTAGCAAAGTCTTATGTTAGATGAAGACATTCCGTCTGTCTTATGAGGTTAATGTGACAATTAAATGAGATAGTACAAATTTAGGTACTTTAAAGATGATAAAACTCTCTCTAAGCATTGGGCTTTATTTTCAGAAAGCTGTGTTAGGGAAGAAGGGCAGTGGTAGGCCATTCACAGAATAGCCTCCAATGTACACAACAGGAGAATAGATGTGGCATAGTTTGCAAATATTCAAGTGCCACCCAAAAATTCTGCTTAGTTTTGAGTTTCTTTCAAACAACCAGGTTTTAGAAATCTCTGAGGTGTTCTATAGTAGAGTCAAATGTTTTCTATCCTACCATATTACAGTTCTATAATTTTCCTTCTTGAAATGGTAATTAAAGTGATAAGAACTTCTCCTCTTTCATCCTAAAAACAATGCTGAGTTACCAATTGCTAAACTCATGTAGATGGCACTACTGATGTGAAGAATTCTCTTGGGGAAACTCAGTCCAAGTACAAAAAAAGAAAAAGAAAAAGGAGAGGTAGTTTAGGGTCATAGAAATGACAGGGCTTTCCATGACAAATAAAAAACAAATCCAGAATTGGAGAGCACCAACATTTCAGTAATTTTTGTCTTAATTTCTTTAGTTAAACAGCAGCAAAGAACATCAACATGCACAATGCTGGCCAGAATTTTGCAAATGCCAGGACCATGGACGAAGAAATAAGAATGAACACTATGCTTAAACACCACTTTAAATTTAATTTTACAATACAACGGTAGTCTAATGTACCAAGCTTGTAATTCTGACACCTTAAGATGGGTTCTCCCTTATGAATATGGGCAGGCTGAAGAAAAACAAATTTAGTTAACAAAAACGAAATCATTTTTCTTTTATCCCTCTTTTGATCCATCCATGCTTATGATTATATCTCTTTGGTGTTATTAGTTTGTTTACAAAGCATCAATTGGCTTTTTGATTGAATCTTTGAGGTAATTAAACAAGCATAGTTATTTCAGCAAATAGATGACTCCAAATTCTCCAAGTGACATCTATATAGTAGGAATAGTTTTTCCACGCAGAAATTTAGAGAAAGAATTCATCACTACTGATGGACCAAACTCACATTAGCACAATCCTGTCTACCTCCTAGGGAGACAACACAGAAAGCTGATATTCTCTTACTGTTTCATTGATTTTTTTGTTCCTTTTTTTGTTGAGACTGTGAGGGAGCCTAAAATAGATTTATTTATTCCTCTCACTATAGGGTACAATTTTTCTGTAATTGTTTCCAAGGTTTTCTAAAATAATCATATGAAGCTGGGTATGGGAGAGCATGCCTGCAATCTTTGCTATGGGGGAGGCTGAGGATGGTGGATCTCCAGAGTTCAGGAGCTCTGAACTGCAGTAGGAGTAAAAGACAACTGGGTGACCACACTAAGTCTGACACAGAGATAGGGGGCCACTAGACTGGCTAAGGAGGAATGAACCAGCCCAGGCTGGAAAAAGAGCAGGTCAAAGGTGTCAAACATCAGTATGATCAGGCATTTGACTGACTGCTGCACTTCCATCAATGATACCATAGATTTCCCCCCTACCTACTGATGTTTGGATGTGAGCCACAGCTGCCTGTTGCTCTACTTTGGAGGCTATTGAGATGGAGAAATGTATAAACTAACCACTAATATATCATTTGGCTGAGAGATCACTTGAATACCATGTAAACCAGAAGAAGTTTGAGAGAGGCCAACTTTAGTTTAATGTTCAAATCCACTCTTATGAGCTACATTCAGGGTAGAGAGTTCTGTTAAGAAGCCTTGGTGACCAAATCCTGGAAGAGTGGAGATCCATCACTTACCAAGTAGCTGAAAGACTGGGTAATCTCCCAGTCTAAAAAATAGTGCCAGAGAATGGTGGAGGCCCTACAGAGAAATTGTTAACATCAAGGAGTTAGATTCTGGTAACCAGAAACACAAGAGCAATGGAGAGATAAGGAAGGGAACTTAAGAAGGGCCCATCCAACAGATGCAGAAGACAGCTGGTGCCAGACAGTGGGTCATATGGGAAGAATGTGACTCAAGATTTAGCTTAAGAGGAAACTGAGGGTTAGGGAAGCTTGCTCCACCTGCCTTAGCTAGAAAGGGACCTCTACCTGTATGGGAGATGGGGCTGGAGTCTAAACCATTCCTGAAATTCCAGCTGTGGAGGCCTCAAGGAAATTAAGTCTGACTCATTAGGGTTAGGTGCAGTCAGATGGCACTATGGACAGAGTGCTGGGTGTGGAATCAGGAAGATCTGAGTTTAAATCTAGCTGCAGACACTTACTAGTTGTGTGACCCTGGACAAGACACTCTACCCTGTTTGCCTCAGTTTCCTCATCTATAAAATAAGTTGGAGAAGGAAATGGCAAACCACTCCATTATTGTTGCCAAGAAAACCCCATTGTACACAACTGAAAAAGACTGAACTCATTAGGGCTGATCTAGGTGAAGGGTGGGAAACCTGTGACCTCAATGATACATGTGACCTTCAAGATCCTTGGGTGAGGCCTTTTGACTAAGTCCAAGTTTTACAGAACAAATCCTTTTATTAAGGGGATTTTGTTCTGTGAAGTTTGGATTCAGTCAAAGGGATACATCTGAGGACCTAGAGCACCACATGTGGCCTTAAAGCTGCAGCTCCCCACCCCTGATCTAGGCCATCTACGGTCCCAGAATTGGGAATATAGGCCAATTGGGAGTGCAGAAGTGAAAGTTTTTTTTTAAAAAAAGCACTACTATAAAAGTGCCAGGATTATCCATATGCTAGAGTAAAGGGAAAGTAAGTTCCACATATAGCAAGACAACACCCACTGATGGAATGTATCTAATGTGTACTCGGTGTGAATGAAACTTTAACATGTGATACTATATGCCATATATTTATTTATGACCTTTGTATTGGGTCTAGCTCATGCAACTTTAATTTGGATGTGATGTACTATGTATCTACATACAACTCTGCATTTAGTATAACTGATAATGCATATCAAAATAAATCATATCACATATCATACACCATAATATGCATATTAAAGAACATTTTATGCTATATGCATACATTTAACCTTATGTGCCCAGTATGATTTACAGAGATTGCATTTTTTTAAACTAGGAGATGAGGAAGTAATTCAGGGTCAGACGATAACAAGTCTATATTTTTTGGGATTCTGTGTAGCAGAATGTAAGTAAGGTGAATTTTAGTGTAATTAAGGCGGATTTTAGTGTGTGTAAAGTGGATTTTGTTATTATTTCTTAAAGTTTTGTTTCCCGGGATCCACAGCCATAATAATCTCTTGTTCCCAGGTATTAGATATGAGTTTCCACAGTGAGGGTTCAAAATATCTCTACCATGTTTGCATAGCATTATATAATGATAAATAATGTAAACATCCACTGTGACTGTGCAGTGAGATACAGGGATGGGGTGATGTAAACGTGTGAGGCTATTGCTGGTAATATGCCTTCTTTGTCTGGTGCCCCTTTGAAGCAGGTGGTCAGTGAATGGGGAACCTTGAGGGGAACCTCAACCTTGAGGTTGAATATGCCCCTCTCCCTTCTTGCCGGCCCCTGTGAGAAGGGTGATTAGGGAATGCTGTAGGAGTTTGTGCTCCTATTATCAGGAATCCTCTTCTGAGAAAACTAGACTAAAATAAAGTAAGATTATTAGCCCCTTCTTAGCATCTTTCCTGTCTGACCAGATCAGGAGTGAACCTGTGCTAACAGACCTCCTCTGTGCTGTGTTTATTTGTCTTACACAGACCCAAGGCCTCCTGACCAGGCCTCCTTTTCTCAGCAGTTTGGTGCCTAGGAATAGGGAACATTTCATCATGGGAAGAGATGAAAATTCTGGGAAGGGGAAGAAGATGGAAGAACTCAAGAAGACTTTGTAAGAAGAAAGAGAAAGATGTAGCGTCTGGAGATTCCTGAGTTGCCAAAGGTATAGAGTCTAACTGGAGTGGGGTGACAGATTGACTTTTGGCTTCAGGCATGTGAGGCAATAGAAATGTACAGACTGATAATGGCTGAAGTTGGGGCAGATTAACAGTCAATAACTGTAAGCAATAGGGCTTATGGCAGTGAAGGCCTTTCACTGTCTTCTCCATTTTTCAGGCAGGAAATAAATGAAACTTACTCACTTGGCTATGCTGGGAAAGAGAGGAGTGGAAATGTACTCATTTGGGAACTGGATGTGCCTATTAAAACCTATTTTTCCTTTACTTCCTTCTTCTCTTTTCTTCCTCTCTCCCTCCCTCCTTCCTTCATTCCTTCCTTCCCTCTGTCCCTATGGTTTGCCTAGGTTTCTATTTGCACCGTAATAACTGAGTATCTCTGTAGCTATGAAGTAGCAGGGGTCCTGACTCTAAATCCAATGCACTTTCCTGCTGCCATTCCCCGTGCCTCCCCTTAGGAAGTCACCAGCCATGGCCTTATGTAAGCAGAGAACGTGTGCATTTCTGTTTTGTGCTGAAGCTTACCTGAATTTGAATATCCTTGGAATTGATTACTTCCACAATGCCCACAACATTATCAAACACAAGGCCAAACTTCTTGCAATTGTCTAGAAAAAAAAAACTCCACAAAATATATGGAATTGCTTTTGTATGAAATGAATTATCACAGTAACTCTGTAAAATCATAGGTCTACCCTACCAATTGTAATGGAATTTATTTTTCCTTTAATTTGTAGTGTTGATTTGTTACATTTGAAAATGTAAGCCACTTGCTTCAGCTCCGTGTCTGAAATCACAAGGTCATTGCTGTTCTCTTGATATTCCTAAGAGAAAAACAGACACAAACATTACATGTATTAATATATAGATGGGCAAGTCCCATTGATTGTTGAAATGCACCCAGACTTTTGCATTTTTGTATTTCTTTTGTATCATCTCTCTTTCAGAACCTCTTCCATAGGGACTTTTAAATGTTCACCTATGGATGGGGAACCATTGCTGGTTGGTTATCTAGAGCTGCCTTCTGGAGTTATGTTCTTCACCTCCATACAGCAGAATTGAGAATATCCCCCGTGCTGGCTTGAGTTTGATAAGCATACACATACATAGCTCATGGCCTGACTGTTTTCTTTGTACCCTCTTGCTGGTGAGCTACAATTGGGCAAAGAAGCTAATAGGTGAGCTGAAAACTGCCCAATTGGGTGGAAGAAGGAATGTTAAACACAACTTCTAAAGGTTAAATCATATGGAAATTTGATTTAGGGAAAATCTCTAGGGAATCCCATGGCCTTAGTAGAACTATCAACTCTCATCTATATTCAGAATGTTGTACTTCTACTTTTATTTCTGTTATCAATGTTTGTTTTTTTTTAACCAACAGAAATCCATTTTCTCTCCCTCTCAATCTCCACATCATTGGGGAAAAAAATCTCATGCACTAAATATGTGTAGTAAAGCAAAGCAAATTTCCTAATTTTCCTTGCAAAAATATGTCTTATCTGTACCTTGCAACCATCACCTGGCTCTCTTAGGAGGGGAATAGAATGTTTTATCATTGGTTCTCTGGAATCATGGGTGACCATTGCATTTATCAGGGTTCTTACAGCTTTAAAGTTATTTGTTTTTTTTTTTTTTACAATATTCTGCTAATGTATAAACTATTCTTCAGATTCTGTTAATTTCATTATCAGTTTGTAAAAGTCTTCAAAATTGTTCATTTTTTTTTTTTATAGATTCTGCAATTTCTTTATGGAGAAATCCTTGAAAGTTGTGGATGTTATAGAGCAGTGGTTCTCAACCTTCCTAAT